>JAWNOE010000222.1:0-624655 GCA_035046095.1 Drosophila pseudotakahashii | reverse complement strand
TATAAAAGTAACTGCCTAAGGAATGAATTTTTGTTTACTTTTGATGGTATTTTTATTTCTTAAATACATACATAAATTTCTTGAAAACGAACATTTAGTTAGTTAGTTATTTTTTTTGGTAGTTTTTACATAATTTTTAGCCATTTTGGCAATTTTTTTTTTTCAAGCTAGCCATTTATGCTTTGGAGATTCTGGCAGAACTGTCTGGCGCCCACACCTTTAAAGATTTCGGCAAATTAAAAATGCAGTGTTATTGTGTTTATCAATACCTATCGAAATAAAGATCAAATCGGACCATTCCACTATGGGGCATTTGACCACTTTGGTTGGCCAAAACCCATTTTTGAAAAGTCGTTAAAACAAAAAATGTTGTTTGAGGATGTGCTAACAGAAGACCATTTAACAATGTTACGTTTACAGAAATCCGATAGAGCGCTCCTCTCTTAACATAGCAGCTGTTAAATCAGCTGTTCGAAAGGCAATTCTCCGGCTGTTGAATTTCGACGTTTTGCGTGCAGTTTTAAAGTGCTTTAAATTTGAGTTTTTTTAGCAATCTAAGTAATTTTTTTGGATTGGATTAGAAGAATTATGCTATTTACTAAGTGTTTGTGAGCTTAAACGGTAAAAATCAGACGGTTTTTTATTATAAATGAGTGTTAAAGCGAGTGGTCTTAAACGTACATTTTTGTTAGAAAACTAAATTTCAAATGGAGCAACAAAGTGAGTCCAGCGGAGTCCACTTCTGAAACCTATTGGGATTTGTAGATCATTTAATTGTTGTTAAAATGTATATGGTCAGAATCGCCACTTATTGCCACTTTTTCCGTTATTTGATTTTTAGTAGTACATATGTCGGAGCGAGCCGGATCAGACCACTATCTTTAGGCTCCCATAGGAATTATCAAACTGAACGGGTGTTTCTGGCATTTTGGACAAGCTGGACAGCTGTTTCTGGCGACTCTAAGAAGCAGTGCACAACAGCAGTTTTAACAGCGAATGTTCGAATTCTGCTGCCATTCGCAACGCAACAACGAGAAGAAGAAGACAAGAAAGAGAAGCCAGTCGCGTGTTAAAAAAACACGATATTGTTCTACTCCCTAGTTTTGTACAATAATTAACAATAAGTCTAAGATTGAAAGTAAATACAGTTACAACTGGTGAAGTTCTACATCCTTCTTCGTTTTCATTTACAAAGTGTGTGAAAGACCCCAGAGCAGATTTCTGCTCAACTTTGACGATCGGGTGCGAGCACAAACAAATATAAGAAAATTCATTGTAACTTTGTAGGAAGTAGGCGTTTTGATTTTTGACAACTTAAAAACAAAATTTTAAATAGGCACGCAAAATCTGGAATTCCCTAAACTGTACCGATAGAGGGAACATTAAACTCTTCGTATTTACTTTATCTGCAAGAGTAAATAAGCTTCGGCTGGCCGAAGCTAGCTTCCTTTCTTGTTTGAAAATGCTTTTAGCCACAAATCTGGCAATTTTTATTTGTTTTTAGGAATTTTTCTTACTAATTAAAAAACAAGCAATTTTTTTTTTACTTTTTTATACCTTTTTGAAATTGTTTTCAAAAATTACGGTTAATAACACTATGTAGCATAAAAGTTTGAACTGTGCTCGCCGAAAATTTACCCGGCGAAATAGGACCTCAACCTTGGAGGTATTTCAGGCAAATGGATTCTTTGTTTGCTATGAAGTCAAAGCATTTGAAAAGTGACACCCATTATCTTTTCCAAAATATTTTTACGATTTTTTTAAATGGAGAAATAGTTAGGATTTTATGACTTCCCTCAAGGTAAATAAATAAAGTGTTAGTCAAAAGTTCTCAAAGATATCTGAAACATATTTGTGTAGTTCTGTAAGTTGTCATTGGGTTGTCATTATAATTGAAATACAAAGTAAACATTATAAACTAAAATAATTTTTTTTTGGTTTAATATAAAAGTAACTGCCTAAGGAATGAATTTTTGTTTACTTTTGATGGTATTTTTATTTCTTAAATACATACATAAATTTCTTGAAAACGAACATTTAGTTAGTTAGTTATTTTTTTTGGTAGTTTTTACATAATTTTTAGCCATTTTTGGCAATTTTTTTTTTCAAGCTAGCCATTTATGCTTTGGAGATTCTGGCAGAACTGTCTGGCGCCCACACCTTTAAAGATTTCGGCAAATTAAAAATGCAGTGTTATTGTGTTTATCAATACCTATCGAAATGAAGAAGAATCAAATCGGACCATTCCACTATGGGGCATTTGACCACTTTGGTTGGCCAAAACCCATTTTTGAAAAGTCGTTAAAACAAAAAATGTTGTTTGAGGATGTGTTAACAGAAGACCATTTAACAATGTTACGTTTACAGAAATCCGATAGAGCGCTCCTCTCTTAACATAGCAGCTGTTAAATCAGCTGTTCGAAAGGCAATTCTCCGGCTGTTGAATTTCAACATTTTGCGTGCAGTTTTAAAGTGCTTTAAATTTGAGTTTTTTAGCAATCTAAGTAATTTTTTTGGATTGGATTAGAAGAATTATGCTATTTACTAAGTGTTTGTGAGCTTAAACGGTAAAAATCAGACGGTTTTTTATTATAAATGAGTGTTAAAGCAGTGGTCTTAAACGTACATTTTTGTTAGAAAACTAAATTTCAAATGGAGCAACAAAGTGAATCCAGCGGAGTCCACTTCTGAAACCTATTGAGATTTGTAATTATTCAATCTTGTTGTTAAAATATATATTCAAATCGCCACTTATTGCCACTTTTTCCGTTATTTGGTTTTTAACACCATAACCTCAATTTTAACACACTTCTATCGTTTGCACTGGTGGCTAAGGAAGTAAGGACTTCTCTGGCTTTAAATTATTATCAAAATAAAGTAGAAATACTTAGCTTTGTCATTAACTAACTTAAGTGGACATTAGCGGCTTTAAAACGAAAGTTCCGCTACAACTTGAACAAAAAGTCGTACAAAATGTATAGTAATTTCATCCCTCTGCCCTCTTTTTTGTGAACTTAAGGATATATCGTCCGATTTGTACGCAACTTTTAATATTATATTAGAAACATTAAATAATCACTATTTCTAAAGTTATGTGCATTTATCCCCAAAAAACCGCAAAGTTAATTTGATCGTTTCTATGGCAGCTATATGATATAGTTTTCCGATCCGGATGATTCTCATAGATAATATGCGCAGGGATAAAAAATGGATAGGTAAAGTTTCAAGTCAATATCTTTTGAATTGACCGAGTTATTAATATCGGGCCAAAAAACTGCTCAAATGCCCCATAGTGCATTCGTGAAAAATGTTATGCGCCGATCAAAGTTTTATAACTCCATCTCCCTGGCACTTTCTTTAGTTGAGTTAACGTATCTGATAGTCGGGGCACCCGACTATAGCGTTTTGTATAATCATGATATTGTGTCACACTATGCCTAGTACATGGTCTATTTGATCTTGAGAGATAAAATTGTAACTGATTTTAATAAATAAACATAAACGGTACTTACAGGAAAAAGTGTTTGGCTTAAGATAATAAATACAAAGAAGATTGTTGGTTTATGTACATTATTGGCAAATCC
This sequence comes from Drosophila pseudotakahashii, assembly GCA_035046095.1. NCBI lineage: Eukaryota > Metazoa > Arthropoda > Insecta > Diptera > Drosophilidae > Drosophila > Drosophila pseudotakahashii. The sequence goes on along the minus strand of JAWNOE010000222.1, from coordinate 621,071 downwards.
GGAAATGGGAGCATGCCAAACTACACATATTCTACCATTCAGCAGAATATGCATACGCCGATTTGCGGCTGAACAATAACCTCTTACTTATCAAATAAGATGCATAATAATTGTTTTTGTTCTTCCATAAAAGGGTTTGTACCTGTGGATAATTTAAACTAATGTTTACTCGGGCTAGCATTGCCAAGACACGCAGCTTGTTTTCCTGTTTCCAAACTGACTTTGCGCTATCATATTTTGTTGGATCCCAAAAGTGTTGGAACGCTGTTTCTTCAATTTTCGATGGATATTAAATCCCATTGCATAAATTCCTTTCAATAGGAACCTTGCTATAAAACATATTTTAAAAAAATATTTATTAGAATTATTCGAAATTTCACAGATTGATATTTTTCACACTAAAATTATAATATTTCTTACATTTAATGTACATATCCAACCCCTCTGTTGAAATGATTTCTCTGAAATCCCCGTTTCACTAGCTTACAAAATAAAATTGATAAATTTCTGGTAAAGAGGAGCCCCTGAATAAGAAAAGGGCACTTGAAATTTTTTGTATGGTGACAATTTGTTTAAGGGTATACACTTTTGGCCCTATTTTTGGGCCATTAAAAGGGTATATTGTATTCGTGCAAAAGTATGTAACAAGTAGAAGAAAGCGTTTCCGACCCTACAAATATAATATATAATTGATCAGGATCACTAGCCAAGTCGATCTAGCCATGTCCGTCTATCTGTCCGTGTAAACGCTGAGATCTCGGAAACTATAAGAGCTAGAGAGTTACGGTTGTAAATAATTTGCTTAGATAGCATATCTTCTAACCCCTAACACTCTGGCGCCTACAATTTTGAAGCTATATTAAAAATTGTAACTGATTTGTATTTGTTTCTTTAATACCTATTAAATAACCTTAAAAAAACATTTCCTCGCCCACTCAAACGCCCACAAATCGCGATAATCTGTGGCGCCCACATTTTGTAAGCTATTTTAAAAATTTAAACTAAATTGTATTTGTTTTTTCAATACCTATTGTGAGGCGTCTTTAAACTCCCCACAAATCTCGAGGCAGGAGAGCCCCTAGCAACAGGGAAGGCAGCGAGAATGCGGCAGAATTCGAGGGCATCCAGATCCACCGGTAAATACTGCCGAAGGGCAGTGAGGTCGAACAGTAAATCCGTGGACTTTGATAGGCACAAAGAGGATGCACCGTGAGGCGTGCCGTGTGCAAAGGGAACTAACGGGACACACTTGGACATTGGACCCTAGCGAGCCGTGTGCAAAAAAGGGAAATAACGGGACCGCCGTAGCCTATATAAGGGACGGCGCAGGCGCAGCTCGAGGAGTCAGTGATAGTACGCGCGGCAGGAGACACGGGACGTGTCGGTCGGAAGCGCGACGTTGACAGCCGGAGGAGAGACAGAAGACAGTCAATCAAGATACGCGAGCCAGAGTACAAGTGCGACAGTTTCCCAAAAGATCAAGAATACAAGTGCGAGGATTTAATCGAGTGCGTGGCCGTGAGAGTATCGTCAAAACCGAGTTCTCTACGCCCAAATCAAGATACCAGAGTCAAGACGCTACGCCAAGGCTGAGACTGCAACGGTGAGGATCTGCAAGACGCAGAGATTGGAGCAGAGTCGAGAGAAGGACAAGAGCAAAGACTAGAAAAGGACAGGAGCAGAGACGAGAGGAGGTCGACTTACCGGCAAGGTGAGTGGGAGAAGACTTAGTGCCAGGCGTCGGGGTTACGGTCAACTGACGACAAGGCTGAATCCTCGGATTTGACCTGTCGGGACACTCGTTTCTCAGGCTAGAGCTAGACCGACCTTAAGGTACACGGCGACACAGGTGGTTACTAGATCATTCTGGTCGGAACCCTGAAAGGAAGGTTTTACAGACCTGTTGAATCCTATAGCCAGTGGAACTGGAGAGAGCCGTTGGAGATCGACGCCGCCTACATCCACAAATAGCACGAAAATATCCAAATGCGAAGCCATGAGGAGCGCCGCCGGGAAACGCACGCATGATCTTGAGCCGAGGCAGCACGACGACGACCAAGCGGCCGCAACATGCCTGACGAAAAACCAATTCCAGCGAAAATAAAACTCAATACCACTTTCCGATTTGTTGCAATCGGATATCTCTCATTTTCTTGGTCACGCAGTCACGCAATACAAAGTTTGGTGGGACCAACACATATATCTCTGGCTGTCCAGCGTTATAACGTGCGTTCAAACAGCTGAAAACAGTTCTTTACACTATCAAATGATCTGAGAAAATTTTTATTGCCACACTGCTACCGCCCACAAACGCCCTTAACAGTCAGGCCCACATTAAACACCTTCAACTTTCTATCACATAAAAAACACAGGAAATTATCTTTGGAAAATCGAAGTTTATATACCATTGTATTTATAATAAGTAAGCCCAAAGTTTATTAGTCCTCTTACTCGATCAGTGCTGTTCCGGGATTCCAAATATATTATTGCCTATTAAAAATGTAGATATTAAATTGTCAAAAATTAAAACGCCTACTTCCTGCAATATTACAATGTATTTTTATATATTTTTTGAGATTATTTCTATGGGAGCCATAAGATATAGTGGTCCGATCCGGCTCGTTCCAGACCTATGTATTTGTTACTTTACCATTAATGCTAAAAAGAAGTTTGGAAAGTTTTAACCGGATAACTTAAAACTGATAGACTAGTTCAGCATAGAAACGGACAGACGGACATGGCTAGATAAACTCGGCTATTGGTGCTGATAAAGAATATATATACTTTATATGGTCGGAAACGTCTTCTTCACTGCGATGCAAACATCTGGCTTGAAATTATAATACCCCTGCGAGGGTATAACAAGAGAGAACGCTATGGTGAGGGCATTGGTTAATCAAAACTCGAGATTACAAATAAAATAGGGCCGAAACAAACGAAACAGTTTTTTACAATTAAAAACAAATTTACACCATACTTACAATTGCCCTTTTCTTATTCAGGAAGCTCAAGTTTTTCCCGAACATAATATCCCCTTTAATCATTTTATTTTGTAAACTATATATTTTGTGTAGACAATATATGAATTTTAACTTACAGATGTAAAGCCTCAAACGTTTTAACAGAATGTAGTCGTGACATTCAGGATTATTTTGTTTAATGTCGAGCGATAACTTTGTATTTACGAGTCCTTTTCCTAATATTTTAATTAGGAGACTATTTTCTGCTGGACTGAAAAAAAAAGAAAAATTTAATTATAACAAAAACAACAGAAAACGATGTAAGTTACTCGTACATAACGAATTGTCGCTTTTTCACACAGTAGGTTTTTTGATTATAATAGCTGCGTAGCCTTAAAATTGAGAGGGGGAGATTTTACAATTTTTTTCGATGTCCGGGCCTACTGCGAGTTAAGAAGAGAGAACAGGTGCCCCGACTATCAGATACCCGTTACTCAGCTAAAGGGAGTGCGTGGGAGAAGGAGATATAAAACTTGGATAGGGCATAACTTTTTAACGAATGGTCCGATATAAATAAACGCATAAAATTGCATTTATACTTCTCCGAAATCTTTAAAAATGTGGGCGCCAGACACATTTTAAAATCGTTTGTGGGCGTTTTGAGGGGGCGTGGCGTTCGTCTGAAATAAATTTGCTGCGTAAGAGAGCCGAAGTATGTGCCGTTAATCCCAACTTTCGAACTTTTGTGTTTCCCGAGATCTCAGCGTTACATCCGTACGGACAATAGACGGACATGGGCTAGTTGAATCGGCTAGTGATCCTGGATCAAGAATATATATACTTTATAGGTTCGGAAAAGCTTCCTTTATATAATAACACCCGTATGGTACCAGTGCAAAATATAGTCCAAACTTAAAAAAAACTATTTCATTTGCTGTTTTCTGCAAATCGGTCTTTCGTTGTTATACATTAAATTATGTTAGACGAACAGTTTTCGTTCTTAATGATATCCGGGAGAACGACCGTTCCCATTAAGGTACAACTAATAGGAAAAATTCAGTTTTGTATTACAAAGAAAACCCTACCAATTTAAACGTGGGACAATAACTTTTTGCTACTTATTTAGTTCAAAGGAATTTATATGGGAATTTGTAACGAATTCAAATTTGTCTAAGTAAATTTAAAAAGCTTTAATTTTGTAACACAGTGATATTAGTCTTCACTTGTGGCGTTAGGATATAAATAAATAAATAAAATGAAAATGTAAAAACAAAATGGAAAATGGCCGATATACAGTGAACACCTTTCTATAAATTGTAATAAAACAAGAGAGAACGCTATAGTCGGGTGCCCCGACTATCAGATACCCGTTACTCAGCTAAAGGGAGTGCGAGGGAGATGGATATATAAAAATTTGATCGGGATAAACTTTTTAACGATGGTTCGATTTGAAAAATTTTTTCTACATTTCGATAGCTATTGATAAACACAATAAAACTGCATTTTTACTTTTCCAAAATCTTTAATGGTGTGGGCGCCAGACACAGACACACACACACATAAAATCGTTTAAGGCGATTGTGGGCGTTGAGGGGGCGTGGCCATCGTCTGAAACAAACTTGCGCTGCGTGGGAAGCCCAAGAGTATGTGTGGGTATTCCTACTTTCTAGCCTTTGTAGTTTCCGAGATATTAGCGTTCATACAGACAGACAGACAGACAGACAGACAGACGGACAGACGGACAGACGGACATGGCTATCGACTCGGCTAGTGATCCTGATCAAGAATATATATACTTTATAGGGTCGGAAATGCTTCCTTCTAGCTGTTACATACTTTTGCACGAATACAATATACCCTTTTACTCAAGGACTAACGGGTATAATTAGTGAATATTATTCAAATGACACCTAATGCAACATTAAACATGAAAGTACTCATCAATACGATTTAAGTCCCATATAAAAGCATTAGGATGTGACCTGATAGCGTAAAGATCAGGAATTTTATTACCTAAATGGTAAAAAAAAATGTCTAGACCAAATATTTATGTGCGACGTTTTCTGTGTCTGTCTTGAAATTTAATAGAATGTTTTTCGTGTATGTTGATATGTGTAGCATTTCAAGTATGGTAAACGTTTCTTTTAATGTTGTTCTTGTCGTGCTTATACTCGCTTCATCGAAATTGGGAAAGTGTTCGTTCGCTCGCACAGTGGGCTCTCGAATCGCTACAAGGATCGGCTCCTGGTGCATTTGAACCGCCTGGCTAGTCATCTTGCAACACCACTGGGCCGACGTCGTCTCCGCAGACGACACCCCGCGGACCTATGGGATCCTCGGACGTGATAAACACGGGCGACTTTTGTAAATTTATTAACCAGATGTAACATGCCTATGCCATACTATGGCTGACCTACCCGCAGATGAAAACAAGAACCATTTCTTGTAGGCGTGTTAATAAAGAATGCGCGCCTACTTCGGCTTATACCAAAAAAAAAAAGAGATCTTCACATAAATTAAAGTTTCGAAGAGTACATCGACCCCCATGTGTGGAGCCTGGAAATGGAAAGTGCCATGAAATGTGCTTCTGGGCAAATCGAAGTCTTAAGGGGACGCTCCTGTGTTTTGTGTGGACATGACCATGGCATAACAGGATATTTTTAGTTATGATAAGTATGATCCACACAATCTATAGAATCTAATTCTCTTGCTCTAAATCGTGGTTATTAAGGAATCGATTAAAATATCAAACTAACCATAAAAAATAAAAATCTTCAATAACCGCGAATTCTTAAAAACAAAATGTTTTTCAGATTGTGTGTACCATTTCTTTGCTTGGTTTTAAGTTTATATAGATTCTTCAAATGAACCCGAATTCTTTGGAAGATGAGTGTTAATTTCTTTGAGATTAGAATAGATTTAGATTTAGAATAATAATATCCTAGGACAAAATGGTTGGTTTGATTTTGAAATTGATTCTTCAAAAACTGCGAATTTTTAAGACAAAGAAAACTATTTTTGCTACTTTTTGCGGAGTCGCGAAAAATGCTCTGTGAATGACAGAAGATGGATAATTTTTATTCCTGTTAATGGTTGGGAATAAAAAAAGTATTTGTATTCGTGCAAAAGTATGTAACAGGTAGAGGAAGCGTTTTCGACCTTATAAATAAATATTTTCTTATAACGATTCAAAGCTGATTTATTATAACCATTTTCCGTTTGTCCGGTTGTCCTCACCGTATTGAACATTATATTTTCGCGAAACTAATTATAAGCTCAGCAAGGATTTGCATTTGCATGCATATTCTTCGAGTTCACTATGTAGTGCGGAGAGTTGTTCATCTCAAATATAAAGTGCCATTCCCCCTCTAGACCAGCTCCTCATTTTTTCGAAAAGTGTCTGGCCCCAAACGTTAAAGATTTAGAGATAAAAAATTGTAGTTTTATTGTGATTATCAAAACTATTGAAAATGCAATAAAAAAAAAGAAATTTTTTAAGGAAACCGAACCAATTTGTTAAAAAAAGAAAAAATTATTACCGATTTATTAGTTTTAATATATCCATCTCCTCCACTCCGCCGAGTTAGCCGATAATAACGGTATTGATAGTCATAACTCCTCCACATTAATTTTTCAACGAAACAATTTCGCGCTGATCCTATACGTTTAGCATCGACATTACTTCTTCAAAAAAAATCGACATAAGTCTCAGACCAAATGTAACTCGTACTATATTATTGTCGGAGGAATTATGACGTATTCATTAGGTTATTCTGCTATATTACAGTCGAAATATCGCTTCACTGCATTGCAAAACTTTTGACTGAAATTATAATACCTTATACCCTATAATGCTACGATATGACAAAATAACATATTTTATTATTTTTGTACAATTATATTTGCTTTGTTTGTCTTGAATTATTTAGGTAATATATAAATGTAATATAGACGATTTTATTCAATAATATCTACATAATTCACTTTGAATTTTTATTATGACTCAATCAAACTAAAAACAAATTTGTTTCACTTGGGACTGGATTTGTATAAAACCCTGAAACAAATGTTTTTTTGCAGATACCCTCTTATGAATACCACCACCATGTTATTAATTTTAAAATATGTAAATAGGCGATAAAAAAATTTTTTTTTTTGATTCAGTGGTGCGACTTTCTTAATACTGGAACTTATATAACATAGGCAATCTTATTTTTCTTTAGCCGTTTGTAAAGTGAACAAGATTAGCTTTATGTTACAAATTCGATAAATAATGGCAAGTCTAACGCTAAAGTACTAAAATGACCAATATTATGAAATTCTTGCAACATTTTATTCAAAGGCAACAGTCTATAAGTGATAAAGTTAAAGTCAATGCGCAGACCCTAAATCCCGTATTTTATACCCTTCTCGTAGAGTAAAAGGTATGTTGAATTCGTGCAAAAGTATGTTACCAGGAGAAGAAGAACTTTCCACCCTTGAAATATATATATTCTTGATCAGAATCACTGGCCGAGTCGATCATTGTGATGTGCGTCTGTCCCTCTGTCTGTGAGTCCGAATGAACGCTGAGATCTCGGAAACAATAAAAATAGAAATTGGGATTACCCACAATATTCTTGGGATTCCTACGCAGCGCAATTTGTTTTCGCATAGGGCCACGCTCCACTCTAACGCCCTTAATGGCCCTAATCGAATTTAAAATTGTCTGTGTCTAAATTCTTGCAAAACAACTTTTAGGAAGCTTTTCCGCTTCCAGATCCTAAATACTGTTGCTTCATAACAGTATCTTATGAAGTCCTTTTATCTGCAATGTGCCCCACCGCCATAGGCTTCGGGGGACTATGAATTTGAAGAACATTATAGGTTTCCAAATGAAGATGATAGACAGAGCCACCAATTTATAGGTAAAAGTCTCCATCAAATAAGTTTGATAAAAATGTATTAATTCCGGTTGCTCTTTAATTTTTCGTTGTTAAAATACCACCATAGCTAGCCAATCTAAGCTTTTAGTAATATGTTGGAAAAACAAAGAACCCATTTTTTGGCTTGTACCTTGCTCATGGGCGTACTTAAAATTTCTGCAGGGGGTAATACAATTTTCATTTTTGCTTAGCGAGGTCATAATAATAAAATATACCAAATTGAAAATAAAATTTCAAAGTTCGTTGTTTAAAACTAATTGAAATGAGTCGAACAGATAACTTAAGCATTCCAGAAGCAAGTTCACTTACTAGCCCTGCCCAAATTTCACCCCAAATAAAAAATTAATGAAAATTAACATAATCTAACATCAACCAAACATACAAAATGAAATAAGAATTTGTAAATTTTTTCATCCTATTGTTCCTATGGGAGCTATAGGCTATAACAATCATGTTCGGAACGCGATTTTACGAATCGAATTTTCAAGATATATACTACCAAATATCCTGAACAAATATTGAAAGTTTGATCGATTTACACCTATTGTTGCTATGGTTAATAATTTATAAATGAACATTTGCGAAAAGATTCATTAGAATTGGCTTGAAAATTTTTTAGTTTTCGAAAGCTTTTATCCGATTTGTCGTCCTAAGGGATACTATATGATGTTTTTTTCGATGATCAAATTCGATTTGCAGTAAACATGTTTTAGGACGACTTAAGTTCTCAGATTGCTGATTTAATCAAAGCTCGCAAATCAGTATCGATACACATACATCTAGCCATTGTCCGTCTGCCTCCGGAGGAACACTGAGATAAACTACAAAAGCTAGATAATTGGATTATCCACACATATTCTTGGACTTCCTCGCAGCGCAATTTGTTTCAGATGAGGACCACGCCCTCTAATCCCAGATCGCCTAATGCCTGATAATAAACAATTTTAAAAGGATTTGAAGTAAAAAAAAACCCATTTCTTCATATATTCGGCTGCTGTCGTAGTAATATTAGCTCCCTCCTGACTGCCTTTTTTTTTACTTTATAGCGCCCGTGATTAAGTTTTTTAGTTACTTTATATGGGCCGAAAAATTTTTGACGAAGTTTCATTCCAGTTCCATACTGTTTCATACTCCTACGGCATATTCAGTTTCTACCTTCCTTTTTTTTGTTAAAACTCTTTCTGTTTTCTTGCTGGACCTTCTCTATATTCCTTTTCTTCGTTGAGCTTTCTGTCGAATCTCTTCACGTTTGTCATTTAGTTTCTCTATTTCCAAGTTTTCAAAAAGTTTCAAGAACTCGTCGTCCCTCTTTCTCATATTCAATCCTGTCAAGGTTTGGAACGACTTGTACTTGGTCGTTCGTGGTGAAGTGTTGTCAATTGTCTGCTGACTCTATCTACGTGACGATACCAATTCAGTGGGTTTTCCTGGCACATTTTGCTGAGCATCGGGATGACAATTTTGTGGATTCTTTCCACTTGGCCGTTACCTCTAGGTACGCCTGTGGTGATGTGTTTGATTCCTTCGCGGTTACAGTACTCGTTAATGAGTCCTGAAGTGAAAGCGGTTTTTCAGTCAGTAACTATGCGGCGAGGATTGCCCGAAAACTGCTGCTTGCTTTTCTAGTTTTTCTAGGACTTCTTCGGTTCCAGTAGACTTTGTTTGATAAAGCCTAACAAACTTTGAAAATCAATCCACGACAGCCAAGATGTGGTTATAGTGTTTCTTGGTGTCGGTTAGGGTCCGACGTAGTCGATGTGACAGGCTCCGAGAGGTTCCTGAGCCTTGTCAATGGGACTGAGTACACCCACCCTTCCTTTACGCTCTCCTCGCTTAAAGTCGATGATCAGGCATTAAACTCACCACTTTTTCAACGGATTACAATTGCTAAAACTTCAAGCTCGTAGGAACTGTACTTTTCTTCACAACTGTTTGTTTTCCTGCTCATGAACTCAACAGGATGAAACTGCTGATCCTCCATACTTGCTTGCATCTGTATGCACTTCGGTTGTAGCTATGGGATCGAACAGTTTCAGAACTGGTGCTGACACTAGAAGCTGTTTCAAGAGGTTAAACGAAACTAATCCTTGCTCAGTCAACGTGAGATTTCTGTCCTTTTTATGGTTCCGTTCTCAATCGTGTAGCCTAAGAAATCGATCTTGCTCTTGAAAATGGTGCTTTCTCCCACTTGATTCTTAGAATCCAGCCTCAAAGCTACGCCCAATATTTCTCCAACGCCTTCAGTCCTTCATTTTCGTCCTTACTTGGCACGATTATATCGTCCATATAGACAACAATCGTTTGCGTTTGAATGAGATCCCTCAAAGAAGCCGTGACATATCGACAGAAAACAGCAGGAGAATTTGAGATACCGAACGGTACATGAGTAAATTCGTACTGCCCGTTATGCGTCACGATCGCTGTGAATTTCCTTAATTCTTCGTCAATCGACACATCAAAGAGTCCGTTCATCATGTCCAGGGTTGTGAATATTTTCGAGCCCTGAAACCTGTCGAGAGCATCGTCAGTTAAACTCATCGTCCTTCTTGATTTTTTTATTGAGTCGGCGATAATTCAACAAAATCGTTTGGATCCGTCCTTTTTAGCTACCAGGAACACTGGCGAAGCATACTGTGAGGAGCTGGGTAAAATAATTCCTTCTGCCAACCATTTCTGCACATTGCTTTCTCGTATGACGTGCGTCTTGGGCATTGAAATAAAGGAATGTCGTCTTCCAATACAATTCTCATGCTTATTGGAGACTCTCGATTTTATTGGCTTGAACTCTGTAACAAGCTGCTGTACCTTTATTTTTTTGTTGTCGGCCAGGTGAGATAAATTAATTTTGTCAAGGACGGAACTTTCCTCGACTATCTCCGTGACACACATTCCATTAAATGTCGATGCAAAGTCTCTCTCTTTTGCCCTAAACTCGACGCCTTTGGAACTGAAAATAACGTTATCGCAATTTTTAGAGATATGTCCTTTCTTGTTGCACTTGTACATATTACTTCGCCTTTGCAATCCCTAGCAATATGGCCTTCGCTGTTACACTTGAAGCATTTCCTTTGAAAATTGCTCTGCCGAACATAGTTTTTTACCAAATTCTTCCTTCAACGCATTTTTCAGCTCAATCCAACCCCTAACTCGTCTTGTACTTTTGACGTAGAGCTTGGCTGCTCCAATCTGAAGTTGCTTGGCATAGATAAATTTCTGCAAACTATCCCAACCTACAGAAACTGCAACATCATCAAATTCAGACATTGACGTCTTCCTGTTCGGAGCCTGAAAATGATGAAACACTGTCCTGAATATCACGTAGGGCAAATCTCGAGCTACTAGGCTGAACCGCCTCTTGGTAATTGGAAGAACCACTAACACTCGCAACATCCTCATCAGCATCGCCGTCCTCATCGTAACGGCATGAACACAATCAAGTTTTTGCACAATTTTTGGCACTCTTTTGTAGTCTTCGTAATCGATCCAACTCCTGTAACACACAAATCTGCTGCTTCAATGATTTTTGATTTGTTTAACTTTTAGATTTTCCTCGGCTTCAAGTGTTACTGTTTAACAGGTACTTTCACTGTTTCTTTCTGGTTTTTCCTTCTTCGTCGTTCGTTGTCGCGGCAGTTTTCGATGTGTTTTCTCTTTGTTTTTCTCTTGGTTCTTTTACTTTGTCCGGACGAATTGAAATGTTTATTTCGGATATAGGTAAAGCAAATTAAAGAAGCAAAGGTTTTTACTTAAACTCCACGACTTTTGCACTCTACGTATGCACTATGGGTAATTTGTACACTTTCTTTGGCCAAAACCCATTTTTCAAAAGTCGTTAGAAATTGGTTTTGTCCATCACAATGTATTAAGATAACATCAATGTCAAATGTTATTAACAGAAAAGTTTAACAGTGCACATCGCTGTTAAGTTATCAGCTGTGAAAGCCTGCTAATGCTTCAACGAGATGGCAGCGCTGGTAAATCGCATATTTTGATTAAAAGTTTAAATTGTCAAAAAGTGTATAATGAAACAATGCAGCGCCGTTTTTGAAATGCAGTTCAATCAGAGGGGCTAATAACTTTTTTTTGTAAGCGTACCGATGTATTTATTGATTGTAGTGTTCCTATAATCTTGGGTAAGATCTAACCTCAAAAAACATTAAAATTTATATTCAATTTTTATTTTTAAATGGAGCTACAAAGTGAGTCCAGCTGTTTCCAGCTCTGGAACCTTTTTTATCTTGTAGAGTACTTAATTATCTTTAAACTCAGTAAACTCAGCACTTTCTCTGAAATAAATGTTTTAAGACCTCCATCAAAACATGAATAATTACCGTATTTTTGTATGGTTAATGTCAGTTACGGTGCAGTCTTTGCAAAAGCGGTATGCAACTATATTTCTAATTAAATATTAATCATCTAAAAATTATGTTACATCATTGTTTCACTGAAATAACTTTGTTATAAAGGTTTATAGTATTTTTGTTAGAAATTATAATAGCAATAATTATAAAAATTAAATTTTAATAAAAAATTACAAAAATGGAAAACTTGTAAATATTTTTAAAAACTGAATATGTTGTTCTTATTATTATAATTAAAAAAAAATTATTTTTTTTCTTTACTTTTATGAAAAAAAAAAATTTTTTTCTCAAAAAAAAGGCGGGATCACGCCTATTTTTCCAACAAAAATTCCTTTAAATTTAATATAGTAAAATCAAAAAACAAAATTGTGAAATATTGCGTCGTTTTTAAGTTTTTAATTAATGCCATAAAAGTGGTCAAATTCCCCATAGTGGGATGGACACACCGACTTCCTCTGACAAATGTTCGCAATTGAGTGGCTTGCTTAAAATTATAAGGCGTTATTTCTATTCGAAAGAGGGTTATGGATATAGATCACAAATGTTCGCAATCGAGTGGCTTGCTTAAAGTTATAAGGCGTTATTTCTATTTGAAAGAGGGTGATGGATATAGATCACAAATGTTCGCAATCGAGTGGCTTGCTTAAAGTTATAAGGCGTTATTTCTATTCGAAAGAGGGTGATGGACATAGATCACTTCGATGAAAAGGGATCGAACTGTCTGGCGTTTTTGCTGATAAAATATGCTATGAGGAATTCTGAACAGTGTGTCCCCAAATGAAATTAAATGAGCTGCTGCGAGTCCCTCAATATATCCATATCCCACATACCTACCAATTTTTCAAATCGGACCATTCGTTAGAAAGTTATGCGCGATCAAATTTTTATATCTTCATCTCCCTCGCACTCCCTTTGGCTGAGTAACGGGTATCTGATAGTCGGGGCACCCGACTATAGCGTTCTCTCTTGTTTTAAAAAAAAATTTTAACTATAATTGCTATAATTGTTAATCTAATGCTTAGTCTTGTTTCTCCCTCTTCAGGCAAGCTCTCTCAGAGAGTTCATTGTGCGCTTGATCCTCCCCTTTTTTTGCATCCCCTTTTGTTGCGTCTACTTATACACTTTCTACTGTCCTAGACATAGCAGCTATAATATATGAGCCATTGGAATGAGACTGGTATCCTTGGAAAGGTTGTTCTTTTGGCTATAACTTTTTCCTACATCATTTTGAAGTCAATTGCTATGCCTTCAAGGAAAATGTCAACATACTTTTTAAACTAGTCTAGCCCCAGTACTGGGGTAATAAAAGTACGAAACCTATTTTCGCTGTTAACAGTATAGAGTAAAAGAGATAGTTATCATAAAATGTTATTGGACTCTTTGGACACTGATCCTTCGATCTAACATGGAGTACATTTGTTGTGGGTTTTTCCTTTTCTTTGCTATTAAATATGCGGTTATAGTTTTTTGACGCGGAGGTCCATATATTAGTAAGTTTATTATTTTTCTTCGTCGATTTCTACTATTCCATTTTTCCTTAAACACAAATTTGTGTTTTGCCCCCTAAACCGTGACTTGGGCTATTTTCCTCAGCTTGACTGCAATCTGGCTCATCAAGCTCTCGCTTACAAATTCGACCATGAGCGCAACCAATACTGTGACTATGACCAATAGTTCTATAGAACTTCAGAAGTCATAAAAAATAAAATAGGACCATGTGTTATCATATAGTACCCTCAACTAATTTAACCCCACAAGGAATTCATATATTCCTTTAGCTAACTACCATGATGTTTGATGACCAACAAACTATGTAGTAAGAGAAACGCGTTGGGCATGAAATATTCCTTCAGAAAATAATTATTTCAAAAAATCTCGCGAGCGACCAATGTCCAATAGTGTCCCGAACAGAATGAGACTCATTTCACAAATTTGACATTAACGGAAATTGGTTCATAATTTCTTCAACTGATGGCGTTAAAAGCTCCAATTTTTTATGCAGTCCTCTAAGGAACCTTTAGTAAACACGTCGCGTAATTTAACCGAGCCGTTTGGCTGCAAGGGCCGCATACTATTCTGCCCCTTTTACTATTCGAGCCCCCTTCTCCCCTATACCTTATATCAGTTACAATGTTATCTTAGCAATTTTAGTTTGCGCACAAATATAATTGTTTGTAAACTGGAATTTGTTTTTTCAAATTTCTTGTTTTGAATTTGTACACACACGAAAAGATTGGCATCCCATACAAAAGTAGCAAAGTAACTTAATTTTCACGGTTCCACATTTGATCGATTATTATTAATTTTAAACTTTACAAATAACGTAGAAAGATTTTGCTTTAGCTGAAAGGAATTTAATAATTTTATTTTATTATTTGTCACGTTTTATCTTGATTTTGTATTTCCATGTTGAATACAATCTTGTAATTCCTGCATATTGTTTCATTTATTTTTAATCTTCTTTTGATTGAAATTGTTAAGACTCATTGACCTACATAATATAATTATTATCGTATTTACACAAGTCGAATATAGAATTATATATCATAATAACAATTGCTGCCAATATTGCAATTCTACAGCCAGTTCGTCAGTGTACTTAACAGTCATTAATCTGCCGATGCAGCGAAAATAGCTGACACCACTATTCGGAAATAAAGCAATAACTTTGATTAGCACTGTTTTGAAGAATAGCTGAATTTCATTTAATTTTTAAAGCATACAATGAACAATAAATTCAATGAATAATAAAAATTAGTTCCATTTAGAGAAATAGTAAAAATTTTGGGAGTTTCTACTTTGGCGTCGAATTCCAAAGACATGGGCAATGGGTCACGATGGGGACTATTTTTTAGTAGTGCCGTGATGAATTGAGAGTAGGTCCTAGCGAAAAGAATAAAGGTAAGTCCAATTATATAGGCCACGTAATTCAAAATATCGGCAAACATCGATTTTATGTATTCTTAGCTATACCGCGGAACCTGTAGGTGATGGAAAATATTTTTTTATGGGACTTTTACTCAGAAGCACCCAAATATCATGGAAAACTTGAAATACTTCGTGGAAATTTTTGGCTGTATACCTGTGTAATTATTATGGTTACAATCATTATTATCGAATTTCATTTATTAGATAAAAAATATTAGTATCTTTTTTACGTTTTTTAATAAATACTAACAAATAAATATAAATGTGAGAACAAGGCTTTTGGTTTTGGTGTAAGTCATAGGATTCTGGAATATTATAGGTTGCTGATTTTTTTGTTAAAAAAATAATTTTATCGTGGTGCCACAGAAATCACATAGCGCATAAGTGGCCTGATATTAATGCTATTCAGAAACCCACCCCATTTAGCACTCCGAAATTATCTGTTTCCTCATCACTGCCTGCTAAAAGGAATAGGATTTCCAATACTCTAAAAACCAACTTCTCATTCTCCCGCTGGGTACTGCCTTTTCTAAAAACCTAGCTGTTCACATCTGTCTGGGGCACCGGTCGGCAGCGTCCTTATACTTATACTTATATTGTAGAACCCTGCGTAAATCATTCAATCATTCATTGGACAACCAAAAGTCGCCAATTTTTGAAAAATCAATGTTAACTGCATAGTGTATAAAATTCAGGCAGATTGAACCACAAAATTATGTCCCTTTCTTCTTTAAATGGGAATGTCGTTTAAATTATTTCATTCATTCATTCATTCGAATAAACTCAAAGTTCAAATTGTTTTAATTCCATTGAACTCAAAATTCTAAGTAGTTCATTCACATAAAGCAAAAAAAATTAAAAATTATTCATAGAATCAATTCATGCAGGGCTCTAGTCTACACATTGCAAAAAAATAGCGATCATTTTAACATTAGCATGTATTAGGGGTTTATCACTGCACGAAATTGGCGCATATTCATCTCCTGTACATTATTTTATTTTAAAATATTTTCATTAAAAATATATTGAAAATATTACTCGAAGAGTAAAAGGGTATATTGTATTCGTGCAAACAAGTAAAAGGAAGCTTTTCCGACCCTATAATCATCAGGGTCACTAGCCGAGTCGATCTAGCCATGTCCGTCTGGATGAACGCTGGGATCTTGGAAACTACAAAACATATTCTTGGGCTTCCTATGCAGCGCAAGTTTGTTTCAGCCGAGGGCCACGCCCCTTCGTACGCCCACAATCGCCTACCGCCCACAAGTAAAACACTTCAAATGGATTCTGTCGCGCAAACCTTTAACAATTTCGGAAAAATAATTATTGTGTTTATCAATAGTTATCGAAATGTATAAGACATTTTTAAAATTGGACCATTCGTTAAAAAGTTAGGCGCGATTAAAGTTTTATATCTCCATCTCCCTCGGCCTCTCTTTAGCTGGAGATTTTTCACGCATCTCCTCACCTTTTCAGGAGGCTCTGTAGGCTCCACCTGACCAACGGGATCTGAATTTATAAAATATTAATTTTAATAATATTATATAACGGAACAAGAATGATAAAAACTTACTAAGCAGTGCACTATTAACATCCTTCTGGACTGTAGGACAAAATAATCTAGAGAACCTATTGTAATTAAGGCAAGACAAAGTTAAATTCGCGAAAAAACGGAGCCTTTTTTTGAAAGATAGAAAAATGATACTGAGCGAGAGCAACTACAGATGCTCCTGCCATCTCTCTTGTTGTTGCCTTTCCTTTGTCTTGGTCCGATTTAAAAAAAAAAATTTTCTTCATTTTGATAGGTATTTTTAAACATAACAAAATTGCATTTTTAATTTTTCTAAATCTTTAAGATGACATACACATTTTAAAGTCCATTAAGGCGATTGTAGGCGTTAGATCCGTTTTTGCCGGAATCGATTTGTCATGCTGAAGAATCTTAGCGTGACCATAGAATTGGGCTTTCCATTGCCCCGGGTCGCTAAGTCCAGGCTAGGGAGGTTCAAGATCGCGTTTAACGCTTCGCTTGGGGTAGTTCGAAAGGCTCCACTGATGCACAAAGCCGCCATGCGCTGCACTTTGTTAAGGGGAATCAAGATATGTACATTGTTTCTGCAGAACGGTCCACCACAGAGCCACCCTATATAGTAGGATTGGCTTGACTACCGACATACCCCATCTTAGCCCGATTGCTTTTTTACAAGAGTAAAGTTCAATGGTCGCTTTCATTTTTTACATTTCGATAGATATAAATAAACGCAACTAAATTGCTTTTATACATACTTCTCCGAAATCTTAAAAGCACACACTTTAAAATCGTTTGTGGGCGTGGCGCTCAGCTGAAATAAGCTTGCGCTGCGTAGGAAGCCCAAGAATAGGTGGTTAATCCAACTTTCTAACATTTGTAGTTTCCGACAGACGGACATGGCTTGGTCGACTCGGCTGGTGATCCTGACCAAGAATAGGTTCGAAAACGCTTTATTCTCCCTGTTACATACTTTCCGACGGAAACAATATACCCTTTTACTCTACGAGTAACGGGTATAATTAAAAAAAAAATTGTTTGAACCCGCTAGTCAAGACACTTCGTTAACATAATGTATGCATACCCATTAGTTAAACTATATTGTTATAATCCAAACTTACTCAGCAACGTCGGCTTCGCCATATTCACTAGCCGGTGATTTATTATCTGAACATGGGGGTATCTGATCATAATCAACACCAGGCCCTATCCTGAGTTGTTTGACCTAAAATAACACATATAACATTATTATATATAAATAATTTTATTAGAAAACGTAATACCTGCTTCAACACTTCCTGGTCTTCAGCTTTTTTAGCCCAATCACCCATATTAAGGCGTTTAAAAATGAAATAGCTGGCAAAATAATTAGGGATGTGAAAAATATATCAAAACATCAATATATCGATATTTTTTGAATAAAAATAAATATTTATATCGTGATATTTTTTCCCCTGATATATCGAATATCGCTATTTTTTAAAATATATTTTTGATATTTCGAAAATCAAACTGATCTAAAACGAAGTAGCAAAAAGAACAAGATGAGCTTTTGAAAAGAAGACTAAACAAATTAAATATTTTTTGAACAGCATAGCCTGTCGATAGCAAGGCGACAAACTAATGGAATCCACGAGGAGAATCGGGACTCAAATTGTTTTTAAGCCTACCATTCACATTCTCGGTAAGTATCCAATATCGTTTTGGATACACGGTTCCGATACATCGGAACACGAGTTTCACATTTGTCAAAAATACCAACCGCTTCACTCGGATGGAGTCTATTAACTGTACATTTTAATACCAAAATTCTTTCTTTTGTGATTTCAAAAAGACTATTTTCCTCTGTTTCGTGGCTTATTTAAATTTTTTATATATGTAATAAATGTAACACGTGGAAAACGGATATTTATTTTTGACGGTTAAAAAAAAATTAATGGAAATAAAAAGCAGGAAAATAAGTTAACTTCGGCCAGCCAATGTTTATATACCCTTGTAGGTAAAATAAATATATTACTCCTATTCAAATATGGTTTTTAAAAGTCAAAAATCAAAACGCATACTTCCTACAAAGTTACAATGTTTTAATTCGATTATTCTTATGGGAGCAATAATATATAGTGGTCTGTTCCGGCTCGCTCCGACATATGAACTAACTGCAGTAGAAAGACTTATCGCGATAGCTTTAAAACTGAGAGACTAGTTCGCATAGAAACGGACAGACGGACAGACCCCTGCAAGGTGATAAAAAGAATATATCATTGATTCAATATATTTTATATATTTTCACAATCCTAGAATAGATATATAACACTTTGATCGCGCATAACTTTTTAACGAATGATCCGATTTGCAAAATTTCTTCTACATTTCGATTGGTTTAAATAAATTTGCATTTTTTCTTTTCCGAAATCTTTAAAGGTGTGGGCGCAAGACAACTTTAAAAATCGTTTAAGCCGATTGTGGGCGTTAGGGAAGCGAGGACCTCCGCTGAAAGAAACTTGCGCTTCGTTGGAACTCCAAGAATCTGCATCTTCTAGCTTTTAAGGTATCCGGTATCTCAGCGTTCATACGGACGGACAGACGGACATGGCTAGATCGACTCGGCCAGTGATCCTGATCATGAATATATATGCTTTATCCGCAATCTACAAACGTGTTGGCGTTTTTATATATTTATAACACCTTACTCAAAACGAGTCTTTGACTATATCCGTGGATGCGCCTACAACATTTCAGAACGAGTAGGAATTAGTATAATGCTTTTTGCAATAGTTTCAGTTAGTTCCGAGCCGTTGCAAGGCTTTTTGGTCGTGCACCAACAAATACATACAACAGTGCAAATACATTTCCGTCCCGAAAAATCGCCAAACGCCATGAAGAAAAGTCACCTTAAGGGCTAGTACTCAACCAAACAAAAAGTCGTCTAAAACCGAAAACTTCATATAAAAAAAACGTCACAAAATTTTTGGTGGCAACATTTTTGTTGCTCACTAAGAAAATACTAAAATACCACTCAATAAATAATTCATTTTAGATTTTTCTTGAGCTATCGATCAATTTCGATAACAACCTAGTTAAATACTATGCTTTACATTACTTTATTAACATACACTCTCAAAGGCAACAGACACCCTGCAGTTCCATTCATCACCTTTTGAGCACTAAGCGCTTAATCACTAGTGAATTTGTATGAAAAATAGCGATGATTTTAGCATGGGCATGTCCTAGGGGCTCATCACTGCCAGAAACTGGCGCTGATTTAGCACCTGTTCATCACCATTTATCATCGCATAATTCATCACCAAATTCTTCACCTTATAGGCGCTTTTTCAGCGCCTAATTATCACCCAAATTCATTGCCCATTTTCATTGAAAATATGTTAAATTTCATTGCTTTTATCAATGGGTTTATTAATAAATTAAATTAATAGATTTTTACAAACTACGGTGACTTGTAGGGGTCTTCGGCAGGTTCTCAGCTTCCAGAGTCTTGGTGAGCTGCCTTTTCGCGCATGGAGATTATTCACGCATTTCCGCATTCTCTCCAGAGGCTCTGTAGGCTCCACCTGACCAATGGTATCTGAATTTGGAAAATATTTGTTTTTATAATATTATATAACGAGGCAGAATGATAAAAACTTACTTAGCAGTGGAAGAACATCCTTCTGGGCTGTAGGACAAAATGATTTCATCTGAAAAGATATTTTATAAGCACTTGGTACCATCAACTTGACCTAAAAATATTAAAAATAAAGATAATATAAAAATTAAAAGCTACTGTAATTAAGATAAGACAATACACTTGAGAATTACTTACCTTAAAATTTATTCTTAATTAAAGCACTTTTTTTATAACTCGAAAATAACTAACTAACTAACCTTTGAAAGTAAAACGCAGTTGAAAACCGCGGAAAAACGGCGCCTGCCTTCGAGAAATAGAAAAAGAATACTGAGCGAGAAAAACAACATCAATCGCAATATCTCTTGTTGTTGTCTTCCCTTTGCCACGATCACGCTTGCCCAGCTTGCAGAGCGAGGCAGGCGAAGTTCGACATTTTGTCTCGTTTTTCTATGATTTTAAGAGAGAGAAATTTGTGAGAGCGTGATTGAGAGAGAGGGGGTTGGTGAGCGAGTCGATTCTGCAGACGCTCTGCCGGCGTCGCAGTCGACTCAGTGCTATTTTAGCGCTCGGGCTGAATTCGGGAACTGCAGGGCACTTTACCATGAGGATCGAGTACTGTAACAATGGATTATATTACAGAAATCGGTTGATTCCGCTTGTAAAACACAAGTTAAAAATTTGAGCTAGTATGACCGAAAAATAACGAACGGATTTTACCAAAATAATCAACACTGGACCCTAAAGAAATAATTGACGGGAAATAGTATTTTTGGGCAAGTTTTAGTTAGGTTGAGTACTAGCTCTATGGCGTAAAAATACTGACAAAAGTATCTTAAGAAATGTCCATAAGAAATTAATGTGCTAGAAAGGGACGAAACAGGTCGCTACAACTCGCTGCAGCTGCAGGAAATGGGACCGCGGTTTCAGTATATAAGTACTTTTATTCAGTATTTTTAAGCTTTAAGGGGATGTTGGTTATTGGCGTTTCGGGATTTTTTTGGGAAATAAATGTATTTGCTCTACAATGGCCCAATAACATATAATGGTTGTTGGTGCAAGCAAAGAGCATTGCAACGGCACAATTCGGAAAATGATTTCATCGTGAAAAAAATTATTGCTGTGCCTTTGTTTTTGGGAATGACCAACATGTCCTTTGTCCATGCGCATGTCTTTTTTGGCAATATCTAGCAACTGTTGTACCAAAACATTATACGCATTTCTACTCGTTTTAAAATGTTGTAGGTGCACCAGTCTCCAAAAATTGTCCAAATTTTAGCTTAAAAAAAGGATATAGTCAATGAAGCGTATGGGAGTAAAGTGTTATAAATACTAGAAAGGGTCAAAACGTTTCTATATTGCGGAAAATCTCGTGGCGTCACTGTTGGTCCAAAATTAGTTTAGTTTTAGTTTAGTTAGTTTGTCTTTCCTGGACAATTTGCTAATAACAACAAACAAGTCATTTGCCGCTGTTGCAATTTTAAGCGGCTGTGTGCAGAGGGTATAAAGGCGTTCATCGGAATTAACCCGCTACTTCTGGTATTTTTTAGCTCATCTGAGGACACCGGTGAAGAAAAGCTCCCTAAAGACGTTATGTACTGATTTGCCTCTCGCTTAGTCCTATGCTTAGCTAGCATTTTTCGTCGATGTGAGTACAAGGCTTAAATGAGCAAATAATGAGCAAACCTGCGCATCTGGTATTTTCTAGGTATTTTTGGATACATTTAACTATAATAACCAGACCAACAATAACTACAGAGGCCGTGGTAACTATAGAGGAAACAACCGTGGTGGAAACAATAATGGATATAACTCCAATAACAACGCCAACGGTAACAACAATACCAATACAAACGCAAACAGACAAAATAACAACAATAATGTCCGACAAGTACAAACAACTTCGGAAAACCAATAAAGACCCTTAAGATAAAAAACCCAGTAAAGAATACGGTTCACACTATCAATCTTAACTTCAATCTTTTTATTTCACTTAAAAATGAAAACACAAATAAATTATATACATTACTAGTTGATACAGGTGCAGACATCTCTTTAATCAAAGAATCCTCAGACTCATTTAACAATGTTGACTATAAAAATATTACGCAAATATCAGGCGTTGGCGTAGGAACAACAAATTCAAAAGGTTTAGCAGCAATAGAACTTCTATCAGGCAACTATGCTATACCACATAATTTCCATATAGTAACGTCCAACTTTCCTATTCCATGTGATGGAATTATAGGAATAGATTTTATGAAAAAATACAATTGTCAAATAGATTTTAAACCAAAAAATGATTGGCTTATACTGAGACCAAATAATCTCTGTAATCCGATTAATATTCCGATAAATCATACACTAGAAAATAATTCAACCATTTTACCAGCAAGATCTGAAGTCGTCCGAAAAATAACTATAAATTCAGAAACCAGGTATATACTAATACCAAAACAAGAAATCCAAAATGGAATATTCATTGGGAATTCCATTGCAGATTCTAAAAACACCTTTGTCCGAATTCTAAATACAACAAATTTTTTTTTTTTTTTTTTTTACGTATGCATTTTATTTATTGGATCTTCTCTGAATTGAGACTAACAATAAGTATATAAAATCTTAAATTAAAAAACTATCTAACAGTCATGATGACTGACGCGAGATTAAAGGGCTCTAATAACTATGGCTGAGCTGGAAGGTCATTTCGTTGCAATCGGGTCCGGTATGAGACCCTGGCTAGCCCCCTGGCGAGTTGGTTTGGATGAGAAGTTAGCTTGGTGAGGTAGGACGCTTTTTGTTTTGATATTTCGTCTTTTACGGGCAGAATGCCAAGATCTCTGTGGATGTTGTCGTTCCGAACATACCAAGGTGCCCCAGTGATAGTTCTCAAGATTTTTGATTGTGCTCGCTGGATAATGTCGATGTTGCTGCTGCTCGCGTTTCCCCATAACTGGGAGCCGTATGTCCAGACTGGCTTAAGCGTTGAATTGTAGAGCAGGACCTTGAAGTCCAGGCAGAGGGGGGAGCGAGCATTTAAGAGCCAGTGGAGGCCAATGGATTTTAGTTTTAGATGAATTTTCTTAGCTTCGATATGTTTCCTCCATGTAAGTCTCCTGTCTAGGTGAACGCCAAGGTACGTTACATCGTCAGCTTGTGGAAGTGGCGTGTTATTCAGTGTTAGCGGGGGACACGTTTGTCTGTTTGTTGCAGTTGGAGTCGATTGTGGGATACTTCCTATCGATATGTCAGGACGATAGGGCGATGGTTTCGGTGGCGCCCCCCTGTGGGGAATCTGGCGGACGATCTGGCCATTTGGCTTAATCCCGGTTCGCTCAGGGATTGTCTTTCATGGCCTTGAATACGGCCAATGACCCAATTTTGGGAGAGGCAAGGGAATATGGAGGGATGAGAATGGTGATAGGCAGATATTGAGGTAGTCGCAGCCATATTGTCATGGAAGCTGGACGCAGCGATTAGTTCCGTCATTAAGTGTGTGCCAAAACCAGAAAAAGTGAGAGTTTAGAATGTTAAGTGTCATAGTTAGTTTAATTTCAATTAATTATTCGTAGGGCAACCGGGGTCCCAACACAAAGGGCCCCGGAAGATTTAATTTGGAGGTTATTTTTGGAATCTCTTCTATACGGATACGCCCTTCGCCTTGCATAAGAGCCTGACGTGGCGAGATCCCGGATTTCCACTTAACCTACCTGGATGAGCTTGGACCAGTGAATTCGGACCCGGTTACTTTGGCTTTACCAGACGCCGCCAACGCCGAACTATAATCCCCGGTGAGTCCGTTCCTGGGTATCAGTCCCACTCGCTATAGGGGACATCCGGCGTCAATTGGTGCGGCGGTGAACCGCCACGCCATAAACCGTCCCCATTCCTCGGGGCTTTCCTGGCTTTAACGGCCGCTGGCCTCCGGCTCCCGTCCGGGATAGAATATCGCCCGTTATCTAGAAGTGGCTGAAAATTGTTATAATTAATTATATATATTTCATTGTTAGTCTTAATCGGAATACTTCCCGTAGTCACTTGTGAATTTGTCCGGATTCAGACCCTAAAACCATAGTTGTCCTCAGTGTTGCCTATTAAAAGGGTCGCGAGCCTTGGTTTTCGGTGGGGGAGATTGCAGCGCGCAATTACCTGTTTGGCCTGTCCCTTCTTTTCCCAGGGAGCTCCTTTGGATCAGGTGACCCGACACCCAGATAGGGTGTCTCCTTTGCGCCCCGTTTTAGTGTGAGCTCCACCAACAAATGACTGGTGGAGCATAGTTCCGCGGCGCCTGTAGCTTTTCCCAGGAAAGCAAGTTCCTCTGCTTTGACCGCCTAAGTTTGAGACGGCGGCCAACTGTGATATTGAAGGCTGAAAAAAAGAGAAATTAGTTAATGGGAGTACAAAATTCCCAATGTTTATATATAAGACTTACTGCGAATATTAAATTGTAAATGCAGACCGAAATGTGTGAGTGAGTTGTCACTGTGGGGGAGATGGAACCGAAGTAGGCGCGAGGAATGACTCCGACGGTCCGAAAATGGGTGATGCCTCTGCGGAATCCTCCGGGGCATCCTTGGTTGGGTGGGCGTGCTCGGCTAAGTCACCAATAGCCACCAAAACATATCATATTTCCCGTCACTTGTAATAATTTGCCTTTGTTTACGTTTTATATGTAGTGATGACCGATAGTTTAGTGATGTGAGACTGCGTAGTCGTCGATATTTATGTTGCGAGCTGTGGCATTAGGGGGACTCCGCCCTGAGAGAAACTGAGCTAGCGGCACTGCCAAAGAAAACAATAGCAGTTCGTAACATGTTAAGAGTAAACGTTATGTGTTTACACTTTTGCGCATTTATTTTTATACGCCAGTCTGATAACCACCTCTCCACTACCACGAGGTGATCAGCTAGTAGTGCTGTTGCCTGAACTGGGCATTTGGACCGACTTATGATCGCGGTATCATCTGCGAATGTGGAAGTAGTTAGCCGGACGTTCGTGGGAATATCTGCGGTGTAAAGGAGAAATAGAGTTGGACCAAGGGCGCTACCTTGGGGAACTCCAGCCTCTATAGTGTAATCGTCGGATGTTGTAGTGTTGCATCTCACGGCGAATTCTCTGTTGTAAAGGTACGATTCAAGTATCATATGAGTGTTTTCCGGCAGAATAGTTCTGATTTTGTGCATAAGGCCATCAAGCCAGACTCGATCGAAAGCCTGTGCAACATCAAGGAATACCGCACTGCAGTATTCTCGATATTCGAACGCAGACCGTATTTCCGTTGTTAATCTGTTGACTTGCTCTATTGTTCCATGGCTTTCTTGAAAGCCAAATTGATAAATGGGATATGCGCGTCAAAAGGCATTTTTCGAGCAGTTTTGACAGACACGAGAGTAAACTTATTGGTCTGTATGAAGCTGGTATTGTGTGATCTTTTCCTGGCTTTGGGATCATTATGATTACCGATTTTTTCCATTTTTTTGGAAAGTAGCCAAGTCGTGTAATCCCGTTAAAGAGTTTACAAATGACCTCAACTGCACAGTTTGGGAGTTCAATTAGCATTTTCGCAGTTATTAGATCACCGCCTGGGGCCTTTTTTGGTTTCAATTGCTCGCTGATGACTTTTGCAACTTCGTTTGGTTGAAACTGAATTGGGTCCGTCTCAGTTTCGATTCGAAGTGGCGGCGACGGTAGTGAGAATGAATTTGTTGCAGGGTTTGGCTGAAAGACATTTCGAAGGTGTAAAGAGGGGTAGAGTAAACAGCGGCAATGGCAAGGTTGCAGTTGCCCAACTGTAATTTTATCGATGTAGCGTGCAAATAACTTTTTGCAAACCTTTGGTGAAAGTGGTGTTTGATGCGGTCTCTTATTAAGATGCCGGTTCCGCCATGTGCTTTACCATCTGGATGATCTGTGCTGTAGAACGTGTGTCCCGACAAAATCATTACCAAATTGCAATACAAAAAGATGGCATTTAGTAATTGATTACCGCCAAATTAACAAAAAAATTTTATCAGATAAATTTCCACTACCAAGAATAGACGATATTCTTGACCAATTAGGTAGAGCTAAATACTTTTCATGTCTAGATCTAATGTCAGGATTTCATCAAATAGAACTCGAAGATACGTCTAGAAATATAACGTCCTTTTCCACGAGCAATGGCTCCTATCGTTTTACACGATTACCTTATGGTTTAAAAATAGCTCCAAATTCTTTCCAAAGAATGATGACAATTGCATTTTCAGGTATCGAACCTTCTCAGGCATTCTTTTATATGGATGACCTAATTGTCATCGGTTGTTCAGAAAAACACATGATTAAAAATCTTACAAACGTTTTTGATCTATGTAGAAAAAACAACCTTACCAACCAATTACAATAACACTCAGCTACCAGTAGCCTATGCATCAAGATCCTTTACGAAAGGAGAAAGTAATAACAAGAAAGGAAGCTAGCTTCGGCCAGCCGAAGCTTATATACCCTTGCAGATCATTCCTATTCATTTACGAAAACATTACATTTAAATTAACTTACGTATATGTATGTTACAATAATCCAAATTTTAGCTGATTTCGTATTACTTTGGCATTAATTTTTTGATCCTTCCTATGGCAGCTATATAATATAGCCGTCCGAATTTTGTTAAATTTTATTCGAAATTTTGAAATGTTAAAGAAAAGCCATATCCTAGAGGAAAAGACAATGTAATAAAAATCAACAAAGATATAATTTTTTTCCTATTAATTTCCATATAATTTTCAGACCGTTCCTATGGCAGCTATATGATATAGTCATCCGATTTTTTAAAAATTTTATTCGAAATTCAGAAATATTAAAAAAATATTATTCCCAAAAGTAGAAGATAATATTTCAAAAAACACCAAAGCTAAAATTTTTTTTACGTTTTTTACGTTATTTTTTTCGATCCTTCATATGGGAGCTATAAGATATAGTTGTCCGATCCGGTCGGTTCCGACATATATACTACCTGCAATAGAAAGAAGACTTTTGGGAAAGTTTGAGCCCTATAGCTTTAAAACTGAGAGACTAGTTTGCGTAGAAACAGACGGACAGACGGACAGACGGACGGACAGACGGACAGACGGACGGACAGACGGACATGGCTAGATCGACTCGTCTTGTCATGCTGATCAAGAATATATATACTTTATGTCGGAAACGTCTCCTTCACTGCGTTGCAAACTTCTGACTGAAATCATAATACCCTCTGCAAGGGTATAAAAATACAACAGAACAAGAGTTAGCAGCCATCCACTAGGCAATAAACCATTTTCGACCATATATTTATGGAAAACATTTCACAGTCAAAACAGACCATAGGCCTTTAACCTATCTATTTTCAATGACAAATCCAAGTTCGAAATTAACACGAATGAGATTAGATTTGGAAGAATATGATTTTACTGTGGAATATCTTAAGGGAAAAGACAACCATATAGCCGACGCGCTATCAAGAATAACAATAACGTATTTAAAAAATATCCAAACATATAATAAAATTCTGAAAGTCACTACCAGAAATCAAAGTAAACAGAAAATTTCCTGCGCAGGAACAGAAAAAGAAAAAATAGATTTGCCTAGGCATATTCTAAATAAAGCTTCTCACACCAATGAAATTCTCGACTTAGGTCAGTTCTTTCAAAGGCTTGAAAAAGAAGCCGGTATACTTAATATCAGCCAACTCAAAGTGGCACCGAGCGAACAGATCTTTGAAACCATTTCAACGGAATATATTAAAATTATGGGCAAAAAAAAATTACAATCATTAAGAGTAGCGCTATTCAAGCCGGTGACCCAATTATCAAATAATGATAAAGAGAAAGAAGCATTACTGTTTATAAGCTAGAGCATAAGCAAAAATAAAAAGGCATTATTATTGGAAAAACATGACCAAAGATATAACATAATATATAAGAAAATGTCCTAAATGCCAAAAAGCAAAGACAACAAAACATACAAAGACCCCATTAACTATCACCGAAACGCCACAAACGGGTTTCGACAGGGTAATTGTGGATACGATCGGTCCACAACCTAAATCTGAACAAGGAAATGAATACATAGTAACGCTAATTTGGGATTTAACTAAGTACCTTGTAGCAATACCAATCCAGAACAAAAGTGCAAAAACAGTAGCAAAAGCTATATTCGAAGATTTTATTCTGAAGTACGGTCCAATGAAGACGTTCATCACGGACATGGGAACAGAATACAAAAATTCGATAATTGAAGATCTATGTAAAAACTTAAATATCAAAAACATAACTTCAACAGCACATCATCACCAGACTGTAGGAACCGTGGAGCGAAGCCACAGAACATTTAATGAGTTCATCCGCTCATACATCTCAGTTGATAAAACAGATTGGGATGTATGGTTGCAATACTTCGTATACTGTTTCAACACAACACCCTCTATGGCACATGACTATTGTCCATACGAGTTAGTTGTTGGTAAAACATATAATTTAGCCAAACACTTCAATAGTATAGATAATATAAAACCATTATATAACACAGATGATTACGCTAAATTTGTTCTTGACCTCCACAGCATTGGGGCCGTAGCTCGCCATCTCATCCGCCATCTCCTGGTATATGTGGGTGTTCTTCCAAACACCTCGAAGTCCGTCCTTGTTCTCCTCCCACAAATACAGGAGGAACTCGGTGGCATCTGCTGTCCAGAGCATTTTTATTTTTTCTGTGAAGAGAATTTTTTACTATAAACTATTAAATAATTAAAAACAAACAAATTACCTGCTACGTTTTACATTTTGCCGGATTTTATGTTGACAATCAGCTGTTTTGGGCATACCTGGTCGATAGTGCTGGTAAATGGTGGTGGAAAATACCACAAATTTGACTTCGCAGCCCTGTAACGCGACAATTTTCCACCCTCCCCTCCCCGCGCCGGCAAGTTTTGTATGGGGTTTGGGCGCGTTCAACGGTAAATGAATGCAAACGCGACGCGTCCATAATTCCATAATGAGCAGAGATCATTATGATCCTTGCTCGACCTGTTTGGTTTTTCGCACCTTTCGCCGGGCTAGCTCAAGTCAGGGCCGTGAGTCCCCGAACCCTGCCCACCGCACACATAACAATAAATATAACAGTGACCTTCTAACAGAAAATCAACGTTACACAACACAGTAAACTGCATGTTCAAATTCAAAAACAAAAGACATATTTATTTGGCTTCAATTATTCTTGGCCCCACGGTGTACTGGAGACCATGCATTGCCCTCCCAACCTTGCAGACTGCTTGCATCATATAATCTATCTGCCGCCACCCCTAACTCATTCACACACACAATTCACCTAAACATTACCCGGTACACATTTCCCCACATAAAAATTCACTACTTCATTTTCATATCGACTTAATTTATTTAACAACAATTTTCATGTATGCTGTAACTGGAATTTGTTTCCTGTTTAGATAATTATAGGTACCTTTTTATTGTCAAGAAATTTTCGCAATCTAATCTACCCGTAAGAGCTATCAAGGAGGGTGCGAGACACTAGCAATTGGTAGATTTAATGACAAATATTACAATCACACAAAACTGCACTAACACACACTTGAAAGAAATTTTCGGAATAAATTTAAAAAAATATAAATATATCTGTATGTAAAAGTTTAAATAAATTGGTTAATAAATAAAGGCCAATTAAATATAGAATAAGTAAATAAATACACAAATAAATAATTTAAAACAAATCAAAAATTATACAAATTCTTAAAAATTATTAAAAAACAAGAAAGGAAGCTAGCTTCGGCCAGAGAAAATAAATATTTATAGTTTAATGCTCATTCGATCGGTGCAGTTCCAGGGATCCCAGATTCTGCGTGCCTATTTAAAATGTTGTTTTTGAGTTGTCAAAAATCAAAACGCCTATTTCCTACAAAGTTACAATGAATTTTCTATTATTTTTTTGAATATTCCTATGGGAGCCTTAAGATATAGTGGTCCGATCAGGCTCTCTTCGACATATGTACTACCTGCAATAGAAAGAAGACTTTTGGGAAAGTTTTATCGCGATAGCTTTAAAACTGAGAGACTAGTTCGCATAGAAACGGACAGACGGACGGACGGACAGACGGACATGACTAGATCGACTCGGCTATTGGTGCTGATCAAGAATATATATACTTTATGTGGTCGGAAACGTCTCTTTCACTGAGTTACAAACTTCTGACTGAATTTATAATTCCCTCTGCAAGGGTATACAAATTGCTGAAGCCTACTGGCTCTTGGTGTTGCCACTTGGGAGGGGTGTCGGTCTTCCACGACGAAAAACAACCAAGACCGGCTTATGCAACCGTCTTGCCAGAAAACTGAGTGCCAGGTTAGGGCCACTCCTCGTTGTAGTGCTTGTAGTTAGCCAGATGTTCTTCTGTTCCAATCGTGTCGTCAAAGGTGCAAGTTGTGCTGGGTGAAAGTTATATATTCCAAGATTAATTTTTTTGTGCGAAAGGTATCCCCGGCAAGTCAGCGAACCGAGAAACACAGCTTAAATATCCAGCGCTGCGCTAAGTCCTAGCTGGTAAGTTTCTAAAGCGTAGGGTTTGGGTGAATTAAAACTTAGCTTGGAATTTCTTTAATTAGGCTTGGTGCTTAACAAAAATCAATTGGGAAGCAAACACACCAAAATTGAGTACATATTGGCAAGCCTAAAACCGAAGAATACCGAAGTCTTGCAACAACAAAGAATCTCCAAAACGCCGCCCAGCTTGAGTTTTTTTTGGACTCGCGCAGTTGTTGCGCAGCCGCCTTCGAGGGCGTGTTATTCTACGCCGGGGAAAGAAAAATTTCAGTATCAGTGAAAAAAGGGGAATTTTCTAATCATGTGTGCCCGATGGCACTTCGTCCTAAGTCCCCCAAAGCCCACAGAAAAACGTACAGCCAAATTAGCGAAAGGGTCAATAATACCCGATAATATGGAAAAATTACTATTTGAAAGCGCAGAATGCTAAGCCGTAAATTTGTTTAGTTAAGTTAGTTTATAAAAAGATCATTTTTGTTCTGTTTAATTTAATCAAATTACCTAATATCCATGCGGTGAAGAAAAAAAAATCGAGCGAAAATGATCATGAAAAGGCAGAGGTCGAATTTGAGTGATTTTTAACAAAAAAAGAAAAAAAAATGTTGAGTGATTTTTGTGATTTTTGCCTGGCAACTCAATCGCATTTTTTTTGGGTATCTTCATCAAAAAGAATTCCGTGGTACGGTGTTGCCAGAAAACCATATTATTTGAATTTACAGGTTTATCCCGAGAAAGCACTTTCGTCGAGGAGGACCCCTGCAATCCATGGGTGAGCGAACACAAGTTCTTAATATTCCAAAAAAACGATGCAAGTCTCGCCGCATTGATAGTAATTATACCCGTTACTCGTAGAGTAAAAGGGTATATTGTATTCGTGCAAAAGTATGTAACAGGGAGAAGGAAGCTTCTTGATCAGGATCACTATCCGAGTCGAACTAGCCATGTCCGTCCGTATGAACGCTGAGATCTCGGAAACTATAAAAGCTAGAGGATTGGCATTTTGCATGCATATTCTTGGAGTTCCTACGCAGCGCAAGTTTATTTCAAAATGGTGCCACGCCCCCTCTAACGCCCTCAATCGCCCTACACCATTTTCTGAAAGGTGTCTGGCGCCCACACCATTAAAGATTTTGGAAAACTAAAAATGCAGTTTTATTGTGACTATCAATACCTATCGAAATGTAGAAGAAATTTTTCAAATCGGACCATTCGTTAAAAAGTTATGCCTGATCAAAGATTTTATATATCTATCTCCCTCGCACTCCCTTAGCTGAGTAACGGGTATCTTATAGTCGGGGCACCCGACTATAGCGTTCTCTCTTGTTTTTATATGAACTACATCATTATCCCATATCTTTTATATCAATTTTACATTTATATTATATTTTAATATTTTTTATATTTTTACATTTTTATATTGTTCTATTGTCCTATTGTTATGGTTGTACTATTCTTTCATTTATATCAACGTGTGTTATTTTAGCATTCCCCATGATTTACTCGCATTATTTTTTTTAGATGTTAAATAAAAGTATTATAATGTTTTAGAACCCTTAATGTAATAAGCCTGATCCGGCCTATTAAATAAGACTTAATAGATTGTACGTCTTCACGCCTTTATTGTCTTGACCGGAAGTGCTGTACGCCACAGTGTGACCAACCGTCTAGTATTATTTGTATTTATACAGTATTTGTACTTAGACACAATATAGTGTTCTCACTATTATTACACGCTTTTTTTTTTTTTTTTTTTATAACTAAATTAATTGTTAGGGTTTATCCCAACCATATCTGGCAGGAGGTTATATAGCTCTGCCTGATCGTGATACTACTGTTGGTTCAACCTCTTCTTCAGAACTGAAACCTCCAGGGGTTTCATAATCCATTGACATATCAGTATTACTTTCATTCACAAAAGTACTATCACCTAGAGGGTCTATAATTTCTTCAGTGCTTACATTGTTAGTCTGATTTATATCAAAATTTTCACTTTCTTCAATTACTGGTTCATCGTAAATATTTACAGTTTCTTCGTTGCTATTTTCGGTTTCGTTTTCTTTTAAATTACCAGTTTCGTTTTTTCTTAAATTACCATCAGATATATATTCATATACATTGCTACTGTTAATTTGGGTTTTATTCATTAGTCTTCTGTTTCTTCTAAAATAGTTATTGAGATCATCTCTTATGATATAAGATCTTTCATTTACTCTTTTTTCAACAATTCCGTATGCCCATTCATTCGCTTTTTTCCTAAATTGGACTTTGTCACCTACATTTAATGGACGAAGAGTTTTTGAGTGTAAATTATAATACATTTTTTGTTTGGACTTTTTATCGGTAAAGCTTTTTTTAACTTTTTCTTCCTCAATATGATTTCTAAACAACTCTGATTTTTTTATTGGCATTTTGGTTTTACACATTCTTCCAAAGAATAATTCGCATGGAGAGAAGCCTAAACTTGCTACAGGAGTAGCATTGTATTCAAGAATCCTGTACTGGTAATCACTTGCTTCAGAGCATCGTTTTAAAATATTCTTTGCAATCGCCACTCCTTTTTCTGCTAGCCCGTTGCTCTGAGGGTATCTAGGACTTGAGAACTGAAGTAATGTATTACATTCATTCGCAAACGTTCTGAACGAGAATGAATTAAAAGGACTGTTGTCACATTTAAGTTTTGATGGGTAACCATAACTATCAAATGTCTTTTTTAGTTGTTCAGTAACCCACAATTGATTTTCCTTTAAGCCGATTAACAATCAAGAAGTTAGAGTATGCGTCAAAGATTGACAAAAAATTTTTACCCCCATATTCAAAAATGTCCATTCCTGCCATGTGAAACGGATATTCTGGCGCTTCGTCTTCTATTAGAGGTTCCTTTTGATTATTTCTTTGAAACTTTTCGCATACTTCGCAAGAAGACACCAATTCCTTAATGTGTACGCTCATATTCGGCCAGTAGTACAGTTTTCGCGCTCGAGCTAAGGTTTTTTCAATGCCAAGGTGGGACACATGGACTTGGTTTAGGATTTGTTTTTGTAACTTGGTCGGTATTATTAGTTTGCCAAGGCGAAATAGAAGACCGTGTTCCAAGTGTAATTCGGATTTGAATTTGTAGAAGTTTTGGCAAAATTGGTCTAATTTATGAAATGATGGCCATACATTTGTAACAAAACCAGCGATTTTCCAATAGTTTTCATCATTCTTCAGAACCCTGAGATAGCAGTCATAGTTTTCTTCTGAGAGACACGCTGCGCGGCTTACTATATGAATTACATTGGATAGATCTGGGATTTCTGTTTCATCTGGTAGTTGGGCTCGTGATAAGCAGTCTGCCACTAGCATATCTCTTCCAGGTGTATACTTTACAGTCATTTTTGGGTATTTAAGGAGATATAGCAGCATTCGCTGCAATCGTGTTGTTACTGAGTCAATGTCCCGGCTTACTAAAACTTCCAGGGGCTTGTGGTCGCTTTCTACTAAAAATTCTCTACCGTAGACATAATAGTGGAACCTTTCTCACGCAAATACAATCGCCAACAGCTCCTTTTCAATTTGGGCCCACTTTTGTTCACTCTTAGTTAGCGTACGTGACGCGAAGCTGATTGGATGACCGTTTTGCAGAATAACACAACCAAGACCATTTTTGGAGGCATCGGTTTGAATAACTACAGGTTTAGCGCTGTCGTAGACGGCTAAAATCGGACCACTTGTTATAGTTTTAAGTAAGTCATTGAGTTCGTTTTGATGTTCTGTAGTCCACTCAAATAGGGTATCACTCCTAGTGAGATTTCTGAGATTTGCAGTTCTAGAGGACAAGTCTGGTATAAACTTAGCTAGGTACTTAAAAAGTCCAAGAATGCGTAGAACTCCAGCTTTGTCTTCTGGGATTTTAATATTTTGAATGGCTTCTAAGTGCTTTCTTTGAGGTTGTATCAGTCCTTCTGATAAAATATGGCCCATAAATTCGTTGCGTTTTCCTATATTGGACTTTTTCAGGATTGAAACGAATGCCATTCTCTTTAGCTCGCTGAAGTACTTTTAATAACGTTGCATCATGCTCTTCAAAACTTTCTCCTAATATTCCTATATCATCGAAATAAACTATAACATTTGGTATGTCACCAAAAATGTGTACCATATTCCGTTGGAACATTTCAGGAGCGCTATTAATTCCAAATGGAACACGATTAAATTTAAATCTCCCAAACGGAGTCATAAAAGTCGTTAAATCTGAACTAGCTTCATCAAGTTGCATTTGCCAAAATCCATGGGAGAGATCCGGGATTGTAAAAACCTTCTTTCGAGATAATTGTATCATAAATTCGTCTATCGTTGGTATTGGTAATGTTCTCGTTTCATTGCCTTGTTTAACGGCTTGGGGTCCAAACAAAGTCTGAGTTTTCCATTTGCTTTTTCCACTATTTGCAAGTTATTTACCCAGCTGGTTGGGTATGTTACTGGTGAGATTATCTTTTCCTTTACCGTAGCACTCAACTCTTGCTCCAATGCCCCTATTAAGCTTTGTGGAAACCTTTTCTTATAATGCAGCACAGGCTGTGCGCCTTCTTTAAGAACGATAGACTGTTCCTTTGGTAACTTGCCAAGTCCCTGAAACAATTGCTTAAATTCCTCTACAAACTCCTCCCTGGTTCGAGGTAAGTTGGAAACTGAATCAATATTCAAATGTTTTATGAGGTTTAATTCTACAGAGGACTTAAGACCTATTAATGGTTCACATTTTGAGTCAACAACTAAAAATTCAATACATTTTACTGTTTCTGAGTCAGAACAGATTGCTTTAGTTATTCCAAAATTATTAACTTTAACATTATTATAATCAAAAATGAGAACGTTTTCTTTTTTAACTTCAAGTTTTAACTCTTTAACTAAATCAATTGGGATGCAGTTGACATCAGCTCCAGTGTCCACCTTAAATGTAATAGCTTTTCCATTAATTGTAAATGTTTTTGTCCATCTTATTCTGTTTCGACCGCACTCGCTTATTCTAAGATTAATTTTGTTAATATCAATATCTGATGCTAATTGATTCCCTTTGGTTTTACCTGATTCTATCCAATTAATTGCTGCACCTGTTGTACGCTTGGGTTCCTCGTCTATTTGCCTGTTGTTGTAGTTCTTACTATCAACTGGTCGGCTGTTGCTGTTGTTGTTGTTCACACGTCTCTTCTGCTTGCAGTACTTGGCGAAGTGTCCACATTTTCCACATGAGTAGCACGTTGTTCCCTTTGCACGGCACTCAGAAAGATGGTTCGGATTGTAAATTGCTCCACAGTTATAGCAGCGACGGACTACTGCGTTAACAGATTTCTCTCGATTCTGGTTCTGAAGGAATTCATTGTTTTTGGCAGCTGCTTCAAATGCTTTACATTCGGTGACGATCTCCTCCAGTTTCTTGTTTTTTGATTCAAGTAGTTTTAGCTGCAGTCTTTTATCATTTATGCCGATTATGAAGCGATCCAGGTGCATCCGTTCTTCATATGCTTGGCCACAGTCACATTTGTAGTCGCATAACTGTACCTGCTTGCGAAGTTGAGTTTCAAACTCTATGAAAGGTTGTCCCTCAGCTTGAAAGATGTTGTTGAACTTGTAGGACTCCATCGTGATGTTTCGGAATGAAACACTATAGTCATCAAATGCTTTTAGAACGTCATC
This sequence comes from Drosophila pseudotakahashii, assembly GCA_035046095.1. Lineage (NCBI taxonomy): Eukaryota > Metazoa > Arthropoda > Insecta > Diptera > Drosophilidae > Drosophila > Drosophila pseudotakahashii. Next base: position 584,502 of record JAWNOE010000222.1, on the reverse strand, counting down.
CAGTGAACGGCTAACGATCGCAGCAGTAGACGAAGATGTAGACAAGTCTGAAGATGTCGCCATGGTGCCTACCATGCCAAGTGCAGTTCCATCATTGGGAAACATTGTGTTGTATATTTCCGTAGCTTTTGATCCAGCCAACCACAAGAATGTGGCAATCTTCTTCTGGCTCTGCATCTTTGCTTGACGCTATCATATACATGATGAATGATCTTTTCCACTTTGGCCACTCACGCGCCAGCATTGAGCAATCAATTTCTGGCAAGACACGCTCCATTGTGTTCCTTCTTAATCAAAGATTGATATTTTCACTTCTGACACCATGTAATAAGCCTGATCCGGCCTATTAAATAAGACTTAATAGATTGTACGTCTTCACGCCTTTATTGTCTTGACCGGAATTGCTGTACGCCACAGTGTGACCAACCGTCTAGTATTATTTGTATTTATACAGTATTTGTACTTAGACACAATATAGTGTTCTCACTATTATTACACTTAATTATTTGATTCGGCTTAAATGACCCCCTGTCACCCCTGAACACCGAAGGGACCGTTCCAAGGAATATGGGTTTTTTTTTGGGTAAACAACGGTCAAAGGAAGGGAGGGCAATATAGATCTTCACAGAGTAGGCAAAGTGCAATAGACCCCCTAGTTTTAGAAGTCCGTAAAGTCTGGTTAAAATGTGTAGTATCTCGTCCCTTTATTTTTTTTGTCTTGTCCTGTCACGCGAATATTTTTTAGAATTAATAATGTAAATAGGCCATTCGAGAGAAGAAGCCAAAACCTACACCAATTGTCGACGAGCCAAGTCGGAGAATAAATTCGCGTGAGCGCTTCTCTTAGACAACATGTTGGCCTGAGAGTTAGGAATGTTCGTTACACCAATAAAGAAATCTGAGCCAGGTCAGTCGTCGTGACCTGGCCAATCTCTTTAAGAATTCACTGGGTCTGGTCGAGCCTAGAAGGAAAAGCCAATTAGAACAGCCTCACTTCTGGACGTCGACCACTTGCCTTAAGGGGTTTCTCGTTCCAGCTTCCTTATATTGACACAAAAATAATTTAATTTGCCTAATTAACACTGGCGCGCTGCTGCAGCTGCGCAACCGACTATGTCGTTGCGAAGAGAATTAAAATTATGCGTATTAGAACTTATTGAAATCTTCAAAATAAACTGTTTTTTTCTTTCTCTTCCTCTAAGCCATGGAGTCAAAACTCCGTTGTTCCAGATTTAAAAATTTCGGTTCGTTGACCCGGGTGACCATCATTCCATGCCACATGGCTAAGTTGGCACTGCTTGCGGGTTTGTTAAAAATAAGTTGGCAGGACCTAACCGATTGATGATTAACCTATCGATGCCTAAAAGTGGCCACAACAACCACACTGACAAGAATTAACCTCGAAAACATTGAATTGGCAGTGAAAAACTGGCCTAAAGGCAAATTAATACCAAACCAGATACTGATGGATGTCCACGCTGGGTCTTATTGGAAGCGCCCAACGAGGGAAACCGCCCACGAACCTGTCTGGGATAGACGCACATCCGTTCTGACGCTTGCCATGGAAGAAGATTTTTACTTGTTTACATATGTTCTTTCGGAATTAGGAGCTGCAGAACAATGCATATTAATGGTTTCGGATTTATATATATGTATCTTCTCTTCCATATTTACATCGATGGTTAAACATTTCTTCCTATATTTTCGTGTGTTCTAGTTCTATTCTAGTTCGCCTGGGTTTCGTTTGTCATTGCTTTAGGTCCTTTGCATGTAGCCCTCCTCCCGTTTTCCCGTTTATGTCTTCAGAGCAAATTTAGCGTTAATGTTCTTGCTTAAATCGTTCAAAACAAAATTTCTTCGGAAAACCTCTTGTCCCGGCTAGAACTTTACCTCTCGCGGCCTCCGGTTGAAGTATCGTACGCTAGACTCGTGTGCTTTATGCAAGTTTTCCCGTATCGTGTCTCTCAGCAAAGCAAATCTATCTTCCTGCCGTTCCTTATCTCACTGTCCTCCAAGGACTGCAGCTTCCTTGCCAGTTGATTATCGCCCCCACTTGTATACTTGTGCTGTCCAACCAGTGCGAAATACGGTGAAATCCCTGTAGACTGATGGATCGAGCTTTTCAGACCTGCTTCGATCTCCGACAGGAACAAATCCCAGTCCCGATGATCCTCCTCCAATGATTCACTACTACAAAGATAGAGGCGTGCCCACTCTATGACCTGGGGTATTTTCCCAGAAAGTCTATATAAATTTTCTGGAACGGGCGGTAGGTCACCGTTTCTTCTCCAATGCCAGGTCGTGGTCCCTTACTAGTGGATTTCTTCTGCGCGCATACCTTACAATCCCTCACAAACCTACCGACACCATTCTGGCCCAAAAAATCGCTGCCTCAAGAAATTTAAAGTTTTCGCTATCCCTCCGTGAGATTTTGTATAAGGCGATTGTGCTTGCTCGATCATCATCGGAGTCAATGAACTGGGCACCCATAGCTTCCAGCTATGCTCCTCGGGACTGCCAAAAGCCTGATTCCGTTTAAATATGAAACCATGCACCACCTTTATATCCGACAATTCCTCCTTGTTGGTCTCCATGACTTTTCGTTACTCCACGTAGTCATCCGATTCGAGCTCAGTAGTCTTAATTCCCAGTAGCCAATCGTCATCCGGCTCAATTTCTTCCACCGTTCGCGACAGCGTATCCGCTACCATATTGTCCGAGCCTTTCCGATGTATGATTTCAAAATCAAACGCTTGTAACTTCAGCGACCATCTTGCCAGCCTGCCACTAAGGTCCTTGTGTGACAATTGTACATACAGCTACGTACTCTCCAAGTATTCTGCAGGGCACAGTGGGACGGACAAGTGATTACAATTTAAAAAAAAAAACCCATAAATCCGAATTTTAATATTGTTAAACAATTAATATTTTTCCCTATCCGTGCACCAGTGTGACCATATTTTCCGTTTGCATAATTTAATAATTCGACATTATTTTGAAAAAAAAAATTTCACACAATTTCCTCCACACAATCCAGTGTGACCGTATATCCCTACGGACTTTCAATTGGTTCCTAAATTCCAACTCTAAATAAATTTATTGTCACAGCTGACACGCGGAGCCATTTTGAGGCTATCATAAATGTTCCCGGTGCATCCACACCAACCTTATCCGCCTGCGAAATCCGTAGGGAGCACCTCAGTTCCTTATGGCAAAAGGTAAAGATGGCATACGACACATGCTCCGAATGCATTGTGGCTGCAGGCGAGAGCGCCGCAGATACAAAATCCACAAGCCGCTCAGATCCTCGAGCAAATCGAAATCCAACAAGCATCCGGTCTGCTAATTTACTCCAAGTTCATTCTAAAGACAGAAATCGAATGGCAGAATTGCCAAGAGTAAATTCTTTTACCACGAGGGTACTTCCAATACCCAAAGGCTGCGATCTGTGTTTAATCGAAAAACACCCCGTGCGTATATGTCAACGCTTCTCCAAATGCGGGTAAATGATCGTTCAGCCTACATCCAAGATAAGCAGTTATGCTCCAATTGTGTTACAAGCAGCCATAAATTGGAGGATTGAACAAGCGCTCACAGTTGTTTTACTTGCCAAAGTCGGCATCATACGCTGTTGCATCCAAGCAACAATTCAACAATGACTTCTATTCTATCCAAACCTCCAGGGCCAGTTTCAGCCTCAATCCCACACAGAATTTCGTCCTCCTCAGCGCGAGTTTCCAACGTGTATGGGACTAACCGAATTTCCAATCCCGACCCGATTATAAGGGTCCTTCCTACAAATAATTCATCCGATTATTGGGTTCCATATCCCGCCTTGGATGACAGACGTTCCCGAGGTATTAAATCCTACCAATGCCGAGTCTGTCAAAAAATCAACCCTCTACGGAAATGCAACCGTTTTCTACAGCTTAGTGCCGAGAAACGGCTCCAGGAAGTACGTCTCCACAAATACTGCTCCAATTGCTTGGCCCACGATCATTCCGAAGACACCTGCCGTAGTGATAACCACTGCCACAAGTGTGGAAAGGGCCACCACACTCTACTACATAAGGACAACCGATCTTCGCTTCTATCATGTTCCTGAGCTTTTTTGCTACGGATATCCTCGCAAGGGGGAGGAGAATGTTCACGCCAAAAGGGCGTTTAATTTCTGGAGGCAGTCTTGAGCGGCTGTTTTCTCCAGATGTCCACATCTCGCTCGCTTGCACTGCCCTTCGCTCTCCCTCTCCAACTCTCCCGCAAGTCTCCGCTCCGCTTTGGAGGCTTAGGCTTTAGGCTTAAGCAGTTCCTATTTACAAGTGCAACAATAAACAGCCGCACGTCGCGCCAAACCCAAACAGTTCTACCGTGTTTTCAATCCGTATTTCCGCGCGGATTTCAGCCGCCCTTTTCCTGGACTTACCATTTCTACAGTCAAGCCACCCCCGCCCCAACAGTGACTTTAATCTCCCTGATATTTCTTGGTCCCCTCCTACTGACTCACTTGTCGCTATTCCCTTACCCGCCCATGTTTTTGTGGATGGCCTTTCTGAATTATCGTTACAGCAATTCATTAAATAGACAGTTAGATCTTGTGTTTCTTTTAGAGCCGTCTGAAGTCACGGTATCTAGAGTTGACGCTCTTGTGGTACCAGAAGACCGATACCATCCAACAATGGAACTGACAATTTGGCTCCCCTACCTTGATTTTCATTTGTCCATTTTATCATCAGTTTTTCCAACTATCTGGAAGGATTCTTTTATTATTCCACTTCACAAAAAGGGTGCGAAGGCGGATGACCAGAATTATAGAGGTATTTCTAAATGGTCGGCAATTCCAAAAGCCTTTGAACTTATTATTACTTTTCATTTGCAGCATTTATGTTCCTCGCTAATATCACCGTGTCAGCATGGTTTCGTTAAGCGAAGATCGACTACCACCGACCTACTTGAATTGCCATTTATTGTAATAAATGGATTTAACAATAAAATGCAGACTGACGTTATATATACAGATTTTAGTAAAGCCTTTGACTCTGTTAACCACACTCTTCTTTTTTTTCAAATTAGACTTGCTTGGGTTTCCATGTAATCTTTTAACTTGGATTTCAAGTTATTCAAATGATGGACTCAGAGGGTTATATTTAAGAACGCTGTTTCTAAAATGATCCACGTGTTCAAGAAAAACACTTTTTATAATAAATCTAATACTTTACGAGTTCGGTACATGTCAATATGTTAATTGATCTAGAGCCGTAAATAACGATCTGTAACTCAAACCATACAAGGGTGCAGTGCTAACAGTTGTAATCCTTAAGTACAGGCCACTTGAGCCTGACCATTAATAGAGTTCTCACACTGCACAAAAGGTCGCCTTGCGGGAGACCGTTGATAAGGCTGCCGCTCAGGCAGACAGATGTGGTCTCTGCGTAGACCATAGATAAGTATATTATAAGAATTTCATGTTAGTTACGTAAGCAAAAACTTATTGAAATAAAATCAGTTTTTATACAGAACTCAAACGTGAAGGTTGTTTTCCTTATTACAGGAACCCCTTTCATTTTGGTCATTCGAGCCTTTTTGATTCCTTGCGGAACAATTGGCCGGACCTCTCTGTAGTCTTCCCCCACCAGTGGTAAGAGACTCAGAGATTTTCTGCACCTTAAAGATTCTGCTAAGTGCTAGACGCTTGCAGCTAAAGGTAGCAATAGATTCACACGATTGTTTTCCCCCACCAGAGGAAAGAGACAACGTGTTTAACAAGATAAAACCAAAAAGACAAGCAAAGAGTCTTTTTTGTTTTTAAGCACCTTAAAGATTCTGTTTTTAACAGCTAAAGGTTGCTAAAGTCGGTAAGGCGTTTCTGAGGCCTTAACATCGGATAAATATATAGAGAAATATAGTGATTTATATATTTAAACCAATTAGTTGGTAAGGCGTGTTCGTGGCCAAAACAGCGGATATAAAAAATGTAACATTTTGTGAAAAGTGCAAAAAAAAAAAAAAATACAAGTGCCCACAAAATAACATTTGTAATAAGTGCCAAATTGCAAATGTAATACTATTGTATTGGAAAAAGAAAAAATCCACAAGAGATAAAAAAAAAAATTGCGCAAAATCCAAAGAACTGGAAGTATAAGGGTGAAAAGTGCCTACAAATTCTATAAAGCCAAGAAGCTATAAAGCATAAAATTAAAAAAATCCGACTAAATACAAATATTATTGTTCTAAAAAAAATAAGTGTACAAGAAATAATAAAATTACTATTAGCTTTGACTATGGTTAACAAGAGCCTGCAATATAAAGATAAATATTGCATAAGGGCCTTGAATTGAATTGCAATTAAGCGTTCAACTCCATTAATTGGGCAAATAGCCTGCAGCTGCAATATTGCATTTTTTAACATCCCGAAACTGGGGTAAAATAATACATCGAAGCTACCGAGAGGACGGTCTCGGCACCACAACTTAACTTCATCTTGGAAGGGAAGAAGACTTGCTGGCTACAAAATCATCTCCACGTCGCTGACCGCAGAACTTGTCACCAAGGGAAGTCGTCGCCAAGAATCATCGAAATCGTCGCTGCAAAAAAGTCTTTGACAACATCCTTGGAAGAACGCTATCGTCATTAATAGGGTAAGTCAACGTTATAATCAGATAAGTTTGATATTAGTAATATTGTAATATAAAAAACACGATGTCGTCCGATTTTAGCAATAATGTTCCAAGGCAGGCTTTCTTAGAGAATGTCGATCAATTGAACAAATATCTCGATGATATCTCAATGATATCTCGATGGCCATTTTCCACCTTAAATCAATTTTAAAAATAGCCTAATGTTAATATATACTGTTTTTTATTTTATGTAATGAAACTACATGGACAAACGAACAAGAACCGATTTAAATCATATTAAAATTTCTTATACAATGGCCGTAGACGCAAATTGAGTTTTATTTTGAGTTTTATAAATTAAAACTCACACATAATCGTTATTGATGATTTTTATTTTTTTTTACTCATCAATGCCTCCTGAGTTTTATAATAAAACTCAAAATGTAACTGTTATTTTTTAGCAAAAAAAATAAAAATCAGAAATAAGTTTTTCAGTGAGACTTTTATAAATAAAACTTATAACTGTTACGGTCCCTGTAAAAAGCAAATACAGTATATCGAATTTTAGATTCTTGGACGTTGATGCACTATGGTCAGTACAAACAAGTGGCCCTTACGACACCAAGCAATGCTTGTTAACGCGCGGAGCTCTACACCGTTTTGGGCGAGTAAACGTAATCGCGGAGAAAAAATAGGACAATTTCACAATAGGCAATTAAAAATACATGCAGGTCAATTTACGAATAGTCAGATACATAAAGTAAAACTAGTTGTTAAGTAGGATAGTATTACTGATTTACAGAGAGGCAGTGAGTCGGTAGTAGATATTAGGTGATATAGTCTATTATAGTCATTGCAAAGTACTCTACTCATGTATTGCATAATTGGAGATACAATGATTTAAAACTAAAGGAATATAGTTTTTAGTGAATCTATTAGGAACATTAAAATCCAGGCGACCCAGTAACTCGGGACTCTCCCCATCACCATGAACAAGTTTCCTGGACCGGCATAAAATAAGTTAATCCTGGGCAAACGTCCTGTCCCCGGACACGCAATGGCCCAGCTCATGTTGACTTTTCCTATTTTAAGTCCGTTTATTTCTTTTACACTTGCTCCATCTTTTCGCTTTTTCTCCGCGCGACCCCAGCGCCGCCCTCTAACCTCAGCCCGTTGTTGTAGTTGGCGGAAAAGTTTTCCACTCGCCTGCCAAGTGGCAGGACACAGAGGAGCAGCAACAATGCCGTGGAAAATTGTGTATTGCATTTGCTTAGCGAAAACTTTTAATGATCCGAGGCCGTGGCGAAAGGTTTGATCCCAAACCGGATCCAAAATGGCATCTTTATCGTAGCAGAAACTACGTAGGATCTTCGCTACTGCGTAATTTGTCTAATTAAGAGATATGTACATATAGTTCTCACACTGCACAAAGGGTCGCCTTGCGGGAGACCGTTGATAAGGCTCCCGCTCAGGCAGACAGATGTGGTCTCTGCGTAGATCATAGATAAGTATATTATAAGAATTTTATGTTAGTTACGTAAGCAAAGACTTATTGAAATAAAATCAGTTTTTATACAGAACTCAAACGTGAAGGTTGTTTTCCTTATTACAGGAATCCCTTTCGGCGATAATTGATTAATCATAACTCGATCTCAAAAAACAAAGTTTTTAATGTGCACTCTCTAGGATATCTCTCTTTTAGTAGAAGTCCCAAATATTTCTTGACTGACTGTATGAGCCTCTCCCAGGCTCCTTCCATGTGAGGGAACAAGGGTGGGTTGAAGTAACAATTGCAACATTTCGTGGTTAAAATCTGAGTAAACTTGTCATTTGGCCACTGTTTTATGAAATTAGTTCCGTTGTCCGAATATAATTCTGTCGGAAATCCTCGCCTACAACAAAATTGTCTAAATACATGCATGAACGCATTACAGGATAGGTCTTCAGCAATCTCAAGATGAACTGCTCGTGTTACCATGCATGTGAAAATACCACCGTAACGCTTTACATGACTTCTGTTTTGTGTAACTTCTATTGTAACTATTGTGTAACTTCCATACCTACTTTTAAAAAGGCTCTCTCGGTAGGCTTTATACGGCAGCTGGGAAGCTGACCCATTAAAGGAACTTGCGGCATGGCTTTTTTGTTTTTACAATGCTGACAATTTCGAATAACGTTCTTTACTGTACTTCTACATTTTGTAATCCAAAACCGTGGGCGGATATTGGCAATTACAGTTTTGGTACCTATATGACAATTTTCGACGTGATAGTACTGAACGAGCAATTTAGTGATTGGATGATCTCTGCTTAAGATAATTAGATTTTTAGAGTCGATACTCATCTCCTCGTCACTTAAGTTATTTTGTCTGCCTCTGAGTCTTAGCAGATTATCGCTAGATAAAAGCAAGGGTAGACTATCTCATCCAATTGGAGAACCTAGAGACGTCCGGTAAAATAAATGACTGCTTTTGTATGGTAGTGAGATTTACGAACTCTTTATCGCTATCATCAGAGCTGTCTGGACTAAGAGATATTTTGCCTAATGGCCACTGATCTTGATTCTTTTTTAGGAATGGCGGTCCTATCACCCATAACTCATTTAATGAGAAATCGAAGGATGATATATTTGTTGCTTTGTCAGCGGGGCGCCATTCGCTTGAATTAGTTAATTCTTGTATCTCTCCCAAGCCCTTAGCCACAAAAGTTTTGAACCTTTTGCTGCTCGTTTTCCGCCAGTATAAGACTATCTCTGAATCTGTCCAAATGAAAGTTGCGTCTATTCTGAGATTGAGTGTTTCTTTAATAGCTTTGCCTTATCTAGCTCCGAGTAAGGTTCCTTGAAGCTCTAGTCTAGGAATGGACATTGGTTTAAGTGGCGCTACTCGCGACTTAGCTGAAATCAAGGTGGTTTCTATTTGGCTGTTGCACTCGAAGCGCAAGTACGCGCAAGTTGCGTATGAGTAATTGGACATTACAACATTACAAAAACGATAATTACGGAAAGTCAAAGAAAGTCGCAAATCCTAGAGCTCCTCGGAATTTCGGCTTAAATCACAAGAAATTCGCTTAATAAACCATAAAATTTTTAACAACAACCGCGAAAGCCTGCGCGTAACACCGATTCAGTGCACATAAAACAATTGTACCTCAAATAAACAAATTAACATACATTTTCTAGAGGCAAAAAAGTGCAGTGAAATAAATTGCAACACTCACTCAAACGAACCACTTACAAACAAAATAGAAGAAATAACCGAAATACAGTCAAACGCAATAGAAACAGAATAAAACCACTCAGAAACAAAAAAAAAGCACTCAACTCTCAAGAAATAAACACACAACGAAATAAATAACCACAACATGTCGGCGAAAAAGCGTGTGCGGGTTGCAACAAGCTCTGATCAGAGGGCGACCCGCTTGTCTGATGCAACATCCGTCAAGATGCTCCAACTGATGGATGCCAGATTGGATGAGCAGAAGAAAATCTTGGGCCAGGAGTTTCGAGAGAGTGAGGCACGTTTCCTCAGCTCTCTCCAGGAGAAGTTACAGGCGACGACCGAAGAGATCCATACTCTCACTCAACGTGTGAGCCAGCTGGAGAATGAGGTAAAGGTGGTAGCTGAGCTTAAGCAGCAGGTCCACGACTTGGCCGGCAAATTGGCGGCACCAAACACTGCTGAAGGTTTGATTGATCAGCTGAAGCAACAGGTTGGTGACTTGGATGCCAAACTGGAAGCCAAATGTGTAGCAGAGGAGACGCAGCGGTCTCATGTACCTTGCGTTGGCATGGGGTACCGCAAGCGGAGGGAGAAAATCCAAGAAAGGCTTTTCAACCGGCCTCGACTGGTGAGATCTATCTACAAAGTGCGGCCCCGACAAACTGGCCAAACACTTGTAGACCCGATTATCCATATAAAGATGGATCACGTGCGTGAAAAAGAGGCGTTACTACGAGCAATAGGGGCATACCGGCGAACTACAAAAACACAACTGATCTTACAGCAAATTGGTCTGGAGTCGCCAGCACTGATATACATAAATGAACAGATGACAAAGCATAATTACGAGGTCTTCAAGAGAGCAATGCATCTCAAAAAGCACAAGCGCCTCACAGCTGTCTTTACTCGCCGTGGAGATGTCTTTGCAAAGATGATCGACGGAGTGGAAGCTCACAACGTGCGGAGCTTGCACGAGCTTTCTGAGCTGAGCAACAATTTGGGAGGCCCGTCGAGAAATAGTACATTTCGAGATTAGTTTTAAACGCAGATCAATAGTTTTAGTATTTGTTAGATTAAAAATTAGTGTAGGTCGCTTTGTTTACTTAATGTTTTCCGTGATGTTTTATCAATTCAATTTTTCATATCTAGTGCGTGAGCAGCTAATAATTTTATCTAAATTTTGGAAATGGAAGACCTAAATAAAGTAAATAGCGCATACTCACAAAGCATAGAGCTGGGCTTAAAGTTTGTCACATTAATGCTCAAAGTTTGCCAAAAAAAGTCGATGAGTTTAAATATTTATTTGTAAATTCTGGTCTAGATATTATATGTGTCTCTGAAACATGGCTTGGCATTAATGTTTGTGATGTTATAATTTCGTATGAAGGCTGTAATGTTTACCGAGCGGACCGTGTCAGTCATGGAGGTGGGGTAGCAATTTATGTTAGTAAAAAATTAGTGTCCAAGTTTATATGTAAACATCCCGATAGCAGCCCAATAGAATACTTATTCCTTGAAATTAAAAAACAGTCCTCACAAAAAAAAATGCTGCTGGGTTGCATATACCGCCCACGTAGTAGCATTAACTATGACGATATTTTAAATAAGCTATCAGACATTACTATAAATTATGAAGATATACTTTTAGCGGGTGATCTCAACAGCAACATACTTTGGGAAGAGCACCTTAAAATTAACATGGAATCACTAGGCTTGAATCTTGTAAACTCCACTTACCCGACTCATTTCAGCAGAACATGCAGCTCACTGTTAGATGTATTTTTTGTTAGTGATGTTGAAAAATATGTTCGTATGACCAACTCATTGTGCCGTCGTTTTCAAAACATGACCTTATATACTTGACCTATAATTTTGACCTTCAGTATAATGACGAAAAAATAGTATTTAGGGATTTTAATAATATAGACTTTTACCTTCTTAATACCGAACTCGATAAATGCAATTGGAATGACGTTTACTGTCTTCCAGATGTAGACGAACAACTCAGTTTGCTCCAACGAAATATTAGTTACTTGTACAATTGTTTCGTTCCAATCAAAAGTAAACCCATTAAACATTTTATTAAACCGTGGTTTAAAATTGAAATTAAGTCAGCAATACAACAGCGAAACTTAGCATATCAAAAGTGGAAAAGGTATAAGACTCCGCCACATTATGCCCAATTTAAATCATTGAGACACACAGTCACTAAACTTATTGACACCGCAAAGTCAAAATTCTATTTTCGAAAATTCAAAACCTCAACATCGTCTAGACAAACCTGGAAAGAAATCAAGTCACTAGGGATAGGAAAACAAAAATCAACGCCGGGACAGGATGTTAATGTTGAAGAGCTAAACCAACAACTCTCAGAATGCAATGTTTCTGAAATCGACAATAACAATTTGTACCTGAATTCAGTACCTGAACATTTCTGTGATAATAGTTATACCCGTTACTCGTAGAGTAAAAGGGTATATTGTATTCGTGCAAAAGTATGTAACAGGGAGAAGGAAGCTTTTCCGACCCTATAAAGTATATATATTCTTGATCAGGATCACTAGCCGAGTCGAACTAGCCATGTCCGTCTGTCCGTCTGTCCGTCTGTCCGTCCGTATGAACGCTGAGATCTCGGAAACTATAAAAGCTAGAGGATTGGCATTTTGCATGCATATTCTTGGAGTTCCTACGCAGCGCAAGTTTATTTCAAAATGGTGCCACGCCCCTTCTAACGCCCTCAATCGCCCTACACCATTTTTTGAAAGGTGTCTGGCGCCCATTAAAGATTTTGGAAAACTAAAAATGCAGTTTTATTGTGACTATCAATACCTATCGAAATGTAGAAGAAATTTTTCAAATCGGACCATTCGTTAAAAAGTTATGCCTGATCAAAGATTTTATATATCTATCTCCCTCGCACTCCCTTAGCTGAGTAACGGGTATCTGATAGTCGGGGCACCCGACTATAGCGTTCTCTCTTGCTTTAGATTTGTTTGTGTTAATCAGTATGAAGTTCTCGTCAATATTCTTAAAATTAAATTAGACGCAATCGGACTAGACGAAATAAATCCTAAATTCATTAAAATAATACTTCCTAAAATTCTTACATACATAACTCACATTTTTAACACTGCATTTCCAACATCCGCATTTCCTGACTGTTGGAAAATCGCAAAAATTATCCCAATTATGAAAGCCAATAAGGATTATAGACCTATATCAATTCTACCGTTCTTATCGAAAGCCTTTGAGAACATTATGGCGGCCCAAATAAACGCATATATAGGTGATAATACTCTACTTAATAACAACCAATCGGGATTCAGAATAAAACGTAGCTGCACGTCGGCAATCCTAAAAATCTCGGATGATATACGTAAACATGCAGACAAATCCAACGTGACGCTTCTAGTACTTCTTGACTATAGTAAAGCTTTTGACTCTGTCAATCATGAAGTCTTGTGTTCAAAATTGAAAACTCAGTTCAATTTTTCAACAACTTCGGTCAAACTTATGACCTCGTACCTAAAAAATCGTCGGCAGTCTGTAGTAATATCAAATGTTTCGTCTTCTCTTGTAGCCCTTAAACGTGGTGTGCCCCAAGGCTCAGTTCTTGGACCTTTACTGTTTACTCTGTATGTCAATGACCTTTCCTGTGTGTTGTCAAATAGTGATGTTCACATGTAAGCAGATGATTTCCAGATGTATGTTAGCCGTCCCATTAGTAGAATTAACGAGTGTGTGAATATATGTAATCGAGAGCTTGATAAAGTTAGCAGCTGGGCCAAAGACAATGGCCTTGGTCTAAACCCAACAAAATCTAAATGTCTCGTAATATATAAAAAGAATAAAATCTGTCATCGATCGAATTATCCTCAAAACGGTACACAAAATTATTCACACAAGGGAACCGTCGTACCTGTTTTCTGAGTTAAGCTTTAGCGCATCTCAGAGAACTAACAATTTAATTGCAAGTCGGACTAAGTTGTCAAGTTCTTCTTACCACTTTTTATACCCTTGCAGAGGGTATTATGATTTCAGTCAGAAGTTTGCAACGCAGTTAAGGAGACGTTTCCGACCCCATAAAGTATATATATAATTTTGATCAGCATGACAAGACAAGTCGATCTAGCCATGTCCGTCTGTCCGTCCGTCTGTCCGTCTATCCGTCTGTTTCTACGCAAACTAGTCTCTCAGTTTTAAAGTTATCGGGCTCAAACTTTCCCAAAAGACTGATTTCTATTGCAGGTAGTATATATGTCGGAACCGACCGGATCGGACCACTATATCTTATAGCTCCCATAGGAAGGATCGAAAAAAAAAACGTAAAAAAATTCTAGCTTTGGTGTTTTATGAAATATGACCTTCTACTTTTGGGAATACTACTTTTTAAATATTTCTGAATTTCGAATAAAATTTAAAAAAAATCAGATGACTATATCATATAGCTGCCATAGGAACGGTCGGAAAATTAAATGGAAATTAATAGGAAAAAAATAATATCTTTGTTGATTTTTATTACATTGTCTTCTCCTCTGGGATATGGCTTTTCTTTAACATTTCAAAATTTCGAATAAAATTTAACAAAATTCGGACGGCTATATTATATAACTGCCATAGGACGGATCAAAAAATTAATGGAAAAGTAATACGAAATCAGCTAAAATTTTGATTATTGTAACATATACGCAAGTTAATTCAAATTTAATGTTTTTGTAAATGAATAGGAATGATCTGCAAGGGTATATAAGCTTCGGCTTGCCGAAGCTAGCTTCCATTCTTGTTTGTTAATGCTGCTCGTCTCTGGAACCAGCTCTCACATTGTTTAAAATCTATAAATAGCGCCCAAAAATATAAGCTAAGCCTAACCACACACCTTATTACAAAATCAACCTAATTATAATACTCACTTTTAATTCTAGTAAAATTAGTCTTAGTTCAAAAATTTGTAATTTAGAATAAGAATATTGAAATACCATGCCATAACACGACGTGACTAGCACATTAAATTAAGAGTTTTATTACTTGTGGTGCTAGGATGCAAAATAAAGAAATAATAATAATAATAAAAAGAAAGTAAATATTGCTGACCTGCAGCCATTGATGATAAACAGCATGCCCATTGAATATGTTGAAAATGCTACTTGGGTATCATATTCAATTATAAACTTAGTTGGAATGACCACATAAATTAGGCTGTAGGGAAAACGTACGGCTTACTAAGATCTCTCTGTCCTGTTAAAGGTCTGTTACCCATAAATGTTCGTCCGTTAATTGCCAAGACCTGTTATTTCCCAACACTTTTTTATGGGATAGAATTTTTTCAAATTGCGATGCAGCCAGCCATCAAAAAATAAAAGTTGCATATAATAATATAGCAAGATTTATATTCAATCTACGTCGATTTGACCATGTGACAAGCTATGCATACAGAATATTTGAACTTAATTTGACCGATTGGATGAAACTAAGAGTTTTAATATATCTGCACAAAATAATTTACACGAAGGAACCAACTTATCTCTTTGAAGCACTAAGATTCACTTCCTCAAGAAGAGCAAATAACCTCATTTAAATAAGACACAGATATCTACTTTCTGAAAGGCAGTTTTTTGTACACGAAATAAGGCTATGGAACCAGCTCCCAAACCCTTTAAAAAATATTAGTAGCGCCACGCAGTTTAAGTCAAAACTCACATTACACCTACAAGATACTAGCACAATATAAAAGAAAATAAAAAAAAAAACAACAAAGCGACCCTTTTTAAGCGTAATTTTAAGAGATTCATTTAAACCTCCAAAGAACTATGTCATATCTGTATTTATGAGTAATTTGTCCTACGTGACTATCGCACTAATTATAAGTTATCAACTTGTAGCGTTAGGAAAGCATTTTAAAAATAAATTGAAATTGAAAAATGACTTATGGTAAGTGTAGTTAATTGCCTTGGAATGTAATAATAGTTTATTTTATTTAAGCTGCTACAGAATGCCCTCGAAATTTGAAATTGATCGTCTGTAATGTAGTCGTCCCAATGGATTCCGCTATCCCAAATGGCTTATAGAAGGTTTTTATTTGATATTAAAAGGTTTGAAAGAAACCCTAAGGGATCAAAAATGGACATAGTTATTTTTAATATTTCTCGCTTAGTTGGTCGTCTGAGATAGTTAAGAAGTTCAAAATGGGACTTAGAAAATTTTAAATTGTATGTGAATATGTCTTTTTTGTTATCCCAAATTAAACCTAGAACTCTCTTTTCGGTTAGATTCTTTTGTGTGACTTGTTTCGATGGAGTGTTGTCTGTTATCTGATTTAAAACTTCTGAAGAATTAGATATCCAATTTCGCATGTCGAATCCACCTGCCTTGTGTACATACGTTACGTCCTTGATCAAATTAACGGCTGTACTAATGTGTGGAGCTCCACCCAAATAGTCATCCATGTAATGTTTTGTTATTATGTCCTTACAGGCTTGGTCATAGTCGTTTTGAAAATCTAAGGCGTTTCTGTTTCTGACCTGCTTAGCGCCAAAAAATTGAACTTGTATTTCGTACGCGTCCGGTTCGGATTGTCGGTTGTCGCTTCTCCACAGAATTCTTTGTGCGCAATGGTCTGACTCCTGTACTTTAAGTTGGAGAAACGTCTCTTTGATATTTCCGACAAATGCAATTTTGTGTTCTCGAAAATTCATTAGAACTGTTGATAATTGGCTATATAGATCTGGACCTGCAAAAGAAAATCATTAAGACAAAAACCATGGCTTTTGGAGGCCGCGTCAAAAACTATTCTAAGTTTGTCTGGCTTGTTGCTATTTAGAACTCCAAAGTGTGGCAAGTAGTAGGTCAAGGGAGTGATATTATTTTTCTCTGCAGAAGTCAATTTCCTCATATACCCATTTTGTATGTAGGAGTCAAAGGTTTCTTTATACTTCATGCCGTATGCATTTTTGTAACTTTCCGGTAGCTTAATGTCGTCACTTTTCTGTCATCGACTCGTTTAAGGATTTTTTCAACAATTTCCAAACATCTTCTGTCGTCAAGTGATGTCGGAAACTCATTCTCAATGGACCAATAGGATTTAACCAGATTGTGTTGAATGTCCAGGTCATCATTGGGGTTGTCGTAACCTACGCAATTAAATACATGGCATGAATAATTTATATCTGGAATTTCTCTAATCATTCCTACTGTTCCATGTACAACCCAACCTAGCGCCGTTTTGCTAGCGACAGGTCCCCGAAATGATTGATATTTTAAGTCTTTCAATTTGTGATTTCTACCCAGACAATATATACATAACTTATTGTAAGATGTGAATTCCCAACGTTTGTCGACAATCAAGGATTTGAACTTTGGACAATCCGTTATGTAATGATAAGTAGACTTACAATAGTTGCAATAGTATTTGGTTTTTTTAACTGTCTTGACTGGATTTAAGACTGTTAGTGTTGTGTCTTTTGATTTATTCTGACCGAATCCGAGCAATGTCGCTGCTTTTATGGTTTGACCTAACCATTCGTGAAATACAATAATCTTCGGATCGTCAGACTTTATTTTTTGAAAATGTTTAATGAATGAGATTCTTTGAGAAACCTGAATTTTTTCAATAGTTTCCTCAAACAGCAAATTGTTACGAATCTGATCAATATCATTGAAGGACAGTAAAGTTTAAATGATATTTGTAATCATATCATAAAAAGTGATGAGTCTGTCATATTTATCCTCTTTGATTACAGGAAAAGCTCGAATTTTATATATATTCATTTTCACGACATGACTACAGACTCCGAATCGATTTCTTAATATGTCAATTATATCATTTACATTTTGTGGCACTAATAGAAGTGACTATGCACATTCTTTGGCTCGACCTGTCAGAGCTCTTCGCAAGCGATTGATATTTTCGTAGTCGCTGAATTTACACACTTGAGAACTGTTCTCATACTCGGCAACAAAAATTGGCCATTCTAAAGTGCCACCACGCCATAAAACTAACAATCGCATTTGAATTGATGTTATCTGGCTGAGCATCGTCTTGTTGCTTTCGCTGAAAAGACTTAACCTCTCACGTGTCCTGGTGCCTTGTTTGTACTCATCGCCGATGTTGTCATCTTGGTCGTCTTGGCCTTTTGTTGTTTTCTTCGATTTCGGTGATTTGCATCTGTATCTCCAGTTCCAACTGCTTCTCTTCAAATTCAAGCTGCATCCGTTTAGCTTTCAGCTCTTGTTGCTTCTGTAGATGCTCCATTTGAAGCTGAAGGTTTTGGGCTTTAACTGATCGTTGAGATTGGTGGCTCCGGTTAGATTGTACATCTTCATCCCACCTTTGTGGAACTTTCTGCGGTGATCCTGCGCCTGGCATAACCGTTGCCATTGACATCTCCAGAAGATTTGCCGCAGAGGTGCCTGGTCTCGGCGTGTCCTCTATTTCACTGGGAGTATTGTCGTCATTTTTCTTCTTGAGACGTGTCTTAGGCATCTTTTTAAGGTTGTGGTTCTCCAGTTCCAAATTTCACAGTTGCACACACACTAGTTGTCGTCAATGTATGTGTAAAGACTCTTCTGTGCATGTCCGAGATCACGTTCGGCAATACATGCACTCTCTCAAACTTGCAAGTTTTGGCTGACAAAAATTTTCGCCTTTGCACACACAATAGTCGTCATTAAAGTATGTGCGTGCAGACGATCACACTCGCCAATACATACACACTTGCAAATTTTGGCTGATGAAATTGCGCTCTAGTTTTGCGTAATCCATGTGCCGTTCAGGAGGCTAAAAAGGACCATTTGTTGGGGTAATTACCTGGTAAGGGTTATACCGATTAGGGATTATGGGGCTCGAAATACCATTTGTTGGGGTAATTACCTTGTCAGGGTTATACCGACTAGGGATTATGGGGCTCGAAAGACCGAGTTCTAGCCCACACAAACCACAGTCGTAGTAGTCGTCGAATAATTCGTTTGAATAAAACTTATTTTCTTTGCTGATCACTTTATTTCTGATCTTTTGCAATACTTGAGCTTCTTGCTCTCGTCCACTGGTGTACTTTAAGAATTTGCACGCAAGTGGCGTCTCTTTTTGCAAACGAGAGTTACTGTCTTTCATTCGGGCGTACATACGATATTTTTATAACATTTTAGTATTTTCTTTCTTAACTTAATAACTTCGTTGACCATGCGCGGATCCACGGGGGGTGATATGGGTTATAAATCACCCCCCACTCGGGTGAAAAATGAAAGAAATTTTGGTATTCAAAAAGTATGCAACAAAAAAATTGTTCTAATATCACTCCCCACAACAAAATCCTGGATCCGCCACTGTCGTTGACAATTCAAATCAATATACTGAGTCCACACTGTGTTACAAAATTAACATTTTATTTATTTACCTTGACACAGTTCAAACTGGGGTTTCAAACTGGCAGCACTGATCAGAAACGATTAGCCCAATTGTAGGAGGTTTGGCAACAGTTTCGCGACACCGAAGTAACAGAAACGGCACTGCCAACAGATACCGATTTGACTCGTTAAAAGAGTTAGTAGAAAAATGAAAAATGGTAATTATGTTCCGTCAGGCAGCATCCCACAAAAGACGCCTAGACGCGTACGAGATGACTTTAAATCAGCGGTCGGCACACACATACGTTGACATTTTGTTTTATATTTGTGTGAGTAATTTGCACTGGGCAGCTCATCGATGTGTGTGTGCAGACCGCTGTTCTACGTTATACGTGTGCGAGCAGCGCGCCGGCAGTACAAAACCCTATGCTCACTTAATAGGGCGCTGCCGACCGCTGCTTTAAATCAAAGAAACCATTACCGAAGGCAATCAAGGAAATCATGAGCAAGAAAATCCGACTATTGCAATTATGATGTACCGAAATAGAATCATCTCTCAACCGAGCATCTCAAGCAACTACCATCACACCCGCGTTACTGCTCCACCTTCATGCGCAATGGGCGTTGATGAAACAGGCTTATGATTAGATAGAAGTAATCCTAGGGGCTACAGACATCGCCATACAGAATTGTGTCAACTCAAAAAACATTATGCAGAATACGAGATGACGCTTTTACGCGAAAATGAATCGCCATTAAAGCTGATGTTATCCCAACTTCCAGTCAGTCTATCTGGGTTTGCTGGAGAATACCTACAATGGCCACAATACCGCGACATCTTCATGGAATCAGTGCACAATCTAACATCCCTTTCTACACAAATGCTTCATCTGCTGCAAAATGCACTTAAGGGAGAAGCAAGAAACATACTAACTATTTGCTTAAATAAAATGAATAATAAAAGCAATTCGTAGTCACCGGCAGATCTTAGCAATTATAAAAAATGATCCTTCTCGTAGTTTTATTCCAAGTGCCGTGTGCCCCAATTTGCCGTGAGAGCGAACTAGCTCACAGCTATCAGGCTTGCGTCTAGTGCCCCTTTATATCTTCAGCCTAATGCGTCGCTTGGCGATTCCGCTTTTGCTCTTCGCACACTGAGGTGAGAGACCCCAATAGTGACAATCAAATCAGCCGACAAAAAATTTGTAGAAAAAATAACATTTTGACTTTCCGTATAATATTTTTTTTAATAACTATTTTTACCGAAAAACCTGTCATTTTTTATTAATAGCGCTGAAATTTTATCCGAATCGTTTATGTATTTATTAAGATTGCATATATTAAGAATACTAAGAATAGATGGACTTTATAGTAAATATGTGCCTAAAACAATATGCTATAAATTGCAAAAACCTTGTATTGCTTGTATTTATAAAAATACAAAAACTTTATATGTATAACTTTGAATTTATTAGTGAAAACTATAATTTTAAAAGGAAATTGCTGATATAAATAATATAAGCATTAATCCGATTCCATCTCAGGTTCGCCTTCGCTATCGCTCTGGTCGCTTTTACTATGGGATGCTTTCCTTCGAAAAGGTGTTTTTTTTTCTTTGCAAGTTCCTTTTTATTGCACCATTTTTAACAAAGCTATTTTTGCCAGCATTTTTGAATGTTTTCTACATTTTTTCAAATTTGACGAAATATAGCTTCTAAACTAATAAATGGAACTCAATGGCGTGTATAAGAAAGTTATTCTAATACCTGTAAAACGAAAAACATTCTCTATACATTTTTTAAGTCCTTGCACCTAGTTTCTTGCGCTTCCTCTGACATAAGACCTATTGCTAATAACGCACTCAATATAATTTCAGCACCGTGAATTCAAAAATTGTGTATTAAAAGTCCCAAAAACAGCAAACCGAAACAGCTGATCCAAACGACAACAACTTTGAATTAAAATAACTGTCTTGGAGCAGAGAGTTGCACGGAACCCCTTGGTGGGGACTTAGGTACATATCTAAAGAATTTAAAAAATAACAAGAGAGAACGCTATAGTCGGGTGCCTTGACTATCAGATACCCGTTACTCAGCTAAGGGAGTGCGAGGGAGATGGATATATTAAAACTTTGATCGGTCAAAACTTTTTAACGAATGGTCCGATTTAAAAAATTTCTTCTACATTTCGATAGGTTTTGATAATCACAATAAAACTGCATTTTAACTTTTTCAAAATCTTTAAAGGTGTGGGCACCAGACACCTTTCAAAAAATGAGGGGGCGGTTAGAGGGGGCGTGGCACCTCTTTGAAACAAACTTGCGCTGCGTGGAAACTCCAAGAATAAACATGCAAAATGCCAATCCTCTAGCTTTTATAGTTTCCGAGATCTCAGCGTTCATACGGACGGACAGACAGACGGACAGACGGACATGGCTAGTTCGACTCGGCTAGTGATCCTAATCAAGAATATATATACTTTATAGGGTCGGAAAAGCTTCCTTCTCCCTGTTACATACTTTTGCACGAATACAATATACCCTTTTACTCTACGAGTAACGGGTATAAAAATGGTTACGTTTGAAAAAAATGTTGACCTAATTTACCAAAAAACAAAAGAGAACGCTATAGTCGGGTGCCCCGACTATCAGATACCCGTTACTCAGCTAAGGGAGTGCGAGGGAGATGGATATATTAAAACTTTGATCGGTCATAACTTTTTAACGAATGGTCCGATTTAAAAAATTTCTTCTACATTTCGATAGGTTTTGATAATCACAATAAAACTGCATTTTTACATTTCCAAAATCTTTAAAGGTGTGGGCGCCAGACACCTTTCAAAAAATGAGGGGGCGGTTAGAGAGGGCGTGACACCTTTTTGAAATAAACTTGCGCTGCGTGGGAACTCCAAGAATAGGCATGCAAAATGCCAATCCTCTAGCTTTTATAGACGGACAGACGGACATGGCTAGTTCGACTCGGCTAGTGGTCCTGATCAAGAATATATATACTTTATAGGGTCGGAAAAGCTTCCTTCTCCCTGTTACATACATTTGCACGAATACAAGGAAGGAAGGAATAAGGAAGCTTTTCCGACCCTATAAAGTATATATATTCTTGATCAGGATCACTAGCCGAGTCGAACTAGCCATGTCCGTCTGTCTGTCTGTATGAACGCTGAGATCTCGGAAACTATAAAAGCTAGAGGATTGGCATTTTTCATGTATATTCTTGGAGTTCCCACGCAGCGCAAGTTTTTTTCAAAAAGGTGCCACGCCCCCTCTAACGCCCTCAATCGCCCTAAACCATTTTTTGAAAGGTGTCTGGCGCCCACACTTTTAAATATTTTGGAAAAGTAAAAATGCAGTTTTAATAACTATTTTTACCGAAAAACCTGTCATTTTTTATTAATAGCGCTGAAATTTTATCCGAATCGTTTATGTATTTATTAAGATTGCATATATTAAGAATACTAAGAATAGATGGACTTTATAGTAAATATGTGCCTAAAACAATATGCTATAAATTGCAAAAACCTTGTATTGCTTGTATTTATAAAAATACAAAAACTTTATATGTATAACTTTGAATTTATTAGTGAAAACTATAATTTTAAAAGGAAATTGCTGATATAAATAATATAAGCATTAATCCGATTCCATCTCAGGTTCGCCTTCGCTATCGCTCTGGTCGCTTTTACTATGGGATGCTTTCCTTCGAAAAGGTGTTTTTTTTCTTTGCAAGTTCCTTTTTATTGCACCATTTTTAACAAAGCTATTTTTGCCAGCATTTTTGAATGTTTTCTACATTTTTTCAAATTTGACGAAATATAGCTTCTAAACTAATAAATGGAACTCAATGGCGTGTATAAGAAAGTTATTCTAATACCTGTAAAACGAAAAACATTCTCTATACATTTTTTAAGTCCTTGCACCTAGTTTCTTGCGCTTCCTCTGACATAAGACCTATTGCTAATAACGCACTCAATATAATTTCAGCACCGTGAATTCAAAAATTGTGTATTAAAAGTCCCAAAAACAGCAAACCGAAACAGCTGATCCAAACGACAACAACTTTGAATTAAAATAACTGTCTTGGAGCAGAGAGTTGCACGGAACCCCTTGGTGGGGACTTAGGTACATATCTAAAGAATTTAAAAAATAACAAGAGAGAACGCTATAGTCGGGTGCCTTGACTATCAGATACCCGTTACTCAGCTAAGGGAGTGCGAGGGAGATGGATATATTAAAACTTTGATCGGTCAAAACTTTTTAACGAATGGTCCGATTTAAAAAATTTCTTCTACATTTCGATAGGTTTTGATAATCACAATAAAACTGCATTTTTACATTTCCAAAATCTTTAAAGGTGTGGGCGCCAGACACCTTTCAAAAAATGAGGGGGCGGTTAGAGAGGGCGTGGCACCTTTTTGAAATAAACTTGCGCTGCGTGGGAACTCCAAGAATAGGCATGCAAAATGCCAATCCTCTAGCTTTTATAGTTTCCGAGATCTCAGCGTTCATACGGACGGACAGACAGACGGACGGACGGACATGGCTAGTTCGACTCGGCTAGTGATCCTAATCAAGAATATATATACTTTATAGGGTCGGAAAAGCTTCCTTCTCCCTGTTACATACTTTTGCACGAATACAATATACCCTTTTACTCTACGAGTAACGGGTATAAAAATGGTTACGTTTGAAAAAAATGTTGACCTAATTTACCAAAAAACAAAAGAGAACGCTATAGTCGGGTGCCCCGACTATCAGATACCCGTTACTCAGCTAAGGGAGTGCGAGGGAGATGGATATATTAAAACTTTGATCGGTCATAACTTTTTAACGAATGGTCCGATTTAAAAAATTTCTTCTACATTTCGATAGGTTTTGATAATCACAATAAAACTGCGTTTTAACTTTTTCAAAATCTTTAAAGGTGCGGGCGCCAGACACCTTTCAAAAAATGAGGGGGCGGTTAGAGGGGGCGTGGCACCTCTTTGAAACAAACTTGCGCTGCGTGGGAACTCCAAGAATAAACATGCAAAATGCCAATCTTCTAGCTTTTATAGTTATCGAGATCTCAGCGTTCATACGGACGGACAGGCAGACGGACAGACGGGCATGGCTAGTTCGACTCGGCTAGTGATCCTAATCAAGAATATATATACTTTATAGGGTCGGAAAAGCTTCCTTCTCCCTGTTACATACTTTTGCACGAATACAATATACCCTTTTACTCTACGAGTAACGGGTATAAAAATGGTTACGTTTGAAAAAAATGTTGACCTAATTTACCAAAAAACAAAAGAGAACGCTATAGTCGGGTGCCCCGACTATCAGATACCCGTTACTCAGCTAAGGGAGTGCGAGGGAGATGGATATATTAAAACTTTGATCGGTCATAACTTTTTAACGAATGGTCCGATTTAAAAAATTTCTTCTACATTTCGATAGGTTTTGATAATCACAATAAAACTGCATTTTTACATTTCCAAAATCTTTAAAGGTGTGGGCGCCAGACACCTTTCAAAAAATGAGGGGGCGGTTAGAGAGGGCGTGGCACCTTTTTGAAATAAACTTGCGCTGCGTGGGAACTCCAAGAATAGGCATGCAAAATGCCAATCCTCTAGCTTTTATAGACGGACAGACGGACATGGCTAGTTCGACTCGGCTAGTGGTCCTGATCAAGAATATATATACTTTATAGGGTCGGAAAAGCTTCCTTCTCCCTGTTACATACATTTGCACGAATACAAGGAAGGAAGGAAGAAGGAAGCTTGTAACGAACTGATTTTTGTATGTCTGCTCGCTACGAGATTCGTGCGGCTAGCCCAGAGAAGTTATGTGTTCGTCCCACCAAATTTATATAAACGTGACCGCCCAGTAGATCAGTGAGAAAGCACAGAATTCACGGGCTCGAATTGGGTTTATTGCGGGTATGATTACAGCGGGTTTGATGTCTCGGTTGGCCTTGGTGTCGCCACTCGTGGTCCTTGGTGCCTCCTAGTGATGCTCGTCTCTGCACGTCGATGTGTCGCCTCGGTGATCGCCTTCCTCGTTGATTCCGTGCTCCGGTCTTGTAGCACCCTGTAGCTCCTTGTAGCTGCTCGGCGATGCTAGTCTCTAACGCGTTGACTCGACGACTACTTGTAGCGCCTCGGACTCGCGAGGAGATCAGCCGTGCGGGCTTAGGGAAGCGTCACCGTTCTCAGACTAGGGTGAACAGGAGCTGCGCTCTACAGGGCAACGCCTATAGACGCACAACCGCCTGTCCCTTGCTCTGTCCCGGATGGTCCCACTAGGCTCCTGCTCGGATCGCGCTGACAGTCTAGGTGGACACCTGGAAGCTGCCTAGTGCTTCACCTTGCTTTACGCCTGGTGTAAACGAACGTTCCACCCTGGCCTCACCCGCTAGCTCATTCGTGACGTTTCCGTGTAGCTCGATGTCCGATGCTCTGCTCCGGGATGCGCGGGTTGGGTGGTTGGACGTAGCGTGGCTTCTGGTACTTGGGGTTACGGACACGCCAGTCCCGGGCTCGTAAAACCGTGGGTCTTTCTAGGACCGCGCGGCATAGCGACATAAGTCCGCCGACATAATCTCGCCCAGTACAAATTCGCGGCGGGACAATGTCGCTCTTTTTCTGGCGACTTTATGTCATTTTAAAACGTCATAATATCGCGCGACTTTAAGTCGTTTGAGTGCGACGTAAGGTCGCTGTCGGCGAGTTTATGACGTTAGCAAACGAAATTATATCGCCATTAAAAAAACGACAAAAGGCTGCCATCGGCCTAACACGGTTTAAAAAATTCGTGTCATTGCGTTACATAGTTGCCAACGGCCAAACAATCTTGTCGTAGATCACTTGCCGGTATCAAGTTTAGGTATCCCTAATTTCCCATTTACATTGTGGCGCCCCAGTAGTTAACTTTTACCTTTATTTTTATACCCGTTACTCGTAGAGTAAAAGGGTATATTGTATTCGTGCAAAAGTATGTAACAGGGAGAAGGAAGCGTTTCCGACCCTATAAAGTATATATATTCTTGATCAGGATCACAAGCCGAGTCGATATAGCCATGTCCGTCTGTCCGTCTGTCCGTCCGTATGAACGCTGAGATCTCGGAAACTATAAAAGCTAGAAATTTGGGATTAACAACACAAATTCTTGGGCTTCCTACGCAGCGCAAGTTTATTTCAGACGAGCGCCACGCCCCCTCTAACGCCCACAATCGCCTTAAACGATTTTATGTGTGTGTGTGTCTGTGTCTGGCGCGCACACCTTTAAAGATTTTGGAAAAGTAAGTAAGCAGTTTTATAGTGTTTATCAATACCTATCGAAATGTAGAAGAAATTTTTCAAATCGGACCATTCGTTTAAAAATTATGCCCGATCAAAGATTTTATATATCTATCTCCCTCGCACTCCCTTAGCTGAGTAACGGGTATCTGATAGTCGGGGCACCCGACTATACCGTTCTCTCTTGTTTTAATTCATTTCAGTTTTTCAGTTTTCAGGGTCCGATACTAAAAGTGTTTATATCAGTGTTGTCAATTATGGTTATAAATTCACTGATGAAAAATTACCTTTTGCAAATGTCTGATGTAAATAATCAGAACATATTTAAACGAACCAAATGGGCACACTTTGAAGGTGGCATCGATCAAAAAATGGCGGTCCTTTTCTATTAGCAAAATAGTCTTTTCGGAGGAAAATATAGCATATGAAAATGCAGCAGATATGTGTAAATGTTTGAAAAATGGCTTTGGGGAGTTGGCCCTTGTCATGCTATATATCTCCAAAACATTTTTATCATTAAATGCATCTCGCAGATCTTCCGGGGTATTGGGAGATTTTGGCATAATACACATACATACATTTATTTAGAAATAACTCTAATATTGCAGATCAAAAACCGCGCGCACAGATTTTGCAGTAATTGTTATAACTTGCCTTTTGCGCTGCAAATACACATACATACATTTATTTAGAAATAACTCTAATATTGCAGATCAAAAACCGCGCGCACAGATTTTGCAGTAATTGTTATAACTGCATGCGTCTGCAAACACTTGTATTGGTGTAAAGTGCGCGCGCGTTTTTTAATTTAGGTACATACATACATACGTGCTTTGATTTTCTACTTACTCTACCATAACGTCGTTGAAAATTTTTTTATTGTCGTCGTTCTCTGTCGATTTTTGGCAACGCTGTTTAGCATCTTCAATCGCGTTGATTTTTTTTATTTCCTGACTTTGTTCACCATGATTATGGTGCCGTTGGTCTGGATTTGCAAACACACGCGTTTCGTCACTGGATAAGTACACTCGCGACTTACAATCTTTTACGCGACATGTGTACGCTGTATCGCCGTTTTTTAATTATTTATTTTTTGCAAACAACTGGTTGTCGTCCAGGGTATGAATAAGTCGTGACCCTTGCCGGCTACCAACTTGAAATTTAAATGCAATGCTCATTTTGCGTCCGAGTTCATCAACTTCTTTAAGCACAATGCGTCAAAGAACTACCTTTTTCATTAATCTATATTTGTCTCTTTTTACTTTTTTTCAAAGAACTATTTCTTTCATTGATCTATATTTGTCTCTTTTCAATCATTGAACTTTTGTTATTTTTCACATTAAACTTATACCGCTAGTAAGGGCTAGTACTCAACCTAACCAAAACTGGCCCAAAAAAAATACTAATTTCGGTAAATTATTGAGGGTCCAGAGTTGGTTAATTTAGTAAAATTCGAGCGTTATTTTTCGGTCACACTTGCTCAAAAACATAAACAAACCCAAAATTCAAATTAGTTGCCGCAAGCGAGTTTATGTCGCCTTAAACCGATATAAAGTCGAGCGAGTTTATGTCGCTTCAGAGCGAAATAAAATCGCCAGCGGCGAGTGGATGTCGTATAATTTGGGGCGAGGTTATGACGCTTGAAAACGAAATAAACCCGCGCGATCTTATGTCGCTTAAATTTTGGCGAGTTTATGTCGGCGAGATTATGTCGTCCCCCCGACCGCGCCTTGAACTGACAAACGGTCCGTTCTCTCTAGGACAGCGCCTTGAGATCCCGACTGGCTTATTCTCTCTAGGACAGCGCCTTGAAATAATAACCGGCCTACGCTCGCCCTTTCTGGCTCGCAACACTCGGGGTCTGGGTCTCTCTAGGACAGCGCCTTGAAATGACCAACGGCCTGTTCTCTCTAGGACAGCGCCTTGAGATGACAATTGGCCTGTTCACTCTAGGACAGCGCCTTGAAATGATAACCTGTCTACGGCTCTCGCCCCGAGTTCACGATCTCTTGTCGCAGGACTTCACTGCTCGACTCTGAGGGACACGCCCGGCGCAAAGCGAGGCTTTAGTCGTACAGGAGTAGAAACAGTTTGCCTTGACTTAGCCGTGTGATGCCCTCCGGACCTCAGCTACCTGTGTCTCAATTCGGAGATTCCTGATGATCCAATCCCGAACGTCTCGACGTAGCGATCTTGCTCCTTGTAGGCTCCCACGGCGCTGCTTCCGACGACTTGACTTGTGTTTGCACTTGTAGATTACTTGGCACTGATTGACTGACTTATTCACTTTGATATCTTGACTGATCTTGACGGATTGATTCCTTGCGATCGACTCCCTCCTGTTGCCAGCGCCCGGCGGCTTTATATAGGGCCTCCGGGTACCGTTATGTCCCTCGTGCGCTCTGCCCGCGGCATCTCTCCACTCCGGGTCCAAAGTCCGTGGTCCCTGTTTGACCCACTTATCCTTCACGCACGGCCTTAATTTGTAGTTCTGCTCGTTGCTGCCGTCCCGCTGATTCATATGTTGCATGTGGCACGCCTGTGTGCCGCTCGGTTGCTGAGATGTGGCACTTGTCCTCCTGGTCCAAAGTTCACGGCAGAGTCCAAAGTCCGGTGCCGTTCCGTTATTCCCTTTTGCCCATACGGCACTTTGGCTCTGCCCGCGGAGTCTCCACTCTCTCACTCTCCAAACTCTCTTCGCCGCGCCGCTACTACGGTAATTCGCCGTAACTGGTAAGCGGCCGGCCATCCGTTATTTTAGCTGCTGCTATTTGTGATGAGTTATTCAACTCCTCACATTCCCCCCTTACTTCGGGAAACATTTAAAGGACTTGTTCCTCCTCTCCGGCATTCCTTGCATTCGTTCCCTCGGCGCTCCCTCGTTGCTTCCCTCGACGCTCCCTCGACGCTTTCAACTCCGTGAGTTTCTACGGCGTCTTGCAGCAATTTTCAAAACTCCCGCGCAGATCCTCGATCTGGCCCCACTGAGCATCGATAACCATAGGCTATCGGTAGCTCATCGGCCCTTGGTTTGAATCTCCCGCGACGATCTTTGATCTGGTTCCGCTCGGAACCGATATTCATACCCTATCGATATCACGTGACACCTCATACTATCGATATCGCTGGAGCAGCGTTGCCACCTGATCGCTGCGATATCTCTCATGAACGATGTTTCCATTTTGCTTTGCCCATCGATCGCACTATCGTATGTGCCAATCGACCGCCTACTCGAGGCGCCCCCGTCCCTAGTTCATGATGATGAAGCTAAATTCCTCGGTAAGTTCTTTCACCTTTCTTTCCCTTTTCTTTCTCTCTAATCTTTTCCTCTCTCTTCCTTGCCCTTGACATGTCCTCAGCGGATCAGGCTTTGCTCCATGTTGGCAATGCTCGCGAGAGTAGGAACGAAATGTGTTTCCATGCATGGCAGCTGCCACACGCAACAGGTGAGTATTTGGTATGCATTTCAGCTTTTCCTTTGTGACGCTAACCCTTTTGTTTTTATTCCAGGTTGCTGCTACCCTATGAATGCCCCTGTTTTGTTTTCCAGCCGACTTTCGTGCGTGTTTTCGTGTCGGTTACCCATTCGTAAACATTCGGTTTCGTTTCTCGGTGCATTTATTGGCGGAAAACCCTGACGTCCCTAGCACATAGCCGCACCCGGTACACGCGGTCACCCATGGCGACACGGACGCATCGTCTGCCGCCTTTGCGTCGCGCTATCATCACCTCGGGCTCCTCCATTATTCCCGCCGGCCACTCGTCCTGGGCGACTTCCTGCCACTCTCCGCTTGTGGGCGCGGACACCTGCCGCATCAACATGGGTCGCTTCGCCGCCGTTGTCGTCACCGGTTCCGAGTGCTGGCGCAGCAGCCTGGGTCTGCCGCTCGCAACGGGCTCGGGCCAAACCCAGGGTCCCTTCTCCAGCGGCCCGTCTCGCTCCGTCGCGACCTCTGCCGGCGTCGGTGGGCCCGTGCTCGGTGTTGGCGGCGTCGGCGGACCCGTGCTCGGCGTTGGCGGCGTCCAGACCTCCGGCCTACCCCTTCTCCGAGGGTCTCGCGGGTTGCCTTGCGGAGCCTCCTCCCAGATGCGCGTTTCCGCCGGCGGTTCGTTGTCCTCCGCGGGACCCTCCGGCCAGGTCCAGATGACGGTCTGCTGCCGCCAGCGAACGCCCTCCGTCACAAACTGCCGCATGCTGTTGCTGACGTGGGCCGCCGGGATGTCGGTCCGCACGAACGTCGCCTCCAGCGACGGCTGGTGTGGCGGCTCGGGCTGCGGCTGCTGCTGCTGCGGCTCGGGCTGTGGTTGCTGCTGCTGCGGCTCGGGCTGTGGTTGCGGTTGCTGCTGCGGCTGCGGTAGTTCGAGTTGAGGTCGCTGCTGCTCAAACCGAGGTGTGGGCGGTCGCGCTGGCCTCCACTTTTCCACCTCCTCCAGGGCCTCGGCAACGTCCTCCGTCGGCGCGCCTTGCTCCCATGCCCCTTCGTATCGGGGCGTTGGGGGCACCTCCGGGATCCAGCGCGGTGGCGACGGAATCCACGAATCCTCGGGGTCGACCGTCCTCGGGCCGCGTTCTTCCGGCGTGTACCGTGGGGTCATCGGAACCGCTTGTGGGGGCTCCCACAGCTGGCGTTCCTCCTCCTCCGCCCTCTTCAGCAGGCGCTTAACTTCGGCCTGCTCCTGCAGGTGCCGTCGGTGCGCCTTTTCGGCCTCCTGCCACATTATTCGCCGCCGCTCTTCTTGCTGCTGCCGCTGTTCCTCCTGCTGCTGCCGCTGTTCCTCCTGCTGCTGCTGCTCGTTCACCTTCGCCCACATCTTCCGCTGCTGTTCCATCGCGGCTTGGATAACAGCCTCGGCATGGCCTAATGGGGCCGCCACCTTGGCCTTCGGCTTGGCCTTCCTCCGCCTAGCGTGGCCCACCGCTCCGACCGGGATGCGCTGCTCGGTTGGGTCCACTGCGTTGCAGATCCGCCACTCCCTCGCTTCCTCCTCGGAGTCCTCCAGGATCATCACGTCGCTGTCCGAACTGACCGAGGGATCCGGCATGGGGTCCTTCTCCTTGGCCTGCGTCGGGATCCGTCGCGGAGCTTGGGTAGGCCGACGGATGGTCGACCATCCTTGCCCCGGGCTGGGTCCTTCTGGTTGCTGCTGGGCAGCCATCCTCCTGCGCGCTTCTGAACGTGTAACCCTTGAGCTCATGATGACTTTTCCGAATGCCAGCCTGTAGCCTGATCCCCCTCTGACGAAACCTCGGTTTCGAGCCGTCCTCTTTGCTCGGTCCCGTTATTTCTCCTGGGCGCCCAATTGGTCTTATGGTACAGCTCTCTGCTGTGCCGTCTTCCCTCTTTCTTCGACATGGCACTACTTAGTTTGGTTTTAGTTTTTCACGAGGCCTCGGCCGTCATGGTTCTGGGCTCTTTAAGGTTTTTGCTTTGACTTGTATCTGTATCCTTGGTGTTGTGTCCTTGTTGGTGGACCCTTGTTGGTGTATCCTTGTGGTATCCTTGTGATTTTATCCTTGGTATGCTTGCGATTGTATCCTTGTTGCTTGCGATTGTATCCTTGTTGCTTGGCGTATTTTGGATGACTCTCGCTTATGCCTGATGTTCAATCCGGTTGCCTCGCAGTGTCCTTGATGTTATATCCTTGTTGGTGTATCCTTGTGATTGGAGTTTCCTCGGGTGTTCCATGGAGTTTCCTCGGCAATTTCTTGGCGTTTCCTTGGCTGTTCCCTGGAGTTTCCTCGGCGGTTCCCTGGAGTGTCCTTGGCTGTTCCCTGGAGTTTCCTCGGATGGTCCATGGAGTTTCCTCGGCAGTTCCCTGGCTTGTCCTCGGCTGTTCCCTGGAGTTTCCTTGGCGGTTCCCTGGAGTTTCCTCCGCAGTTCCATGGCGTTTCCTCGGCCGTTTCCTGGCGTTTCCTCGGCGGTTCCCTGGATTGTCCTCGTATCCTTGGAGTTTCCTCGGTGGTTCCCTGGAGTGTCCTGGTATCCTTGGCGTTTTCAATGTTGTTGTTTTTCAGTTGCGTCTGCCTGCTGGTGTTGCTCGCTTGTGTCTTGTGTTTGTTGCTGTTTGAGCTCGCTTACATGTATGGTCCGTTCCTTCTTTGTGTTTACGTTCCGTATTTTGCAGATCACCGGTGAGACGAAATCTACGACCTGGTAGGGCCCGTCATACCTAGGTGCCAATTTTGCTGCAAACCCTTCTGCAGCTTTTGATAGGTGGTGTTCCTTAGCCCAGACCACGTCGCCCACCCCCGGCGTCCATTGCCTCCTCCTTAGGTTGTAATATCTAGCCTGGTCCTGGGAGGCCTTCTCTAGATTTCGCCTTACGATCTCGAAGATTTCCTGTAGTTTCTCGGCGTTTTCATCCGGGGTTTCCGTGGCCCGTCCGGTGCCTAAGGTTTCTCTGTCGTAAAGGGCACTCGGTAGTCGTGGCTCTCTGCCTTGCGTAAGAAACGATGGGGTGTATCCAGTGGATTCCGATATGCTTGAGTTGACGGCCAGCATGATCTCCGGCCACTTTTCGTCCCATGTTCTCTGATCTTGTCCTGCGAACTGGGCAATCATTGTTTTTACCGTCCTATTTGCCCGCTCCGTCGGGTTTTCTTGCGGCGTATAGGGGGCGGTGAATTGCTGTCTGATACCCATTTCCGCCAGAAAATTTCTGAAAATGCGACTCGCAAACTGCACTCCGTTGTCCGTTATAACCACCTTCGGGGCCCCATACCTTGCAATTATACGCTCCCTAAACGCCTTTTTAAGCGATTCGGCTGTCGCACTGCGCAGCGGCACTAGTTCCGTCCATTTAGAGAACCTGTCTATGAGCACCAGTAGCATTGAATTGCCGTGCTTCGATCGCGGTAGGGGTCCAACGAAGTCTGCGCATACTGTGGCCCACGGTTCCTCTGGCACTTGGGTTAGCATTTTTCCCGCCGCCTGCATTTGATTCGGCTTGAACCTCATGCAGGTTTCGCATTTCCTTACGTGGGCTCTGGCGTCTCTATGCATACCTGGCCAGTAGTATCGGGCTGCCAGACGTGCTATTGTCCTTCGGCTTCCTACGTGCCCAGCTGATGGTGAGTCGTGGTTTTACGTCAGTACCGTTCCTCGTAGGGCTCTCGGGACGCACATCTTCCATGTGACAACGTCCTCACTGCCCGCTCTATGCGGTATGCTCCTGTACAGATTCTCGCCTTCCATAACGTAGTCCGGGTACTTTTGCGGTTGGGTCCTTATCTTGTCGCACATCTCTTGAAACCAACTGCACGCTGCTGAAGCTTCCGCCGCCGATGTTTCCTTTATGCCCCTAAGCGTTTCGGGTAATGGCTGCCTAGACAGAGCGTCTGCCACCACGTTCAGCTGTCCCTTCCTTTACGCTATCTCAAAGTCGTACTGCTGCAATTCCAGGGCCCATCTGGCGATCCTTCCTGACGGGCTTTCTATGCTGTTGAGCCACTTCAGGGCCATATGGTCGGTTACTACTTTAAAGTGGTAACCTTCCAGATACGGCTTGAGTTTTCGGATCGCCCAGACAATTGCCAAGCACTCTTTTTCCGTCGTTGAGTAGTTCTTCTCAGCGCCGTTGAGCGTCCGGCTTGAATAGGATATGACCTTTTCCCCTCTTTCCGTGTCTTGGGTTAATATCGCTCCGATTCCGTAGTCGCTGGCATCCGTTTGCAGGGTGAACGTTTTGTTGAAATCCGGGCATGCTAATACCGGATCTGCCACAAGTCTAGCCTTTACTTCCTCAAATGCCATCTGGTGCTCTTGTGTCCATTCCCATTTACTGCCTTTGCGTAATAAGTCATTCAATGGTTTGACTATTTTGGCAAAATCTGGCACAAATCGGCGGTACCACGACGCTACTCCCAGGTATTGCCGAAGTTCTTTGACGGTCGAGGGTGGTTCCAATTCGGCCATGGCCGCTACTTTCTCCGGATCTGTACCAATTCCTTCGCTAGTCACTCGGTGTCCTAGATACAGCAGCTCTTTCTTGAAAAATTGGCACTTTTCCGGGTTGATCCTGAGGTTTGCATCCTTTAGGCGTCGGAACACTTCTTTTAGGTTTTCTGTGTGTTCCTCCAGCGTGCGTCCAATCACTATAATGTCATCTTGGTAGGCGAATGCATGCGGTGACATTTCGGGTCCGATTACTTGGTCCAGAACTCGTTGGAACGTTGCGGACGCCGAGTGTAGACCAAATGGCATTACCCTCCACTGGAATAGCCCTTTGCCTGGCACTGTGAAAGCCGTGTATTGCCTGCTGTTTTCCTCCAGTGGGATTTGCCAGTATCCATCCTTCAGGTCCAAGCTGCTGATGTACCGCGCCTCTTTTAGCTGATCTAGGATGTAGTTTATGCGGGGCATGGGATAGGCGTCCTTTACAGACTTCGCGTTGATCTGCCTGAAGTCTACGCATAGTCTCCATTTGCCTGTCTTCTTTCTCACCATCACGATGGGGGAGCTGTATGGGCTCTTTGAATGCTCTATGAACCCCATTTGAAGGAGCTCGTCTACCTTCGCATTGATTTCCCCTTGAACTTTTGGATTCTTGGGGTAGTATCGCTGCTTGATAGGTTTGTCGTCCTTCATAGTGATCTGGTGCTCTGCCATGTTTGATGTTCCCGTCATGGTATTGAAGTCCGCCAGCTCTACCTCCAGGAATCTCGTTGTGTCGTTATCCTCGCTTGTTTCTTGCATGACTGCCACTGATAGTTTCTCCTCGAGCCATCCATTATGTCGATTCCTGGCTGGTATTTTTATTTCGTGTCCAGCACACTTTATCTCGGTTCCGACTCGTGTTAGAAAGTTCCATCCCAACACCAATGAATCCACTACCCCTGGTAGTATCAGCAGGCTCATGGTCAGTCGCTTGTTTCCGAATTCGACTTCCACATCGAGCTGTGCGTTGATTCCGCCGCATCTGCCGTCTGCCAACCTAACTTGCCGTCTTGTCCTCGTAATCTTCCCGAGGGCAGCCAGGTTGTCCGCCAGTTCTTCACTTATGAAGCTTGCTGTTGCCCCGGTGTCGATTATGGCTTTGTGCGTGCCTCCACCAATCGTCACCGCTGCGGACAACTGCTGCTCCTCCTCGATTAGCATGCCAGTTAGTTTGGAGAGGTAGCATTTTGCGATCCCCTTCCGCCTCTCTGCGGCTGAGATCGCTGGCCATTTCCCGTCCGTTGGCAGCACTCGACGCTTCTGATTCCTACTTTGCCGCACACCCAGCAGAATATTAACCGTTGGTTTCGGCAACCGCGTTCCCAGTGTCCGGATCCGCCACATTTTCGACAGGCCTCCTGGGGCTCAGCGATGTGGGTACTCCCTCGTGGCCTCTGGGTTATGTTTGGTGGCCTCCATGCGGTTTGGGTTGGTTGTCTCTGTTGCCAGTGTTGTGTCCATTGGCCTTCATAGGCTGCGTCGGTTGCCTGATACCGTTGGCCTTGCTGTGGTGGTGTCCATTGGCCGTTATTCGGGGCGTTGGTTGGCTGCAGCTGATGGACCTGTTGTGTTGGTGTTTGCTGATTGTTCCCTCGAGGTTCCTGATCGCCGATGTCCTCGCACCTTCTGCACATAGCTTGCGCCGGAGCTGCCGATTTTGTTCTTGAGAATTTGTTCTCCTGTGCGAATGTTTCTCGCTCTCTCTCCAGATCCTCATACCCATCGGCTAGGATCATCAACGTGTCCAAGTCCGAGACTGTATAGGCCTTTAGGGAGATTCTAAGGTTCGGCGTGCAGTTTTCCTTGATGATGCTTAGCGTCTCCTCCGGGGAATAATTGAGTGGCCTCATCAACGTCTGCATGTCAATCATGTAATCCTTGAAAGCCTCGCAATACCCTTGCTTCCGCCGCTTGACTTGATCCGACAACTTTGTAAAGAAGTCTCTCGGCAGAAAATAAGTGTGGAAACTTTCTATAAATTCTGCCCAGGTTTTCCATTGTTTATTGTTGGAAATAAACCATTTCAAAGCTTTTCCGGTGAGTAACTCCGGCATCGCTCGGGGAATCATGTCTAGGTCCAGGCCGTATGTGTTGGCGGACCATTCCACTTGTTCCAGAAACTCGAATGGTTTTTCAACGCCGTCGAACCTGAATGACCATTCGCGGACTTGTTTCGCAACCTTTGCATAATCTGGTTGGCTGGGTGTCGGAGCCGGACTCCGCACCGAGGTTGCTGTTTTCTGTACGCGCTCTATCTCTTTCATTCCGGGCTCGGCACTCTCTTCTGTGCCTCCTTTTGCATGTTGTCGATGCTCAGGCTTGCCAATAGGTCCTCCCCTTCGGCGGGAGTCAATGTGATGCTTGGGGCTGTTTTCTCGGTATATGCTGCCTCTAGCTCGACCCAGATCCCGGCAAGTTTCGGGTCGTTCTCCGTCTCAGAATGGTATTCTGACAATGCCTTCCTTTTGTCGTCTGTTCTTCCCTCCAGAGCGATGTGTAGCCTCTCTGCGACGTAGGCAAAATCCTCTGTCTTGAGGCGGTAAATCCACTTCTTCCCCATTCTGCGTTATGTTGCTTTCACTGCTGGGACAATCACGTTTTGGGCGCCAGATGTAACGAACTGATTTTTGTATGTCTGCTCGCTACGAGATTCGTGCGGCTAGCCCAGAGAAGTTATGTGTTCGTCCCACCAAATTTATATAAACGTGACCGCCCAGTAGATCAGTGAGAAAGCACAGAATTCACGGGCTCGAATTGGGTTTATTGCGGGTATGATTACAGCGGGTTTGATGGCTCGGTTGGCCTTGGTGTCGCCACTCGTGGTCCTTGGTGCCTCCTAGTGATGCTCGTCTCTGCACGTCGATGTGTCGCCTCGGTGATCGCCTTCCTCGTTGATTCCGTGCTCCGGTCTTGTAGCACCCTGTAGCTCCTTGTAGCTGCTCGGCGATGCTCGTCTCTAACGCGTTGACTCGACGACTACTTGTAGCGCCTCGGACTCGCGAGGAGATCAGCCGTGCGGGCTTAGGGAAGCGTCACCGTTCTCAGACTAGGGTGAACAGGAGCTGCGCTCTACAGGGCAACGCCTATAGACACACAACCGCCTGTCCCTTGCTCTGTCCCGGATGGTCCCACTAGGCTCCTGCTCGGATCGCGCTGACAGTCTAGGTGGACACCTGGAAGCTGCCTAGTGCTTCACCTTGCTTTACGCCTGGTGTAAACGAACGTTCCACCCTGGCCTCACCCGCTAGCTCATTCGTGACGTTTCCGTGTAGCTCGATGTCCGATGCTCTGCTCCGGGATGCGCGGGTTGGGTGGTTGGACGTAGCGTGGCTTCTGGTACTTGGGGTTACGGACACGCCAGTCCCGGGCTCGTAAAACCGTGGGTCTTTCTAGGACCGCGCCTTGAACTGACAAACGGTCCGTTCTCTCTAGGACAGCGCCTTGAGATCACGACTGGCTTATTCTCTCTAGGACAGCGCCTTGAAATAATAACCGGCCTACGCTCGCCCTTTCTGGCTCGCAACACTCGGGGTCTGGGTCTCTCTAGGACAGCGCCTTGAAATGACCAACGGCCTGTTCTCTCTAGGACAGCGCCTTGAGATGACAATTGGCCTGTTCACTCTAGGACAGCGCCTAGAAATGATAACCTGTCTACGGCTCTCGCCCCGAGTTCACGATCTCTTGTCGCAGGACTTCACTGCTCGACTCTGAGGGACACGCCCGGCGCAAAGCGAGGCTTTAGTCGTACAGGAGTAGAAACAGTTTGCCTTGACTTAGCCGTGTGATGCCCTCCGGACCTCAGCTACCTGTGTCTCAATTCGGAGATTCCTGATGATCCAATCCCGAACGTCTCGACGTAGCGATCTTGCTCCTTGTAGGCTCCCACGGCGCTGCTTCCGACGACTTGACTTGTGTTTGCACTTGTAGATTACTTGGCACTGATTGACTGACTTATTCACTTTGATATCTTGACTGATCTTGACGGATTGATTCCTTGCGATCGACTCCCTCCTGTTGCCAGCGCCCGGCGGCTTTATATAGGGCCTCCGGGTACCGTTATGTCCCTCGTGCGCTCTGCCCGCGGCATCTCTCCACTCCGGGTCCAAAGTCCGTGGTCCCTGTTTGACCCACTTATCCTTCACGCACGGCCTTAATTTGTAGTTCTGCTCGTTGCTGCCGTCCCGCTGATTCATATGTTGCATGTGGCACGCCTGTGTGCCGCTCGGTTGCTGAGATGTGGCACTTGTCCTCCTGGTCCAAAGTTCACGGCAGAGTCCAAAGTCCGGTGCCGTTCCGTTATTCCCTTTTGCCCATACGGCACTTTGGCTCTGCCCGCGGAGTCTCCACTCTCTCACTCTCCAAACTCTCTTCGCCGCGCCGCTACTACGGTAATTCGCCGTAACTGGTAAGCGGCCGGCCATCCGTTATTTTAGCTGTTGCTATTTGTGATGAGTTATTCAACTCCTCACAAGCTTTTCCGACCCTATAAAGTATATATATTCTTGATCAGGATCACTAGCCGAGTCGAACTAGCCATGTCCGTCTGTCTGTCTGTATGAACGCTGAGATCTCGGAAACTATAAAAGCTAGAGGATTGGCATTTTTCATGTATATTCTTGGAGTTCCCACGCAGCGCAAGTTTTTTTCAAAAAGGTGCCACGCCCCCTCTAACGCCCTCAATCGCCCTAAACCATTTTTTGAAAGGTGTCTGGCGCCCACACTTTTAAATATTTTGGAAAAGTAAAAATGCAGTTTTATTGTGATTATCAATATCTATCGAATTGTAGAAGAAATTTTTCAAATCGGACAATCCATTAAAAAGTTATGAGCAAAAAATGAAACAGCCACTAGATGGCGCTAGTAGCTTTGACGCGTGCATATATTAATCTCTCTCCCACTCCCTTTAGCTGAGTAACGGGTATCTAATAGTCGAAATACTCGACTATAGCGTTCTCTCTTGTTATACCCGTTACTCGTAGAGTAAAAGGGTATATTGTATTCGTGCAAAAGTATGTAACAGGGAGAAGGAAGCTTTTCCGACCCTATAAAGTATATATATTCTTGATCTGGATCACTATCCGAGTCGAACTAGCCATGTCCGTCTGTCCGTCTGTCCGTCTGTCCGTCAGTCCGTCCGAATGAACGCTGAGATCTCGGAAACTATAAAAGCTAGAGGATTGGCATTTTGCATGCATATTCTTGGAGTTCCTACGCAGCGCAAGTTTATTTCAAAATGGCGCCACGCCCCCTCTAACGCCCTCAATCGCCCTACACCATTTTTTGAAAGGTGTCTGGCGCCTACACCATTAAAGATTTTGGAAAACTAAAAATGCAGTTTTATTGTGACTATCAATACCTATCGAAATGTAGAAGAAATTTTTCAAATCGGACCATTCGTTAAAAAGTTATGCCCGATCAAAGATTTTATATATCTATCTCCCTCGCACTCCCTTAGCTGAGTAACGGGTATCTGATAGTCGGGGCACCCGACTATAGCGTTCTCTCTTGTTTTTTTATAAAAATATTAAAAAAATTTTTTTTTTTAATTTTAAAAAATAGTTAAGGGTTTAAATTTTTAATTCCCATTTTCAAAAAGTTGTTTTGGCTTATTTTTATTGTAAAAATTTTTGTTTGCTGCTACGAGCTGCCATCAGGCAACTCAGGTTGTCCTTCGTCGATGGAGGCAATTGTTCTGTTGGCAGTACAGCGAGAATGGTGTCGACGAGAAAGTGTGCAGAAGTGATTGCTTAGCTATCGTTAGGTCTGTTGCTTTCTGCGACCAATGGACGGGAGTTTATCACCCATTTGAACTCGACGACCACAGTCTAGCGCATTTCCAACAGCTTTGATGAAAATATGTTTTTTCGGACATCAAAGCCGCTTCCCTCAAGCCCCCAAAATGTGGTGTCCATGGGGGTATGAACACGAAATCAAAGTTGTGAGATCCGCTGAGAGTGCTGTCCTTGTTAGCTGCGAGATTGGCTTTGTTTTCCTGAAGCATTCTTGCCGAACTCACGTAGCTTATTGCATTGTCGCAGTACAACTTTTCGAGAGGTCCACGGCGACCGATAAATCAGCTGATACAAAGTAGAAATGAGTTAGACGTGAGATCCTTTATGAGTTCTATATGTAAAGCTTTTATCGAGAAGGGCGGTAGATCAGCCGGTAGATTACCCACTATTTGCGAATACAACCGGGGCTTGTATCTAAAGCAGACGTACAACAGCGTTCTCGACGGGCGTGGATATTTGTGCGATGGAGATGCTGAATGTACACCGTTTCAAAATAGTGCGTTAGAGATGCTGAATGTACAGCGTTTTAAAATAATTTCCCTTCGGCATTATGTTCCCATGGAGCGTGAAACAAGCGGTCACCAAGTCGCATTAATTGTAACGTACAATTACCAACAGTTTTCGTGCCAGTGCATGGGTTAAGCTTTTCAAAGGCATTTTGCAAGTTCAGGTGTTTAAAGAACTTTTCAAATTCGATGACTAATGATTCACGTTGAATGGACTGAACGATCGTTAGAAATGAAAAAACGGCTAATTCGAAAAGTGAGAGCGTAGTGCTAGTCCACAGAATCCAATTTCGGTCTTTTGTAAAACAAGAAATATAGGCGACGATTCGTATTACTTTTATATGCAAGGAGAAATTTTTAACGACGCAATTTTTAGATGACGCAGCATTAGCTCGAATTTTAACCTGGGCGTCTGGTAACGTTTCGCCACATTTTTTATTAATTGGACACGTACTCGGGTCATTACTCAAGAACGGTGGTTCATCAAACCAGACGGACGCGCTTAACTCCTCGCGAAGGAAGGTCTGCAGGATTGCACTTAGTTAGCACATGTCGAAAAATTGCAGTTGGTTCATGTTGATGCATAGCTGAGACCCTGTTGGCTGCGAAGGTTTTGAGGGTTAAGGGTGCATAGCAGGCGAGACGCGAATGAAAGTGGTGGGAGGTTTTCATCTAGTTTGAGAATACTGAATTTAAGTACACCCTGCTTCGAACTCCAAGTGAGTCCTAAAATCTTGGTGTCACCAGTGTCGCCAAGCAGATTTGTTGCTTCTTGTAGCGCACTATCGATAAGATCGCAGTTTGCTGCCTACTTGGCAAGCACAAAGAAAGCAGACTCCAGGGTCTGTGAAATTCTTTTTTCTCCTGATCGGAGATCGTCGACAAAAAAGTCGTCGACTATTGCCTGTGATCCTTTGGGATGGAAAGAAACGGAGCGCCAGCGGTGCCATATGTAACCGTGTCGATACAGTTATAATGGCTTTTCTCGACTGCGCCGCCAACCATTTGAAAATATTGATGAGTCTCCTCTACCAACACTATACGGTACATCTTTGTGATGTCGGCGGTCATGGCGAATGGCCGTAAGCGAAATCCCAGCAATGCATAACTCCCCACAAATGTAAGCATCAGTATCAACGGATGGCCGAAATGGAGAGAAGCTCACAAATAGAGAGTTAGGAGACCGAGAAGCGGAGAGAGAGAGTTTGGAGACCGAGAAGTGTAGAGTGAGAGAGTGTAGACTTCGAGGTTGAGAGAGAGAACCCTGACAAAGAGAGTTTGGAGAGTTCGTTGCGGAGAGTGAGAGAGTGGAGACTTTGCAGGCAGAGACAGAGTGCCGTGTGCAAAAGGAAATACACACACACAATCAGCGGGACGGCAGCAACACGTAGAACTAGAATTTAAGGCCGTGCGTGAAGGACATGTGGACAAAGACAGACGGACATAGCTAGATGGACTCGGCTTTTGGTGCTGATCAAGAATATATATATTTTATGTGGTCGGAAACGTCTCCTTCACTGCGTTGCAAACTTTTGACTGAAATTATAATACCCTCTGCAAGGGTATAAAGGTTAAAATTTTGAATTACCCGCCAGGCTACATATTGCATCCCTGAACAGCTGCTGCGTTGGTTTATTTATATTTGTAAATTGGCAAGAATTTTAAAAGCACACCAAAACAAAAAACCAAAAATGTCATCTGTACGAATTCTTGCTTGAGAGTCTTGGACTGTAGTCCATTGGCCAGGTCCTCCCAAGCAGTTGTCACAAGAACGCGGTCGCCCCAAATAAATCCCTTAGCAAAGTCGATATTTTCGCGACTGAATCGCAAGAATATGGCATCTTGTGCTGCTGACCTATGTTTTCCCCTGAAAATTAGCAACGCACTTCCTTTTCTGATTCGGTCGAGACCGTTTGCGTTTGTGAAAAGTAAATTTTTTTGTGTGTACAAAAGAGTAGACAAAAGTTAAAAAGTGTGTGTTAAAAAGTTTTATTTTCTTGGTACATTTCTGGCCTAGTGGCAAATTTAAGGAGGGTCATGGCGGCCACTGGGTATCCAGTGTCCGACAAAAACAAACCTCCTGAGTTGAATCCGAGCAATAAAAAGCCGGTAAAGAGAAACCTGGAAAAGAATTCTATTCGCTCCTTTTTGTGTGGTGGCATAATGCCGACCTCTTGGACTTCTTGATTTCTAAGCCGGCATGACCTCGAGTTAGCTAAAAACTTCTCTATAACAAAAAAAGGTCGTGTTTAAAGCTAGTCTTTGGACAAAAAACAGTAAATACGCCGTAAAAGGCTGATAGAGATCAAAGACAGAACAAAGTCCAACACACACTAAGGGCTTGATCAGCTTTTCGAAGTTTATCGCTCTGGCGACGCTATAATTCCTAATAATTCCCAGAGTTGACCAAGACAGCGATTTCACTGCTGATGATTGTAGTTTGCTACTACATGAAACATGCATGTACAGTAAAGCCTATTCGCTCCTTTTTGTGTGGAGGCATAATGCCGACGTCTTGGACTTCTTGAAGTCTAAGCCGGCATGACCTCGAGTTAGCTAAAAACTTCTCTAGAATTCTGCAAACTTAAACATGACCTACGATAGCTATTTAGCAGTGAATTCTTCAAAGAAGGTCCCTTTTGCAAAAAGAAGAAGAGTGACGAAAAAATAGGTGACTCAGGGTTTTTGACAGATGCAGACAACTCTAAAGAGAAAACAAGAGAGAACGCTATAGTCGGGTGCCCCGACTATCAGATACCCGTTACTCAGCTAAGGGAGTGCGAGGGAGATAGATATATAAAATCTTTGATCAGGCATAACTTTTTAACGAATGGTCCGATTTGAAAAATTTCTTCTACATTTCGATAGGTATTGATAGTCACAATAAAACTGCATTTTTAGTTTTCCAAAATCTTTAATGGTGTGGGCGCCAGACACCTTTCAAAAAATGGTGTAGGGCGATTGAGGGCGTTAGAAGGGGCGTGGCACCATTTTGAAATAAACTTGCGCTGCGTAGGAACTCCAAGAATATGCATGCAAAATGCCAATCCTCTAGCTTTTATAGTTTCCGAGATCTCAGCGTTCATACGGACGGACAGACGGACATGGCTAGTTCGACTCGGCTAGTGATCCTGATCAAGAATATATATACTTTATAGGGTCGGAAAAGCTTCCTTCTCCCTGTTACATACTTTTGCACGAATACAATATACCCTTTTACTCTACGAGTAACGGGTATAATTATTGAAGGAAAAAAAGAGATTATAGTTTATGGGGACAATCATGATGGAAATGTGGCGGTTTTGGTGTCAACCAAAAACATTAAGAGTGGACTGTTTTTATTTAAGAAGATAAGACATCTGAAATTATCGGGTTTGAAAGAAATTGTGGCTCTGGCACCCAATTGTACAAAATGTACTTTTACAAAGCGAAAGATGCTAAAGCACGGGTAACCAATAATGACCTCAAACAAATGGGCATAATTGCCTTCATTCCGAACAACTACACTGAATCCTATG
This sequence comes from Drosophila pseudotakahashii, assembly GCA_035046095.1. Lineage (NCBI taxonomy): Eukaryota > Metazoa > Arthropoda > Insecta > Diptera > Drosophilidae > Drosophila > Drosophila pseudotakahashii. Next base: position 540,280 of record JAWNOE010000222.1, on the reverse strand, counting down.
GCATTGTAAAACGTATTCCATATAGCTTCTCTGATGAAGAAATGTTGGAAAATATTACTTCAGACATTAATATCAAGGCGCGAAAAAATTACAGACGATAAAAATGGTTACAATTTTAAGCTGATACCAACAGAAACTGTAAAAATTGCATTCGAAAGGTGTGACAAACCAGAGAAAATAACATTATTTGGTGTTTGTGCACTGAAAGTGAACAATTACATTCAACAGGTAAGGCAATGTTTCAAGTGTGGGAGGCTGGGTCACTTAAGTGACAGATGTAAATCAACTAAACGGTGCATAAAGTGTGGGTTGAAGGATTGTTTAAGAACGTTTACCAATCTAAAATGCATTTTGTGCAATGGTACAAATCATTCTGCCAGAGACAGGCACTCTGCCCTATGTGGGAAAAGGAGAGGGATATTAATAAAATAATGTTTATCAAAAAACTGAATAGGAAAGAGGTGCTGAGCAGCTATTTAGTCAAACAAAATTACTCACAGCTCGATGACTATGAAAAAAACTTCCCAGCTTTGAAGAACAATTAAAATAAAACAAGAGGGAACGCTATAGTCGGGTGCCCCGACTATCAGATACCCGTTACTTAGCTGAAGAGAGTGCGAGGGAGATGGAGATATACAACTTTGATCGAGCATAACTTTTTAACGAATGGTCCGATTTGAAAAATTTCTTCTACAATTCGATAAGTATTAATAAACACAATAAAACTGCATTTCTTTTTTTTCCAAAATCTTTAAAGGAGTGGGCACCATCAATTCTAAACCAAAAAAAGATTACTTTCTTGGGCAGACTGTTGTGTCTTCAGTAGAACATGTCAAAAGGGTCAAAAGTGAATCAAAAACAAGACAGAACACTATAATCGGGTGCCCCGACTGTCAAATACCCGTTACTCAGCTTAAGGGAGTGCGAGGGAGATAGAGATATAAAATTTGATCGCGCATAACTTTTTTACGAATGGTCCGATTTGAAAAAGTTCTTCTACATTTCGATAGGTATTGATTTCGAAAGGTGTGGGCGTCAAACATAACATATAAAATCGCTAAAGGGGATTGTGGGCGTTAGAGGGGGCGTGGCCCTCGGATGAAATAAACTTGCGCTGCGTAGGAAGCCAAGGAATATGTGTGGGTAATCCCAACTAGCTTTTGGCATTCCGAGGTCTCGGCGTTCATACGGACAGACAGACGACATGGCTATATCGACTCGGCTAGTTATCCTGATCAATAATATATATACTTTATAGGGTCGGAAACGCTTCCTTCTACCTGTTACATACTTTTGCACAAATACATTATACCCTTTTACTCTACGAGTAACGGGTATAAAAAGTGAGAAATTAGTGCAGTTTGCAACAACAATCAAATCCAGCTTGAAACCCAGGACGGGTGCAAATATTTTTAAAACATTTGTAAGAATATGCCATCACTAGCTTTGCTGACATGAGTAAAGGTGCCAGCAAGGACATGGAAATTGCGAAAGCAAGGACTTTAAGGAGATGTGTGGGTGTTCCATCTGGTACAAGCAAACATGAAATATTTGTGCTGGCTGGTGAAATGCTACCTGCTTTCCGTGCGAAAAGTTAAAGCTCAGAATCCCACTCTCTTTTATGATATACAAATGTCATTAAAAGCTATACAAATGTCATTAAAAAGTTTCAATACTTTTGTAATAGCCTTTATTTATTCCTTTTTCAGAAGTCACTAGGATGGGCTTCGTTTTATTTAATTAGTTTTTCCGCTCTGCAAAGCGTGTTCTTTTACCAAAGCCGGTCCAAAAAGTGACCGTTCTCTTCAATCCTAAAAATAACATTTATGTGTGACCATTTATCACATCATTTATTGATAAAGCTAATACTAACTAGAAGTTTACACTTTTTTGATAATACTAGGATGCGTCACACTTTCTTCTATTCTAAAAAAATATGTGTGAAAGAGAGATTACTTAACAAACGTCCGTATGAACGCTGAGATCTCGGAAACTATAAAAGCTGGAGGATTGGCATTTTGCATGCATATTCGTGGAGTTTCCACGCAGCGCAAATTTTATTGTGATTGTCAATACCTATCGAAATGTAAAAGAAATTTTTCAAATCGGACCATTCGTTAAAAAGTTATGCCCGATCAAAGTTTTATATATCCATCTCCCTCGCACTCCCTTAGCTGAGTAACGGGTATCTGATAGTCGCCCCGACTAGCTGAATAAAAATTGGGATGCTCTTTCTCCACCGAGCAGCCTTAATGATTCTCAGGGGTCATCTCTTTTTTTCACCATTCTGGATGGTCAAACCTATACACGGAAATAGAAAATTGTACTTTGTTTCATGGTCGCCTACCATTAATGACCAAAAAAATTAAAATTTAAGTCACCTTATTTGAAGGAAGTTGCGAAAGTGGTGCTAGTCTCTTTTGCATAACAAATATCAGTGGAAAGGTCATATTCAACTCTTAATTTCATCCTCAACAAAAGACAAAAGATAATATCTTCAACAATTTCAATGCTTAATTTGAAATTTTAAATAAATAAACTTGAATAAATAATAATTATAATTGGGTTATGTCATTATATAAAAATGTATCTACATTTTAAAATATTTGAATATAAAGTTTTGTTGGCCTCTATATTTTTCTCTTTTATTTTCCCTATAATTTTTGTTCTCTCTCTCTCTCGCTTTCGCTCTCTCTCAAATGCTTCTCCTGTCACAAAATATCTGAGGCAACAACAAGCAAACCCAGCAACAAAAATAAAGACCTTTTGTAGGAACCCTTTTGTTGTTTTGCTCACCTACTGACTGTCAATATATGAGCGACGAACGATTTTGTTCGTATCGAGCGGTCAGTTGGGGACCGACCCGAGTGTTCCGGTCAATCAAAAACCCGAGACCGAGAACACGAACGAAACGAAAAAAGGGTTGTTGCTCAGACCCTGAGCTAGATATTCTCAATTTTGGGGTCTTTCAACTGAGGAGCCCGACTAGAAAAATTCGGTTGACCGTATTTTACGAGCTCTGCGTAAAATTGAGTATTCTGTGGAGGAGATATGTTCATTTTACAATGACGTGATACATCGCTACACTGACGAGAAGTGGAATATTCTGTCAACAGATGCTTCAGTTACACACTCAGTTAGCGGAATTTTCATACTGGAATTACCAAGTCGTATTTCTCATAATGTGAAGATTGAAGCCTCACTATCATCAGTGGGTGCGAAATTATCTGACATTAAATTGGCTACTGAAATCTGCAAAGATATAAGTACAAAAAGGCTGTGACTTTTTGCGATAGTTTAGGTGTAACAAGTCTTGTAAAGAGCAAAGGCTGTGTTGAAGACTCGGAGGTTGAAAGATTAAAAGTAGTATGGTTGCCAGGGTATAGTGGTATAAATGAAAAGACGGACAGTATAGCTAAGTATAACTGAAGGGGAGATTGTTGAGGTAAAGTGGAGTGTCAGGGAGGCCCTAAGAGAAATTAAAAACATTGTAAATTGACCTAAGGTGAAAAGCTAAAAGCATTAAAGTAATAAATAGACTGATGACTGATAACACTAACGACAAGGTTTTTCTTCACCGGATTTAGGCTACTGAAACAAATTTATGTGATACTTGTAATGTCTTGGAGTATGCCTTGCATTTAATTTTTGATTGCCAGAAACTTTCCAGTTTGAGATCTAAATTTAAGATTTTCAGATTTTATCGAAATCTAAGAGATTTACTTACAAGAAAAGAGCCACTCCATCTAAGTGAGTTGGCCATGTTTATTAACAGTGCTAATTTTAACATTTAATCCACCTCTTTATTCTAACTTTTATTTTTTGGTTATTTTTGTATTGTATTGTATTTATTAATTGGAATTGGAATTTATAAATTGGTATGGTTTTCTGTGACACCCCCGTATAATTTGATCCGTATAATTTGATAACTAATCCACGACATATACATTTACTGGGATTTTTTTAAATAACATGACATGATCAAACTGTATAACTTTATAACAAACTTTATGGTTAAACTTTATAATTCAAATTAAGGTTCAAAGCTGTAAAAATTAAAAGTGTGTTCCGCCATTAAATCAGACAGTTTTAATACGTTTTTAAAATGTTCTTATCTGTAAAAAGTATATTGTAATTATTTTCAGTTATATCATATCAGTATAACAGTAACAGTATATCAGTAATTTCTAGAAAGGCAATTTAATATTAATTTATAGACGCAGTAAACAAAATTTCAGAACAAGCAGTTGCCAGGTCTTGCCAAGAAGGACATAAGCAGAATATTGGTAATTTCCTTAAAAAAAATCGTGGCAAAATCTCTTTTCACGATGAGATCATTTACTAAGCTCCGAGCCGTTTTACTATAGGCTGGATGAAAACTTTTTGAGGCCTTAATTTATAACTTAAAAACTACAGATCAAAAAAATGTTTTGAAGGAACAGAGCTTAAAAATAAAATTCGGAAAACATTTTATACTATTTACCTTGTTCTGCACGTACACATCAGTCATATTCATTCATTTCATATTCGAACATACTTTTGCTTTACCACGAAATCTTCAGATAATGAATGATGTATTTTTGAAGATTGGTCGAAGGGAAAGAATAGGCAAGGCTTTTGTTGCGTTCGGTAGATTCTTGTAATCGAAATTACTAGGTTCTTAAGAGCCACTGAGATCATATATTCGCGATTTATGACCATAATTTCTATCCTTAAATAAATATTAAACATTAAAAAATTAACGATCTAAATGTTTGTATTCTTATTATAAATTAATGAGTTTAAAAGAGAAATTAAGTGATCGCCTAATCTGAAATATTTAATCAGAACTTTTCGAGCTGTTCCAGTAATCTGAGCTGTTTGACTTGTTTGTTTTGTTGTTGTGAGCTGAACTGTTTCAAGGGGATCATTGGGAACATAATCTTGTGTGGGTCTGTTACTCGCGTACTCGATAGACCCATGAGCTATAATCCGAAAGTTACAAACAATCAAACAATTTTTTGTTAAAGCCTAGTAGTCAGATTGGAAAAAAGTTTCACTAGTCGAAAAATGTTATTTAAATATTATTATTATATTATTCTGCCACAACGCTACTGCACAAACACAGCCAAAGATCAAATTTGTTATTCCTTGCGCCGCGGCTAAATGCATTCATCGGAATTCACCCGCTAATTCTGGTATTTTTTTAGTATTACCTTAGCTCATCTAAGTATCGCAGTGAAAAATGGCCCCGGCCAAAGGCGTTAGCTACCTCTTTACCCCTCGCTTACTTCTATGCCTAGCTAGCAGTTTTCGCCGAAGTGAATACTAAGCTTAAGTAAAATTGAATTTTTATTATTAGGATAAATAAAAAATTTGTAAAACAAAGTAATGAATCTTAAGAAAAACTAAAGTGCACCTTAAGATTACATTCATAAGTTTCAATATTATGATGAAACTAGGACACATTCCCTTTAAGTCTCTATTTAAAAACTTAAGTCGATTGCAAAGAAACTGCATTATTATTAATAGCAATTTGAATTAATTTAAAAGTCCTGCTAATTTTTAATAATTTAAGTGGATGGAATGATCTTCGCCTACCTAAATGGTTATCCAGCCTATAATGTGTTGCAAGTGCTTTTCCTTCCCAAAAAATACCAAATCGCTATGAACTGAATTTACCTTGACGCGTAAGCAATAATGACTAAAACAACTGAAATACTGGAAATGCGGCCTTTTTTCGCTGAAGCGAAGTTGTAGCAACATTCTTCGCCCCTTTCTATCACATGTATTTCTTATGGAAGAAAATGACGCTGAAGCTGAATTTGGTCGGTTAAGCAAATATCCCCTCTGTGGGAACAGACTAAAAGGCGAAGCAACCATATTGCGTTTTAAAAAATAAACCGAAAACAAAAATGTAAAAAAAGTAGTCAATGAATCGATTGTGAGGAAGGTGCTTTGTATACTTGAATGGGTTTTAATTTGTGAATAAATCATTTACCGCTTTAAGCCTAGTACTCAGTTCGGCTAAGAGTTTCACTAGTCGAAAAATATCATTCTTTTGTAGTGTGACCGAAGTTTTCAGAGTTCACCCGCTTTGCATCTAGCATGGTCTTATTGTAAATCAGCTGGGTTCACAAACAGCAAACAAATCAACTGGCGCCAATTTTAAAATATTACAAAATATTGAGCCGACCTGGGTCGCAACCTTTAAATTTGCTGTTGGCATGGCGATATGTATTGGCACAACTCCTACAGGCAGTTTTTCATTGGTTTTTGGCGTCTTCCATCCATTTATAATTTGTTATTGACACACAGCTTCTGCACAAACACAGCCAAAGATCAAATTTTCTATTCTTTGGGGCGCGGCTAAAGGGGTTCATCGGAATTCATCCGCTAAATCTGGTATATTTTTGGTATTTCCCTACCATTTCCTTAGCTCATCTGAGTACCGCTGTGAAAAAAGTCCCCGGCTAAAGCCTTTAGCTACCTATTCGCCTCTCGCTTACTCCTATGCTTAGGTAGCAGTTTTCGCCGTACTGAGTACTAGGCTTTACGTTGAAAATGAATTTAGTTTTGGTATTTTATTTAAATCTTTGTTTCTTTATACTCTTGTAGTATATTTATATATGTTGTATATGTATATATTTTGGATCAGCACCAATAGCCGAGTCCATCTAGCCATGTCCGAATTTGTCTCTCAGATTTAAAGCTATCGCAATGAAACTTTCCCAGACGTCTTCTTTCTATTGCAGGTAGTACATAAATCGGAACGAGCCAGATCGGACCACTATATCTTATGGTTCCCATTGGAGAAATCCAAGAAAATATCTAAAAATACATTGTATCTTTGTAGGAAGTAGGCAATAATATATTTGGAATCCCAGGAAGAGCACCGATCAAGTGAGGACTAAACTTTGGGTACTTATTACATCTGCAAGGGTATATAAACTTCTAACTTCCTTTCTTGTTTTTTCATATTTTATAAACATTTTGTCTTTTTTTTAAGATTTATGTATTTTTGGGTCCTGATTATGAAAAATTAGGTGGAAGATGGCGACTATACCGAGTTCTTAACAAATACCGTTAAAAACTGTTATTGTTATTACACATAAGCTACTTAAAGTCCCGTCTTAGCTTCATAAAAATTAAAAACTTTTCTCAAAGTATAAATCAAATATGTATTTTATATTTTAGTCAAGATGTGTTGATTTTGCAAGTATAAACACTTTATGTCAAGTGAAGATGATTCGTACACTAACGATATACATACACGCAGTAGATTCGATTTTGTGGTTTTAATGGATACGTCAATAAACACTAAAAATTTTTTACAAAAAATAGCGGAAATGTTTGTTAAAAATGTGTCACCTGCTGTGCTTTGGTTTAATAAGTCTTTCCTTTCCTAGAGGCTCTTCCAATAGAGTCCATCCGTCCACTCAAGTTCCCATGGAGCATATCAACATCCAACATCTGATAACAGATGACTTTGAAAGCAGATGCTAATCTTATTTCCGCCAAGTTAGTTCTTGATACTTGACCAGGCGGTTGACGTGGAGGGTCTTTGTCGAACGCTTGCCGGGTAGACGGACTTCATAGACCAGATCGGAATGTCGTCGGATGACGGTGGCTGGGCCAATCCAATCAGACTGTAGTTTCGGGCATCGTCCAACTTTTCGAGTGGGAGCGTAGATCCAAACTTCCTCACCAGCGATAAATTCAACGGGATGGGTTCGGAGGTCGTAGCGGGCTTTGTTGACTTTGGCCGCGACTAGTAGATGTTCTCGGGCGGCCTGGTGTGTCTTTCGTAGGTTCTCCTGTAAGCGCTCCACGTATTCGGGTTAGCTTTGCAAATCGGGGGACGGACGTCCGTAAATCAGCTCTGCAGGTAGGCGGGGTTCATGTCCTAGCATGAGTAAGCCTGGTGAAAATCCAGTGGCTTCGTAAGGGGCTGAGCGATAGGCCCACAAGGCTAACGGTAGTAGTTGGTCCCAAATTGGGATGTCGAAATATTTAAAAATATCGTATCGATAATATTTTTTATTTAAAAAAAAAAATCAAAATGATTTTTGATATATCAGAAAAATAATATCTGTATATCAGATATTTTTGATTTTTTTTTTTTTTAATTTTAAGTTTTATAAGCAATAACCACTAAACATTAACCCACATACGATCTTAAATTATATCTTTATAATTTTTAGTTTATATTTATTAATAAATGAAAGAAAACAATATTTATTTTTGCTTTTATTTATAATATTTAAATAAAGAACAAAATTTAGGTTTCAATTGTGCCTAACAAATAAAGTAAACATTCATTTCAGTTTGATTTTAAGCTTTAAGAGTATCTTAAATACATGATAACAAAAACATGTGCTTAAATATATAAAGCTTATTTTCATTACAGTTTCAGTTTCATTTTTTGAGCCGAACTAAGGCTTGAGATATTAAAGATGGGTATTTCTCAACTGCGCATATGAAAAAATAGATTTTCTTCAAACTCGTGTACCTCATAGAGTTTGCCTTGCCTATCATCTGTGATTTTTTTGAAATTTTGTTTGTGTCCTTTTAGGGGCGCTATGAATTTTTTAAGTTAAGAACTTTAAAAATGTCGTTACACTTCAAATTACTATATCTCGGGAACGGCTTAGTGGAACAACGTACGTTTGTAAATGTGTACTAGGGGCACTAAAAAAATATTTCCCGAAATTTTTTGTTGGTCAAAAAGTATGAATTTTAATTATTTAAAATTTCCAATCGCGATTTTGAAAGTCTTCTTCATCCTATAAAATAAACTCAACTATCCAAGATTGTCCATCTCATAACCAACTAAATTTACCCGAGAAACATTTTTGTTCCCTCTCATCCTTTCCAAGATATCTAATTCTTTATGCTAATTTAAAAAACCCTATTTAAATTTCCAACGAGTACAATTCTTAGATGTTTAAGCTGAAAGTTTGCACAACTCAATTACTCACTGATATTATGCACATATATTAATGTCATAATTTCACCACTGTCTCTTCATATAGCTGCCAAATTAATCGATAGATTTTCTTATTTTTTATGGTTTTATCACATAAGTTACACTTTGCTGAACCACTTTCACATGACGAAAAATATATTTTGGCGGCGCTCATCTTTCACATTTGTCTTGTCCCGATAAAAAGTGTGAGCACATAAAAATATCAAAAAAATGTACAAAAAAAATCGATGATAACTGATAATTATTTAAAAAAAATATCACGATAAAAATATTTATTTTTTCGCAAAAAATATCGATATATTGATATTTTTATATATTTTCGACATCCCTAGTCCCAATCGCGTTGATCGGCGGCGACGAATTTAGCCAAATAGTCCAGCAAGGTCCGGTTAAACCTCTCGACCATGCCGTCCGATTGAGGGTGTAGCGGGGTCGTGCGAGTCTCCATATCGGCAGAACACTTCCTGCACGAGGGCTTTGGCTACGGTCTCAGCAGTCTGGTTAGGGAGGGCGATGCATTCAGGCCATTTAGTAAAATAGCACATGACCACGGCTATATATCGGTTACCGAGCGATGTTGTAGGCAAGGGTCCCAGAATGTCGATCGCCAGGCGTTCAAAAGGGGCACCAATAGAACTTGGTTTCAACTGGCCCACCGTTTGCCGGGAGGGTCCCTTCCTTGCATTGCACTCGTGGCAGCGAGAACACCAGATGGCCACGTCTGCGGATTGACCAATCCAGTAGTACCGTTTCTTTACTTTGGTAGTCGAGTTATGAGCGTGGCGTGGGGTTTCCTCTCGCAATGATTGCGGTACTAGCGTTACCTTCTCACCCGTTTTGCGTTGGGTCTTTATAACGCCATCTTCCAAGTGCAGGTTTGTGAAGGAGTGCCAATAGGCTTTTACTTCGGGGCATTCGCCCCAAATCTGGGATTTGGGGGGTCTCTTTCCATCTTCCAACCACGAGAGAACCAATGCTAGCGTTAGGTCCTTTCGTTGGAATTGGGCGTAATCGACAGCTTCGATTTGCATGAAAAGGACTCCTGGGCTGTCGGACTGCTCAGCTTTTTCGCATACTCTGCGTGCGCCACAGGGTCGGCGTGAGAGCGCGTCGGCATTACCATGCTGTTTACCGCTTCGGTGGTGAATGTCCATGTGGTACTGCTGTAGGCGTTCGATCCAGCGAGCTAGTTGGCCTTCCGGTTCTTTAAAGTTGAACAGCCATCGGAGCGACGCATGGTCTGTCCGCAAGACAAACTTTCGTCCGTACAGATAATGATGAAAATGTTTGGTAGAGAGAACGGCGGCTAACAGTTCTCTTCTTGTGACGCAGTAGTTGCGCTCTGCTGCGTTAAAGGTTTTACTGTAGTATTCCAAGACACGCTCCTTACCGTCCTGGCATTGGCTGAGCACAGCTCCGGCGCCGTGATTGGAGGCATCAGTGTCGAGGATGAACAAACCATCAGGGTCTGAAAAGGTAAGAACTGGTGACGTTGTTAGCCTAACCTTAAGCAGGCTGAAGGCGCTTTGAGCATTGGCAGACCACGTGAAGGGGCGGCGGGCCTCGGTCAACTCATGCAACGGCCGGGCTATGGTCGCAAAGTCTGGGATGAACTTGCGGTAGTATGAGCACAATCCCACGAACGATCGTACTTCTTTCTGGATGCGGAGCTGCGGCCAATCGACAACTTTTTGGATTTTTTCGGGGCATGCCTTAAAGCCGCGGTGGCTCACGATGTGACCAAGATAATTCACTTCGGAGCGGAAGAAGGCACACTTTTGTGGACTTAACTTAAGGCCGGCGGTTGCTCCTCGGCTGTGCGGGAGTGCACGATTATGTCGTCTAAGTATACCAGTGTTGACTTCCAAGAGAGACCGGCCAGTAGGCCATCCATCAGGCGTTCGAAGGTCTCTGGCGCATTTGTCAGGCCGAATGGCATCACGTTGAATTCGAACAGCCCCACGTCGCAAGTGAAAGCAGTTTTGGGACGCGACTCCTGGTCCATTTCTACTTGCCAGTATCCACTTTGTAAATCCATGGTAGAGAACCAGCGGGAGCCATGCAGGGTAGTCAAAATGTCATCCATTTTTGGCAACGGGTACGAATCCTTCACTGTCATGTCATTCAGGCGACGATAATCCACGCAGAATCTGGTGGATCCATCCTTTTTCCTTACTAGCACTACGGGGTGAGGCCCAGGGGCTGGTGGAAGGGCGGATCACGTCTCTGGACTGCATATCGGCGATTAATTGCTCCACTTCCGTTTTTCGTGCGAGGGGTATCCGCCGTGGTGGTTGCTTGACAGGCCGGGCCTGACCGGTGTCGATGGTGTGGTGGGCTAAATTTGTTCGCCCCATGTCATCGTCACCTTGAGCAAACACTGTCTCGTAGCGTTGCAGCAGCTTCTGCCAACCTACATGAAGGCTCGTTGGCAAGTCTGGCGGTAGCGCTGGTGACAACCAACACATACCGTCCGGCTCTGCCATTTTTCCGGCGGCCGGCAATACTTCGGCTGCTTCCACTTGTCCCAAAATGGTGAATATTGGTAACCGGCATTCCCTGGAACTCAGGTTCAGCAAGTGTAGAGTTGTGTAGTTGTCCTCTCGGTTTACCGCCGTACTGCCTAAGATTACCTCATTAGGTAACTGGGAAAAGGTACCACGCTCCAATACTGCCACGGGACATCGATCTTGTGATTGGCAACAGACTCTTAGAAAGGTGTTGCTGTAGGGAGGAATCCTGGTTTCTACTGTGGAGTACAGTAGGCTAGGCAGCGTCACACCGGGGGGTGCAGTGGAATCGCTCCCCACGAGAATTTGAGGTGCAAAGCCTTTAGGTCCACGGATGCCTGGTGACGCAACAGAAAGTCGATGCCCATAAGGCTCGGGGTGTTGCCTTCCACCAAGAGAAATTCGTGCTGTAGGGGCCGGCCAGCTACAACCAGACTGGCTAACACCCGGGCTGTGGCGATGAACTGTTCTGCAGACGGACCTTGTAGAACGACGTGGCACGGGGTGGTGTTTAACCGTTTCCGAAAGTCTCCGCGATTGAGTAGCGAGACTGATGCGCCAGTGTCCACAATAAGTCGTACTGGTGTTTCCTGTAAGAAAATGAAACAGTGTAAATGCTGACCGCTACGCGAACCACAGGTATACGTAGCTTTTGTTGGCAAGGCGTTGATCTCCTGTTGGGTATAAACCGTGGGCGCAGGCTCACCCTTCTTAGGTGCCGGGTCAGCAAGCAAACGGGCCAAAACGGACTCAGGTTCTTCAGATGGTGTGATGCGTTCGGCGGTTTGTTGGGAGGTTGGTGGCCAGGCGAGGGCATGAGTCGTCGATGCGACAACCCGAACTTCTGGCCAAAGCTTCGCTTCAACACACGTGAGCGGCGGCGTCAAAGCGTTTTCGCGGAGCGGCGGCTCTTCGAACAGCAGGGCACGGGCGGCTGTGACTTCCTCTGAAGGAGCGGCTGGTGTAGCAATAAACTGTTCGGTGGTTATTGGCTCTACTGGGTGCAAGGCGTTGAGCTCCTGTTGGGTACGGGCCGTGGGCGCAGGATCAACTTCTTCGGGTGCCTGTTCGGCAAACAAAAGGGCCAAAACGGATTCGGGTTCTTCAGGTGTTGTGAAGCGTTCGGCGGTTTGTTGCGGGGTTAGTGGCCAGGTGAGTGCATGGCTCGCGGTGGCAGCAACTCGGACTTCTGGCCGTGGTTTCGCTTCATCCCACTTAAGCGGCGGCATTAAAACGGATTCGCTGAGCGGCGGTTCTTCAAACATCTGGGTACGGGCGGCTTCAACTTCCTCTGAAGGAGCGGCTGGTGCGGCAATGAACTGCTTGGTGGTTGGTAGCTTTACCGTGGGGTCCTTTACTCGTTTGTATTTTCCAGTTGCCAGGGATTTGGGTAGTGGTGAATGTGCGTTGGCCGGGATAATCTGTAATCCGTTGGCACTCTCACCGGGCGGCGGCATTAAGGGCGCGGGAGGCAGGACGGCTTCGACTCTCGTAAGAGGAAGACTCTGTCGGGCCATAGGCTGCTCGGTAAGCGGCGGTCTCTGGTTGAAGTGCGTCAAGGGATCACCGGTTGGGGGCTCATGTTCACTCGTCCAAACTGAGGTTGGGGGTGTGCTACGTAACCGTTGCATCCAAGGATGAAACTCGTCGTTGATGTTGGGATGGTCCAAGGCAGGCAAAGGGTCTGTGGGGCTGTTGGGATTGGTGGCCAACCTCCGCCCCGAGAGGCTGGCGGCATTTAGTTTCCCGCTTGGTTAGCAGGAGGTGGGGATGACTCTGGACTAGCACGCCTATTCCGGCGTGGTCCTCGGCCACCGCTTCTTGGCGCTGACGGTGTGGTTTCAGCAGTCATGGCCGTGACGTTCATCACGGTTCCGCCTGGGCGACGTCGACATTGTGCTTCTATGCGGATGACCATATCGAGGGCTTCCATTAGTGATCGTGGGTTACTACTTATAATCGGCACTTGGTAAGCTGTCTCTCGAATCCCATCAATAAAACGCTGCACCATGATGTTGTTGTAGGTCAGCTCAGGCAGCTCGCCAAAGACTGCTCGATCAAGCCGCTCCAGTTCCAAAGCGAAGTCATCGAGTGTCTCCTTTGGGCCCTGCATACGGTTATGGAAGATGTGGTAACCAGTATGAGTCCCTACTGTGAAATGTTCACGCATGTTCACATTCGACATTTCGACTTTTGGGAAAGTTGCATAGCGATAACTTTAAAACTGAGAGACTAGTTTGCTTAGAAACAGACGGACAGGCGGTCAGACGGACATGGCTAGATCGACTCGGCTATTGGTGCTGATCAAGAATATATATACTTTATGTGGTCGGAAACGTCTCCTTCACTGCGCTGCAAACTTCTGACTGAAATCATAATACCCTCTGCAAGGGTATAAAAATATGAAAATGTGAAAATACCTCGTGTAAATTTGGCACTGGGATCAAATTCCAAAAACCGCAAAAATACAAATAGGAAAGTATAAGTATCAAAATGTGTACTAAAGAGAGTTTTTTTAAACCAAATTTTAACCCCTTGCCACACCACGGTCAATCTTGTTCTTTTTTTTTTTTAGGCAAGCTCTCTCAGAGAGTTCATTGTGCGCTTGATCGTTCCTATTTTGTACACTTGCTACTGTCCTAACGCTGATTATCATTATATCCATCTCACTCCCAAAAAACGAATTGTGGCAAAGAAGAGTAATTGATTTTTTTGGTATAGCCCTCAAACACGCAAAGATTGGCATCCAATACAAAAGTAGCGAAGTAACTTTTTTTTTCAGGTTCCGCATATGATTGATAATTATTAGTTTTAAACTTTACAAATAACTTAAAAAGATTTAGCATTGGCTGAAAGGAAGGTAATCATTTTATTTGTATTTAAACACATCATCTATTTTCAAATAGAAACACACACACAATACAAATCAAAACATATCCAAATATACATACCTACATGCATACATATCTGAAGAAGTAACGTATTTGATTGTTTACAGATCAAACTTCCGTACTTCTTCAGAAATTCGAATCTTAAGATTTTGCCTTTGCTTACAGAATAGTTTGTTCTTCCATGGCCGAAATTAAATAGGGCTCTTACTTCTGCTACAAATTGAAAAATACTTTTTGAAAAAAAAAATCCTAAGCATTTGATCCACAGAACTGACTATTGATCGAAAATTATATTGATCGGAGCAGCAGTATATGATTTTAAAATCCAAAACAAATTTTAACTTAAATTGCCCCTTTCCCCTCCCTTTTCCGTACAGCAGTACCCCTTTTCCTCATCAGTTTTCTTGTCTGTAGCTCTCCTGGCATCCGCTCTCTGGGTTTCGCTCTCTCGGCAGGCTTCCGCAAAATGCGACGCAATATCTTTGAAAATATAAATAAATTCTTTAAAAATATGGATGTTGGAGCTGTTTGGTGCCACTGGGAGGAGATGTCGGATCTTAGTGGGCGCTTACACACCCAATGGAATACTTTGCAAAAATTTGGCTGCTCTAGCTCTTACGATTTGGGCTGTGGGCATATCCCCTTCAAAATCGGTCTTTCATTTTATAATCTTTAGTGAAAGCCTTAAAAATGGCCTTACAAATTTTACACAAAACGAGGACGGAAGCTAACTTCGGCAAGCCGAAGTTTTAATACCCTTGCAGATTTCACCCTATTGTTCCTATGGGAGCTATAAGATATAGACGTTCGATCGGCACGCGCTTTTACCCTGATCAAGGTACGCACAAAAAAATACGATTTGGAAAGTTTCATGGGAATAGCTTATATTCTGCGCGAAATATCCTGAAAAACGACAAATTTTGACCGATTTCACCCTATTGTTCCTATGGGAGCTATAAGATATAGACGTCCGATCGGCACGCGCTTTTACCCTGATCAAGGTATGCGTAAAATAATAAGATTTAGAAAGATTATTGTCAATAGCTCTTACACTGAGCGAAATATCTTCATTTTGTGAAAGCTATATCCGATTGTTCCTATGGGAGCTATAGGATATAGACGTCCGATCGGGTCGGCTTTCAAACTTGATCTGCGTACACATGTTTTAGGACGACTGTGAAAGTTTCAAGGCGCTAGCTTTTAAACTGAGCTCGCAAACGGTATTGAAACAGACGGACAGACGGACAACGAATGGCTATATCGACTCCCCTATTGATCCTGATCAAGAATATATATACTTTATGGGGTCGGAAACGTCTCCTTCACTGCGTTACAAACTTCTGACCAAAATTATAATACCCTCTGCAAGGGTATAAAAATACCACCCTAATGTTCACAGACGAAAAGTTTGGAATCCCATACAAAAGTAACGAAGAACTTATTCTTCCCGGTTTCACATTTGATCGATAATTATTAATTTTTAACTCGACAAATAACTTAGAAAGAATTTCCATTGGCTGAAAGGAAATTCGTGCAAAAGTATGTAACAGGTAGAAGGAAGGGTTTCCGACCCTATGAAGTATATATTCTAGCCATGTCCGTCTGTACGTCCCTAACGATTATAGAAGGTGTCTGGCGCCCACACCTTTAAAGATACCTATTTGTCAAATCGGACCATTCGTTAAAAAGTTATGCAAGATCAAAGTTTTATATCTCCATCTCCGTCGCACTCCCTTTAGCTGAGTATGTCAAATATTCATTACGAAAAAAACGAGCTATTGCTTGATTCGATAGGTTGAATATATTTTTTTTAATCGTGCCCGCCAATTTACAAAAAGGTCAAAAATAAAAACTCGAGAAAAACGAATTTAAAATTTTCGATGTTTATCGTTTGCTCCATGCATACTTTTGCTATATCTTGAGAACTACTTCGAATCATAGGCCAACTTACAAATACATTTTTTTCCCCCATTTTACTTGTAAGTCCCCCTTAAACTATTATATTTAATGTATGATACTACAATAGGATTAGAAAATTTTTTCCAAAACATTTAAAGGTGTGGGCGCCAGACACCTTTCAAAAAATGGTTTAGGGCGATTGAGGGCGTTAGAGGGGGCGTGGCACCTTTTTGAAATAAACTTGGGCTGCGTAGGAACTCCAAGAATATACATGCAAAATGCCAATCCTCTAGCTTTTATAGTTTCCGAGATCTCAGCGTTCATACAGACAGACAGACAGACAGACGGACAGACGGACATGGCTAGATCGACTCGGCTAGTGATCCTGATCAAGAATAGATATACTTAATAGGGTCGAAAATGCTTCCTTCTAGCTGTTACATACTTTTGCACGAATACAATATACCCTTTTACTCTACGAGTAACGGGTATAAAAAGAGAAAATTAAACAAGAGAGAATGCTATAGTCGGGTGCCCCGACTATCAGATACCCGCTACTCCGCTAAAGGGAGTGCGAGGGAGATGGATATATAAAACTTGGATCAGGCATAACTTTTTAACGAATGGTCCGATTTTAAAAATTTCTTCTACATTTCGATAGGTATTGATAAACACAATAGAGCTGCATTACTTTTCCAAAATCTTTAAAGGTGTGCTTCCCAGACACAGACACACACACACATAAATTCGTTTAAGGCGATTGTGGGCGTTACAGGGGGCGTGGCGCTCGTCTGAAATAAACTTGCGCTGCGTAGGAAGCCCAAGAATTTGTGTTGTTAATCCCAAATTTCTAGCTTTTATAGTTTCCGAGATCTCAGCGTTCATACGGACGGACAGACGGACATGGCTATATCGACTCGGCTTGTGATCCTGATCAAGAATATATATACTTAATAGGGTCGGAAACGATTCCTTCTCCCTGTTACATACTTTTGCACGAATACAATATACCCTTTTACTCTACGAGTAACGGGTATAAAAAATGCGATTTAGGGTCTGCGCATTGACTTTAACTTTATCACTTATACGTACTGTTGCCTTTGATCAAATATTTTAATTTCATATAGGTGGCGTAGACTTGCCATTATTTATCGAGTCTAAACATAAAGGTAACCTTGTCACCTTTACAAACGGCTAAAGAAAAATAAGATCGCTATTGCTATATAAGTTCCAATATCTAAGAAAGTCGCACCACTGAATCAAAAAAAAAAAATTTTGTTTTTTATTTACATATTTTAAAAATAAGTAACATGGGGTGGTACTCATAAGAGTGTATCGTGCTTTATAACAAATTTAGATCCCAAGTCGAAACCTAAATTTTTACTTTAGTTCGTTTTCGTAGTCATAATGAAAATTCAGGAGAATTACGTAGACTATTATTCAATAAAATCGTCTATATCTACATTTATATATTACCTAAATAATTCAAGACAAACAAAGCAATATAATTGTACCCAAAATTCATCAATTTATTTATTTTGTTATATCCTAGCATTATAGGGTATAGGGTATTATAATTTCAGTCAAAAGTTTGCAACGCAGTGAAGGCGACATTTCCGACCATATAAAGTATATAAGAATGGCATAGCGTCATAATTCCTCCGACATAATTCCTCCCAGTACATTTGGTCCGAGAACTTATGTTTCGTTTTTTTCTGGAGAAATTATGTCGCTGCCAAACGTCATAAGATCGCGCGAAATTGTGTCGTTTTTGAAAGAAGAGGTCTTAGAGGAATAAATGCGAAAGACGTGAAGTCAATCGGATTCATATAACCGGTGATACAAGTTTTTCAATGAGAGGTACTTTTTCAAATTTTACAATTTTTGGCAAACTAAAAAAAAATTCTAATTACAAAAATATTTTTTTTCGGCCAAATCCTGATACACGAATAGTACGTGTAAAAAAAGTTTCAGCAAATCAAGAATGTGACCCAATAAAATGTGTTCGGTTTGTAAAAGAACCGCCCATATCGATATATCGATTATATACTTAAAAAATATATATTATCATAGCGATATTTTATTAGGCCGAAATATCGAATATCGATATTATTTGTAAATGATATTTTGTTCCTTTCTAATGATTACTCCTGAAAGTTCAGTTGCATCCGAAAGATTTGCGATGCCCGCATTGTATGACGACCAGCTTATAAACGAGCGAGTATTTTTGAAGTCTTTAAGTACAGATTTCTTTTTCTATTTGTTACGTACGCCCTCTCCTTCAATTTATTTGATGGAGAAAGATGCACGTAGAAAAACAACATCGAATCTCGAGGCAAAGGGAGGGGGGCAATCGACACATTTACTCACCGAAAACAAGCAAAGGAATGTGCAACTTGACGATCTTTGAGTGGCACACGGTCAGAACAACGACCGTAACCCTACACCAGTGGCTGGCAAAGTGCACCAGTCGGGCATTGACACTACCGATAGGGGAAATCATAGGTGGGAACACCTAAATATGCAAACCTATCACGGGGGCCGAGGAAAAAGCTCTATACTGGTATAAAAGACCGTAGCCGGATAGAGAAGGTAGACAGAATCTAGTCTGGTCTCATACTGACGGAAACCACTAGCTCCGAGGAAGGACGATTTCCCCCATGGGCTTCGGGCATCTGCCCACGGAGTCCAATGCCACCAGTAGACAGAATTTATTCTGATCTCCGCGGCAATATAGTCGAAGCACTATATTCCCAAAGCCGCCAATGACTACAGCCAAGACCGGAGATCCTGAAGGAAGTCCTGCCTGCCGTCAATGAACAACAAATATCCTTGAAGGAAGTCCATTGAAGCCAGTGGAACCTATCCTGCGAAGAGGTTCTGCTACATCCTTGTCCTGGAGAAGAAATACTATTATTAGCAAGGACTCCACCATGGGAGGAACGGATTCCAAAGTGGCGCATAACACAGCCAACGTGATCAACACTGTTAAAATAATAGATCACAAGGACGACATACAGGATGTCAACCAGAACCTTAAGATCGTCCTCGGTATATTTGTCTTCGTGACCATCTTAAAAATGGTCAAAATGTACAAGCGATCTGTACAAGGACGCCGGGACCAAAAACACGCACTCGAGCAGGTGGTATGCCGCCAAGCCTAAGAACAGTAAAAGTGCAGAAAAGGCCTGATACCAAAATACAATAAGTAGTGACAAAGAAAAGAAAAAAAAAGAATGCATTAATTGCAAACAAAAGTGAAACAAAAACAAACAATTTGTGAACTCAGGCATTTATGGATGCAAGTGCAAAAGAAGACAACAATTACAAGTGCAGTGACATTGGAGACGCCGCTGCCTGAGACCCTACCGTAGGAACGGACGTGTGCCGCCGTGGGATCTACATACATACATGCATAAACATACATACATACATATATATATATATACAATAAGTGATTGTCCTTAAGAACAAGATTTTTTTTGTGCGTATTTTAACGATAGTGTTTGCACGTATATATATATATGTTCCTAATTTCTTCAAAACGCCCAGGATCCAGCGCGTCGAGATCTCATCGCCCAGGACTGAAAGGGGTAAGTTTGTCGGAACACGGTTCCTTTATCCACTATATATATATATATATATATATATATATATATCATCCGTGCCTTTTGTTTTTAATTATCTAACGTGAATCCTCCAACTTAGGCCTCTTCAAGGCATTATAATATTTTTATAATTAATCAGTAAGCTTTTGTCTTACTTTTTATAATATAATAAACATTGACTTTTCAGCGGCGAGTATCAGCCTTGTGTTTGTATGAACAATCACAAGTGTCCGCAGAGCGACTTTTGTAGTCGTGAATAGTCAGCAATTCTGCTGACGTGTGCACCTTTGTACGGGTGATAAATTCGATACTCTCCGCTAACAAATTTTGTTGGTCAATTAAAAATTAAATTCATATGTATTCCTAACCATAATATTACTCATAAATGGCACTAGCCAGTATTTTATTCAATAAAATTGTAATGTGAAAACGAACTTAAAAACATGAAGTGCTAAGTTTTCAAACGGGGGTTGCTGACGCGATAAGTGGAGTAGGTGAAGAATAATGACATAACTTTTGACGAACAACCTTGACAATAGGGGATCGTATTGCGCGGCCCGCGACGATCCATTTGGCACACCATAGTGTGAAGGGGAGGGAATGTGGCCGAAACATTGCCCGATCATATTACGATCAAGCAAAAGCTTAGCTTGTGGGGCAATGTAGACTGATGACCGACGGACTTTACAACTTTTACTGTTTTCAGGCATCTTTAATATTTATTCTCGTTATGTTGGAGAGGAGAAAGGCTTACCAAGAACCCACCCCATCCGGCGAGCTTATGCCGGCAAAATTGGTGCCTGAACATCGGATGTCTTTCCTTCGGCCCAAGTCCTTTCAGGACTAGGGCACTAATATGCCCACGTAACAGAATTGGCGCCCAACGAAAGGATATTTCATACTTCTTAAGGACAAAGGTTTTAAGTAGATTAGCACGCGTGTATTAATTTGTTTTTGTTTTTAAACGATTAAATTCAGAAGTCCCCAACTTCTGCGACAGTCAGAATTGAGAAGGCCTCTCAAGCAAGACTTTGTCTCAGAATAGAGGTATGACTTTAGGAGTTGCCATTGTATTTTTAAAATCATAGATATCCTTTGTTTCTTTCATAAGAAAAATTGCTAAAAATTTCCATCGGGAGATATGAGGTTTTCTTTTATAATACTATATAATTGTATGCCGACTGACCTTTCTATTTTTGGAAATTAACGTAAAAACAATTTAGATGTGCTTTTTGGCCGACGCTACACGACGTACTAGGGAAGCCCGGTCGTTTGATAGGCTCGAGTCCAGAAAGAGCAGGAGCGCAGATGTTACGGTAACGCATTTAGCCATTGCGGTGCGGATCTATTGTGCGATTGTCGATCCAGGACAGAAAAGGTGGGTGGGGGAACTGACAGGAAACGTAAAGCCGACGCTACACGACGTACTGGGCCAAGAGTCTGGTCGTTTGATAGGCTCGAGTCTTTACGGCATCCTTTGACATATTTGGGCGGGGGACGTATTTTAGTTTCTCTGGCCGACGCTACACGACGTACTGGGCTAGATGGTCCGGTCGTTTGATAGGCTCGAGTCCAGAGAAATAGGAAAACTGCTGTGGATCCCGAGAATGATCGGTCAGATAGCAGCAGGTTGTGGAGCCCGAGAATGATCGGTCAAATAACCTGATTTCCGACGACTGGCGGGAGTGGGATTTCGGACAGACTTTTCTTCTAGGCGCAGCTAGTTCCCGTTGTGAACGTTAAAGCTGGCTAGAAGGGAGGAAGAGCTGTTAGTTCAGTGGAACCCATTTGTGTAGAAGCTGCTAATACCTCTAGTTAGGGATATTTGTTTTTCTTGTTTGTGGGGCTTAAAAAATCGGACGGATTCTTCACCAAAGAGATACTTAGTAATCGCAAAACAGCACCCCCCATTATCTTTGATTTATATTCGCAAACCTTAGTCAGCAGTACTTGGCTGATCGCGCGAGTGAACGAAAAAGAATAAGACAAGGGTTAAGTGTGTGTCATTGCTCAAGAGCACAAGCGAAACACAAGTGGAAAAGATATTTAAGCGACTAAAAGAATCTTTGGCCCAAATGAAGGGGACAAAGAAGAAAGTGCTTTTCCAATCCACGACGGGAAGAATTACCCGATCGGCAACACGGGGAGCAAATCATGCACACAGGAGTGCAAGTGCTGACGCCACGCCACGGAGAACCAGTTCGCTCGACAGAGACAACCTAAGTATCTTCCGCGAATCGGAAGAGCAAGAAGAAAGTAGATCCATTGAAGACAACATGGACCAATTAGACGAAACCGAAGGAGCTGTAGGGGGAGAAAATTTTCCCCTGGGTCACCCAAAGGGACGCTCAAGTATGCTTCCGCAATATGAGCCCAAGCCGACAAGCGGCTTAGAAGCTGCCGAGAGAAGAGAGCAAATAATGCGATCGGTGATAAAACAGAAAAACGAAACCCAGGTAGCCCTGCAAGCGCAAATAGAAGCATTAAAGGCGCAAGTAGTGGAGCTGCTAGCCTTGCAATCTATGAGGGGGGGACAGGCCGTATTACCACCACCGCAGCGGTACCCGGCACAGCCATCTGACAGTTTCTTGTGTTACCAAGAGACGCCGCCTCTCGAACCGCTATCGCAGGAGACTCTCAACAGCCAGAGGCATCGGCTACGAGATCACCGGCGCCCCGACACATCCCAACACCACCAATTCCGAGATAACGGCCCGGACACGAGTTATCCACGACACCCCGAATATGACCAGAGCCCCGGCTATCAGGCACCAAAAGGAGTTCGGCTGGACAAATGGAATTTAAGGTTTGACGGAAACAGCCGCGGTATGACCGTTGAGAGTTTCTTGTTCCGCGTTGAACGGCTACAAGTACTTTATCGGATAGAGCCGAGCCAAGTTTTTCGCGAATTCCATAGTCTACTGGTAGGAGCCGCCAGCAAGTGGTATTGGCAGTTGATGGAGGATCGAGCGGACGACTACAACTTCGATTACTACTCACTAACGACGGAAATGAAACGCGCTTTTTCCTCATCCGGGAGTGACCTCATGAAGATCAAGGAGCTGATGGAACGGCGACAAGGACAAAATGAATCTTTTAGCGACTATGTATCCGATATGCATAACTTGCATTTCCGGTTGCAGAACAAGCTAGAAGAGGACAAATTCGTTGAGCTCATCAAGGACAATCTAAATGCCCAGTTGGGAAGCTTGTTGCTGACATCCCCGATTAGGTCGCTAGCGGATCTGAAAAAGGAAGGACTTAGAGTGGACCGCTGGTTAAGGAGTAACGGCAGGGCCGCACGTAGCAGGCCGGTCAGTGAGCTCGAGGATTACCAGACGCCGCAGGATTTTCCAGACACTGTGAATTTGGAAGAGTTTAACCGGAAGCGAAGGGGTTAGAAAACGGACATGGATGCCGAGAACCGCTTCACGAATTAGTTTGCTATAAATGCGGCAGGGCAGCGGATTTTTATCGAAAGCACCCTGAAGAAGATCCCTGCCTTACTAGATTCCATGACGCCACTTGTAGAGTGTGTGAGAAAATAGGAGGCGATGACGACGCTAACCCAGCGTCCTTTCCGCGAAGTTCGACAGGCCAGACCGGGACAGCCTGGCGGACCAAGGCAGTTACATTCCCGTAGAGACCACCATTCCCAGACAAATCTCTCCCCATAAGAACCTAGAACAACGAGAGAGGGAGTATGATCTAGCAAGACAGCGTATCTTCCACGGTTCAGAGGATACGGGCAACACCACACGGGACATTCGAAAGATGCACAAGCTATATGGCACCAGAGCAGAATATCGCAAGCTTAAGCAGAAAGTATTAGACACGGTAGTAAGCATACAAAACGATAACCGTTTCTTTGCCAAAACTAAAGTCGACGGAGTAGAAATACTAGCGTTACTGGATACAGGCGCTAGTGCGAATTGTATTGGCAGAGGAGCGGAAGCCTTCTTAAGGAACCGGACGCGGCTCATAAGAAAGCTCAACGAAGAATGTGTGCGCACCGCTAGCGGCGGCGAAACCCGAGTAGTCGGAGCCATAACCCTACCCGTGGAATGGGAAGGCGAGACTAAGGATCTGGAATTTTTGATAGTACCAGGTCTGACACAACGTTTTTATTTCGGAATCAATTTCTGGGATACGTTTGGCCTAACATTCCTTGGTAAGGGCGGAAACGAGTTTGCAGCCATCGAAGCACCACCGGAATACGACTTAATGACCGGAGACTTGGATATGAACGACCCTCCTAAACCCGAAACCGCGTACACGCCTCATCAGCTATCCCCCGAACAACACAGTAAGCTGAGGCAAGTAATTGAGACATACCCATCATGTCGGGATAAAGGTTTCGGAAAGCCGGTTAGAGCAGTCGGATGCACATGAGACTCTTGGTGCAGGAGTGGGTCGAAGCCACACGTTTAAGGGCGCCTAAATAATAGAAAAGAAAAACAAAACCAGCACTAATTCGTTGGTCGTACGAAAATTCCTTTTTGCGAAGTCATTCCATGCGTGTCCGTATCGATCACTTCGAGCCTGTTACGTACGCCCTCTCCTTCAATTTATTTGATGGAGAAAGATGCACGTAGAAAAACAACATCGAATCTCGAGGCAAAGGGAGGGGGGCAATCGACACATTTACTCACCGAAAACAAGCAAAGGAATGTGCAACTTGACGATCTTTGAGTGGCACACGGTCAGAACAACGACCGTAACCCTACACCAGTGGCTGGCAAAGTGCACCAGTCGGGCATTGACACTACCGATAGGGGAAATCATAGGTGGGAACACCTAAATATGCAAACCTATCACGATGGCCGAGGAAAAAGCTCTATACTGGTATAAAAGACCGTAGCCGGATAGAGAAGGTAGACAGAATCTAGTCTGGTCTCATACTGACGGAAACCACTAGCTCCGAGGAAGGACGATTTCCCCCATGGGCTTCGGGCATCTGCCCACGGAGTCCAATGCCACCAGTAGACAGAATTTATTCTGATCTCCGCGGCAATATAGTCGAAGCACTATATTCCCAAAGCCGCCAATGACTACAGCCAAGACCGGAGATCCTGAAGGAAGTCCTGCCTGCCGTCAATGAACAACAAATATCCTTGAAGGAAGTCCATTGAAGCCAGTGGAACCTATCCTGCGAAGAGGTTCTGCTACATCCTTGTCCTGGAGAAGAAATACTATTATTAGCAAGGACTCCACCATGGGAGGAACGGATTCCAAAGTGGCGCATAACACAGCCAACGTGATCAACACTGTTAAAATAATAGATCACAAGGACGACATACAGGATGTCAACCAGAACCTTAAGATCGTCCTCGGTATATTTGTCTTCGTGACCATCTTAAAAATGGTCAAAATGTACAAGCGATCTGTACAAGGACGCCGGGACCAAAAACACGCACTCGAGCAGGTGGTATGCCGCCAAGCCTAAGAACAGTAAAAGTGCAGAAAAGGCCTGATACCAAAATACAATAAGTAGTGACAAAGAAAAGAAAAAAAAAAGAATGCATTAATTGCAAACAAAAGTGAAACAAAAACAAACAATTTGTGAACTCAGGCATTTATGGATGCAAGTGCAAAAGAAGACAACAATTACAAGTGCAGTGACATTGGAGACGCCGCTGCCTGAGACCCTACCGTAGGAACGGACGTGTGCCGCCGTGGGATCTACATACATACATGCATAAACATACATACATGCATATATATATATATACAATAAGTGATTGTCCTTAAGAACAATATTTTTTTTGTGCGTATTTTAACGATAGTGTTTGCACGTATATATATATATGTTCCTAATTTCTTCAAAACGCCCAGGATCCAGCGCGTCGAGATCTCATCGCCCAGGACTGAAAGGGGTAAGTTTGTCGGAACACGGTTCCTTTATCCACTATATATATATATATATATATATATACATCCGTGCCTTTTGTTTTTAATTATCTAACGTGAATCCTCCAACTTAGGCCTCTTCAAGGCATTATAATATTTTTATAATTAATCAGTAAGCTTTTGTCTTACTTTTTATAATATAATAAACATTGACTTTTCAGCGGCGAGTATCAGCCTTGTGTTTGTATGAACAATCACAAGTGTCCGCAGAGCGACTTTTGTAGTCGTGAATAGTCAGCAATTCTGCTGACGTGTGCACCTTTGTACGGGTGATAAATTCGATACTCTCCGCTAACAAATTTTGTTGGTCAATTAAAAATTAAATTCATATGTATTCCTAACCATAATATTACTCATAAATTGCACTAGCCAGTATTTTATTCAATAAAATTGTAATGTGAAAACGAACTTAAAAACATGAAGTGCTAAGTTTTCAACCGGGGGTTGCTGACGCGATAAGTGGAGTAGGTGAAGAATAATGACATAACTTTTGACGAACAACCTTGACAATAGGGGATCGTATTGCGCGGCCCGCGACGATCCATTTGGCACACCATAGTGTGAAGGGGAGGGAATGTGGCCGAAACATTGCCCGATCATATTACGATCAAGCAAAAGCTTAGCTTGTGGGGCAATGTAGACTGATGACCGACGGACTTTACAACTTTTACTGTTTTCAGGCATCTTTAATATTTATTCTCGTTATGTTGGAGAGGAGAAAGGCTTACCAAGAACCCACCCCATCCGGCGAGCTTATGCCGGCAAAATTGGTGCCTGAACATCGGATGTCTTTCCTTCGGCCCAAGTCCTTTCAGGACTAGGGCACTAATATGCCCACGTAACATATTTCTCATTTCATATAATTTTATTTTTAGTTAACATAATATGACTATTTTAAAAATATGTACTACCTGCAATAGAAAGAAGACTTTTGGGAAAGTTTCATCACGCTTTAAAACTGAGAGACTAGTTCGCATAGAAACGGACAGACGGACGGACGGACAGACGGACATGGCTAGATGGACTCGGCTATTGGTGCTGATCAAGAATATATATACTTTATGTGGTCGGAAACGTCTCCTTCACTGCGTTAAAAACATCTGACTGAAATTATAATACCGCTGCAAGGGTATATAAAGCTATAACCAAATTTATATCAGCTTTCATTGGTGAGAAAGGAAGAAAAAAGCAAGCCCAATCAAAACGTTTCTATTATTTTTTCCGCCAGTGTATGTGAAAGGATATATTCTCTTGACTCCAACTTTATTAATCCGTCCATTTCAAAATTCTGGGTGTGGGTATTCCCTAAACTGTTGAATTGCTGATATATTGTTTCAGTTAACACCGAGCCAGAGGAGGTGTTAAAATATGTGGCTGAAAAGCTTAATGTGGCCACTGAAACTTGTACATGCTTCAAGCTTGTCAAACTTGATGCTGACTTGTCAGCTCTTAAGTTTGTTAACTTTAAGCTGGGTGTTCCTGAACATCTCCTGGCAGCAGTTTTCAACAATAAATTATGGCCAATGTCAGTTAAGGTGGGACATGTCGTTCAACGAGAGAGACCCAAAGCGGATCACGTTAATCTTCGAAATCAGCCGATGAATCTTCTACGCCCATAAACTCCCCTTCAGAAAACTCCCAATAATCGGCGTCACTGGCATTGACGTCTGTTGCGGTTCCTTCGTTTCTTATCGCCGCAATTCTCAACTGTATCACCAACAACAACGGCAGAAGCTAGTGGGTACTACGCTCGCTCTCTGCATCGATCTCTCTCATCAACTCTCGCAGCAACAGCTGCATTCGCAACAACAACAACATCAGCCGATTTTGCTTTAATCACCCCCGAACTGGTGCTGGATGCGCTCCCACACAGCGCTCTCCTTGGAATTACGCTCTTTTTTTATCGTGCAGCTCTATACATTCAGTTGTTTACGTCGGCTGCCTTGTGTGATGTTCCAAGTTCTCTTGCATGCGAGACATATACTCGCAGCGTGCCCTTCGGAGTGGCGCTCTCTTCAACCCCCGCTGAATTGGCGCAGTATTCAACAGCTCACAGCGTGCTCTTCGGAGTGGCGCTCTCTTCGCCTCACACTACCTTGGAGCTGTGGCCAACACCTGGGTGGCTCATCGATTTTAATGGAAGATCACTCTCTGGTACACAATTGCCAACGTTGGATTGTAATACCATTTATGATCCTTGGGATGATGATCTCAACCTACCAATACGTATTCGTACGGAATCACTGCGCAGTGTTCTTAATGGATCCTACGGCTGTGGAGTGCAGACGACTGTTGATGCTGCTGCTGCACTCTCCCTGATTACCGCCAGGCATCCATGGCAAGAGCTCCAGGAAATTCACCTAGCCGTAGAATTGGAAACAACCGTCTTAAAATTTTCATTCAAAATATATCTGGAATGAGGACCAAAACCCAATCTGTCTTTATGAACACATCCAATAGTGATTATGACGTAATCATATCTGTTGTATGGACATGTGACCCGCAATCGCTCTTTATGGTGCCTGGTAATGTTCACCAGCCACATGAAATAATTGTCATTGACGATTGTTATAGTATGGGCCTCACCCAAATAAATAATATCTTTAATGATTTGCATAGGCTACTAGATTTAATTTTCATCAATTCGATTGTTCATTCCTCGGTAAGCCTTGCTGAATATACTATTTCTAATTGTGATTCTCATCATAAGCCAATTTGCTTTAATAATTAATTAATTGTTTTACCAACAGTTAATGTAGTTCCTATGTATAGGCAGCCTGGCTGCCGTAAGTGATTGCCTCTTATCTATTAATTGGGTTTCTTTACTATCGGATGCTTGCATTGAGACCAATTATAATAATTTTCTAGTCCAAGGTGCGGGGTTCCTATAGGCTTCCGTTGTACACTAAGGGCCTCCAGAAGTTTAAAAATTTAAGGAATAAGTTCTATAAAAGGTTCTTGAGATGGGGTAATCCGGTGGATGGTGATAGATACAGGCAAAATAAGCGTGAATTTGAGTTTTTTTAATAAATTTCTATACAATCAGTACATTTCTGATATTGAAAATAGCTTAAAGTCCAATCCTCATTCATCATCATTCATACCTTCAACTATAACATACAAGAATATGGTCGCTAACTCTGGGGCTGATATTGCCAACTTATTTGCTTCCTTTTTTTCTGCCAACTTCGAGCCCACTTTTAGCTGGAATAACCAGGAAGTTTTAAACAATATTCCAGAATTCAGTAGTATCGGCTCCGTTGATATAACTGATGGGGATATCTCTGAAGCTATAGTTCACTCTGACGATTTTAAGAAGCCCGACGTGGATGGAGTATCTTCGTTCTTTCTATAACATTGCTACACTGGACTTCTTGAACCTCTTAAAATCCTTTTTTCTGTCTCTCTAGCTCAGGGAAATTTTATATCTAGATGGAAAATGGCTAAAATTCTACCGGTTCATAAATGTGGATGTAAGTCTGAGATCTCTAACTACAGGCCTATTGCCAAAATAAGCAATATTGCTAAGCTATTCGAGAGAATCGTAGTTAAAAAGTTATCTTTCCATTTAAATGCCTATATCGACCCAAATCAGCATGGGTTTATGCCTGGACGTTCTACGACCACGAGTCTTTCCAAGCTCGGCATTCACTCTTCACTTCTAAAATGGATTTCATCTTTCATGGTAAACCGATCCTATCAGGTTGAAGTCAGTGGATCAGTATCAAACTCATATAAAGCGACATCTGGGCTTCCTCAGGGAAGTTCTCTGGGCCACTTGCTCTTTATCATTTTCATTAATGACATTTGCTTCAGCATTAAATCTGAACTGCCTTAAATGCAACGTTATGACTTTTTATAGGGGTACTCCTACGTTTATTAGTTATTCTCTTCAAAATACACCACCGACCGTATATATTCAATTAACGATTTAGGTGTTCTTCTCGACCCAAAACTTAAATTTGATTGCCACATAATGGCCACTGTCAATAAAGCTATGAGTGTTTTTGGGTTTATAAAGCGTTGGTCAAAGGAATTTAATGACCCTTATACAACCAGATTATTATATACCTCCCTTGTCCGTCCTATTTATATTGTTCTTCAGTTTGGAGTCCACAATATCAAGTGCACATCGACCGTATAGAGTCGGTACAAAAACAATTTCTTCTTTTTGCCCTTCGTAGTTTGAACTGGGATCAAAACGTAAGGCTACCTTCCTACCAGAGTAGATTACTATTGCTTAATTTACCTACACTTGAAAACCGTAGAATAATGCTTGGTACTATTTTTATGCAAAATCTTATAAAAGGTGATATTGACTCCGTAGAACTGGTAAACCGTTTAACTTTTAATGTTCCCGTTAGACTAACACGAAATTATTACCCTCTTAATTTGCCTCGATGTACATCAAATTTTACTCTGCATGAGCCCTTTCGTGTTCTATGTAAAAATTATAACAATCTTTATCATTTAATTTGCACTTTAACATCTATCCCCGTATTAAAAACTAAAATTTTATCTCATTTGCTTCAATCTTAGTTGTAGTATTTGTAGTACTTGTTTCATATATTTTCCTCGCGAACTCGCATTTTTGCCCTAATTGATAAAGGGTCCCGCGCGTAACAAGCACGTGCTTGGTATCGTTGGGCCACTTGTTTGTACTGCTCGTAGTGCATCAACGTCCATCATATATATATATATTCAGTCAGCCAAATATCTTCTCTATGCAGACGACTTTAAGCTGTACTTTTCGGTGAATTCGTAAAGTGACACTTATTTGCTGCAATCTGATCTAAGCAAAATTAGTTTATGGTGCACTCGAAACAAATTACCACTTAATCAAAACAAATGTCATGTGGTCCGCTATAGTAAATGTTCATTATCTATTATTT
Source organism: Drosophila pseudotakahashii (assembly GCA_035046095.1). NCBI lineage: Eukaryota > Metazoa > Arthropoda > Insecta > Diptera > Drosophilidae > Drosophila > Drosophila pseudotakahashii. The sequence continues at coordinate 509,602 of JAWNOE010000222.1, read as the reverse complement.
CAACGTATTATATTAACGATCACCCACTCCTTGCGCTGAACGAAATTATGGATCTTGGGGTCCTCTTTGATACAAACTCCTTTTCAATCACCACATTAATAACATCCTGCCCAAAGCATATGCTATGTTCGGATTTGTCAAACGAAATACTGTACTGCTTAGGGACCCTTACTCAAGACTGTCAGTGTTTTCTGCATTTGCTCGCTCAAGGGTGGAATATGCTTCATTTATTTGGAATCCCTCCAGCACAGTGCATAGTAATAGGGTTGAGCGGCTTCAGAAAAAAATTCTGAAGTTTTCACTCCAGCCGTTGCATTTTTCTGAACCATTCCTACTACATACTTGTAGTCTTAAAGACAGGCGTTCAATAGCGAGCCTACTCTTCGTGAATGACTTAATTATTGGTAACATTGATAGTCCTTTCCTTTTGAGTTTAATTACCTTTAATGCCCCAGCCAGGAATCTCCGTACCATGGTCCCTTTTTTTGTAAGTGCTGCTAGGACCAATTATGCTCGGAATGAGCCACTTTTAAGAGCTTTGCGTTTGTTTAACTCCCTACCAGCTAGCATCCGGTTATGTTAGGGATCCAAGAAGGATATGCTTAGGCAATCGCTTAGGGAATATTTTTTATGTAGTTCTTAGTCTTAGATTTAAGTTTATAACCTACTAGCCAGATAAGGATTTAATCCATTGGCGGAATAAATAAATAAATAAAAAATTCAACAGAAAATTGCATCAATTGAAAGAACTACCCTAAAAGTTTCTTAAAAAAGTTCCAAACATATTTTATGACTTGTAATAAAAAAAGGTGGCAACTCTGGTGTTTAACGATTTAGCCAATTTTTGAAATTGATTTTATAAAAGGTGACTTCGTGTAAAACAGCTGACCAAAATTCAACAGTTTAGGGAATCCCTTAAGTGTAAAAAGGCTTTTAGTTTGCATAATTAAAAATTGTACACGGTGAACGTACCCTAATATGTATTTAAATCATAAAATGTTAATCGATAACATTTGGATAAATGTGTATTTGGTGTATTTGTGATTAATATAACTTCATCGTGAATCATTCTCATATAAAAGAAGTAAAACAGGAGCATTTAAAGAAATTATTTCGAAGGTATTTGCATTTATTTTACAAATGACTCAAAATTAGAATATATAGACCTATGTATATATAAATGAATCTATCAATGTCTTAATTTTAATTTAATTTTGTGTGTAATAATTTCGTCACAAATGTTGATATCAAAACTTATGTATGTTGATAGTTTTTAGTTTTTTACCTCGTTAAGAGGTGGTTTTATTTGATCTCAGAATTTTTTTTTTAACATCATTTATACTATATGCTATATACATATACATATGTACATATTATGTACATACTTTTGCTGTCGTAAGAGCTTATGTAATTATATATATGTATAATATACATTGTATATGCATTGTATGCAAATACGATAAACAACATTTTAACAAAAATCGGTAGAACCGTGTTTGTGAAATTAACTAAAAAGTAGTTAAGATAGGTTTAAAAAACAGATTTTTGGCTTAAGTTTAACATCATGGTGTTCATGCCAAATATGTTTAATATACATACATACATATGTGCATAGAATTTCAAAATACCTTGATGACGTATAGCACAAGACAATAGCTTTAGTAGTTCCCAAGCTGCAGGTGTGTGAAACTAAGCTATTAGACCAGGGGTGGTCTAAACGGCCTCCAGCATGCCATCCACAGTCGAATTTGTTCGGCGAACATGTTCGTCGTTGGTGGTAGAAATTTTTTTCATAGAAATTTGTTCGACGTTTTGTTTGACAAAGATAGAAACGATTCTATCTTGCCTGTGTTCGTCGAACAAATTCGACTGTGGATGGCCTGCTTTATGGCAGTGCATTTACATACATACACAATTAAAAGAAAATCACACGCACGCAAATAACGACACACACACAGTCATGAAAAAGACAAGAACAATTTCCTTCGGCTTTGCTCGCTCTTATCTATTACGGACTATTACGGATAACCAACTTATCTTGAAGCTCATAAACGGCCAAAAAAAAATGAGGTATATATCATCAAGATCGGTCAACTACTTCCTCAGCAATTCACTAGATCACTTTCATATTTATATTAAAGTCTCGAGAGTATGGAATTTTGTATGAAATTTAAGTCGCAGTTATGACTTAATTTTAAATATGAAAGTGATCTAGTGAATTGCTGAGGAAGTAGTTGACCGATCTTGATGATATATATCTCATTTTTTTAAAGTTTTTTAAGTTAAGAGAGTCCAGGACTTTTCGAAAGGACTTGAAAATCAGGATCTGCTGAAATGCCATGAAAAGGGGAGTCTATTTATCACCATTTATCAGGTCCCAGCTCTATGTTTTCGACCGCATTATCTTTTAATTGTTTAATTTTAAGAATAACAAGTAAATAAAATAGATGGGTATCAATTTGGACACTTATCCTGCCTAAAAACAGGATATTTTGACAATTTTGGTTTTATAAGTCCCATGGTCCTTGTGATGTATCTATAAACATCCTTTCTTCAATTTCTTACCTTATTTAGGTTCACTATCCAGAATACGAAGTAAAAAGTCGAGGAAAATAATGAGAAGTGTGGAAAGGATATGAATTTCCTAAAGTGTGCTAAACTCGTGTCCAGCTCATTTTGCAGGTTGATCCACTAAAATTATTGCCATAGAACAATGGTAAAAGCGAATGGGGCGATATTAACAGTGGAAGTTGCTCTATTTCCAGCACGAAGGTGGGTGAAAACAGAAAGTCGAAAACTCTAACGGAAAAGGAGATATGGCAAAAATACGATGGGCGAGCAAAGTGTGCTAAGCTCGTGGCCACCACTGTATATATATATATCAACAAAGCAAGAACAAACAATATCATTATTTCATTTATTTATTAGGTATATGTTAGATTTATGTCCGCTCTTTATTAAATTTAGTTCTGAAAAATACATATAATAATATTCCCAATGGTATAAGATAATATGTCAAAAACACCGAAGCTATAATTATTATTTTCTATTATTTTCCCGTTAATTTTCCGATCGTTCCTATGGCAGCTATATCATATATTCGTCCGATTTTGATAAAATTCAATTCGAAATTCAGAATTAATTATAATATGTTAATTCCTAACGTAGGAGGTCATAAGTTGAAAAACACCCAAGAAATAATTTTTTAACATTTTTGTCCTAGATCTTTCCTATTTTATAAAAATTTACTACGAAATTCAAAAATAATTAATAAATAATATTCCCAAGAGTAGAAAGTAATATTTCAAAAAACACCAAACCTAGAATTTTTTTCACGATTTTTTTCCGATCCTTTCTATGGGAGCTATATGATATAGTTGTCCGATCCGGCCGGTTCCGACATATATACTACCAGCAATAGAAAGAAGACTTTTGGGAAAGTTTGAGCCCGATAGCTTTAAAACTGAGAGACTAGTTTGCGTAGAAACAGACAGACAGACGGACATGGCTAGATCGACTCGTCTAGTCATGCTGATCAAGAATAAATATACTTTAGGGGGTCGGAAACGTCTCCTTCACTGCGTTGCAAACTTCTGACTGAAATCATAATACCCTCTGCAAGGATATAAAAAGTTATTGGGGAAAAATTTGTGAGAATGTCAGTCGGATGTTTCAACTTACAGACCTCTACCCTATCTTATGAAATGGGCCCAGAATAAACAAGAGAGATCGCAATAGTCGGGTGCCCCGACTATCAGATACCCGTTACTCAGCTAGAGGGAGTGCGAGGGAGATGGATTTATAAAACTTTGATAGGGCTTAACTTTTTAACGAATGGTCCGATTCGAAAAATTTCTTCTACATTTTGATAGGTATAAATAAACGCATCAAAATTGCATTTATACTTTTCCGAAATCTTAAAATATGTGGGCGCTAAACACATTTTAAAATCGTTTGTGGGCGATTATGGGCGATTGTGGGGGCGTGGCGCTCGGCTGAAATAAACTTGCGCTGCGTAGGAAGCCCAAGAATAAGTGTGGGTTATCCCAACTTTCTAGCTTTTGTAGTTTCCGAGATCTCAGCGTTCATACAGACAGACAGACGGACAGACAGACGGACAGACAGACGGACAGACAGACGGACAGACAGACGGACAGACAGACGGACAGACAGACGGACAGACAGACGGACAGACAGACAGACGGACAGACAGACGGACAGACAGACGGACAGACAGACAGACATGGCTAGATCGACTCGGCTAGTGACCCTGATCAAGAATATACATACTTTATAGGGTCGGAAACGCTTCCTTCTACCTGTTACATGCTTTTGCATGAATTTAATATACCCTTTTACTCTACGAGTAACGGGTATAAATATGTACCATCTAAGTAGACCTTGGATTTTGCATATTTGTCCATTTTTATTCCGATTTTTATACCCGTTACTCGTAGAGTAAAGGTATATTGTATTCGTGCAAAAGTATGTAACAGGGAGAAGGAAGCGTTTCCGACCCTATAAAGTATATATATTCTTGATCAGGGTCACAAGCCGAGTCGATCTAGCCATGTCCGTCTGTCCGTCCGGGTGAACGCTGAGATCTTGGAAACTACAAAAGCTAGAGAGTTAAGATTACCCACACATATTCTTGGGCTTCCTACGCAGCGCAAGTTTGTTTCAGTCGAGGACCACGCCCCCTCTAACGCCCACAATCGCGTACTTTAAACGACTTTAAAAGATGTCTGGCGCCCACACCTTTAAAGATTTCGGAAAAGTAAAAATGCAGTTTTATTGTGTTTATCAAAACCTATCGAAATGTAGAAGAAATCGGACCATTAGTTAAAAAGTTATGCGCGATCAAAGTTTTATATCTCCATCTCCCTCGCACTCCCTTTAGCTAGTATCTGATAGTCGGGGCACCCGACTATAGCGTTCTCTTTTGTTTTGATTATTCCTATGGGAGCCATAAGATATAGTGGTCCGATCCGGCTCGTTCCGACATATGTACTAACTGCAATAGAAAGAAGATTTTTGGGAAAGTTTCATCGCGATAGCTTTAAAACGGTGAGACGTTCGCATAGAAACGGACAAACGGACATGGCTAGATGAGCTCGGCTATTGGTGCTTATCAAGAATGTATATACTTTATGTAGTCGGAAACGTCTCCTTCACTGCGTTGCAAACATCTGACTGAAATTATAATACCCCTGCTAGGGTATAAATATAGATACCAATGCCATTTTATAAACCGAAAAAGAACATTTTCAGCCAACTTTTAATTTGTGGGGTTTGCTCGACTTTTTTCTGGAAGTGCCCATATACTTTATATGGTCGGATACGCTTTCTTCTACCTGTTACATACTTTTTCCCGAATACAATATACCCTTTTAGTCTACTAGTCACGGGTATAACAAGCACAGAAATATTGAATTTTACTTGTTACTAATTTGTTTTTTTTTCTGTGTTTATACCAATGTTTTTCAGATCATGTCTGGCAGAGGCAATTTGCTAAGTTTATTTAATAAAAAGGCTCGCCCCTCGGAAGTTTCATCTTCGAGTGATGATCATGAAATCGACAGTGGCTTGGATGTCGACCATTCAGGTTCAAGCGGAGAATCTCTTCGACTAGAAAAGAATATTAAAACGGATCTTTTAACCACTCTGCAAAACTTAAATATTTCGGTTGGTCGAGGACGTGCCCACCTTATTCACACTTTGAAGAAAGATGACCCCCCATTAACAGAAATGGTTCCTAATGAATTAATATCAAATATAAAAGATACTGAGAATGCAAAATCACAGCAACTACAACCAATTAAATCCAGAAATGACCTATTTTACCCTAATGTAGTGCATGGATCAAAAGGTATAATTAAAAATGTCAATAATTTAACTGAACCAATAGCTTTTTTGAAAGAAAAGTTGCATTTTTTTAAACAAATTATTCCAATTTAAAATGATTTCTATCCGTTACAAACCTTGGTTCTTTTACAAATCTAACAACTTTTTTGGGTCACATTTTGAATTTGCTGAAAAATTTTTTACGTGTACTATTCGGAAATTTTAGAAACACTTGTATCAGAATTTGGCCTAAATAAAATAATTTTTTTTTAGATAGAAATTTTTTTTTTTAAAAAAAAGGGAAAAATGTTCTTGCCTAAATTTGGTTGGTTTGTAAAAGAACGGCCCATTTGTATGTAAAACTTATACTGTAATAAACTTGAGGGGGTGGGTGTAAGGGTTTTATTATTATTATTTTAAGACTACAATTAAGTCGATTGAACAAAAACTTTGGAAGTTAGGCTAAAATTAGTATTAGTTAAATTTTCTTACACTAAAAAAAGTTGTTTTTATTTTAAACGGGTAAATAAAGTACTTAAAGCTAAAAAATACAAAAAAAAACTTCCCAGGGGCATACAAAAAAGAGTTTTTTTATTTTTCAACTTTAAACATATTTAGTGTAAGCCCAAAGTCAATTTTTTTAGCTTATTTAAAAAAAAAAAACCTTAGGCGAAATGTAAAAACAAAATGGAAATCCGGTAATTTTTGGCGGAGATACAGTGAACACCTTTTTTTTAATAGTGTTTCAGCAATCGCTTTGCCACCGATATATTAGCCGATAGTAGTATAAAAATTAGGAGATATTATTAAAATTACACTTAAATTCAAAAGGTTTGAATTAAGTCCATCTAACCAGTTTTTATAGAAAAAATCGTATAGTTAGTTGATTTTTTGAAGCCAAAGAACTTTGAAATAACATTGCGCTGGGTAGGAAACCTAAGAATATGTGTGGGTAATCCCAACTCTCTAGCCTTTGTAGTTTCCGAGATCTCAGCGTTCATACAGACGGACATGGCTAGATCGAATCGGCTAGTGACCCTGATCAAGAAACGCTCGGAAACGCTTCCTTCTACCTGTTACATACTTTTGGACGAAAAAAATTAACCCTTTTACTCTACGAGTAACGGGTATAACTACACAATTATGTAGAGTTGCGGCAACAAAAATAGCACCATTGTGTAGGCAAGTCTTATTTGTGCTATAAAATGGCTATTTTTTGGAATATTTGCATTCTGTTTTAAAGAGAAAGTTGGTTTATATATCTAGTAACTAAAATAAGGGTGGTTAGGGGAACAATACAGACTGTTTTTATAACTTGGGTTCATTTATGAAAAAAGTAGCAATATAAAGCGGCAACAAAAATAGCACTATTAAAGATTTTCGAGTTAAAACTTTATTTTTTAAGCCTTTGGTGTACTAGTTTTTTTGTTTTTTTAAGAATAAGTACTTTTAAATGATTCGATTAAAAAACAAGAGAGAACGCTATAGTCGGGTGCCCCGACTATCAGATACCCGTTACTCAGCTAAGGGAGTGCGAGGGAGATGGATATATTAAAACTTTGATCGGTCATAACTTTTAAACGAATGGTCCGATTTAAAAAATTTCTTCTACATTTCGATAGGTTTTGATAATCACAATAAAACTGCATTTTTACATTTCCAAAATCTTTAAAGGTGTGGGCGCCAGACACCTTTCAAAAAATGAGGGGGCGGTTAAAGGGGGCGTGGCACCTTTTTGAAATAAACTTGCGCTGCGTAGGAACTCCAAGAATATGCATGCAAAATGCCAATCCCTCTAGCTTTTATAGTTTCCGAGATCTCAGCGTTCATACGGACGGACAGACAGACGGACATGGCTAGTTCGACTCGGCTAGTGATCCTGATCAAAGATATATATACTTTATAGGGTCGGAAAAGCTTCCTTCTTTTACTCTACGAGTAACGGGTATAATGAATAATATTGTTTCCCAATTGTGCTATGAAACTCACTATATTGAGAACAAGAAGGACATTCAAAAAGTTCATTCCTGAAGGCAATGCAAAAGCTAATTTACGTTTAATCGTCGAATTCTTTAAAATAATAATTAGTAGTCACCTAAAAAAAGATCCCAAAAGGATAACACGACGTAGGAAAACCACAATGACCCGACCCGACCCCATATCTGCAATAAACTCAGGTGCATTAATGCAAATGGGTCCCATTTAAGCCGCCTATTTAGTTAAACAAGTTTTTTTTAAATGTTTGTGAGGATACAAATTGTTAGACATTATGTACATAAACAAAAATTAGGCGGTTGAAGTCCAAAACAAAAATCTTTCTAGACGGCAAAGCATGGGTCAATTTGAAGAAAGTGTCATAAATAAGGTGCACAACAAGGGGGATTTCCATTTTGAGGTCTGGCGGCTGAAAATTACTGTTGTTTGGATGAAAAAGCATTAAATTTCACCGCAGACAACCAACAAATATAAAATATAACCCCCAAATTCACATTTGAAAGGAATAAACAAAGTTGATCTAGTATTATGGTATGGACATGTTTCTCGTACTATGGTGATGGTTCAATATCATAAAGTAAACCCATAAAGGATTAACATGTTCACGTTGATAACTCATAAATGATGATGATATTTTATGTAAATTTATTTCGAAAACTTTACCACGATTATAATCTTAAACAAATCAGAAAAAGAGTCTTCTAACGTTTCGAGACGAATAATCAAAATGATATATAATTGATTTCACAGGCCCCAGAACTAAAACACATCGGAAATCTTTGCAGATATGTTAAAAAACAATGTTTTTAATGCAAACCGAAAGAAAAAAAAGTCACTTGAGCATTTTTGAAAAAGTCACAGAACAATTTCCCCAATGAAAGTTTCTAATGTCGAATGACGTCAAATCCGGCTCGTTTTTGTTTTTGTTGCTGCAGCCAAAGTTTCAAAACAAAATTTATTTTTGTTGCCGCCTAATTTTGCAACTTTTTACATAAATGTACCTAATGTTTAAAAACAATGCGCATTGTGGTCGTAACCACCCTTATTTTAGTTACTAGATATGTAACCCTAGTAACTCACAAAAACAGAATGCAAATATTTCAAAAAATGGCCATTTTATAGCTCAAATAAGAATGCTGATTAATGGTGCTATTTTTCTTGCCGCAGCTGTATGTAGGTCAGCTATATTGGCATTAACTACTTATTTTAAATTTAAAAATTAATTTTAGCTTATAAAACTAAAAAAGAATTTATCAGAACTGTTTTCCATAATTTACGCTAAACAAACAGTATTTTGTCCTAAGCAAACTACTTAATATAAATACAAAAACTTGCAAAATAAAACCATTGTGTTTTTGTTTTTTTAAATCTTCCTAAAATTCATATGGATTGTTTGCATAAGTTATCAGCTGGACAAAACAGAAACAAACAAATTCCTTAAACGACAAAAATCCTTAGACTAATTTTCTTTAAAACGTTAGTACTATTTTCCAAAACATATTGTTTAAATATAAAATGTCTTACTGCGTTGAGCATGTAATTAAGTTCCCATTCCATTGCCATTCAAGCCTAGAAACATTATTCTAAAAAATGAGAAAAAAAATTAATATGATACGAATTTGATTAAATTTACATGTTAATTGCTGTCTCGCTCTTACCCAGATTGATTTATTTTTTTTTGTAGAATGAAGAGTACATAAATGTTCATTTTAAAGCAGTACTTTGTCCAAAACAAAGTGTTGCTTTGTCAAATATGGATTATCACGCCGCGTTAAGTTCGTAATTCAATTCCAAATCGTTTAGCGTTTATTCTTGATCAGGGTCACTAGACGAGTCGATCTAGCCATGTCCATCTGTCCGTCTGTCTGTCTGTATGAACGCTGATATCTCGGAAACTACAAATGCTAGAACGTTGGGATTAACCACACATATTATTGGGCTTTCTACGCAGCGCAAGTAGAAATGTAGAAGAAATTTTTCAAATGGGACCATTCGTAAAAAAGTTATGCGCGAGTGTTGTTGGATATCTCCCTCGCACTCCCTTCAGCTGAGTAACTGGTATCTTATAGTCAGGGTACCCGACTATAGTGTTCTCTCTTGTTTTAATGTGAGTTGGCTTTGAAATGTTACAACCGATCCAAAGTGTAATGGGATGTTCATCCTTCCACAGTTAAAAAATATTACTGCCTCCAATTCTAATATTAAAAAATTGAAGCAGTAGTATCGCTTTTAAGTGGACGCTCATATTATAAGTCTAAGAACATTTTAAAAGGAAGGAAATTTTCAGGCTGGATTTTATTTCATCGGTCCTTCAAAACAAATCCTGTTGATCTTGGCCTTGCTACCTCGTTCTACCCTTTCCCCTTTGTTAATTGTGCCAGTAATTATACCCTTGCAGAGGGTATTATGATTTCAGTCAGAAGTTTGCAACGCAGTGAAGGATCAGCATGACAAGACGAATCGATCTAGCCATGTCCGTCCGTCTGTTTCTACGCAAACTAATCTCTCAGTTTTAAAGCTATCGGGCTCAAACTTTCCCAAAAGTCTTCTTTCTATTGCAGGTAGTATATATGTCGGAACCGACCGGATCGGACAACTATATCTTATAGCTCCCATATGAAGGATCGAAAAAAAAAACGTAAAAAAAATTCTAGCTTTGGTGTTTTTTTAAATATTACCTTCTACTTTTGGGAACACTATTTTTTAAATATTTCTGAATTTCGACTCAAATTTTAAAAAAATCGGATGACTATATCATATAGCTGCCATAGGAACGGTCGGAAAATTAAATGGTAATTAATAGGAAAAAAATTTTATCTTTGTTGATTTTTATTACATTCTTTTCTTCTTCTCTGGGATATGGCTTTTCTTTAACATTTCAAAAATTCGAATACAATTTAACAAAAATCTGACGGCCATATTATATAGCTGCCACGGGGAGGATCAAAAAATTAATGGCAAAGTAATACGAAAGCAGCTAAAATTTGTATTGTTGTAACATAAACGAAAGTTCATTTAAATTAATGTTTTTGTAAATAAATAGGAATGATCTGCAAGGGTATATAAGCTTCGGTTGGCCGAAGCTAGCTTCCTTTCTTGTTTTTTTTTGTCAAAGACGACATTTTTAAACTATTTAAACCGAGTTATGTTTACTTCTTTTATAGATGTTAGTTCTAGATAATAATTAAACTACCAAAGGCACAAATACTCTTGGCGATTATGCTACCACTGTAGACAACTCTTATAAAGGAAACAAATATTTATGCGAAGCAATGTCAAAAAAGGCATTAGGAAAATCAATTGAATATTAACGACATTTTAGAATTATTATTTTATTTTCGGTATGAATGAAATATTCGGTTAACAAAAGGATATAACACCAGTGGGCTGCATTACAAATTTTAGCTTTAAGACCCATCAGTTGAAGAAATTACGAACCAATGTAAATATTTTATTGGTCTTAAATTTTCGTGGTATTTAGCAAAACTTTTAACATTCGTTCTGGGATGAAAATAGTACAGAGGACTCAAGGTCCTTGTTTTATTTTTTATGACTTCTGCAGGATGGTAGAACTATTGGTCGTAGCCGCAGTATTGGTTGCGCTCATGGTCAAGTTTGTAAGCGAGAGTTTGATGAGCCAGATTGCAGTCAAACTGAGCAAAATGGCCCAAGTCGTGGTTTAGGGGGGCAAAACAAAACTTTTACAGCGCGAAATTTGTAAGGAATTGTAGAAATCAAGGAAGAAAAATAATCTCTAAAGATTATAAAATAAAACAACAATTTTTAAGGGAATACGCACACAGCCCAAACCTTAAGAGCTTGAGCAGCCAAATGTTTGAAGAGTATTCCATTTTTTTAGTTTAATTTTTAAAGTTTTTAACCTTTTTTTTTTAGTATTTTTCAAAAATTTATTTAGATTTTCTAAGTTATTGGGTCGCATTTTGCGGGAATACATTTTGTATGCCTCATATTCGCTACTGCCCAAACTCCCTTATCTCCCTTATAAGAAAGTCTAGATTGTTGGAATAGGAAATTCTTTTACAGCTTGCATGCCTTGGACGGTAATTGTCAAAATTCAGTTTAATTTCCCATTTTACTAAAGGTATCTCCGGTCGTTTTGGTTTCGTATAAAACTTATCAAATATGTCAATCAAAATTTTCTTTAACTGACACCATTCGGTTGGATCAGGGTATTCAATTGACATTATTTCTGATTTGAAATGATTGCTGGGCGGATATCGTAATCGATATTGTAACCGTTTTCAACTCCATTGAAAAACCGAACATTTTTGATAAATTTAACCGCGCGATCATTCTTAACTTGTCATAACAACTAATATCGATACTCTCATTTAAACAATTATTTTCTATACCGCTATTAACAACAAAATCGTTTCCAGTCGTTGAGCGATCATTTTCAACACAACTATCAATGAGGCAGTCATTTTCAAGACGACTATCGTTAGAACTATCATTTTCACAACCACTATCATTTGAGCAATCTTTTTCAATACATCGATCATTTAAACAACTATCATTTGAACAATTATTTTCCCTAACAATCTTAAAGTTACAAATGTTCATAAAATCTCTTCCTAAAACAGTACTAAATGCCATCGATTTGTTCGTAATTCAAAATTAAATTTCACTTTATTCATAATAACAAAACATGATATTTTTCCATATATATCTAAATGGCTGTGATTCAAGCCAAAATAATGTTTTCACTAAACTTAATGCTCTTGCTTCTTAGGATACTTTCAACGCAGGATAACTTTGTAAAACTATTTGGACTCCCGGAATCGATTAGGCATTCGACAGAAAAACATTGATTAGGTGATGAATTAAAGAAAATTTTAAACGGTCTCACATGTTCGTTGTTGGTTATGTTCTTCTTCTCGGTGCAATGGGATACAAGGTGCTCCAGAATTCCACATCCGTAGCAAGCTTCGTATGCGCGCTTACGTTTGCGGTAGTCGGCCGCGAAGTGTCTAATGGAGTTGCAGTTGAAACATCACAACAAAAAATGAAAGAGCAACCAGTATCATTAAATTTTTAGCAATAATTTTTGATGGTTTAGAAGTCTCATATGAATCGGTCAACTTTGCCCCTGATGTTGATAATGATATCGTTCATTACCCTTTTGAGTTTTTAAATTTTTAGAATCCAGCAGGGATTCCGCAGCATAATCTGTCTCTTAAGATTGGAGCACCTGTTTTGTTATTGCAAAATTTAGGTCGATTGCAGATAAAAGGACTTCATAATCGAGGCAATAATAATACCAACCATTAATACCTTCCGGTGTGCCGATTCAGTTTAAGAGGCTACAGTTTCCCCGAAAAGTTTGCTTTGCAATAAATATTAATAAATCTTTATTAATAAATTGTCTCATAGACAATTTTATGTCACATGCTCTAAGTTAAAGTAATCATATTAAAAAAAACGCGCCAATTTCTTTGGAAATAAGAAAGTCCTGTTAATTTTAAGCGAACGAAGTCGCTCCGGGTATAGCTAGTTAACTTACAAAAATTGACCTTCGCGTCAAAGATCTATAACGGCATTTTTAATAGCAAAGGTTAAAAAAAACAACATCAAATGTACTCCATTTCATATGGAAGGATTAGTGTCCAAAGAGTCCAATTAATTTTTATTAAAATTATCTATTTTACCCTATACCGTTAAGTTTTATACTGTTATTACCCCAGTACTAATATAGGAAAAAGTTATAGCCAAAAAAACGGTCATTCCAATGGCTCTGTATTTATAGTTGAAATGTATAACCAAACTTTTCTTTTTTGAATGGTTACAATTCAAACTATCGTACTTGGTCAAAAATTCGAATCTCAAGATTAATAATTAAGGGGGGAGAAGCATATAAAACTGCAGTTTTTGAAAGTTTTCCGTCATTTTTTTTTTGGAACCAATAAGGGATTGTGCTGGGCTTTCGTAAATTGGCAAGTTGATTACATTGTTCTTATATAATTTTAACCAATTTTTATTTTATTTAATATCGTTCAAAATGGCGGCCATGATAATTTTTTTTCAGGCTATATAAAAAAAAAAGTAGGCCGGATCGTCCACAGGTCGCTGTGTAGATCCGATTTTTATGAAACCAAGTTTATTTTGTTAAGAAAAAATGTAGAAACTGTCTGAACGTTACTTACATACAAAATCTCAAACATTCTGGTTGTGGCATTCTTTCAAAGTCAAAAATTAAAAAATATATAAAAATTTCTACATTAACGAGGTTCAGACAGTGGGCCATTTCATTACAAACATTTCTGTAAAAACAGCATGATGATGAGATACACGATCCGCAGCTGAGGAAAACATGGTTTCGAGAAAAACGCATTTAAAGTAATGAAATTTATTTACTGCACATGGAATGTGGGTGCCGTTATCCTGGTATAAGTTCCAAAATAGTTCGAAATTCTTCGTGAAACTTTCATAACACATTCTTAAAGAGCTATTCTTCCAATTAAAATAACAATACAAAAATGGAATTATTGTTTTTTTCTATATGTATCTCCCCCTTAACTTGGAAACATTTTGACTTTGCTTACAGAATTTGCAGTAATTATACTCGTTACTCGTAGAGTAACAGGGTATATTGTATTCGTGCAAAAGTATGTAACAGATAGAAGGAAGCATTTCCGACCCTATAAAGTATATATATTCTTGATTAGGATCACTAGCCGATTCGATCTAGCCATGTCCGTCTGACTGCCTGTCTGGATGAACGCTGAGACCGCGGAAACTACAAAAGCTAGAAAGTTGGGATTACCCACACATATTCATGGGCTTTCAGCCGAGGGCCACGCCCATTTGGTGTCTGGAGCCCCTAACGTTAAAGGTTTTGGGAAAGTAAAAATGCAGTTCTATTGTGTTTATCAATACCTATTGAAATGTAGAAAAAAATTTTCAAATCGGACCATTCGTTAAAAAGTTCTGCGGGTTCAAAGTTGTATATCTCCATCTCCCTCGCACTTCCTTTAGATGAGTAACAGGTATCTGATAGTCAGGGAACCGACTATAGCGTTCTCTCTTGTTTTGTTTTTAATTAACTGAGAGACTAGTTTGACGGGCAGACAGACGGACGGACAGACGGAAATGGTTAGATCAACTATATTTACTTTATGTGGTCGGAAATGCCTCCTTCACTGCGTTGCAAACTTCTGACTGAAATCATAATACCCTCTGCAAGGGTATAAAAAGTTATTGGGGCAAAATTTGTGAGAATGTCAGTCGGATGTTTCAACTTACAGACCTCTACCCTATTTTATGAAATGGGCCCAGAAAAAAATATGTACCATCTAAGTAGATTTTGGATTTTGCATATTTGTCCATTTTTATTCCGATTTTTATAACCGTTACTCGTTGTGTAAAGGTATATTGTATTCTGCAAAAGTATGCAACAGGGAGAAGGAACGTTTCCGACCCTATAAAGTATATATATTATTGATCAGGGTCACTAGCCGAGTCGATCTAGCCATGTCCATCTATATATACTATATACTATAGCGTTCTCTTTTGTTTTCCCTATTTTCTTCCATGGCGGAAATTAAAAAGGTCTCCTACTTCAGCTACAAATAAAACTTAAGCATTTGGCCCAAAGAATTAACTGTTAATCCAAAAATCATCTTGATCGGAGCAGCGGTTCATATTTTTTAATAGTGTTGGGTAAAAACTGCTCATTTGGGTGAGCATGTTCACTTTCTTTTTTTTTCTTAATGAGTCAACTCACTCAGTTTGCTCACTTGTTCACTTGCTCACTTGTTCCCTTGCTCACTTGCTCACTTGTTCCCTTGTTCACTTGCTCACTTGTTCACTTGCTCACTTGTTCACTTGCTCACTTGTTCAGTCCTTAAATTTCTCACTGGATCTGAGAAAACAGCTGATTGACTGTAAAACCGTATGCAAAATGCATCCAAATAGTAACATAAAAATACTTTTGAGCCAAAAACAGCAAGAGATCAACTTAGAGAGCAAAACTGAACAAGTGAACAAAAAAGAGCAAGTAAGAGAGCATAACTGAGCAAGTGAACAAAAAGGAGCAAGTGAGCAAAAATGAATAAGTGAACAATAAAGAACAAGTTCGAAGGAACACGTTCACTCACCCAGTTTAGTGAGCAACTCTTTTTTGTTCACTCACTCATGAGCAACCCAACATTATTTTTTAAGTCTTTTAATGAGAGTGAGAATTAGAAAATTTTAGAAAGTGTATTTAATGACGAGTGTAATAAGTTTTCTTCACAAATGTTGATATCAGAACTTTTGTATGTTGAAGGTGCGATCGTCACTAGTTTTTTACCTCGTTAAGAGGTGTTTTTATTTGTTATCAGATGTTTTTGTTTGTTTAATTTTGCTCTCATAGGAGATAATATATACATTTTAATTTAAATTGTTCAACCATAATTTTAAACTATTGTATTTAAACGAAATAAGTTAAAAAGGCGTTTAAGTATTTGAAAATACATTTTAAACGGGGTATTGCACATGTCTTTAGCTTTAGTAGTTCAGAAGTCACTTACAATATTGAGCTATTTGTAACTTTTTTCCCGCTAAACTTGGAGGTTTTTCCAAAAGTCGTAAAACAAAAGTTTCCTATATGGAACTATTAAAAAAAATTTAAATGATTCCGTGACCCAAAGTACAGTTTGGATACCCACATACAAAACTCAAAGCTCAGGAAGCGTTAGTTGTTCTGAGCTGAAAAAAGTGACTATTTTTGTTTTTGAATAACTTTTGAACCTGAGTTTTAACAATAACGCGCCATACACAAAAATTTGGCGAATCTCGAGGGCATACAGATTCAAGTTTTAAAGAAAATCGTCAAAACCACTTTTAAGAAAAAATATTTTTAAAAATTTTTGTTTTGCCATAAATATTATACCCGTTACTCGTAGAGTAAAAGGGTATATTGTATTCGTGCAAAAGTATGTAACAGCTAGAAGGAAGCATTTCCGACCCTATAAAGTATAAATATTCTTGATCAGGATTACTAGCAGAGTCGATCTAGCCATGTCTGTCTGTCTGTCTGTATGAATGCTGAGATCTCGGAAATACAAAAGCTAGAAAGTTGGGATTACCCATACATATTCTTGGGCTTCCTACGCTTTTTTTTTTTTTTTCGATATGCATAACAATATGTTTATTGGAGAGTGTTATGTGAAACTTAATTCACTTTCACCCATGGTAAAAAATTAACAAGACGTAGTGATTAAAAAAAAGACTAATTACAAAAATTGAGCAGTGTGGCAGTCTATGAGTCTAAGTCTGGAATCAGTTTCCCACTAGCGTGCCGTCCAAGTATCCAATTGTCTGATGGGTGCAATCTTTTTAGTCTTCTTCTGTTCATAGGTCTGGAAAGTGTGAGGGCAAGTCTGTTTGTGTGGGAGATGAGTCTTGATCTGTAGCGAATGGCAGAATTGGTGATAGATTTACAAACAGGATTAATTTTGAGATCTCGATGGGGCGTTTATCATATGTCTTAAAATTTTGGATTGGCAGGATTCAACTCTTTTTATAGAAGTGTTACAGGCAGTGCCCCAGAAGTGTATACCCCAATGAAGACTAGGCATCAAGGTTGCTTTGAAGAGCCGGGTTTTCGCCGTGATCGACAGTCCACTGCCCGGACGAAGAAGCCATCTCATTTTCCCCGCTTTTTGCCTTACTGAAGCACAGGTTGCCACAATGTGCTGCTTCCAGGTAAGCCGCCTGTCCAGAGTAAGCCCAAGGTACTTAACCGTGTCCGAGTGCTTTATTGGAGTCCCGTCTAAGGTTAGGCGGTAGGTGTTCAGCCTGTTTAATGAAAAGGTTGCATGCTGAGATTTGGCAGGATTCACTGCGATGTTCCACCTCGACGCCCAGGCCTCAAACTCATTTAGCATGTCCTGCACCATATCTGTCGCCTCTCTTCGCAGAGCACTTGTCGCCAGAAATGCTGTGTCATCTGCATAGGTAGCTGTTAAAACATTCCTGCCAGTGGGCTTCCTACGCAGCGCAAGTTTATTTGTTGTGTTTATTAATACCTATCGAAGTGTGAAAACGGACCATTCGTTAAAAAGTTATGCGCGATCAAAGTTTTATATCTTCAGCTCCCGAGCACTCAATTTAGTTGAGAATCGGGTATCTGATAGTCGGGGCACCCGACTATAGCGTTCTCTCTTGTTTTTCCTTTATATTTTGACACAAAAAAATGTATTAAATCGTTTTTTTCAGGTTCATCTGTCAATATATCTTGTAATTACTTAGAGCTAATAACTGACAAAACAAAAGGTGTTTTCCATTACGAAGTTCGCTTTTTTCCTCCCGTTGACTCGGTTCATTTAAGATTGAAATACTTAAACCATCATAAGGATAAGCTCGGAGGAACCAAAACATTTGATGGTGTTACATTATATTTACCAATTTTGTTACCAAATCAGATGACCGTCTTTGTTTCAAAAGTGGAAGACGCTGAGTTGCAAATTAGAATATTATTTAAAAAAAAGGAAGATCTTCAGAACTGCCTCCATTTATATAACATTTTATTTGATAGAGTTATGAAAACGTTAAATTATGTACGATTTGATCGGAAACAGTATGATCCCTCACGTCCAAAAATTATACCACTGGCAAAGTTAGAAGTTTGGCCAGGCTATGTTACAGCCGTTGACGAACACAAAGGTGGTTTAATGCTTTGCTGTGATGTTTCGCATCGAATACTTTGTCAGAAAACTGTTTTAGAAATGCTGGTTGATCTATATCAGCAAAATGTTGAGCATTATCAAGAAAGTGCGAAAAAGACATTGGTTGGAAATATAGTGATAACAAGATATAACAATCGTACCTATAAAATAAATGAGATATGCTTTGATCAAAGCCCGAAGTCCGAGTTTCTAACCAGTACTGGTTCCACAAGTTATGTGGAATATTACAAAAAGTTTCATAATATAAACATAAAAGATATTAATCAACCATTGCTTCTTAGTGTAAAGAAATCAAGAGCAACACCAGACGACAAGGAAAGTATTCAGTTCTGTTTAATTCCAGAACTCTGTTATCTTACTGGACTGCGCGATGAAGTTCGTTCAGATAATAAACTAATGCGTGAGATAGCTACATTTACAAGAGTGTCCCCCAATCAACGACAGCTGGCTTTAAATAAGTTCCACGACAATGTCTCTAAAAGTACCGCTGCGCAAGAAATACTAAATAGTTGGGGTCTTTCACTAACCAAGAATTACAACAAACTAAAAGGACGTCGAATGGAAACAGAGCAAATTTATTTTTCAAAAATGATAGTGTCAGCTGGAAAAAATGCGGAGTTTTCTAAATATGCTGTAAGCAATGAAATGCTGGAAGTAATTCACCTTAATAAATGGATAATAATTCATTTGAAAAATGATTCAAGAGCTGCAACTAACTTACTTGATAATATGAAACAGTGTTGTAAGCCTCTCGGGATGAACGTTTCTAAGCCAACAATGATTTCATTGGACCATGATCGAATTGATGCATACATTCAAGCTTTACGACGAAATATAACTATGGATGCACAAATAGTAGTCTGTATTTGTCATAATAGTAGAGATGATCGATATTCTGCAATAAAAAAAATATGTTGCTCGGAGTTACCAATACCATCACAGGTAAAATCAACGTTAACAATTACCATTATTATATTATGAATATTATTCTATTGCAAACTGATTAAATCGTACAACCTTTTTATACCCGTTACTCGTAGAGTAAGAGGGTATATTGTATTCTGCAAAAGTATGTAACAGCTAGAAGGAAGCATTTCCGATCCTATAAAGTATATATTTTCTTGATCAGGGTCACTAGCCGAGTCGATCTAGCCATGTCCGTCTGTCTTTATGAACGCTGAGATCTCGGAAAATACAAAAGCTAGGAGGTTGGAATGACCCACACATATTCTCTGGCTTCCTATTTACGCAAATACTGCAAATTGAGATTAGTATGCTTCGGGGTCCAAGTAGTGATCAAGAATACATTAAAGGGTCGGAGAAGCTTTCTTCAACCTGTAATATACTTTCCATATTACTCTACGAGTATTGGGTATACAAATCGGACTATAGGAACGAAGGTTCTTTGAACTTCGTCTTGCTGTTTTTAGCCAACTTTGAACTATTTTACAGGCAAATGGATTCCTGTTTTGTTATGCAGACAAAACTTTTTAAAAATGCACGGTATGTGAAAAACAAAACAATGATGAGCGTTTAACTAAATGGGATAATAATATACAGAATTATTTCTCAACATACCGGCTCCCTGAACAACGGTTTAGTTCAAAGGAAGCACAGCAATTTTCATAATGTGCGCTTATTTTTCTGCCAGTTTTAACTGTGACCTCACGGACGCTTTGATCCTGGCCAGAGTCAATTTGTATAACTCGTCCCAAACGCCACTTGCTTGGCGGATGATTCGGCTCCTTCAGCACAGCCAGGGTGTCCATGGAAACATTCTGAGCATGAAGTGTACCGAGAAAATCTAAGTTCCAGAACCCTTGAACCGTGGCCTTGAGGGCTGCAATCTGTTCATGTTTACATCCAGGAAAGATGGCTCTGGTACTGAAGTGAGAGGCTGACCTGTTAGTAAATAAGAGGCTGCGATCGCTGGGTGCAGACAAATGACGAGAATTCATAAGCCCTTCAATCTGAATTAACATGGTCGAATATTCCTTGTATGTTAATGCATTGTTGCCAATAACTCTTTGTAGGTGCAGCTTTGTATGTGGTAAAGGCTGGATAAAATGCCAATTAATTTCGTGACTTGACAAGAAGAAACTCGAGATCTCCTCGCAATGACTTTGTGCAATTTCGATCCGTTGCATGGCAGCTTTGGCTCCATGAAAATTTGTGCCGTTGTCCGAATATAAATGTGATATGGGCCCCATGTCGAGACCAAAAGCGTTTGAAAGCGGCTATAAAAGCGGATGTTCTTAAATTACTGACCACTTCAATGTGTTTCGCTTTTGTAGAGAGACAAACGAAGATGGCAAACCAAGCTTTTCCAAATATTGGTGTCCGACTTGTAAATGCTTTGAACGTCACAGGTCCAGCAAAATCCCATCCAGTGTGAATAAATCAGTGGGCGGGTTGAACTCTTAACTCGGGTAAATCAGCCATAAGATGAGAACTTGTATGACGTCGCTGCAAGAAGCCGGTTCTACAATTAAATACAGTTTTGCGGACAAGGTTTCGAGCTCCTGGATCCAATATTTTTGTTGTAAACCCTGAAACGTGTGTTCGATATCAAACTAATAAAGCAGCTATTGGAGATTTCTTAGGCAGGATTATGGGATGTTTTGCGTCATAATTAGTCATAGAATTGTTCATACGACCATCAACACGTACACGTGCTCTGTGCTCGTTTAAAAATGGGGTGTACCGGAACAACTTTGAGTTTTTTTTTAATGGTTGTCCGGTGTTTAACTGCTTGTACTCCACTTTGAAGAATTCCTTCTCTACGTGGGTGAGTATCCCAGATCGAGCATATTACAGTTTCCACGTCGACAAAACGGTAAATGTTAATTCCTTTCACGAAGACGATGAACGAAACGAAAGCAGTAGCTGAGTATCCTTAATAAACGAAACCATGGAGAGGTTTCGTTGATTATACAAGTTAGTGAATTTTCGTAGTCGGAAATGTGTAGGTTAACTAACAATAATTGTTTCTGGAAATAGGAAAGGTTAACTCGAGTCGCGGAATAGAGATAGACCTAATAGGTGCAACGCGAATTTTTGCCATTATCAGTTTAACAGCATGCATATCCATTGTTGACTTCGACGCGACGGCAGCATATTTCTGAGATAATGCATCTGCAAATCCATACAGTTCCATTGTTTAAAGCGGTGCTGATATGTAGCAAAAAACTCGACAATTTTTCCATAAATTCATTTGAGGTAAGGGATGTCGAAAATATATGGGCGGTTCTTTACAAACCAAACGGATTTGGCCAAAAAAAAATGTCACATTTTTGATATGCCTGAAACTTTTTTTACACGTACTATACGGAAAATAATTAAACACGTCTACAGGATTTGGCCGAAAAAAATTATTTTTTTTGGTTCGATTTTTTTTAATTTAGCCAAAAATTGTTTAATTTCAAAAAGTACAAAATGTTTATATTTTAATATATGCGTTATAATGTTAGTTACAATCGGTTTTTGTAAAAAGTTGAATCCATTTTTAGTTTTTAAAATATCGAACACGTCGCAGCAAGCTGGGCTACTCTCTCACTCTTATCGGTTCCTTATGGAATTCATCTTTTCTCATCGTTTACCAGTCTTTTAACAATTTTTAATGACAAAAAGTTAGGTTTTAAGTCTTTTGACAATTTCTGAATGACACAAAGTAAAAAGTCATTTTTTAATCTATTAAAAAATTACAATTATTTATTTAACCGTCCATTTAAAAATAAAATATAAAAAATGTATTCTTTAACAATGTTGAATAAAATCCAAAATAAAAAAAAATTGTTTTATAAAATTTTTGTATTTTTATTAAATAAATTTTTTTATTTTTATTAAATAAATTTTTTTTTAATAAAAAAAATATTTAAAAATGTTTAATAAATTTGTAATAAATTATTTTTATTCAATACATTTTTTTTTTAAATACAAAAAATATTTTTAAATGTTTAATAAATTACATAATATAAAAAAATTGTTGGGGTTTTTGCCCCAACAATGCAGATGCAGTTGATCCGAAGAATAAGTAAAACGCTTAGTTATAATGTCTTTATTGATAAACTGCGGCGTCTCTTCTTAGCCGGTAACTCAAAGCGAATAAAGTAAGGAAGAAGTACAATGCAGGAGAAGAACAAAAGTGTGGTGAAAAAGAAAACTGAAATGCGAGATAAAACTTAATACTAGAGTTGCCAGATTGGTAATTTGCTATTAAATGAGGTGAACAGCAAGTTTGAACACACCCCCTCAAAGTAGTAATCGCAAATCTAAATACTAGTCACACCTAGGGAAGTTATACATTCATTATGTTTGTTGCTGCTTAATCCCTTGGTGAGGACATCTGCTGGCATACGCTCCGTTTGCATATATTCGACCAAAATTTCTCCATTCCTGTGTTTCTCCTGAATAAAGTGGTGGCGTACGTCAATATGCTTAGTACGAGGATGAAATCCGAAGCCTTTGACCAGTTTCTGCGCGCTTTGATTGTCATTGAAGATCCGTACCAATTCGCAGCTGTTGCCAATTCGGTTGAGTAGAGCTTTTAAGTACAGGGCCTCCTTGACTGCCTCTGACATGGCCAAGTACTCCGACTCGGTGCTTGATAAAGCAACTGTCCGTTGCTTTCTTGCCTCCCAGCTTATTGCTGCTCCAGCCAATATGAATGCTTGACCAGAGTACGAACGACGATTCGATAAATTGGAGCCCGCCCCAATCTGCATCTACCACGCCGTAGAGATCTTCTCCAGTTTTCCTGAAGAAAAGTCCAAGGTTCTTCGTACCGCTCAAATATCTCAGGATCCGTTTCGATGCCTTCCAATGCTCAATGGTGTAGTTGGAATTGAATTGACTCATAAAATTCACGGCATATGCGATGTCTGGGCGCGTTGAGACTGCAAGAAACATTAGGGAACCAATTAGACTTTGATACGGATACCTTTTCATCTCGTTATCGTTTGGTTCAGCTGGTCGTTTTAGAGTTGTCTTGTTCTCCATCGGAGTTACTGCCGGCTTGCATTCTAACATTCCATACTTTTTAAGAATGGCATCGACGTACTTTTCCTGCGACATAAAAACTGTATGTTTTTCGACGCTTTGCTTGAATGAGATGCCCAGGCACGTTTTCAAAGTCCTTCATTTGAAACGATTTTGAGAGATGTTCCTTTGTCTCTCGTAGCTATTCAGGATGATTCGACGCTAACAATAAATCGTCTACGTAGATCGTAACCAGCAAAAGTTTTCCTTTCTTCCGCTTTTCAAACAAGCATGGATCTTGTTTAGTTGGCTGTAGTCCGATTTCCTTTAACTTAGCTGTAAACTTGCAATACCAACGTAGTCCCGATTGGCGGAGTCCGTACAAAGCCTTCTTGATTAAACAAACAGGATTTGGTACTCGTTTCAAGGATTTTCTCCAAGAACTTGCGGCTTTGACATATTCTGCAGAGGGTGCTTCTTGTAGCGTTCCAATTGGTGCGCCAGACTCCAGTTTCCTCATGAACTCGTTGAAATGGTCTCGAATATCCATTAATACTTTTTCTTCAAGCTCGCCATTAAGATATGCGGTGACCACATCCATCTGATGGATTTCCATGTCGTATTCAGCGGCGATTGCTGCCAACAGCCTGACCGACGTGAACCTGGCTACAGGTGAGTAAGTTTTAAAGAAATCTTCTCCGGGTTTCTGTGCATAGCCCTTCGCTACTAATCGAGCCTTCTTTCTGCCAGTTGTGGTGCCGTCATCCTTCGTTTGAAAAACCATCCTGTTTTTTATTACCTTTCGATTATCTGGAAACTCTTCGACTTTCCAGGTATTGTTGAGAATCTGTGCCATGAACTCGTCCTCGACTGCTCGTGTCCAGTAGATCGCATCTCTGGAACTTTGCGCTTCCTTGAACGTTAACGGATCTCCTACAGCCGCCACAAACTATCAGAGAACTATTCGAGACCACTGGATCGCCATCATCGCTTTCAGATGCATCGATATGACTTCGATCGTCGCGCACTGCTTGATATATTTTTCGCGGTCTTCCACGCTGTCCTGTCCGTAGGATTTTGGGGCGACCTCTGCCTCGACGGGGTGCCGCATTCTGCTCTTCTTCAGTGTCATTATCGCTTGAGGTCGCATCTTGTGGGTCTGGATCATTACAAGTCACCTCGATGTCAACACCATCCGAATCTTCGTCTTCGTAGAACTCCTGGTACTCGCTTTTGAAGCCTGAGACATGCATGAATTTAACATCTTTGCTTGTTATTATGGTACGCCTTTTTGGGGAGTACAGTCGATAGGCCTTCGATTCGTTAGAGTATCCAAGGAAAACACACTCTTCTGATCTCGACTCAAACTTTCCCTTGTTTACGCCTTTTATCAATGCAAAAGCTTTTGTACCAAACGTGCACATGTAAATTACTGTGGGAATTTTAGATGTCCAGAAGGTGTATGGTAAGTCGCCAGAAAGTGCCTTCGTTGGGCACCTGTTACGGATGTAACATGCCGTGTTGATCGCCTCAGCCCAAAACGTAGGTGGTGCCCCTGATTGTTTCATCACACACCTGGCCATTTCGACCAGTGTACGGTTTTGTCTTTCTGCGATGCCGTTTTGTTGCGGCGTGTGCGGAGTTGTCAATCGCCGCGCTATACCGTTGGTTCGAAGAAAATTGTCGGACTCCTTTTTTCGAAACTCAGTCCCATTGTCGCTCTGCAACGCCTTTATTTTGTTGCCCGTACAATTTTCCGCTAAGGCTTTGTATGATTTAAACGCTTCAAGTACTTCTGTTTTTTGCTTGAGAAAGTATACTGAACAGTAGCGAGAATAATCGTCAATAAACGTAACGAAATATTTGTATCCGCTCATGGACTGGGTACGCATCGGTCCGCACACATCACTGTGAACAATTTTGTAGTGGCGCTTGGAAAAAGCCAAAACATATAAACGAGAGCAATCTTAAAAGACCACTACAGATTCCAAAAAGACGTCACCCTCAAAAGTAGGCAATAGAAGATAGCACTGTGTGCAAAAGTGTTCCCAGTAACTGCTTAGCCGACGGCACAGTTTTAGATGCATGGTACAAAATTCGGATAGTCAAATAATTATGATAACCATTCGCTATACGTTAGTAGAATAAAAATGAAATTTAGTTTACATTAAAGTTTAAGTTATAATGAGAAATTCCAGAGACAATGCGTAGCTGAATATAAATATACAAATTTAGCTTCGAAACAGGGTTAGCTTTAAAAGGGTCTAGCTATTTTTCCTGGAATAGGGACATATGGGAATAATCGGGATAATCAGAGTCGGCTCCGATATTGGAAGGCTATACGCGGAAACCCGGCATACACGAGACCCCGATTTCCGGCCTTGGGGGGGTATATAAAGCCGCCCGAACCTCAACCCAGCCTTTCCAATTTAAGTTCCCAAACGAAGCAGACGGTTCCAGAAAATTTGCTATAAAACAGGAAAAAAGGTTAAGTCCAACCCTCACTTGTGTTCCAGTGGCGGTTATGAAATTTAAAAAAAAAAAAAAAAAAAACATATTTCAGGGCGTAACCAACTTCAGAATTTTGGCAGCATAAAGTGGGAAGAGACTAGACAATTTACGGATATTTTTCGGTGCCAGGGTAAATAAGCATCAGCAGCCATCCGGCTAGTAGTAGTAGTAATAGTAGTTAAAATTCTCAAATTTTCAAATTCTCTTAAACAGAATGGCACCCAGTTTCCAGTAAACATCGTTCCAAAGTCAGGTAAAGCCGTTGGCCCGAGCTTCCTGAACACCTGTGAAGTCAAATTGAGAGAGAGCTAAATTCCCAAAAATGGAATAACTCCAAGCGCGGTATTCCCAAATTCGGCGAGCAGTTTAAAGAGGCAGCGGTAACAGCAACAACTCGCGCTCGAAGCGCCCGGCGGGTTAAATAGTTAAAGTGCGGAAAAATCTCCCGAAAAAGTTAGCCACCCACCGGCCTTAACCCTAGGGGTATTAGGCGTGCCAGCTCGGCGGAAAAAAAAAAAAAAAAAAATCGGTTGAAAATAATATAAAAACTCCGGGATCGCGAGCAAGCCCACGTGTGAGGGTTATATAACGCTAAATCAAAACACAAAAAAATGTAGCGTGTGTTGGCGATATATGCATATATATATGGGTATATAGGGTTAAGTGAGTCTTCAATTTCCTTTCTCTTCTATATTTTGTTATTTTTTTTTCGTTGGAAAATAACCTTAAAATTATAATGGCATGATCTGTAAAGAAAGAACCCCGAAAGAAACCTGCAACTGGAGAAAAAGTGATAAAATACAAGAAAAAGTGGTACTGAAAATTAGTACGCCAATTGGTAATATAGAAAGAGTGAGTGAAAATGAAAATATATAAATGAATATCAGTGGCAATTGAAACCCAACTTAAAAAAAGGCCCTACACCGAGAAAAATATTAAAATTAATTCTTGTCAAAATAATAAAAACAAAGTGCGTGTTGCGAAAGCAAAAGAATGGCAAAATATAAAAGAAAATAATGAAAATAACCCCTTGTGAAACCGAAAATAAGAAACAGTAAAGTTTTGGCGAGTGATAATTTCTGCAGGTGTATTTCCCCCCCGTCCAAAGATCTTTCGGCGATGGAGCAGCACATGTGTAAGTGATAACCACCGTTTTTCTTTTGCCCTTTTCTTTTTGCTCTCGGATTCACGTGGCGCCACACGTAAAGAAATGAAGTTAACTTAACTCCTCGAATGAATTTAAATAAAAGGCCACTGCATTAGTAATGCTAAATTATTTCTTAAAGCTTAATTAAATACTATTGCGGTGCTGCCGTAATAATTTTTCTGAGTGATAAATTTATTCAAATATATTAAATTTCAGTGCATGTAAATAAAATTGAATTTTAGTGTCAGCAGTGTTCTGTCGGTGTATGCCCATGATTATACAGAACCTTTCCCTTACTTTGGGATAAAAATTTAGTATGACGGTATACACCGAAAGAAATTCTTTGACTCATTTTATTTAAAAATTCAATATTAAAGTATGTTGTCCGAACTTCAAAATTTTTCCCCGATTCCTGGTGTTTTTCTATGTACACTGAGAGAAATAAAAATACAACTTTATAATATTTACATTATTATTTGAATTATATTATGTTAAATATTTATAAAATTCGGACAAATTAATGGCCCCCCCCTCCCATTCATTTATATAATTCAATTTCTTAAAAACTTATTATCTATCTTTATATTATCTATGATTGAACTATATTATATTATTTACTATATTATTGAATGTACATCTTTATATATATTTAACCCTTTACTTCCACAGCAGTGTTTCTTTCGGAATCTTTCTGCCACTTAATAGAAAAATAAAATGTTTAATAAATATCGTTAGATTTTAGTTGGACATAATTAGTTTTTTTTCGTTTATTTTTAAAATTATTGAATATTATTATGGAGAATAAATATATAACCATGAACCGAAACTAAAGTGTTATAAATGGAAGCCATGCCTAACCGGAAGTCACTGGAAATGTAGGATCAGATGAAAGGGATCGCCAGCTGTAGGCTGTGCCTAAAGGCGATCATGGTAGGGTGGGGAAATGGGGGGCTACTACCACCATAGTCTCCCCAATTCGTTGTCTGCAATTAAAATGTCTGAAAACTATTCCCTTTGTTCTCACTCTCTTAAATTTCCTTTTTTTAACTTCCGGTTTCCAATTCTAGTTTATATACTTCTTCCTACTATCTACTACTACTCTATATACTACTACAAGCACGCGAATTTAAAAGTCTATTGCGTTCTTCTCTCAGTGGCGCTTTTATAGTGGTTTGCTGCTTGTTTTTCTGTGATACAAATTTCACACTGGGAAAGTCTGTCTCCTTGCTTGATGTTTATTCCGAATGCCTTTCCACTTATCGCCATGTTTTTTTAAATCCTTCTCATTTAAATGACCCATGCGACTGTGCCACAGATCAATCTCGCTTTGCTTGTCACTAATCTTGTTAGCTTGAGGTTCACTCGTGTTTAAATAGTACAAATTACCGTACCGTTTTGCACTAAGCCAGACTTCCTTATTGTTTTTCACAATTACGGCTTCTTCCTTACGAAAATGAACTTCATAACCTCTGTCAGTGATTCTTGAAACCGAAAGCAAATTTTGGCGTAGCTCCGAAACAAACAAAACTTCTTGCAGTGTTATTTCATTGTTCTTCTGTTTTCCTTTTACTTCGATGTTTACTTCGCCGACTCCATTTACTTTTGCAGTGCTATGATCTGCCAAATGCAATATTTTTTCAACTTTGGAAATTTTTTCGAATATGCTTTCGTTGGGACTCATGTGAGTTGAGCATCCGCTGTCTAAACACCACATACTACTCTGTCCTTCCGCCATGTACGCACTTTCGCATATAGACATCAGCGCTTCCTTCTTGTTTTGCCTTATTTCACCTTGCTCGTTTTTTGCGTTCTTTTTGAACTTCGTTTGGCAATTTCTTGCAAGATGGCCGACCTTGTTACACGAAAAACATTTCCTAGTTTCCTTTTGAAACTTCTCGTCTTTAGGTTTTCCCTTTGATTTGTTTGCGTACAGTGCACTCTGTTTCTCAAGGTCAGTTTTCGTTTTACGTGCTTCCGATTCTTCTAGTATTTTAACACGGAGAATATCTGGGGCTGGCAATTCGTCTCGTGTTTCAATCGCATATCGGAAAGTCTCATAGGAATCCGGCAAACTATACAACAAGAGAATCGCGAGCAGATCATCAGATATGGCCACCCCGATTTCTTTTAGTTTCTTTACTGCGTCAAAGAAATCATTAATGTGAACACGTGCGTCACTTCCTTCACTCATGCGATACAAGGCTACTCGTTTTAGTAAACTAGCTTTGCGGACAGGCCCCTTTGATTGGAATGTATTTTGGTGTTTCAACCAGTATTCTCTTGAAGATGTACAGTCTTCAATTAGGGCCAACTCGGATGTACTTATGGACAGTAATATATCCGCACGGGCTTTTTCGTCCTTGCTTTTCCATATAGCATTTGCTTCCTCCTCGACAGGGCACTCCTCTACACCATTTACGTACTGCCATAAGTCATTTTTCACAGGTATTGCACACATTTGCAACTTCCATGTGTCGTAGTGCTCCGCGTTTAGCGGCTCAATTCTTATGAACGAATTTGCCATTTTTCACAGCTTCTCTTTCTCGACTTTTCACTTATTTTCGATCGTTGGCGCCTGGGCCCATAACCTGTTGGGGTTTTTGCCCCAACAATGCAGATGCAGGTGATCCGAAAAATAAGTAAAACGCTTAGTTATAATGTCTTTATTGATAAACTGCGGCGTCTCTTCTTCGCCGGTAACTCAAAGCGAATAAAGTAAGGAAGAAGTACAATGCAGGAGAAGAAAAAAAGTGTGGTGAAAAAAAAAACTGAAATGCCAGATCAAACTTAATACTAGAGTTGCCAGATTGGTACTTTGCTATTAAATGAGGTGAACAGCAAGTTTGAACAAAAATAATAAATTCAACAATTTTAAAAAAGTATTGTTCATTAAACGGAAAAAGACTTTTTATTTTTTGTCAGTCAGAAATTGTCAAAAGACCGATAAGAGTGAGAGAGTAGCCCTGAGAGCTGCAAAACTATCGATAGTGTAGCCAGTCGATTGTTTGACAGCCTTTCAGTCGACTGTTTCGATATTATCGACTAGTCGTTGACATTAGATCAAAGCCCTTGAATGTACTTTGTTATGAGTAGGTAGCTTAGATATTTTATTGTTTTCAGGCAGAGCATTAAAAATTGCAAAACATGAACATTACGGTGGTTTTTTTTTGTACGAAAAATTCTAAGGTCCCACTCTCACCTCCTTCTACTTTAGGCATTGGTGGATTTAAGACATAACAAGAGAGAACGCTATAGTCGAGTACTTCGACTATTAGATACCCGTTACTCAGCTAAAGGGAGTGGGGGAGAGATTAATATATGCACGCGTCAAAGCTACTAGCGCCATCTAGTGGCTGTTTCATTTTTTGCTCATAACTTTTTAACGGATTGTCCGATTTGAAAAATTTCTTCTACAATTCGATAGATTTTGATAATCACAATAAAACTGAATCCATAATATTCTTCCATAATATTTTTTCAGTTTCACTAGACGAGTCGATCTAGCCATGTCCGTCTGTCCGTCTGTCCGTCCGTCTGCCCGTCTGTTTCTACGCAAACTAGTCTCTCATTTTTAAAGATATCGGGCTCAAACTTTTCCAACTTTTTCGGTTCTCTTTTATTTTTCGTTGTCAAAATGGAGCGCTCAGATAGCCAGTCTTAACATTTCATTATGTGTTAGAAAAACAAAGAACCCTTTTTTGGCTTGTACTTAACACATAGGCGTACTTAAAATTTATGGAGGGGGTCATATTATTTAAATTTTTGGTCAAATAGATCGTAATATGGGGGATATACGATTAAAGAAAAACTTCAAAGTTCCGGGTTTTAAAATGAACTCAAAAAAATAATCAAAATGTGTACTAAAGAGAGTTTTTTTAAACCAAATTTTAACCCTACCCCCTTGCCACACCACGGTCAATCTTGTTCTTTTTTTTTTCTTTAGGCAAGCTCTCTCAGAGAGTTCATTGTGCGCTTGATCGTCCCTATTTTGTACACTTGCTACTGTCCTAACGCTGATTATCATTATATCCTTCTCACTCCCAAAAAAC
The DNA here is from genome assembly GCA_035046095.1 of Drosophila pseudotakahashii. Taxonomy (NCBI): domain Eukaryota; kingdom Metazoa; phylum Arthropoda; class Insecta; order Diptera; family Drosophilidae; genus Drosophila; species Drosophila pseudotakahashii. The sequence continues at coordinate 478,388 of JAWNOE010000222.1, read as the reverse complement.
GAATTGTGGCAAAGAAGAGTAAGTGAATTTTTTGGTATAGCCCTCTTCTAACTAGCGATCTCAACCTTCACGAATCAATAAAAATTAAAAACATATAATAAATAAATGTGATCCATCTGAAAGTCGCGAATTTTTGTACTTGCTATCAGTTACAATGTTATCAATGCAATTTTATTGAGGGCACAAATATATTTATTTGTAAATTGGAATTAGTTTTTCAAATTTCTAGTCTTGAATGAAAACTTTTTTACAAACACGCAAAGATTGGCATCCCATACAAAAGTAATGAAGTAACTTCAGGTTACGCATATGATTGATAATTATTAGTTTTAAACTTTACAAATAACTTAGAAAGATTTAGCATTGGCTGAAAGGAAGGTAATCATTTTATTTGTATTTAAAATCGTATCTACTTTCAAATAGAACTACACACACACAATACAAATCAAAACATATCCAAAAATTCATACATACATGCATACATATCTGAAGATGTTACGTATTTGAATGCTTAAATGAATGCAGAAATTCGAATCTTAAGATTTTGCCTTTGCTTACAGAATATGTAGTAAGTTTGTTCTTCCATGGCCGAAATTAAATAGGGCTCTTACTTCTGCTACAAATTGAAAAATACTTTTTGAAAAAAAAAATCCTAAGCATTTGATCCACAGAACTGACTATTGATCGAAAATTATATTGATCGGAGCAGCAGTATATGATTTTAAAATCCAAAACAAATTTTAACTTAAATTGCCCCTTTCCCCTCCCTTTTCCGTACAGCAGTACCCCTTTTCCTCATCAGTTTTCTTTTCTGTTGCTCTCCTGGCATCCGCTCTCTGGGTTTCGCTCTCTCGGCAGGCTTCCGCAAAATGCGACGCAATAACTTAGAAAATATAAATAAATTCTTTAAAAATATGGATGTTGGAGCTGTTTGGGGCCACTGGGGGGAGATGTCGGATCTTAGTGGGCGCTTACACACCCAATGGAATACTTTGCAAAAATTTGGCTGCTCTAGCTCTTACGATTTGGGCTGTGGGCTTATCCCCTTAAAAATCGGTCTTTCATTTTATAATCTTTAGTGACAGCCTTAAAAATGGCCTTACAAATTTTACACAAAAAAATACACCCTAATGTTCACAGACGAAAAGTTTGGAATCCCATACAAAAGTATCGAAGAACTTATTCTTCCCGGTTTCACATTTGATCGATAATTATTAATTTTAAACTCGACAAATAACTTAGAGAGAATTTCTATTGGCTGAAAGGAAATTCGTGCAAAAGTATGTAACAGGTAGAAGGAAGGGTTTCCGACCCTATGAAGTATATATTCTAGCCATGTCCGTCTGTACGTCCCTAACGATTTTAGAAGGTGTCTGGCGCCCACACCTTTAAAGATACCTATTTTTCAAATCGGACCATTCGTTAAAAAGTTACGCAAGATCAAAGTTTTATACCTCCATCTCCGTCGCACTCCCTTTAGCTGAGTATGCCAAATATTCATTACGAAAGAAACGAGCTATTGCTTGATTCGATAGGTTGAATATATTTTTTTTAATCGTGCCCGCCAATTTACAAAAAGGTCAAAAATAAAAACTCGAGAAAAACGGATTTAAAATTTTCGATGTTTATCGTTTGCTCCATGCATACTTTTGCTATATCTTGAGAACTACTTCGAATCATATTCTTAAACTTTGTGGGGATATTTGTGGATAGTTTTTTTTATCGATTTAGGCCAACTTACAAATACATTTTTTCCCCCCATTTTACTTGTAAGTCCCCCTTAAACTATTATATTTAATGTATGATACTACAATAGGATAAACTTGCGCTGCGTGGGAACTCCAAGAATATACATGCAAAATGCCAATCCTCTAGCTTTTATAGTTTCCGAGATCTCAGCGTTCATACAGACAGACAGACAGACAGACAGACAGACAGACAGACAGACGGACATGGCTAGATCGACTCGGCTGTGATCCTGATCAAGAATATATATACTTTATAGGGTCGAAAATGCTTCCTTCTAGCTGTTACATACTTTTGCACGAATACTATATACCCTTTTACTCTACGAGTAACGGGTATAAAAAGAGAAAATTAAACAAGAGAGAATGCTATAGTCGGGTGCCCCGACTATCAGATACCCGCTACTCCGCTAAAGGGAGTGCGAGGGAGATGGATATATAAAACTTGGATCAGGCATAACTTTTTAACGAATGGTCCGATTTTAAAATTTTCTTCTACATTTCGATACGTATTGATAAACACAATAGAGCTGCATTACTTTTCCAAAATCTTTAAAGGTGTGCTCCCCAGACACAGACACACACACACATAAATTCGTTTAAGGCGATTGTGGGCGTTCAAGGGGGCGTGGCGCTTGTCTGAAATAAACTTGCGCTGCGTAGGAAGCCCAAGAATTTGTGTTGTTAATCCCAAATTTCTAGCTTTTATAGTTTCCGAGATCTCAGCGTTCATACGGAAGGACAGACGGACATGGCTATATCGACTCGGCTTGTGATCCTGATCAAGAATATATATACTAATAGGGTCGGAAACGCTTCCTTCTCCCTGTTTCATACTTTTACACGAATACAATATACCCTTTTACTCTACGAGTAACGGGTATAAAAAATGCGATTTAGGGTCTGCGCATTGACTTTAACTTTATCACTTATACGTACTGTTGCCTTTGATCAAATATTTTAATTTCATATAGGTGGCGTAGACTTGCCATTATTTATCGAGTCTAAACATAAAGGTAACCTTGTCACCTTTACAAACGGCTAAAGAAAAATAAGATCGCTATTGCTATATAAGTTCCAATATCTAAGAAAGTCGCACCACTGAATCAAAAAAAAAAATTTTTTTTTCCGCCTATTTACATATTTTAAAAATAAGTAACATGGGGTGGTACTCATAAGAGTGTATCGTGCTTTATAACAAATTTAGATCCCAAGTCGAAACCTAAATTTCGTTTTTAGTTCGTTTTCGTAGTCATAATGAAAATTCAGGAGAATTACGTAGACTATTATTCAATAAAATCGTCTATATCTACATTTATATATTACCTAAATAATTCAAGACAAACAAAGCAATATAATTGTACCCAAAATTCATCAATTTATTTATTTTGTTATATCCTAGCATTATAGGGTATAGGGTATTATAATTTCATTCAAAAGTTTGCAACGCAGTGAAGGCGACATTTCCGACCATATATAGTATATAAGAATGGCATAGCGTCATAATTCCTCCGACATAATTCCTCCCAGTACATTTGGTCCGAGAACTTATGTCGTTTTTTTCTGGAGAAATTATGTCGCTGCTAAACGTCATAAGATCGCGCGAAATTGTGTCGTTTAAAAATTACTCGTGGAGGACTTATGACGTTTAAAAGTGACATAAGTCCGCCGAGGAAAAACCGACTTAATTCGCAGGCATATGTATGTATAAATTTATTTACATATGTACATTGTACATATATATGTACATCTTGTGTTTACTTTTGTGCTCTAAGTTTTTTGTGTTTTTCAGTGATTTTTTGCGAGTGTCTTGCGTTTGTTTATAAACAAAGCTTAGCCTAACAACTGTGTTAGTGTTTTTAAATAAATCTCCCAATAAACGGGTACATGGTTTAAGTAATTTAACATTTCTATTGGATTTGTTTAATCGCTTGTCTTTGTTAGTGTAAATTACACGCTCTAAACTTGCTAAGACTCTTGTAATCTCTTTCCCACTTTCCCGCTCTCACTCTCTGAGAGCTTGCTGTACTTCTAATTTCTCTCTCTCTTGCTTGCTTGCTTTACATTTGTAACTGTTCGTGCGTATAGTTTTTGGTGCCCCACAGGCCACGCTCAGTCGATGGAAGATTTTTTCTCTCGCGCTCTCTTGCATATAATTAATCCGCGATCTCGCGTTCTTATACTTTTCGTTGTTTTGTGTCTTTGCGATTTTGGAATTTGATCCCAGTGCCAAATTTACTAGAGGTATTTTTTCAACATTTTATTCCTATTTCTTTGAATAACCTTTTTTTCCCTTTATAATGGCTCTTATCTGTACCAAGAAAAGTTGTTCTCTTCCGATGTCAACTAAAGATTCTTTTATTATCTGCTGGATCTGCGAATCGGTCATGCACGTCAAATGTGCAGGATTTACTGGCAGAGTTAAAGACTTCATTGAAATGCATACCGGTCTCATGTGGGCATGTGAGTCCTGCAAGGATATGACAGTCGAGATGAGCAGCATTATGAGGCAGACTCGAGACGGTCTATTGGCCCTTTCACGAGTTTTTAAACAGCTCAATGACGGGTTCAATTCTGTTTGTGAACAATTTAATAATAAGAAATTATTATTAACCGACTTGCCTAAACGCAAGAAAGCCAGCTCAGGGGCAGTTAATAAGACCGTGAAGCAGAACAAAATACTGCACATAGCTGCAGCAGTTCCTGTCAGCACAGGGGTAACCGAGCCTATGGAAACAGCCAGTTCCGGAGGTGATCCTGTTTCTGGAAGCCAACCTGAGGCACAGAATTCGGTGCTGACTGTACCTATCGATACAGTACGAACCGCTTCTGGATCCCAGGCGAGCGAGGTTCAGAGGGGTCGAAAGAGACTGTCGGTTGTTCCACAGAGGAAGCAACTATTCGTATCTAGATTTACCCCAGATACAACATCCGAGGATGTTTTGGAATTTATTCGTGAAAAATTCCCATCCGAGGACATTACTGTTGAACAATTTCGTTTTTCTTACGCTCGTAGGATATCATCTTTTAAAATATTTGCTCCGCCTGATGTGTTTAAAGAACTTCTTTCTGAAAGCTTTTGGCTTAATGATGATTTGATAATAAAAGAATTTGTTCCTAATAAACCCAGAACAAATAGGCCTGTTATTTGTGCCTATTGAACGGCTTTCCACAGTGCCAAATAACAGGCCATCCACTATGCTAAAAAACTAATAGGTTTATTTTTGGCTTATCAAAATGTTAGAAGACTAAATTTGAAGCTACCAAAGCTTTATGCTGACTCCTCTGCATTTACTGAAGATATTTTGGCTTTTACGGAAACTTGGCTGAAACCAGAGATATCTGACTCTGAATTTCTGTCAAACAATTAGAACACCTACAGGACCGATCGCTCCTCGCGTAGCGGGGGTGGTGTACTGATTGCCGTTACCTCTACTTTAACATCGGAGAGACTTAACCTTCATATCTCTAACGAAATTGAATTTGTTAGTGCCAAAGTTTCCCTGGAATCCTTGTCTATTTTTGTTACATGTTCTTATATTCCACCTGGCTCTGACTTAATAGTTTATGAGCAACATCTATCTGCTATTAAATCTATTCCATCCTCTCTTTCCATCAGAGACCTTTTAATTGTTTTGGGTGACTTTAATCTCCCTAATATTTCTTGGTCCCCTCATACTGACTCACTTATCGATATTGCCTTATCCGCCCATGTTTTTGTGGATGGCCTTTCTGAATTATCGTTACAGCAAGTTAGCTTTATACGAAATTCATTAAATAGACAGTTAGATCTTGTGTTTGTTTCAGAGCCGTCTGAAGTCACGGTATCTAGAATTGACGCTCTTGTGGTGCCAAAAGACCGATACCATCCAACAATGGAATTGACAATTTGCCTCCCTTACCTTGATACCCTCTCTCCTTTAGTTTCTCCAACTAAAATGAGATGCTTTCGTAAATGTGACTATAATAAACTTAACTTAATGATTTCGGAATATAATTGGACAGATCTTTATAACTGTATGGACATCGAAAGTGCCACTGAACTTTTCTATAGCGTTCTAAACACTTTTTATAATGAATGCGTTCCTGATAGGCTTCCTCCAAGGCCGAACAGGCCCCCCTGGTTTACAAATGCTCTTTATAGACTTAAAAATCTTTAAACAAACATTTATAAAAAGTATAAAAAATCGGGTGGGCCATCAGATTTTTCGAAATATGTGGTGGCTCGATCTGATTTTAATGTTCTTAACAGTCATTGCTATTCTATGTATTTAAATCGTTGTAAATTTGAATTTTCAAATGATCCGAAACAGTTTTATAACTTTATCAACGCTAAACGTAAGTCATCGGCTTTGCCTTCATCGGTTCGTTTTAACTCAATGGAGGCATCGACTGATTTTGAAATTGCTGATTTATTTGCCGACTTTTTCCAAACCACTTACAGCTCCTCTTCATGGTCAAAATCAATCTACCCTAATCCCTTAAATAGGGCAAATTGTATTTTTGTTTCCCCTATAATTACCGAAAGTTCTCTCTTAAGAGATTTAACAACAACAACTCCTACTTATTCTCCCGGTCCTGATGGACTTCCTGGATGTGTGCTTAAGTTTTGTGCACAAACCATTTGCAAACCTATTCTTAAACTATTTCATTTGTCTATTTTATCATCAGTTTTTCCAACTATCTGGAAGGACTCTTTTATTATTAAGGGTGCGAAGGCGGATGCCCAGAATTATAGAGGTATTTCTAAATTGTCGGCAATTCCAAAAGCCTTTGAACGTATTATCACTTCTCATTTGCAACATTTATGTTCCTCGCTAATATCACCGTGTCAGCATGGTTTCGTTAAGCGAAGATCGACTACCACCAACCTACTTGAATTGTCATCTATTGTAATAAATGAATTTAACAATAAAATGCAGACCAAATTACTTTGTTTATTAACGATCTTCCCTCTATCATAACAAATTCTCGTGTACTAATGTATGCTGATGATGTTAAGCTTTGTTTGACATACAACAATATAGAGTCTGAGTTCCGGTTACAATCAGACATTGATAATTTTCAAGTATGGTGTGAGTATAACCTCTTAAATTTGATCTGCCTGAAATGTAGCGTTATGTCCTTCCATAGGGGTACTCCTACGTTTATAAGTTATTTGCTTCAGAACTTGCCACTTGACCGTATATATTCAGTAAATGATTTAGGCGTTCTTCTGGACCCGAAGCTTAAATTTGACTGCCACATAATGTTGACTGTTATCAAAGCTATGAGTGTTCTTGGTGCGTTGGTCAAAAGAATTTGACGACCCTTATATAACCAAATTAATATTTACCTCCCTTGTCCGTCCTATATTGGAATATTGTTCTTCGATTTGGAGCCCACAATACCAAGTGCACATTGACCGTATAGAGTCGGTACAAAAACAATTTCTTCTTTTTGCCCTTCGTAGTTTGAACTGGGATCAAAACGTAAGGCTACCTTCCTACCAGAGTAGATTATTATTGCTTAATTTACCGACACTTGCAAATCGTAGAAAAATGCTTGGTACTATTTTTATGCATAATCTTATAAGAGGTGATATTGACTCTGTAGAACTTGTAAGCCGCCTAAATTGTAATATTCCCGTTAGACTAACACGTAATTATTATCCTCTTAATTTGCCTCGATGTACATCAAATTTTAGTCTGCACGAGCCTTTTCGCGCTCTATGTAATAATTATAACAACCTTTATCATTTAATTTGCATTTCAACTTCTATCCCGGTATTAAAAACTTATATTTTAACTCATTTGCTTCACTCCTAATTGCTTCTTTATGTTCATTATGTGTCCCGTTTTTCTTTGTTTTATGTATTCTTCCTCGCGAACTCGCATTCTTGCCCAAATTGATAAAAGGGCCCCGCGCGTAACAAGCACGTGCTTGGTGTCGTTGGGCCACTTGTTTGTACTGCTCGTAGTGCATCAACGTCCATATATTTATATATATATATACCTATATGTAGATATATACCTATATATGTATGGTACACTCATTTTTAAACGACATAATTTCGCGCGATCTTATGTCGTTTGGCAGCGACATAATTTCTCGGCTGGAGAAATAATGTCGTTTTTCCTCGGAGGACTTATGTCACTTTTAAATTATGTCGGAGAACTGTCCTGTAGGGCAAAGAGGACAGTACGGTCCTCTTTGATGACAAAGTTTCTTTTTCATCAAAATCGAAATTTAGCTTTCCAACCAAAAAATATTTGCTCTACATTTTGGTAACTATTATGAGCGAAATGAAATATTTGACAAGTCTAGAAGTGGGAAAAGATTTGCCTACCCAAAACTCATACTGGCTTACGTGCCGTATGAGTAATCTTTTTGGAAACTTTGAGACCATTGCGCGGGCCATAGACTTAAATTAAAATTTTTTGGATTTTAGTTTAAGTTAAGTTAAGTTAAGGTTAGAAAAATTTCCTTTTTTTGCTTGGACCAATATTAGCACAGAAATATTTAAATGTACCATAAATTGTTCGATACTTCCCCAAATGTTTCTTTACTGAAAAAAGTCGATAGTAGTCGACTTAAAATCGACTGAACAATCGCAAAGCATTCTATCGACTTGTATTCGATTTTTTGTTAAAAAAAGATATTTAAAAAAAAAAATGTCTCCATCTTTTTACAAAAAACGATTGCGCATATATTAAATGGCAATGGTTAAAAATTTTTTTAAATCCTAATTTGTTTTTATTTTTAAGAAATTAAAAACTTTTTTTTTTTAGAAATTTTATTTTGAAAGAAGAGGTCTTAGAGGAAAAAATGCAAAAGACGTGAAGTCAATCGGATTCATATAACCGGTGATACAGATTTTCAATGAGAGGGTACTTTTTTAAATTTGACAATTTTTGGCAAACTAAAAAAAAATTCTAATTACAAAAATTTTTTTTTCGGCCAAATCCTGATACACGAATAGTACGTGTAAAAAAAGTTTCAGCAAATCAAGAATGTGACCCAATAAAAGGTGTTCGGTTTGTAAAAGAACCGCCCATATCGATATATCGATTATATATTTTAAAAATATATATTATCATAGCGATATTTTATTAGGCCGAAATATCGAATATCGATATTATTTGTAAATGATATTTTGTTCCTTTCTAATGATTACTCCTGAAAGTTCAGTTGCATCCGAAAGATTTGCGATGCCCGCATTGTATGACGACCAGCTTATAAACGAGCGAGTATTTTTGAAGTCTTTAAGTACAGATTTCATTTTCTATTTCTCTTTTCATATAATTTTATTTTTAATTTACATAATATGACTACTTTAAAAATATGTACTACCTGCAATAGAAAGAAGACTTTTGGGAAAGTTTCATCACGCTTTAAAACTGAGAGACTAGTTTGCATAGAAACGGACAGACGGACATGGCTAGATGGATATATACTTTATGTGGTCGGAAACGCCTCCATCACTGCGTTAGAAACTTCTGACTGAAAATATAAGGATATAAAAATATTTTGTAACTTTGTTGGAAGTAGGCGTTCTAATTTTTGACAATTTAATATCAACATTTTTAATAGGAACAGCACTAAGGACTAAACTTTGGTTACTTATTATAACTGAAAGGGTTTATAAACTTTGTCTTGGCCAAAGTTATCTTCCTATCTTGTTTTAATAGTGTTTAAGAAATCGCTTTGCCACCGATATTTTAGCCGATAAGTCGATGTTATTTAAGTGACACTTAATAATATAGGGGAGAGGTCTGTAGGTTGGTACACCTTTTGTTTTTAGTCTCCCATTTGGACATTCGCTTTTGAAACTTCACGTGTTAGGTACCGATCGAAAGCTTAGTCTTTTAGCTGTAAAATAAACAAAAAAAAATTTTTTTTCCCTCGGGAAAACTAAAAAATAATTTTTTTTGAAAAGTGCCAAAAAAAACGACAATTTGAAAAAGAGGTCTGTAAGTTGAGACACTTTTAAAAGTCAATAAAACCCACAGCAAAAGTACTCCAAACTTTCAGAACCCATTTATTTATGTTAATTTCATCAATTTTAGTTCGTCTTAACTTATTTCCCGTCAATTTTTTAAGAACTTAGACCAAATAAAAATTAAATCCAAAAGGCTCTAAGAACATTCACATTTCCCCTAATGTCAAAGAAATGTGCTAGGGAGAAAGCGACCTCTGTCGGGCTGAGGCCTTTTTGTATGCAAAACGGGTGTCTCAACTAACACGCTCAAAGTGTCCCAACTTACACAAATGTGTTGACGGGAAAAACTTAATAACTTTTTTTCTAACTGTCAAATTAAGCTAATTCTTTTTTTAATTTGGTAACAGTTTAATTACTAATGTTGTAAACCTCTTACCAAGTTAGTTTAAGCACGTTATTATTTTTTATAGATTTTTAAAAAAAGGTGGACAAAAACTTTTTTGGTGCAAAATGGTACACGACTCTCACAGCTTAAATCTGGCTAGAGCCTGGCTTATAATGTTCTCCCCAAAAGTTTTGTCACTGAAAAGGACTACAAAAAAAAAAAATAAATAAAAATTTTTAGTGGAAAAGTTTTGAGAAAATTGAGTGTCTCAACTTACAGACTGTCTCAACCTACAGACCTCTCCCCTACAAAAGGTTAGAATTAAATCCATCTAACCAGTTTTTATACCCTTGAAGAGGGTCTCAAACTTTCGCAAAAGTCTTATTTTTATTGCAGGTAGTATATATGTCGAAACGGACCAGATCGGACAACTATATCTTATAGCTCCCATAGGAAGGATCGAAAAAAAACCGTAAAAAATTCTAGCTTTGGTGTTTTTTGAAATATTATGTTATATTAATATTATATTGAATTTCGAAAAAAAATTTTAATAAACCGGATGACTATATCATAGAGCTGCCTAGGAACGGTTTTAATGGAAATTAATAGGAAAAAAATTATATCTTTATTGACTTTTATTACATTCTCCTCTTCTCTGTGATATGGCTTTTCTTTAATTTCAAAATGTTGTATTAAATTTATAAAAAATTCGGACGGCAAAAAATTAATGCCAAAGTAATACGAAAGCAGGTAAAATTTGGATTGTTGTAGCCAGAGCTTGCAAGGTTCGGTCAACCTTTTCAAAGTGTTCGAGAAAAACCTGTCATTTAAAAACACTTTGAGAACTGGGAGAGAGCTAACACATTCAAAGGGTTTTTGATTAACAGCTGTTACGCTCAGAGCAAAACCCATTTTTTTAGGGTTCCTTCGGTTTCGGTTTCTACTGACTACTTTGCTCGGTCTGTTAGGGAAAACGGTCTTTTGTGAATGTATGCGTGCGTGTGTGTGACCTGTTCAGTAATGCTTCAGTCGTAACGTTGCTTTTTGATTATTAAAATTTAAAAGGGTAATGGAAAATCCGTTATGTGTATTTTCTAAAGCTGAATCTGTAAGATGAGCCTTTTTACCATTAAATTTCAATATTCTACATATTTTTATTATTTTAGATTCCAAAAATCCACCTTTGGCATATCTTTCTCATGTAGTAATTAGTAATCAAAGCCACGTAACAAGAAGCGAATCTTTTTAGCTGCAGGAAAAATTAGAGCTTTTTAACAGGTTAAACCTCCTTTAGCAGTTTAAAATTTTGTTTATATAGCTTTAAATCAATTCCTAACTATCTAAGAATATCTTCACAACATTACCTATTCCTATTCCCAATATTTCAAAAGATTTGAAAGAACGCGCAAACCGTTTTGTAAGAATAGAAATAACTTTGCGACATTTTTTATCTTAAGACTTATAGTAGTTCATTTGAACCGATCAGCCTTTTATAGCTTACTTGAAAGGTAATTCGTTTCTTTATGGCATTTCTTATTAAAGATAGTTCCTTACATAGTCAATAAATATGTATATTGAAGCAAACAAAAAAATAACAGCTAACCTAAATTCAGAATAAAATTCAGTGTACATTTGTACATATGTACAGTGCAATTTTAGAATTATCTTGATTTCCTATATAAAATTTATGGACATATCACAGCAGGCCTATCCCTTTCCCTTTCTAATGAAAACCCATTTTTCTGATTTTTGTTAACAATAGTCTTTCAGAAACCCTTTTAGGTGACTGTTAGCTTAAAAGGGTCTCACCGAGGGGTTACTGAAAGAACGATTGATTTGTTCGATTGAGCCTAACGGTCGGACCGAAACCGGTAAGCAAAACGAAAATAGGGTTCCGCTCGGAGAGAGATTTTGTGAGCAACATTATTTTCGGTTTTGTCGAGAGTCGAACTGCCTCAGAAAAATGGGTTGACAGTAATTTGCAAGCTCTGGTTGTAACATATACGCAAATTAATTTAAATTTAATGTTTTTGTAAATGAATAGGAATGATCGGCAAGGGTATATAAGCTTCGGCTGGCCGAAGCTAGCTTCCTTTCTTGTTTTTAGATGAAATCGTAAAGTTATTAGATTTTTTTATGCCAAAGATGCCCTCTTTAGCAAGCAGCCGGGAATTTCACGGGACCAGGTGAATAGACGGGTTTGACTTTTTTGAGATCAAGTAATTTGTTGAATGTTAGACAAAATATTAAATTCGACTTGAAAACAGTGTAATAATAAGGCTGTGTAGAGTGAGATGAAGGAGAATATGTCGTTTGAAAAGACTGGACAATTGGTTTTTTGAACATTCTTCTTGATTTTTGGAAAGTTCCAGCTGCGTCTGTTTGCGATTTTAGCTGTTTGAGGCAAAATAAGGTAAAAAGACGTAGTGTCATATGTTGTATTTGGGTTCATCCCATCAAGACCTTTTTTCAGGAAATCCGTTACTGTGTTCTTATTTTTTAAGAAATATAAGTTTTATTTTATTTTCTTAAATGTTTGAACTGAAAATTAGTTTGATTTTAACAATAAAAAACAAAAACATTTTTTTTATTTAAGAATTAAAAAAAATTTTTTTTTTGTACAAACTTTTTTTTTGAATATTAATTTTTTAAAATAAAGCCTTAAAAAAGAAACAAGAGAAAACAAAAAACATTTTTTTTACATTTTTTTTGTCGGGCGCATCTGCCACGCCCACTACTTGTTTAAACACTCATTTTAAAGGTAGAACAATTTTGTTATATTCACATACAATGTTTATTGGATTAAGTTTAAACATAAAGTGCTTATATTAGTTTTACAATGTTCTTCCGGTATCGGTATTCCTTCACACACAAAAACGATCTTGTTCTCTTTACGAACGCTAAACGACGATTCCCTGCTCACTCGTGTAGGCATCGGCGGCCTTAAAAGAATCGAGTAATTTATTGTGTTTTAAATGGCGAACTGATTAAGAGTTGCCACATAGCCGTGTAGTAGACCCGCCCGATTCAAATCCCACAATCGGCCCTCCTGACTGTTCATTCGCCTCGAATGGACCTGACCAAGGTTTCATATACTCGGAAACCGTAGACGTCTTATGGACCCTCTGAATCGCCTATACGTTCTACTTCGTACCGCCCATGATCCTTGACTGCAACAACCTTGTAGGGCCCTAAAAACTTTCCCTTAAGCTTTAATCCGACACCATACTGAGTTCTCTTAATTGCTACCAAATCATTAAGTTGATAGACTCTCTCTTGTTTCCGCTTCGAATCAAATGCTTTCTTATTTTCGTCTTGGACTTTCTTGATGTTCTCTCTGGCTGCTTGGCGAAACTTCTCTCTTTCTCCATCCAGATCCTTTACAGCAAACTCCTGCATCAAGTCCTTCAATTCATTGCAGCTGGCTAAGCGCATATCAACTCCAGTTAAAAGCTTGAATGGTGTAATCTTGGTGCTTCTGGGCTCGGTGCTATTGATAATCTGCTGAACTCGTCCCACGTATTTATACCAAGATAATGGACTTTCGTAGCTCAACTTTGCTAGCATTGATACGACGATCTTGTGAAGTCTTTCGACTTGGCCATTTCCGCGTGGTACACCTGTCGCTATGAGCAGATGCTGTATGTTCTGCTACTCGCAATATTCCTTGAATGCGAGAGATGTGAAAGCAATGCTTCTATCGGACACTATGCGGCAAGGATTTCCAAAATGTACAGCTTGTTTATTTAGACAGTTTAAAACTTCGTCTACACCAGTGCTACGAGTTGGGTATAGCCAGACATATTTTGAGAATCCGTCTACTACGACAAGGATGTGATTGTAGCGCTTGGTCGTCATTTCCATGGGACCGACGTGATCGATGTGGTACGTAATGAAGGGTAAATCACCTTTGTCGATTGATGTTAGAAATCCTCTTTCTTGCCTGCTTTGACATTTACGATTAGGCATCTAATGCAATTCTCGACGATTCGCTCTGTTTTATCTTTAAGCTTGGGAATGAAATACGACCGTTCGATGATATCCTGTGTCTTTTTGGCAGAAAAGTGCCCTTGGTTATGCGCGCTCTGAATTATTTCATTTTCCATAGTTGAAGGTACTACCACTAGCTCACGAATCGGGTCTTTGAAGAGAACGTTATTCTGAATATAGAAGTCCTGGTATGCATCCTTTTCTACAAGGCTTCGAACTGCTTTTGTCCAATCGTCGTTAATCTGGGCTTCCTTTAAGCGATGAGTTATGGAGTCCAATAAAAAGAAACACGAGACTCGGCTTAGAGCATCAGCATGTTTCATTTGAGTCCCTGAACGATGCTCGATCTTGTAGTTAAAGTCCTGCAAATATAAAACCCAACGAGCTACGCGAAGAGGAACTTCCTTTTTGTTAATAGTCAATTTGAACGCGTTACAATCAGTTACGATTGTAAACTTTGTGCCTAACACATAAACACGCCATTTGACTAGAGCTCCGATAATAGCCAGTACTTCCAGTTCGTAAGAATCGTATTTTTCCTCGAATGGTGTTGTCTTTCGGCTCATGTATTGGACTGGATGGAAAGCACTGTCTACAGGGTCCTTCTGCAGTAAGACTGCGCCAAAACCGTACTTGGACGCGTCTGTGTGGATTTCCGTTTGTAAATTTGGGTTATACAACTTGAGGACTGGTTCGCTAATAAGAGCAGTCTTCAGTCTTTCAAACGCCAATTGTTGTTTCTCTCCGAATTCGTACTTTGAATCGCCTCTCAGTAAGTCCGACAAGGGCTTGGCAATGGATGCGTATCCGTTTATAAACTTGCGGAAATAAGAAGTTAGACCTAGGAATCGCTGAATCGCTTTTTTGTCATGTGGTACGGGAAACTCTTTTACAGCTTGGATCTTCTCCGGACCTGGGGTGATGGTTCCACTTTGAATTATGTATCCTAGAAACTGCACTTTACTGTGCAACATTTGGCACTTACTCCAGTTGATACGTAAACCGTTCCGAGAAGCAACCTCCTAGACGTTTTTCAACTTAGCAAGTCCTTCTTCTAAGTCCAGACTGGGTATAATTACATCGTCCATGTAAACAACGACAACATTGGTGGTGATCAGCTCCCTAAGAACTGCCATGATGAATCTGGTGAAAACCGCAGGTAAATTCGATATGCCGAATGGTACATAAAGGAATTCGAATTGTCCAGATTGGGTCACAAATGATGTGTACTTTCGAGAGCCTGGTTTAATAGGAACGTGAAAGAAGCCGTTTGTTAGATCCAAAGTAGTGAATATCTTGGAACCTTGCAGCTTGTCTAGCACGGTTTCCATATGAGCCATCGGAAAATTGTCTCGGATAATTTTCTCATTAAGTTTTCGGTAGTCACAGCACAGTCTCTTCTTCCCGTTTTTCTTCGATACCAAAACTACCGGCGCTGCGTATTCTGAGGTGCTTGGCTGGATTATTTTCTCAGCAAGCCAATCCTCAACTTGATTTTCAACTGTTTTCTGGTCACAGACAGGTAATCGACGTGGATGCTGATAGACAGGTATTTCATCCTTCAAAATGATTTTCATGTATACCGGAGCATTTGCGTTGCGCACGGGTACATATTCTTCAATCAAACTTTTGACCTCAGACTGCTGCGATTGATTTAAATGGGATAAATCAACGTGATCGAAAACAGCTACCTGTTCTGCACACATGCCCTTGAAATCTTGTAGAAACTCGGATTCAAAATTGACATGTTTGTCTTCGTTACTTTTGGATTCGTTCCTACGCATAAACTCAGTGCCTTCCTTGGTAACTTTCATGTCCACAATGTCCAGGATAGTTCTGCCCAAAATAGCGTCGAAGCCCATGTCCTCATCCGGAACCACGTGAAACTCCACCTTCATGTGCATGTTGTCTATTTCCACAGGTATGGCAATGCTCCCGAAAGTTAGCACTTGACTCTCGCCTATCCCCGTCAAGCACTTTTCTTTTCCGGTGAGAGTTTCGTTGCCTAGTTTAAGGCAAATGTTCCTGCGCATCAGGCATAGATCTGCGCCTGTGTCGACGAGTCCTTTGAATTGAACGACTGAAGCTTTGATTACTTTTAATTCAAGGCCTGAAGCCGTAATTTCGCTTTGGTTTAGTAACTGCGTTCTCCATGTGAACGGCATTAGCGTTGCTCTCCTGTTTCACCTCAACCTGTATTTTGCACTGTGCAGCACGATGACCTGGCTGACCACACCGATAACAATTATTATTATCCTTTTTCTTGCAATCTTTCTTTAAATGGGACGGATCCCCGCACTTAAAACTTTTGCGCACAAACTCTGATTTCGAATCGAAGTTTTTGGATCCATCTGCCTCAGCAAACGCGTTTCATTCTTGTAAGGCATCTTATATGAGCTGCGAACTTTCTTGTAGACTTCAATCTGCTCCTTTAAATCCTTTAATGTTTTTGCCTGGTACAACATGATTTTGTTTGCCTTAGCATCTGGAACTCCCTTCACAAAGTACTCTATCAAGCTCTCTTTATCTAAGTTAACTGGCTTAGCTATTTCCATCAAAGCATACAAATATTCCTGAATTGTCTCTCCCTTTCTCTGTACACGTTGACCTAGGTTGCGATGGACCTCAGCAGATGATATTTTAACAGCAAATAGTTGAAGCTGGCTCCACTGTACAGTCAAAGCACATTCCTCTTACTCCTGAATCCACTGATCTATATCTGGGCTACCTGTACCTGCAAAATTAGAAACACTGCCTCCTACATCTTTAAGTGTAAACAAAGAACGGCTGGTAGGTGCTGGCTGCACGGGAAAATCGAGAGCGGTAGCCACAGATTCGACTCCATCCGAATCGTTGTTATTATCCTCGACCTGAATACCGAAGTGAGCAAGAAGTCTATCCTGTAAGTCGCGCTTTCTACCAGCTGTGGGTAAATTTAGCTCTAGTAGCTTTGCGCGCAAGTCGTCGCATCGCATTACCATTATCTCTTCGAGTTCCATTTTGAATTAACTTTCTTTACAATGTATTGATATTAGCTTAACAGTAACAATAAGATTGTTGATGTTTATATAAAGTTTATAATAATAGATATTTCAGTTAATGACAAATGTTTGGTTTTATACATACAGTATACTTGAACTGCTTGTCAGCAACTTTCAATTCGATTAGGCCTTCTGACTAGCACCAGTTTTGATTGTCTGCTTTTCGATACTGCTTGCCTGCCAATTGGATTTTCTGCTGCTTTTCCACTTGAAAAGTTCTTGCCGTTGCTTGTCCGCTGACGTCGATGCCTTCCGCCAAGATCTGCTACTCCAGACTCCGTGCTGCTTCAAATTCCTGTCCTCCAGATTACGCCAACCCGCCTCTGCTCCAGTGTCCGCCTCACGCTCCTGACTCGCTCCGCTCGCCTCTGTCTATCGATGCTCCCAACGCCTTTCACAGATCAGCCTCTGCAAGTTACCAGTTCACCGTGACCGGCCGGATCCCAGACTGACGCTCTGATGATCTATGATGCACTACCTCCTGGACTATAGTTGCTATTTGCCACAAGCGTTTCCCTTGCGCGTCTTCACACACTTTAACTGTGTCTCTCCGCATACATCAATATGCCAAAATGCTGCTTCGTCGACGTCTTTTTTGCACACTGCCAAATTAACTGCGCAGTTGCCTTAAGTTGCAATTTCACCAGACCTGAAATTTCGCAATCACTGTAGTTGTGTTTGCAAAAAAAAAAGTACTTCTGCACTCTTATTGTCTTGCACTTATGTTTGGGTCAATCCCGGACGAGCCCCCAAATTGTAGGAAATTGTTATATTCACATACAATGTTTATTGGGATTAAGTTTAAACATAAAGTGCTTATATTAGTTTTACAATGTTCTTCCGGTATCGGTATTCCTTCACACACAAAAACGATCTTGTTCTCTTTACGAACGCTAAACGACGACTCCCTGCGGCCTCGGCGGCCTTAAAAGAATCGAGTACTTTATTGTGTTTTAAATGGCGAACTGATTAAGAGTTGCCATATAGCTTAACCCGCTTCGAGTGTGCCGTGTAGTAGACCCGCCAGATTCAAATCCCACAATTATATGCCGTTTACATCATTCGATTATCTCTCTTGGTTCAAAAGTTATGATTTATTACCAAAAAAATGTCAAAGGGCGCCACTTTGCAACTGTTCAAATAATTCTTGTAATACAGAGCGTTAAGCAGGGTGAATCTAGACCAAGCGCTTACGTATCTAGAAAAAATAGATTGCGAACCGGTATTTTTTTTTTCCTATCAAGTCTGAACTTTCTTAGGTGTGTTAGTTCTTTACTGAACCAAGGTGGTTTTGTGGAGACTGACGGTTAGTAAAACGGAACACAAGAATTAAAAAACGAATTTTATTTTTGTTTTTATTTGTGCTTTATTTATTGAGTTTAGGGTTCGGAATTTAACACACATGTTAAAAACATGTAAAATTGTATTTGTATAAAGTAGTTCACAATGTGAACTTCACATGTGTGTCAAAAACAAAAGTGTTAAAGTCTGAAAAATAATTGTTAACACGCACAGCTTACCTGTGTTTTTTACACAATGTGTTATTAACACGACGTGTTTTTTACACAATGTGTTTTTAACACAAATGAAAATTACATTTCACGACATTAACAAGTCGAAGGGAAAATGAAAAAAAACTAATATCGGCAATGATATTTTATATGTTAGTTTTAACCATTTTAAAGCATATATGAATTCTTATACTCTAGAAAACCGTGCATTTTTCAGTTTAACATATAATTCTGACACTTTAATGTCAAAAACTCCATGTGTTAAAAACACGCTGTGTAAAAAACACGTTGTGTGTGTAATTTTTTTTTTTTTATGTGTGCTTTATTTTTTGAATCTTCTCTATATGAGACTAACAATAAGTTTATCAAATCTTGAGAATATAACTTAACCTACAGTCATGTAGACTGAATTTAGACTAACGGGCCCTAGTATTTATTGGTGGGCTGGCAGATCGTTTCGATGCAGACGAGTTCTGTTCTTTGACCGGTGGTATGCCCAGATGTGGATGTTTTCGTTCCGAACATACCATGGTGCCCCAGTGATTGTTCGAAGGATTTTTGATTGTGAGCGCTGTATGATGTCAACATTGCTGTTGCTCGCGTTTCCCCAGAGCTGGGAGCCGTAAGTCCAAATGGGCTTAAGGGTGGAGTTGTAGAGAAGAACTTTAAAGTCCAGACACAGGGGTGATCGAGAATTTATAATCCAGTGTCTGAGATGTACTTTCTTGCATTCAATGTGCCTCCGCCAGGTTAGGCGTCTGTCGAGGTGGACGCCGAGATATGTTACATCGCTGGCTTGGGGGATCTGCGTACTATCAAAGTTAGCGGACGAACGATTGTCTATTAAGGGTAAACGCTATATGTTTACACTTTTGTTCATTAATTTTGATTCGCCAGTCTGATAGCCACTTCTCAACTACCACCAAATGATCAGCTAGTTGAGCTGTTGCTTAATTGGGCATCTCGAGCGGCTCAGGATTGCGGTGTCGTCAGCAAATATGGACGTAGTCAGCCTCTCGTTCGTAGGTATGTCTGCTGTGTATAGGACGAACAGGGTAGGGCCCAGTGCGCTACCTTGTGGGACTCCGGCTTCAATGTTATACTCGTTGGATGTCGTTGTATTGCATCTCACCTCGAAGACTCGGTGGTAGAGGTACGACTTAAGTAACTTGTGAGTGTTTTCTGGCATTAATGTTACGATTTTATGCATAAGGCCTTCAAGCCACACTCGGTCGAATGCCTGAGAGACGTCGAGGAATATCGCACTACAATATTCCCGATGTTCGAAGGCAGTACGAATTTTTGAAGTTATCCGGTTGACTTGCTCGATTGTTTCGTGGCTTTCACGAAACCTGAACTGATGTGCCGGTATTAAGTTTTGGTCTCTTAAATATGGTGTTCTGCGCGTGAGCAGGCATTTTTCTAGTAATTTGGACAGGCACGATAGTAAGCTTATTGACCTATAGGATAAGGGAATTGTGTGGTCTTTCCCAGGCTTCGGTATCATTATAACCACAGGCTTTTTCCATTTTTTGGGGTAGTAGCCAAGTCTTGTGATCGCGTTAAATAGCTTGCATATAGCATTCCTGATTAAGATTCCGGTTCCTCCGTGGGCCTTGCCGTCCGGATGATCTGTGCAGTTTGAAGTATAGCCTCTTATTTGGAAGTTGTATTTACTTGTGAGATGCGTTTCTGCCAGCAGCATTTTATCTAATTGGTTTTCATTGAGGAATTGAGTTATTTCAAGTTTGTGCCGTGAAACGCCATTGGCATTCCACACGGATATTCGAAGGCAAGACATCGATTATTTAGATTGCTGGGACGTGAGCAATTTTATTAAAATGTTTTGATTTTGCATAAGGTTATCCATTGTTTTTTCATGAAGGACATAAATCATCATGGTTTCGATGTAAATATATTTTGCCCAGAGCATTGAGCTTGTGCGATCCTCGTCTGATTGGCTACTTCTGTTTTTAGGGCACTGGCGTATGAAACTCCCCCATTTGTGTTGAGGGGCCCAAATGAAGATCTGGCTGCTTTCGCAAAGAAAACGTCAGGTGTGTTTTGCGATTGAACGTATGCATTTTGTGCATTCTGGGAGCGTGCATATTTTGCTTGTTAAAACTGACTCTTCAGCTCTTTATAGACCGGGCAGCGGTATGGTTTTCTCCACAGTTAGCACTTTCTTCGTCTTTGGGTCTTCTTTGCTTGCTGGGCACGGTTAGGTTTCTGGTGTGTCCATACTCTTGGCAGTTTGTGCATTGCAGCGGACCAATTCGCTTATGCGGTTCTTCAAGAGTAATCCTTCTATGCAACAGGAATTGCAGTTTGTACACTTGATTTTTTTTCAAGGCTCTGCTTTCTGCTTCCAGTTCGACCTTAAAGAGTGGTTGCGGCTTTTTGTTTCCGTTGATAATATTAATAATATTTTTAACGAAAAATCCTTTTTCCTTCAGTGCCTCTATTATATCATTGGTGGATACGTCGGGCTCTATGCCTTTTAGCACTACTTGGAAGCCCTTGCTACTCTTGAGCTGGTAAGTGTAGTAGGGCTTCTTAGCCTCGTCTAGGTGTTTTGTTACAGCTCTGAATTGATCTTCAGTTATTGCTTGAAGCTTTGTTTCGTGAATATTTCCTTTGACAAGAGGAGTAACATAAAAGTTATCATTCCCGACCAGCGCAACAATTTTCTTTACTAGGGCATTTGAGTTCTGTTCCCTTATATAAATAGGCGGGGGCTTTGGCTACAGCTTCGGATTGATTATTTTCAATATCCGACAACAGGGCGAATCTGTTGTTACTAGATGCCCCTGGTTGTTCGCCGCCTTTATTAGGGTAATTTTGTTTTGGTTTATTTCCAACCATTTTATTTTGCGGGCTTAGCTTCCGTTTGATTTGGATGTAACGATCCATGCCAGTCTGTATGGCCGGACCCACTTGTTGTTGTTTAATGTTGCCGATATTGACACCCGTACATCCAATTGGCTTTGTAGTTTTATTCGGCGCTGCAGAAGTTGCCTTCGCATTCGAAATCGCGTTGTTGGTAACGGAGACCGTTGGTGCTTTTGTTGCAGTTGCTGCGGTTGCACAAATTAACGAGGTTGCAGTGCTCGTGGCCGGTGAGCTGTGAGTCGGAGCTGGGGGTGGGGTTCTACACTGCAAGCTCCATGAAGTGGGAGTTGGTCTGAGTAAAGCGGGAGAACAAGACCGTGCTCTCGCACTGTCAATGGTCAGTAGGGCTGAGTTGCTCTTTGATGAAGTTCTTTCTACTTCAGTATCACGGGTTGAGAAATAAGAGATATAACTGTTTCTCTGGTCTACGGAGCTTCTACGCTCATTTTTTGGTTCGCCGCTCATTGAGCTATTACTCGTGGCACTTCTTAGTTTTTATAATAACTTTGCACTAGTTTTATACATAGCACTAATTATTATTTTCTGTTTTTAGCTGGAGTAGTGTATCCAGTATTTTTTTAGTTATTTGTTTTTCACTTTTAAGCTGATTTTTCCGGAGCTCGCGCAAAACACGTCTGCACTCTCCGAATTCGAATTATAACGAATTTACTGTTGAATAAAAAATATTTGTAGCATCATTTATATTATGGCATGAGTAGAGATCGGACCAATCGAACACAGATATATAGAAAATGCGAAAACAAAGTAGTCGTTTAGTAGACTTCTCTGATTTCTCTTCTAACACAGTACCAGTGCTGATTGAAACCTCATATGATATGGATGATATGGATCTTCAGCTTGAGTAAGAGGTGCTATCTTGGACAGAAATACGCGGTCCGGATTTGATACGAAACATAGGTCCAATAAACGACCTAGTGAATTTTTAATATTGTTAACTTGAGACAAAGATATATCTAACAAGCCTTCAATAAAGTCGTGTTGGTCTAGTGGAAGTAAGACATGACCACGATGTTCCTGGGATACTAAAATCTAATAGAACTAAAAAGTGGTCTCTATCGGTCAGTTTGTTTGACACTGACTGACACTAAAACTACCAGGAAACGACAGCCTTAAACATATGAATTCTATATTATAGAATTCCTCAAATGTTACCACTTCTGACGTGAGAGTTGAGTCCACGGCAATTAGAACTCCACCGCACAGTGGATCCGCTTGTATGGAAGAGCGGCCATAAATACTAATAATGACCATAGCGTGCCGAAATTTATAACAAAAATATAGAAAAGTTGTCTAAACATATACCAAAAAAATTGGCCATATGGAACGGATATATCTTATAGCTCCCATAGGAACAATCGTCCCAAAATTAAAAAAAATATTTGTTTCAAGATTTTATTATTTATGTACATAAAAGTAAAAAAAATAAGGAAGAATGGAAGATATTTTTCATATTCATACATATTATCAAATAACTTAAAACAAAATCAACAAACAAAATATTAAAGAAACAAAAATTATAAAGTATCATCAAGTAATTCATACACAGATGTAAGCAGACTCGACTTATCTTTTTTTGGAAGTTGTCTCTGTCCTGTTAAAAATGGATCTGAACGCAATAACAGGTTGTTCATGACATCTGTGTTTGTTAAAGTACGAGACACTTTCCGACTGTGTTGAAGTCTACATTTTTTTATTTCCTTGTTATTGGACTCTGCAGCTTCCTCCGAAAGCTCTCCAATCGATACTAAAGCATGCTCTATTACAGCTGACCCATGAATCAATACTTTATGGACGGTAGCCGGTAAATAGTACCATGGATATGCATCTATTAGATGTTTAGCTGTATCCAGCGCGTAATTTTGAAACTTCTCCACATTAATTTTGTATCCCGATGCCATGGCTTGCAATAATGTTGCACATCTGTTAATCAAAGATGCATCGATTCCTGTTATTTCGGAGCTCAAAGCTGCATTAAAAAAGAATTTTCTTGCGATATTTCCGTCGTTTGACGATCCTCTACCTCCATCTCTAGGTTTTTCCACTAGTATTCCCATTTTTTCGCGAAATTGCTCCTGAATGTGTTTCTTTCTGTTTAATACTTGAATCTTTTTTTCCTCATCTCGCACTTGCCACATTTTGACCTCTAGTTTATATAAAATGTGTAAAAAGTATTCAAAGAAGCGTATATATGAATGTAGTGGAGATAAACCAAATTTATAAAATCTTGTGTGAACTTCTTTACTCAAACATTTTTGTACATTGTTCATTTCTGTTGGTCTTGCTCCACATATATAACACGTTGCCGAGGATGATTCACTGATTGCGTTGCACACCTTTCCATCTACCATAGTCAGATGTCAGATATGCGTAATATAAATGTTTTTATTAGAGACGATTAATTCTTTTGGCTTTAATTGTTTAATTTTTGCTTCAAAATATTCAGCTTCATCTTTTGACACCTTAGCGGTCTCTTTCTTTAATTGAAATCTGATTGGTCGACAGTAACGGGGCGATGATGGCCTGGGGTTTTTCCAAATTATTGTATTATCTATTTGAGAAACCAGCTGGAGGGGTACGTAGGAGGTTACAAATAAGCTTCTGTTGTCCGAATCACCGTTTGAAAACTTTTGCTTATACTCGCTATGCCCCGTACTTTCATCAAAGCCCCATTTTCCAATTAAAATTAAATTCTTAACTATATTTTCAGGAATAGTTTCAATCATGTTGGTTTAAAGCTCTATTATACTAGATGCCGTATTGTCTAGTAAGCTTTGTATTTCGACTTCCGCACGAGATTTGTCTATATAAATTCCATCAGGGAATCTTGTTTTTTTTTAACTTAGTACTCCTTGATAACTGGGAAAGAATTCAAAGGATATTTTACTATTTACAAAGTTTCTTATCAGCAAATATTGGTGTTTCGTTATGTAGGTCTCCATTAAAAGTGAAATAACTTCCATGGGATCTGCTGGCAAGACATTTTGATATTTGTTATCATTGCGTAGAGCAGAAACAGCGGACTCTTCTATTTCGATCAGCTGACCTACACGTCGTCGTTTTGTTCTCTTTTTTTTTTTCGGTTTGCATAACAAAATGTTTATTGGAGAGTGTTATGTGAAACTTAATTCACTTTCACCCATGGGTAAAAATCAACAAGAAGTAGTGAATAAAAAAAAGACTAATTGGAAGAAGAAGACAAGTATCCAATTGTCTGATGGGTGCAATCTTTTTAGTCTTCTTCTGTTCATAGGTCTGGAAAGTGTGAGGGCAAGTCTGTTTGTGTGGGAGATGAGTCTTGATCTGTAGCGAATGGCAGAATTGGTGATAGATTTACAAACAGGATTAATTGAGATCTCGAAAAATAGTAGTATTTCTTGTATAGTATGGGGCGTTTATCATATGTCTTAAAATTTTGGATTGGCAGGATTCAACTCTTTTTATAGAAGTGTTACAGGCAGTGCCCCAGAAGTGTATACCCCAATGAAGACTAGGCATCAAGGTTGCTTTGAAGAGCCGGGTTTTCGCCGTGATCGACAGTCCACTGCCCGGACGAAGAAGCCATCTCATTTTCCCCGCTTTTTGCCTTACTGAAGCACAGGTTGCCACAATGTGCTGCTTCCAGGTAAGCCGCCTGTCCAGAGTAAGCCCAAGGTACTTAACCGTGTCCAAATGCTTTATTGGATTCCCGTCTAAGGTTAGGCGATAGGTGTTCAGCCTGTTTAATGAAAAGGTTGCATGCTGAGATTTGGCAGGATTCACTGCGATGTTCCACCTCGACGCCCAGGCCTCAAACTCATTTAGCATGTCCTGCACCATATCTGTCGCCTCTCTTCGCAGAGCACTTGTCGCCAGAAATGCTGTGTCATCTGCATAGGTAGCTGTTCCGAGGTGAATATTGTATACAAGACAGGACCCAGCACACTTCCTTGAGGGACTCCAGCAAGAATAGGCCTTGAAGCAGACTTTGATCCTCGAACATCCACCTGGAAGGTTCTACCAATTAGAAATGAGCGAAGGAGATCAAAGTATGTCGGGGGATTTGTTCTCTTTGAAGCCTTCTCAAAATCAAGTTTAGGACGGCCCCGATTAGTACTTTCTTCTATTTGATTTGATTTGCAATCTCGGAGTTTTATTGAAATTGATTCTTTTTTATTAAGCCATCCAGATTTAGTTTGAATAACTGAACATTTTTTGCGTTTGTAATTATTCCAAAAAAGTGCAATTGTTTTGCAGAGGTTTTCCTTTTATTTTGACACTTCGCTCAACTCTGCAATAATGTAGCCGTTGTTTTCAATGCTCGCTTGCATATCGGAAATCAATTTCTTTAATTTTTCAGCGTTGGTTCCATTTTCCGTGCACCACAAATTAAAAATATATTGACGTGGAAACACACACTTTTGCGATGCACCTACCAAAATCAAAAATGATTCAAAAGGGAAAAATAAACAAAATTTTAAAAAGAATTTATAAATTAATAGTTTTGCAAAAACACAAACCACGAAAGACGAAGACAAAGCAACACCGCAACAGCACAATAGGCAAAGAGTCACCTTTGACTGCTTTGATATTTTTACTAGTAAACACACATCTGCAAGTTTCTGCAGCTAATTTAAAAACATTTAACACCTTGAAAGTAATACAAACACAATGACGTACATACCAATTTCTGGATTTATCTGGAACACAACTAAAACTTTAACTAAACATAAAAAAGACGTTCACAAAATACACAAAAAAGGGTTATTCGATCAAGTTATTTGTGCGAATAAACTTTGACAGGAAAGTTAACTATTAATACATAGTTTTAAAGTAAATACCTTCCACTTCAAACTCCATATCACAAAATATAAATTTGGACACAAAATATTATAAAAACACGCTTTCAAAGCTTAGTGTTGCTGCGAAAATTAGTGATGCGAGCAGTTTTGCTTTGCAACTAAACACGTGCTCACGACTTTAGGTCTATTTTTAAAAAGTGCCGATAGTTTCCCAGAAAAATCTGGTATGCCACGAGGAAGCTTGGGCATTTTAGAGAAAAACTGCGTAAATAGAGTTTAAATATTTTATGATCGGTTTTTTGATTTTTGGCCTCTGACGGAACCACTGTGCACCGCCTCATCTGGATGGACGGTCATGCCTATAGGTAGTGTACTTACTAGGGAAAATTTCGGAGTTTAAGATCTTCTCTTTTAATCAGGGTTAGACCTCTGTGGGTCCATTGTGTTACCGTATGATCTCTTTTGGGTCCCCTATCCATGATGTGCCCCCACCGGGAGGATTTAATAAAAGAGTTAAAATTTTTAAGGTTAATCTCTGATATTTCGGTTAGATCATTTATGAACCTACCTATCAGAGCCTCGAAGGGTGTGTGACTGTATTCACGGGTTTTACATAGATCCGTTTTTGCCGGAATCGATTTGTCATGCTGAAGAATCTTAGCGTGACCATAGAATTGCGCATTCCATTGCTTCGTGTCCCTCAGTCGTATGGCTGCCGATTTGGCCTATATCATGCGTGCTAGGTCCAGGGTCGGGAGGTTCAAGATCGCGTTAAGAGCTTCGTTTGGGGTAGTTCGAAAAGCTCCACTGATGTACAGAACCGCCATGCGCTGCACTTTGTTTAGGAGAGTCAAGATACATTGTTTGTGCAGAGCGGTTTACCACAGAGCCACCCCATATAGTAGGATTGCCTTGACTACCGACATGGGGTATGAAAAAAAGTGACAAAACGTACTTCAGTAAAATCCATTGTAGCTAAAGAAGTTAAGGTCGCCCCAATTTTTTGATTGGACACTCTTGAAGGCTCTTGTGGCTCTGGGCTACGAAGGGTTTTCTTGCTATTAAGCTGCAAAAAGTGCCTAAAAATCGAAAATTTGGAACTTTGACCACGGATTTATCAAAACTGTGACGTGATGGGAAGTTTTCAAGTATGAGGTAGTAATCTACAACTAAAATCCTTTCTGGTTTGGTAGCTTTTATTCTTGGGCTATTTTTTTGTCGACCAGTGTAATCCTTCGCTGGCCTTCCCTGCCCTGGGGATGAATACAACTTTCGTTTCCCGCCACGCTGTTGGTAGTTTTCCTACTGCAAGAATGGTCTGGAAAATGTTTCTCAGCCAGTCCTAGCTGTCCTGCTTGTTGAATTTGTGCCGGTGCTATATTGTCCGGTCCCGGCGATTTGTATGGTTTGAAACTATGAATAGACCAGTTTATATTACAGTCTGATAGTAGGAGATTTAAGTTAATTCCTTCTCCAGTATTGCTTCCTGGGGGATGTCCGGTTTGCAGGCGGCTCCCTGGGAAGTGATCGTCTAGGAGTAGGTTTAGGGAGTCTGACCATGATCCGTCTGCCTTTTAAAGATAGCCCAAGGGCGCGGCTGTTTTAGAGAGTATTTTCCTGAGCTATGCGGCGTCAGTTGTTTTTACAATATCTGATCAGAAGGCCTGCCATGCAGTTATCTTCTCCTTTCTAATAGTTTTTTTGTATGTGGCTAGCAAGGCTATGAACCGGGCTTCTAGCGTACCATACGCAGGCATATTAGGGACAGCTGGGACTCAACCGCCTTCCATTTGTTCCTAGGAATCCTACTCTCCGGATTTCCCCTGTCAATAAGTCCAAGTAGGACCCGATCATTAATGATCTCGGCAAAGGACACCGACGGCTGGATCTTCGATCTCTTCGCCGACGGTCCGGGCAACTCTATAGAGCGTTGCCTCTTTGCCTGAGCACCTTCATGTTGGGGCTTCTCCTGTCCATAGTTTTGGAACACCGTCCTTGCCGACTTAACACTTCTTAACACCAGCAGGTGACCCGATCGACTTTGCTGCGCCTACCGCTGGTTTTGTCGCAAATGGGCACGTAGCGGAGGCGTTAGCGATAGTCTTTCTGTCCCCCGACATCCCTAGTTTGGGATGAATTTTGGCACGGTCCGAATTACACCGTAGTCCGGCCCGGAGTGAGATGTGTAGGAGTATGTCCCTATTAATAAAATTCCACACAGTATAATATATGTGTGTACACAATAGTTTATAGTTTTATTCCACAAATATTATCTGGTCAGGATCACTGCTGGCATTCAACTGAACTTAGTCTCAACTCACGACTCGCACCAACCCCCGACTCTCTGAGAGAGTGTGAGAGCGTTGAGATCACAAGAGAGAGAGAGCACATTAAGATCAAGCAAACAACAACAACAACAGCCACACTACTCTGACTATGATTGGGGAGTCTACCCTGCATTTCCCAAATTCAGCCCGAGCGCTAAAATAGCACTGAGTCGACTGCGACGCCGGCAGAGCGTCTGCAGAATCGACTCTCTCACCAAACCCCTCTCTCTCTCAATCACGCTCTCCCAAATTTCTCTCTCTTAAAATCATAGAAAACGAGACAAAATGTCGAACTTCGCCTGTATCGCTCTGCAAGGTCAAGCTGATGCTACAAGGTGCTTATAAAAAATCTTTTCAGATGAAATCATTTTGTCCTACAGCCCAGAAGGATGTTATTCTTCCACTGCTAAGTAAGTTTTTATCATTCTTGCCTCGGTATATAATTTTATAAAAACAAATATTTTTCAAATTCAGATCCCATTGGTCAGGTGGAGCCTACAGAGCCTCTGGAGAGAATGCGGAAATGGCAGCTCACCAAGACTCCGGAAGCTGAGAGCCTGCCGAAGACCTCTACAAGTCACCGTAATTTGTAAAAATCCATTAATTTAATGTAATAATAAACCTATTGATAAAAGCAATGAAATTTAACATATTTTCAATGAAAATGGGCGATGAATTTAGCGCCTATAAGGAGATGAATTTGGTGATGAATTAGGCGATGAAAAATGGTGATGAACAGGTGCTAAATCAGCGCCAGTTTCTGGCAGTGATGAGCCCCTAGGACATGCCCATGTTAAAATCATCATTTTTCCACTTTTTTGGCATTTGGTTAGTCTAATAGTAAAGTTATAATCAATACAATATTACCAGGAAAAGATCAATTACAACAACAAACTTTTAAATACTCAGGGCGGCAACACTACTACTATTTTGACCGCAGCTGTGTACTTTTATGTTTTTTGACTATGTTTTCTAGAATTTGTTTCTGACTTAAAAAAAATCCTAAAATTTTTCTAAGTATGGGGTTTGAAAGATAAAGAGTGTATTTTTTAAAAAACTTTAACATCGAATCAAACCGTGCATCCGTTTGCCTCTGAGATCTCTAGAAGGTTGGCCAATTTCAGCATTTTTCGAACTTTGAGGTCCTTATGCTAAGAATCCTTGCGTCGGGGAACTTTTTGGAAAACGCAGTTTAACTTGGGAAGTCGTAACGAATCCAATAATATAGCATAGGTAAATTTAAAAAGCACTAAAAATGCTGCACAGTGTTATTAATAGAAACGTTAGGACAACTTAACGTTTATATACCTAATCCTTTTTTTGCATTAACCCTTATGAGAGTCGCAGAAAATTCGGATACATGGAATAAAAGTAATTGTTTTGACAATACTTTTGGCAATTATGTAACTGTTGATGCCGTCGATGCATCAGCGACTTACAAAAAAATAAAAACTCTTGGATAGAATTTTTCTATGAATTTTATTAAATAAATGTAATAGTTCTGAATTCAAATTATTCTTGTGGGTAAGAGCTGCCTATCTCAGTTATAAAATCATGTATTTGCAAATTATCGCAACCCAGAAAATGGAAAAACATTTTTAGTTATTATCTATTGAGTTTTAACAACAAAATTTTATTTTTTTCTCAGCAGAGAGATTTCTACGCAAGTCAGTTAAAACCAGTTTTAAAGCAGAAAATTATCTTTTCACAGTTACTTGGGTAGCTGGCACACTTTGAATAATTGATGCCAACTTATATAAAATAGGACAAGCATATTTCTTTTCTTTCCAGTATGTCATTAAATCCGTTGATATATCCAATGGTTTCGGATTGTAGTTATTCATTTTATTGTATTCGTTTTGGAGCACTTCATCTTCTTGTTCTTTCTCAATATCGATAACCTCGATCGCGTTAAGAAATGTACTGAGAAGTGAGCTGCTACGCTCATTGTGATTGGCATTTTCGTACAAAGCATTATGGTTCGAAGTAAGATTTTTCTAAAAAACCAAAACCTTTTTAATACATATTTTCAATTTCAGAAAATCATGTTCACCCCGTCAGTCACGCCATAAATTTTACGAATTATTTGTTTCAAATGATTCCTAGCTACCATAATATTGCCAGGATCTACATTTAACAGTCGGCGAAGTCTAGGATCAAAATATAACGAAGCCACAGATACATCGTTTTGAATTAAATTCCTTTCACGAGTTTGCAGGCAGTTCGATAGCAAAGAGCTTACTGAACTGGTCATAGCTTGAATTTGCAGTTTCATTTCCATCCAGGTTTTATAAAAGTCAGAGAAATATAGTTGTTCTTCTTGTAATTTCTTGGTAGTTATATATACCGGTTCAAGCACGGCCACAAGTGCGTTAACTTCACTCCATTCCGGCCAAGACAAGTTTTTATTATTTGGGTAAACGTCCAGGAAGTCTTGAAAAAGTTTTAATTTATTCAACATATTATATGAAGAACTCCATCTAGTTGGTGTATCAACTTCTGGCTGAGGTAAATTCATGCTAGAAAGCAAATACCTACCCACAGTAAATATTAGATAAAATTATTTAAATAAAAAAATTATAATTACCTGTTAGTTGGACATCTCAATGTTTTGGCCAAGTCTCGAGCTTTTGTTAATACAATTTGAAAGTCTGATAATTTAAGAAAATCCTTAACAGCCAGCTGTAGAGTATGCGCTGCACATTTACTAGAAGTAATTCCATGAACCTGTATCTCGTCAGTAACGTCTTCAAGATCTTCTGCGTTACTAAGCGTTTTATCTTGGTTTAATAGCTCAACCGTGTTCACCATATTTCTGCCATTATATGTGGTAACACAATAAATCTGCTTTTTATCTATGTTGTAGTCCTGCAGAACATTTTCATTAGTTTGGCTGAGATTTATTAATACTTTAATTTTTTTTTCTGAATAAAACTGTGCGTTTATTCCAAGTATGCTCCGGTTCATTCTAGTGGCAGAATCAATCTTCAAATTAATAATTTTGTCCTTCATTGAGTTGCACATATTTTTCTTCAACAATTCGAACTCGCCCGTTATAAGAAGCATTACATTGGTTGACGTTATTTAGACCTCTGAAGATCTGTCCGGTTAATATTTCAAAGAGCGAGAATGGAAATTTTTCTACTGTTACCAATTGCACGCAAGCCTTTTTTAGTTCTTGTTCGTCCATATGCAACACAATTTTCTGCTTTTTTGGTTCTGAAAGTCCAATGTCGCCGTTCGACAGATGACGTTCTAAATTGGTTATAAAATTTCCTTTGAGGGAAGCGTTGCAGATCCTGCAAAGCATTTGATTTTGCGCTAGGTTGTGCACGAAATACTCCCGGACTAAACAATTTTCTTTCCGACCCATCTTACTTTTTTAATATTATATATTTTTTTATATCTTTTGTTTTGGATAAGTTAATTCCTTGTAAGACAATGCTCAAACTTTTATATATAAATATCAAAGCATGTTAAGTTTTTCACCAAAGAATTACTATTTTTCTGACTCAGAACTTTTGAGACACAGGCAACGACTCTTATTTACTGCTGTCAAGACTTTTATTTTTTCAAAGACTTTTATTTGATTTTCATTCGAATAAAAGTCATTAATAACAGTTATGAAAGACTTTTTTAAAATATGAGTTAAACGTAACAGTTCTTTTGAGTTTTAATGTAAAAATCAAAAGTAACAGTTATTTGGGACTTTTAAAATAAAAATTTTTAATAATAGTTATAATGCAAGAGCGTTGGAGAGCGGGAGCGTAATGCAGTTAATGCGCATGCAGAAAACAACAACACAAACTGCACTATAGTTTTTACGGACAACGCCCTAAGAATAGTCAAAAAAATCACAAAAACAAAAAACACAATATTAAAATTTTAAATTGTTTTAATGAGTTTGTGCACAAAATAGAATAAATTCACTCGCGAAGTGAACGAAGTAATACGATAAATAAAATTAGGGACCGAATATTAAAAGTTTTAATTTGGAAAAATAAAAAAATTTTTTAAAAATAATAAAATAAAGTACGGGCTTCCCAGGGGGTGGGTTTTTTCTATTCTCAAACGAAATGTAAAAGCAGGATGGAAATCCGATCATTTTTGGCCGAGATACAGGGATCACCGCAAAACGCGTTTTTTAAGAGCTCTATGTGTGTTTTACATGTTACATGTTTAAGTGCGTTTTTCCCGAAACCACGTTTTGAAAGTCCGTGATCATCGGCATTTCTAAACGGATCCACCAATCGTTTTCAAACTTGTCGCATATAATAATGCATAAAAAAAACCCGACCCTGGGAAGAGTCTATATTTATTTTTAACTTTAAGTATTTTATTTTTAATTAAAAATTCGAACTTTTTATGTGAAAAACGCATTTTTGACTTTGGAAGATAAAACAAATTCTTAAAAATAAAAAACTAAAAATCGAGCTTCGCAGGGGCGTGTTTTTTTTAAATCTTAAGAAAAAATTTAAAAGCAGTATGGAAATCCGATAAATTTTATCGGAGATACAGTGATTACCGCAAAACCCCTTTTTTCAATAGTGTTCCAGCAATCGCTTTACCACCGATATATTAGCCGATAGTATCGGCTATAAAGATTGGTCGATGTTATTTAAATGACATTTAATAATATACAAAAGGTTTTAATTACATCTATCTATCCAGTTTTTATAGAAAAAATCGCTAAGTTAGTTGATTTCTTAAAGCCGAAGACCCTACCCTCCCTTAATGTGCACTTTTTTTATAAACAATTATATTTTTATACCCGTTAATCATAGAGTAAAAGGGTATATTGTATTCGTGCAAAAGTATGTAACAGGGAGAAGGAAGCTTTTCCGACCCTATAAAGTATATATATTCTTGATCAGGATCACTAGCCGAGTCGAACTAGCCATGTCCGTCTGTCCGTCCGTATGAACGCTGAGATCTCGGAAACTATAAAAGCTAGAGGATTGGCATTTTGCATGCATATTCTTGGAGTTCCTACGCAGCGCAAGTTTATTTCAAAATGGTGCCACGCCCCCTCTAACGCCCTCAATCGCCCTAAACCATTTTTTGAAAGGTGTCTGGCGTCCACACCATTAAAGATTTTGGAAAAGTAAAAATGCAGTTTTATTGTGATTATCGATACCTATCGAACTGTAGAAGAAATTTTTTAAATCGGGCCATTCTTTAAAAAGTTATGCCCGATCAAAGATTTTATATATCTATCTCCCTCGCACTCCCTTAGCTGAGTAACGGGTATCTGATAGTCGGTGCTCCCGACTATAGCGTTCTCTCTTGTTATTTAGTCGGATTTAGCATGTGTAGGCACTTATCACCATTTAATTTCCAAATATTTAAATTTTGCGCAATTTTTTTATTTCTTTAATGGAATTTTTACAGGTGTCACAGATATTATTTTGTGGGCACTTTTTTTTTAATGCACTTTTTACACAAATTTTTATTATTTATATCCACTGTTTTGGCCCGAACACGCCTTACCAAGTTATTGCTTTGAATATATAAATCATTTTATTTTTTATATATTTATCCGATGTTATGGCCTCAGAAACTCCTTACCGACTTAGCGACCTTCAGGTGCTTAAAACCAAAAAGCACTCTTTTTGTTCAACACTTTAGTCTCATACCATTGGTGGGGGAAAACAATAGTGTGAATCTATTGCTACCTTTAGCTGCAAGTGTCTAGCACTTAGCAGAATCTTAAAGGTGCAGAAAATCTCTGAGTCTCTTACCACTGGTGGGGGAAGACTTAAGAGAGGTCTGGTCAATTGTTCCGCAAGGAATCAAAAAGGCTCGAATGACAAAAAAAAAAGGTAATCCTTTAATAAGGAAAACAACCTTCACGTTTGAATTCTGTATTTAAACTGTTTTTATTTTTCTTTGCTTACGTAACTAACATGAAATTCTTGTAATATACTTATCTATGGTCTACGCAAAGACCACATCTGTCTGCCTGAGCGGGAGCCTTATCAACGGTCTCCCGCAAGGCGACCCTTTATGCAGTGTGAGAACTATTTTTATATTCAGGCTTAAGTGGCCTGTACTTAAGGATTACAAGTGCTAGCACTGAGTTTTTACTTACAGATTGTTATTTACGGCTCTAGATCAATTAACATTATGACGAGATAAAAAAAACTAGTGACAATCGCACCTTCAACATACAAATGTTCTGATATCAACATTTGTGACGAAAAATTATTACACTCGTCATTAAATACACTTTCTACCATTTTCTGATTCGGCCCACCATAGTAAACTATTCCAGCCTTTTTTTTCCCCTTCACATGCATTTTCTATTTAATGACGAGCGTAATAATACTGTAATTTTCACTCTCTTTGAACCTCTCTAAACTTCTTATAGACATTTGGGTGCTATTCTCATTGTCTCTCTCTCTTGCTTGCTTGTACATTGTAATTGTTCGTGCGTTATAGTTGTTGGTGCCCCAAAAGCCACGCTCAGTCGATAGAAGCTTTTTCTCTCGCGACCTCTGGCTTACGATTTAATTTCGTGATCCGCGCTCTTATACTTTTTGTGCTTTGTGTCTTTGCGGTTTTGCGGTTTTGGAATTTGATCCCAGTGCCAAATTTACTTGAGGTATTTTTCATATTTTATTTTATTTTCTTTAATTTTCTTATAATGGCTCTTATCTGTTCAATGACAAATTGTATTTTTTCTTCTTCACCGAATGAAGATTTTATTTTCTGCTGGTTCTGCGAAGGAATCATGCATGTTAAATGTGCAGGATTTAATGGCAGAATTAAAGACTTCCTTGAGCAGCGTGCCGGTCTCATGTGGGCATGTGAGTCCAGCAGGAAATTGGTAAGTGAGATGACCAGCTTTATAAGGCAGACTCGAGACAGCCTTTTAAATCTTTCGGGAGCTATTAAAAAGCTCAATGAAGGGTTTGATTCCGTTTGTGCCAAATTTATCTTGGACGTTGATGCACTATGGTCAGTAGAAACAAGTGGCCCTTACGACACCAAGCAAAGCTTGTTACGCGCGGAGCCCTAATCCGTTTTGGGCAAGTAAGCGGAGTCGCGGACATGGAGAAAATACGATCTAACAAAATACATGCTTACAAAGAATTTATAAATTGTTTGAAGACAGAAAATACATAAGTTTATTATAATTAGTAGCATTGGGGGTATCAAACAGTAAGACGTGGCACAGTGAATTATAGTCGTCACACAGAACACGAAAAGGATCATGCAGGGCATAATTAGATCTACATATTGGCAGGGACAACGGACGAAAACGGCGAACTGTTCTACAGGGTACATT
Organism: Drosophila pseudotakahashii; assembly: GCA_035046095.1. NCBI lineage: Eukaryota > Metazoa > Arthropoda > Insecta > Diptera > Drosophilidae > Drosophila > Drosophila pseudotakahashii. The sequence continues at coordinate 442,486 of JAWNOE010000222.1, read as the reverse complement.
CCAGTTAAGTGAACTAAGAAGGAAAGGGGAGTCGACATCACCATTAATAAGTTTGTGTGAAAACATAACTCCATGACACTTTCTACGATGGCAGAGGGTTGGTAAGTCGAGCAGGCGCAACCTCGCAAGATAAAAGGGCAGTCGACTACCTGTGTCCCAGTGTAATCCCCTCAGAGCAAATAAAAGGAATTGTTTTTGGACAGACTCTAACATATTTTGGTAACAGCTAATTTGAGGAGACCATATACAAGAGCAATATTCCATAGACGGACGAACAAGAGAAACAAAAGCTTTGTTGTGTAAGGATCATCGAACTCCCTTGACCAACGTTTCATAAATGCAAGAAGACTTCTGGCTTTATTAGATATAGTAGATCTATGGTCTTTAAAACTAAGTTTATGATCAAATAAAACGCCAAGATCCTGAACTGATAAAATTCGTTCAAGGGCGTTATTTCCAATAGAATAAGAAAACAGAGATGGATTACAAAGATAAAAGGTCAAAAAGTTACATGTGGAATAGTTTAAATTTAACATGTTAATCATGCACCACGTATACAAACAGTCAAGATCTAATTGAAGGTCATTAAATGAGCTAGGTAAACACATGGACAAACAATGCTTGACATCATCTGCATACATTAATACGGTAGACGATTTTATAACATTAGGTAGATCATTAATCATTAAGCCAAAGAGTAAAGGACCCAGGTGGCTACCCTGTGGCACTCCAGAAGTAACATTAATTATTTTGGAAATTCTATTGTTAAAACAGACCATTTGAGTTCTATTAGAAAGGTAGGAAAGTATCCAGTCAAGTAGGTTTGGAGGAAACCCTAAACGGGACAGCTTAAAAATAAGAAGTTTATGGTTCACAGAATCAAAAGCTTTAGAAAAATCAGTATAAATCACATCAGTTTGATGATGTGTCAGGAAGCCTTTAGTAATTAAAGATGTAAATTCTAGTAGGTTTGTAGAAGTAGAGCGACGTCTAGTAAAGCCATGTTGACACGGAGAAATAATAGACCGGCAATGATACTGCAACTAACAGGTAATAATTTTTTCGAAAAGTTTAGGAATTGCACTCAGTTTTTCAATACCCCGATAATTTGAGATATCTGACTTGTTCCCTTTTTTAAACAATGGAACAATAAACGATTCCTTCTATATGGATGGAAATCTTCCTTGACTTAGCGACAAATTAAATATTAATGTTAAGGGAAAAGCTAGATAGGACGAACAATTCCTCAGTTTACAACTTGGTATTTTGTCAGGACCCGGTGAAAAAGAGAGCTTAAGAGTATCAAGACTCTGAAGAACATCAGATACATTAATCACTGGTTTGAAGATAGAGTTCAGATGAGGTAGTGGGTATGGATAATCATTATTAATAACACCATTGCATTCCGTATAAGTCGATTGAAAAAAATCAGCAAATAGGTTGGAAATATCATCGTCATCAGATGCTATATTATTATTAAGAAAAAGAGAATGAGGGTAGCAATTAGATTTCCGCTTAGAATTGACGAAAGAATAAAAAAGTTTAGGATTACTTTTGAAATCACGCTTACAACGAGACAGGTAATTTTGATAGCAGTCTGAATTGTGCTGGACAAATTCCGCCTTAGCAGAACTATATTTGGCCCAGTCCGTCAGCAAGCCAGAAATTTTGAACCGTTTAAAAAGTCTGTTTTTTTTATTTTTTAGATAGGATAGTTGACGAGTAAACCATGGAAAGAGGGACATGTACATCAAATAGACGATAAAGGACTTTATAAAAATACCCAACTGCATCATCAACAGGAAGGTCAACAAGACAGGACCAATTAATTGTCGATAAAGATTCAACTAGTTTAGCATAGTCAGTCTTTTTAAAACACAAACTAGGATGTACATTTATTGCAGTCCTGGGAGCAATAAAAAATCCGTTTATACAGAGCTGAAAGGTAGGATGATGATAATCTTCAAGTAGAGATAGTGGCGGAAATCGACTAACTTCAACATCGATACCATCAAAGACGAAGATTAAGTCAAGGAGACGACCAATATGATTGCTGCAAGGATAGTTCAACAAGACCAGCAACAAAGTCATGTTGCATCCTAGTAATCATTGCCAATGAGTCATTACTCTCCAACCAAGAAATATTGGGAAGATTAAAGTCACCGAGCACAATGAGTAGGTCAGTTTCAGCAAGCAACAAGGAGATAGACTGTATGGCAGACAGGTGCAATATATACACGTTAAATTCGGAGTTAGAGGGTATATAGGAGCAAGTTAAAAAAAATTTTATTTTTTGGGAAAGATAATTTTACACAAATAAATTCAATACCTGATGAACCAGAAATATTAACAAGCTCGGAAGTTAAATCGGATTTGACTCCAATAAGAACGCCTCCACCTCGACGGGTATGACGATCATTCCGATAAACAAACAAGAGAGAACGCTATAGTCGGGTGCCCCGACTATCAGATACCCGTTACTCAGCTAAGGGAGTGCGAGGGAGATAGATATATAAAATCTTTGATCAGGCATAACTTTTTAACGAATGGTCCGATTTGAAAAATTTCTTCTACATTTCGATAGGTATTGATAGTCACAATAAAACTGCATTTTTAGTTTTCCAAAATCTTTAATGGTGTGGGCGCCAGACACCTTTCAAAAAATGGTGTAGGGCGATTGAGGGCGTTAGAAGGGGCGTGGCACCATTTTGAAATAAACTTGCGCTGCGTAGGAACTCCAAGAATATGCATGCAAAATGCCAATCCTCTAGCTTTTATAGTTTCCGAGATCTCAGCGTTCATACGGACGGACAGACGGACAGACGGACAGACGGACATGGCTAGTTCGACTCGGCTAGTGATCCTGATCAAGAATATATATACTTTATAGGGTCGGAAAAGCTTCCTTCTCCCTGTTACATACTTTTGCACGAATACAATATACCCTTTTACTCTACGAGTAACGGGTATAAAAAGTTATTTGACAAAATCTCACTATCGTGTACAGATGGGTTAAGCCAGGTCTCAGTGAATACAATAACATTAGCTTCAAAAATTGAGCTGTTTTTATAAAGCGTTGAGAGTTTACTAAGAAGCCCCCGTACATTTTGATAGTGGATTATGAAATTTAGTTTTTTGAATTTGAAGCAGAGCTGGGCGCCGACAAGGAAGTGATGGGACGCGAACTTTTTTTTTTATATATTCGTGAACAATTATATTAGCAGGCCAAAAATTAGGGTCAAGAAGTTTGGAGAACAGTTCATCCGGAACAAGTATTTTAAATGAAGAATAATCTCTTATTTGTTTAAAATTAAATTTAGTGATGTCAATACCCTTTTTGATTGGGAAGGGAGAGTTTTGAGACAATATGATGCATCACGTCGTTGACTGTGAGTGCTGCATTCAATCTTGACACAAAAATAGACTTCCTAGGTACCATGAGAGTGAGTGGTACCGGAGAAGAGGGAGCTGGGCTATTACTGTTCTTCCTAGGGATCATGCTGGAAAGTGGAACAGGAGGAGGTACAAGGGGCAGTACGAGGTGCGGCAGAGCCCCCGAAGCGAATCTGGCCGAGATTGCAACCTGACATCGGTCGTTAATGATTCGCTCCCATTGGGATCGTCCTCATCGCACGACATATAGCTTGCAGTGGGGCTGGGAAGAGAGAGGTTGCTCGAGAGATCTGGAATATGTAGAGAAACATTAGGCAGTGTAGGATTACGATTTATATTTAAAGATATTTGATTAAGAAGGATACGACCTTTAAAGTTTGAGTCGAAAACATTAAACCGACTTAATAAGTCCGTAAATCCAGCACGTAAGGCCTGGAACTCAAGCTCCATTTGCCTCATAAATGATCTAATATCAATTTTGACATGTAGGCATGTAGGGCACGTCCAGTCCAGGTTGGCATTAGACCTAGTCCGATCCGCAATTTGGGCCGCACTATGCCCAAAGTCAACACATTTAGCGTGCGCGATGTTCTCACATAACCAGCAATTAACAATCGGCTGACGAGAAGTGATTTTGCCAGTAAATTGGCAACCAACAACACAGCAAGCAGACATTGTTACAAGTTAAAGTAAGATAAAAAATGTAGAATGTAGAATGTAGAGAAATGTAAACAGAAAGCTTTAGATGAGTGCCAACAAACAGCTGTGTGGCTATGAGGGCGTCGAGGAAAGAAAGAGCGCGATAAGAGGAAAGAAAGAGCGCGATAAGACCAAATCAGCAAAGAACCGTTAACTCGAAAATGAGAGCCGGTGACTGAAGTTGGGAGATGAGCAGAACAAACGGTGCGAGAGAGCGCCAAAACGACAATGTAAATAAAAAAACAACAACAATGCACATGTTATAGAGACGATGGTTTTAACACAAATCACTAATTTGCATTCAAACGGCGGGCTCAACCGAGTTGAGAATGAAAACTTAGGGAATATAAAAAAATCTAAAATTTCGACACAAAGCGAATAAATGTGGGAGCGAATGTAAAACACGTCCGTATACAACAGGTAGCCTGTTATTATTGATAGTAATAAAATAGTAATAAAAAATTACTAAGCGAGTCGCCCAAACGCAAAAAAGCCAGCCCAACGGCAGTAAATAAAGTTGTGGCATCCACCCCAAATCCGAACCTGGTAACTGCAGCAATTTCTGTTGACTCAGCAACTATGCCAATGGATACCACTGGGTCCGGTGGTGTCCCTGTTTCCGGAAGTCATGTTGGGATCGTTTCTGGCTCTCAGCCGAGTGAGGTTCAGACTGCTGCTGAGGGTTGTTGTTCCACTTAGGTCCAGATGTCTAGATTTACCCCGGATACCAATTCTGAGGATGTTTTGGAATTTAAACGAGAAAAATTCCCATCTGAGGACATTGCAGTTGAACAATTTCGATTTTCGAACGCTTTTAAAATATTTGCTCCGCCTGATGTGTTTAATGTACTACTTTCTGAAAGCTTTTGGCTTAATGATGATTTGGTTATAAAAAAATTTGTTCCCAATAAACCGAGAACAAATAACAGGCCTCCCACTGTGCCTAATAACAGGTTCCACTGTGCTAAAAAACTAATAGGTTTATTTTTGGCTTATCACAATGTTAGGGGACTTAACATGAAGCTACGCAAGCTTAATGCTGACTCCTCGGCATTTACGGACGATATCCTGGCATTTACAGAAACTTGGCTAAAACCAGAGATAACCGACTCTGAAGTTTTGTCAAACAGCTTTAATACCTACAGAGCCGATCGCCTTTCCCGTAGGGGAGGGGGTGTTCTGATCGCCGTTACCTCTACCTTAAATTCGGAGAGAATTCACTCCCATGTCCCCAATGACATAGAATTTGTTAGTGTAAAAGTTTCCCTGGAATCCTTGTCTATTTTTGTTACATGTTCTTATATTCCACCTGGCTCTGACTTAATAGTTTATGAGCAACATCTATCTGCTATTAAATCTATTCCATCCTCTCTTTCCAACAGAGACCTTTTAATTGTTTTGGGTGACTTTAATCTCCCTAATATTTCTTGGTCCCCTCATACTGACTCACTTATCGATATTGCCTTATCCGCCCATGTTTTTGTGGATGGCCTTTCTGAATTATCGTTACAGCAAGTTAGCTTTATACGAAATTCATTAAATAGACAGTTAGATCTTGTGTTTGTTTCAGAGCCGTCTGAAGTCACGGTATCTAGAATTGACGCTCTTGTGGTGCCAAAAGACCGATACCATCCAACAATGGAATTGACAATTTGCCTCCCTTACCTTGATACCCTCTCTCCTTTAGTTTCTCCAACTAAAATGAGATGCTTTCGTAAATGTGACTATAATAAACTTAACTTAATGATTTCGGAATATAATTGGACAGATCTTTATAACTGTATGGACATCGAAAGTGCCACTGAACTTTTCTATAGCGTTCTAAACACTTTTTATAATGAATGCGTTCCTGATAGGCTTCCTCCAAGGCCGAACAGGCCCCCCTGGTTTACAAATGCTCTTTATAGACTTAAAAATCTTTAAACAAACATTTATAAAAAGTATAAAAAATCGGGTAAGCCATCCGATTTTTCGAAATATGTGGTGGCTCGATCTGATTTTAATGTTCTTAACAGTCATTGCTATTCTATGTATTTAAATCGTTGTAAATTTGAATTTTCAAATGATCCGAAACAGTTTTATAACTTTATCAACGCTAAACGTAAGTCATCGGCTTTGCCTTCATCGGTTCGTTTTAACTCAATGGAGGCATCGACTGATTTTGAAATTGCTGATTTATTTGCCGACTTTTTCCAAACCACTTACAGCTCCTCTTCATGGTCAAAATCAATCTACCCTAATCCCTTAAATAGGGCAAATTGTATTTTTGTTTCCCCTATAATTACCGAAAGTTCTCTCTTAAGAGATTTAACAACAACAACTCCTACTTATTCTCCCGGTCCTGATGGACTTCCTGGATGTGTGCTTAAGTTTTGTGCACAAACCATTTGCAAACCTATTCTTAAACTATTTCATTTGTCTATTTTATCATCAGTTTTTCCAACTATCTGGAAGGACTCTTTTATTATTAAGGGTGCGAAGGCGGATGCCCAGAATTATAGAGGTATTTCTAAATTGTCGGCAATTCCAAAAGCCTTTGAACGTATTATCACTTCTCATTTGCAACATTTATGTTCCTCGCTAATATCACCGTGTCAGCATGGTTTCGTTAAGCGAAGATCGACTACCACCAACCTACTTGAATTGTCATCTATTGTAATAAATGAATTTAACAATAAAATGCAGACCAAATTACTTTGTTTATTAACGATCTTCCCTCTATCATAACAAATTCTCGTGTACTAATGTATGCTGATGATGTTAAGCTTTGTTTGACATACAACAATATAGAGTCTGAGTTCCGGTTACAATCAGACATTGATAATTTTCAAGTATACAAGTATATATAATTTTCGAGTATAACCTCTTAAATTTGATCTGCCTGAAATGTAGCGTTATGTCCTTCCATAGGGGTACTCCTACGTTTATAAGTTATTTGCTTCAGAACTTGCCACTTGACCGTATATATTCAGTAAATGATTTAGGCGTTCTTCTGGACCCGAAGCTTAAATTTGACTGCCACATAATGTTGACTGTTATCAAAGCTATGAGTGTTCTTGGTGCGTTGGTCAAAAGAATTTGACGACCCTTATATAACCAAATTAATATTTACCTCCCTTGTCCGTCCTATATTGGAATATTGTTCTTCGATTTGGAGCCCACAATACCAAGTGCACATTGACCGTATAGAGTCGGTACAAAAACAATTTCTTCTTTTTGCCCTTCGTAGTTTGAACTGGGATCAAAACGTAAGGCTACCTTCCTACCAGAGTAGATTATTATTGCTTAATTTACCGACACTTGCAAATCGTAGAAAAATGCTTGGTACTATTTTTATGCATAATCTTATAAGAGGTGATATTGACTCTGTAGAACTTGTAAGCCGCCTAACTTTTAATATTCCGTTAGACTAACACGTAATTATTATCCTCTTAATTTGCCTAGATGTACATCAAATTTCAGTCTGCACGAGCCCTTTCGCGCGCTATGTAATAATTATAACAACCTTTATCATTTTCACTCTTAATTGCTTCTTTATTTTCATTATGTGTCCCGTTTTTTTTTTGTTCTATGTATTCTTACTCGCGAACTCGCATTCTTGCCCAAATTGATAAAAGGGCCCCGCGCGTAACAAGCACGTGCTTGGTGTCGTTGGGCCACTTGTTTGTACTGCTCGTAGTGCATCAACGTCCATATATACAGTGGTGGCCACGAGCTTAGCACACTTTTCTCGCCCATCGTATTTTTGCCATATCTCCTTTTCCGTTAGAGTTTTCGACTTTCTGTTTTCATCCACCTTCGTGCTGGAAATAGAGCAACTTCCACTGTTAATATCGCCCCATTCGCTTTTACCATTGTTCTATGGCAATAATTTTAGTGGATCAACCTGCAAAATGAGCTGGACACGAGTTTAGCACACTTTAGGAAATTCATATCCTTTCCACACTTCTCATTATTTTCCTCGACTTTTTACTTCGTATTCTGGATAGTGAACCTAAATAAGGTAAGAAATTGAAGAAAGGATGTTTATAGATACATCACAAGGACCATGGGACTTATAAAACCAAAATTGTCAAAATATCCTGTTTTTAGGCAGGATAAGTGTCCAAATTGATACCCATCTATTTTATTTACTTGCTATTCTTAAAATTAAACAATTCAAAGATAATGCGGTCGAAAACATAGAGCTGGGACCTGATAAATGGTGATAAATAGACTCCCCTTTTCATGGCATTTCAGCAGATCCTGATTTTCAAGTCCTTTCGAAAAGTCCTGGACTCTCTTAACCAACTTATCTTGAAGCTCATAAACGGCCAAAAAAAATGAGGTATATATCATCAAGATCGGTCAACTACTTCCTCAGCAATTCACTAGATCACTTTCATATTTATATTAAAGTCTCGAGAGTATGGAATTTTGTATGAAATTTAAGTCGCAGTTATGACTTAATTTTAAATATGAAAGTGATCTAGTGAATTGCTGAGGAAGTAGTTGACCGATCTTGATGATATATACCTCATTTTTTTAAAGTTTTTTAAGTTAAGAGAGTCCAGGACTTTTCGAAAGGACTTGAAAATCAGGATCTGCTGAAATGCCATGAAAAGGGGAGTCTATTTATCACCATTTATCAGGTCCCAGCTCTATGTTTTCGACCGCATTATCTTTTAATTGTTTAATTTTAAGAATAACAAGTAAATAAAATAGATGGGTATCAATTTGGACACTTATCCTGCCTAAAAACAGGATATTTTGACAATTTTGGTTTTATAAGTCCCATGGTCCTTGTGATGTATCTATAAACATCCTTTCTTCAATTTCTTACCTTATTTAGGTTCACTATCCAGAATACGAAGTAAAAAGTCGAGGAAAATAATGAGAAGTGTGGAAAGGATATGAATTTCCTAAAGTGTGCTAAACTCGTGTCCAGCTCATTTTGCAGGTTGATCCACTAAAATTATTGCCATAGAACAATGGTAAAAGCGAATGGGGCGATATTAACAGTGGAAGTTGCTCTATTTCCAGCACGAAGGTGGGTGAAAACAGAAAGTCGAAAACTCTAACGGAAAAGGAGATATGGCAAAAATACGATGGGCGAGCAAAGTGTGCTAAGCTCGTGGCCACCACTGTATATATATATATCAACAAAGCAAGAACAAACAATATCATTATTTCATTTATTTATTAGGTATATGTTAGATTTATGTCCGCTCTTTATTAAATTTAGTTCTGAAAAATACATATAATAATATTCCCAATGGTATAAGATAATATGTCAAAAACACCGAAGCTATAATTATTATTTTCTATTATTTTCCCGTTAATTTTCCGATCGTTCCTATGGCAGCTATATCATATATTCGTCCGATTTTGATAAAATTCAATTCGAAATTCAGAATTAATTATAATATGTTAATTCCTAACGTAGGAGGTCATAAGTTGAAAAACACCCAAGAAATAATTTTTTAACATTTTTGTCCTAGATCTTTCCTATTTTATAAAAATTTACTACGAAATTCAAAAATAATTAATAAATAATATTCCCAAGAGTAGAAAGTAATATTTCAAAAAACACCAAACCTAGAATTTTTTTCACGATTTTTTTCCGATCCTTTCTATGGGAGCTATATGATATAGTTGTCCGATCCGGCCGGTTCCGACATATATACTACCAGCAATAGAAAGAAGACTTTTGGGAAAGTTTGAGCCCGATAGCTTTAAAACTGAGAGACTAGTTTGCGTAGAAACAGACAGACAGACGGACATGGCTAGATCGACTCGTCTAGTCATGCTGATCAAGAATAAATATACTTTAGGGGGTCGGAAACGTCTCCTTCACTGCGTTGCAAACTTCTGACTGAAATCATAATACCCTCTGCAAGGATATAAAAAGTTATTGGGGAAAAATTTGTGAGAATGTCAGTCGGATGTTTCAACTTACAGACCTCTACCCTATCTTATGAAATGGGCCCAGAATAAACAAGAGAGATCGCAATAGTCGGGTGCCCCGACTATCAGATACCCGTTACTCAGCTAGAGGGAGTGCGAGGGAGATGGATTTATAAAACTTTGATAGGGCTTAACTTTTTAACGAATGGTCCGATTCGAAAAATTTCTTCTACATTTTGATAGGTATAAATAAACGCATCAAAATTGCATTTATACTTTTCCGAAATCTTAAAATATGTGGGCGCTAAACACATTTTAAAATCGTTTGTGGGCGATTATGGGCGATTGTGGGGGCGTGGCGCTCGGCTGAAATAAACTTGCGCTGCGTAGGAAGCCCAAGAATAAGTGTGGGTTATCCCAACTTTCTAGCTTTTGTAGTTTCCGAGATCTCAGCGTTCATACAGACAGACAGACGGACAGACAGACGGACAGACAGACGGACAGACAGACGGACAGACAGACGGACAGACAGACGGACAGACAGACGGACAGACAGACGGACAGACAGACGGACAGACAGACAGACGGACAGACAGACGGACAGACAGACGGACAGACAGACAGACATGGCTAGATCGACTCGGCTAGTGACCCTGATTAAGAATATACATACTTTATAGGGTCGGAAACGCTTCCTTCTACCTGTTACATGCTTTTGCATGAATTTAATATACCCTTTTACTCTACGAGTAACGGGTATAAATATGTACCATCTAAGTAGACCTTGGATTTTGCATATTTGTCCATTTTTATTCCGATTTTTATACCCGTTACTCGTAGAGTAAAGGTATATTGTATTCGTGCAAAAGTATGTAACAGGGAGAAGGAAGCGTTTCCGACCCTATAAAGTATATATATTCTTGATCAGGGTCAATAGCCGAGTCGATATAGCCATGTCCGTCTGTCCGTCCGTATGAACGCTGAGATCTCGGAAACTACAAAAGCTAGAAAGTTGGGATTACCCACACACATTTTTGGGCTTCCTACGCAGCGCAAGGGCCACGCCCCCTTTAACGCCCACCACCGCTGTAAACGATTTTACAAAATTTAAATATTTCGGAAAAGTAAAAATGCAGTTTTAATATTATTGTGTTTATTAATACTTATCAAAATGTAAAATATTCAAAAATTTATGCAAAAAATCGTTTAAGGCTATAACTATAACTATAAAGGCTGTATGTTTTTTGACTATGTTTTCTTGAATTTATTTCTCCCTCAAAAAAATCCTTAAATTATTCTGAGTATGGGGTTTGAAAGATAATGAGTGTCATTTTTAAAAAAGTTTAACATCAAAACAAACCATGGATCCGTTTTCCTGTGATACTTCGTAAAAGTTGGACATTTTCAGAATTTTTCGAATTTTAAGGACCTAGTGATAATAATCCTTGCGTCGGGGAACTTTTTTGGAAAACGCAGTTTAGCTTGGGAATTCGTTACGAATTCAAAAATATAGCATACATCGAGGTAAATTTGTAGTGTTGCATAGTGTTATTTTTTTTATCAAAAAAATAAAACTCAAAACTTACTAACTATAAAAATTATATTCATTATATTTTCAGGTTATAATAGCAAAAACATTATTAAATGAATCCAAAAATCGATCTATTGTGCAAAAAATTGTATTACAAATGAATTGTAAAATTGGAGGCTCATTATGGACTGTTAAAATACCTTTTAAAAATGTAATGATTTGCGGAATCGACTCTTATCATGACCCATCTAATCGAGGAAACTCTGTCGCTGGTAAGATATATAAATCGTTAACTAAGTAGAATGTTAATAAACCAAAATGCGTAGTCATTACCCCGGAGGGTCAAAAATACTAGTGATTTGATTCCGTGGAGTTATTCCATACAGCCGTAATAACTGGTAGATATTATAGGCGTAGTTTTCTTAATTAAACGAACATGAAATTAAAAATGGAGCTTAGAAAATTATTTTAGAAGACAAAAATAAAAACTATGCGCAAGAACTATTTTTCCCTGGCGTGTAACTCGATCTTGGGTATCAAAACTACCCTTGTAGTGAGAAAATTAATTTTAAAGCCAAGTAAGAATTTCAGATTTATTTTGAATAGATGGTTTCCATAACAAGAACTTGAGCTGAGCTTTGGTATTTTAAAGGAAACCAGGACAGGGTTCCAATCCTAAATATTAATGCCAATACATTTTTTTTGGCCATAACCCATTTTTCAAAAGTCGTTAGAAATTGGTATTGCTTATCACAATGTATTAGGATAACATCAGTGTCACATATTACCAATAGAAAAGTTTAACAGAGCGCATCAATGTTCAGTAATCAGCAGTGAAGGCCAGCTTATATTTTTTTGTCTTTTAGAGTATTTAATTCTTAAACTCAGTAAATACTATAGTGCACTTTTGCGCAAAGTTGTGGCCGCCAGGCCTTTTTTAAAGTCCTATAGGGCAATTGTGGGCGTTAGAGTGGGCGTGGCGCTCGGCTGAAACAAACTTGCGCTGCGTAGGAAGCCCAAGAATATGTGTGGTCAATCCCTATCTAGCTTTCGTAGTTTCCGAGATAGCAGCGTTCATACGGACAGACAGACAGACGCACAAGGCTAGATCGACTCGGCTAGTGATCCTGATCAAGAATGTATATACTGTATAGAGTCGGAAGCAATTCCTTTTTACTTTACGAGTAACGGGTAAATTAAATAAACTTTCTACAAAAGATAGTAACAGAATAAAGTTGCAGCTGTTTTTAAAGAAGAATGTTAACAGACAGTGCTTTCAATAATTGATAGGTTTTGCGCACCTACTTGCATCTCCAATTTACAACCGACCACATAAAGTATATATTCTTGATCAGCAAAAGTGCAAAAGTATGTAACAGGGAGAAGGAGGCTTTTCCGACCCTATACAGTATATATATTCTTGATCAGGGTCACTAGCCGAGTCGATCTAGCCATGTCCGTCTGTCCGTCTGTCTGTCCGTCCGTATGAACGCTGAGATCTCAGAAACTATAAAAGCTAGAGAATTGGGATTTCCATACATATTCTTGGATTCCTACGCAGCGGAAGTTTGTTTCAAACGGGGGCCACGCCCCCTCTAACGCCCACAATCGCCTACGCCCACAATAACGATTTGAAAAATGTCTGGCGCCCACACCTTTAAAGATTTTGGAAATGTAAAAATGCAGTTTTATTGTGATTATCAAAACCTATCGAAATGTAGAAGAAATTTTTTAAATCGGACCATTCGTTAAAAAGTTATGCCAGGTTAAAAATTTTTATCTCCATCTCCATCTCCCTCGCACTCACTTTGGCTGAGTAACGGGTATCTGATAGTCGGGGCACCCGACTATAGCGTTCTCTCTTGTTTACACACAAGTCAATAACTTTTTTTTTGACATTTAACATGTTAAGAACAAAAGTTTTTTACAGTGTGTGTTATTTTCCGAACCCTGGTAGAAGGTAATATTTAAAAAAAAAACCGAATCTAGAATTTTTTACGTTTTTCTTTCAATCCTTCCTATGGGAGCTATAAGATTTAGTTGTCCGATCCGGCCGGTTCCGACTTATATACTACCTGCAATAGAGATAAAACTTTTGGGAAAGTTTCATCCCGATAGCTCAATTGATAGAAACAGATAAACAGACGGACGGACAGACGGACGGATAGACGGACAGACGTGGCCGATTTTTTTGTTTGTAGAAATAAAAAGAACACTGCTTGACAGTGTTATTGGTGCAGGCCTATGGGCATTAAATTGTGTTAATATAAACGTATATAAGCAAAGTGTAAAAACGGGGTTCACGGAGACGACTTTCAGGCACAAATATCAGTGACGGTATCTATTCGAATGGTTATCGCAAAATAATACGTGTCCAATATGCATGCAGCCATGTTCCATTCCTCGAGGTTCAGTGAGTAGGGAAGCTCCATCTGGTAATAATTCTAGAGGTGCAGTAGGGAGACCACGTGGTACCCAAAATCACCATTCAACAGCAGCTAGCCCAAGAAATCGACCTGCAACCCGATCTATTAGTATAAATGCCCAAAATACCAGGCCACTAGATAGTTCATTACTCAGACGTGACAAAAATAGTAGCGAAAGAGAAAGGCAACCTATAGCTGAAGAACGCGTTTAGCAAATGATATCAAGTTAATTAAAAGGACACCTGGCTAATATTTCCTCTCAGGTGTCCGAACAGGTCAGCAGCCTAACTTTGTCCACATTCCACACATGATATTCCTCCTAAATGCTCCTCGCGTAAGATTAGTCCGCGACTCGACTCAGAGACGTATTCCCAACAGTACTTATCCCAACTCTATAAGTATTCCACTGATCGTCACGATAGGATTTCCAACGTAATATCCAATTGGAAACTAAAGTTTTCCGGGTCTACTAATGATCTTCCGATTGAAGATTTGATCTACAACTCAATATTTCAATGCTAATTTCGATTTATTGTATCAATTTGCAAACTTACTCTTTTGCGGACCAGCTCTTTCTTCCTTTTGGCGTGTCCATGGAACCGTAGGTCACATGAATTGGTTCGAGCTGTGCAATCGTCTACGTGAAAGGTATCAAGACCAACGAACGGTCAGAGATATCAAAGATGCTATGCGGAGATGTAAACAGAATCCCATGATAACTTTGATGACATTTTAGATTCGATGCTCGCTATGGCGGATTCACTCACAGAAGCATTAGGAGAATCGGAGATGATAACTGGAGCTTGTTGTGTTATGTTTGTGGTCTTTTCGATATCTTCAGGAGTATTGCGAGGGGACATTCGACGTTAGCCTGTGATCCAGACACTACCCCTGATCTACCTGACTTACACACCATCATTATATATATATATATAACATCCTCTAGACGTTTTAAACCTTACTATGGCAGTAAATTTTTTTTGGCTAAAACTATAGTTTAAGATACAAATTTGAAATTATGTTGTATACTATTAAGATAAGGGTGTAATTTCGGGTTTTGTTGCTTTTTGAATCGGACCATTGCCTTCATCCACCGCCCACGCCACATAAAAAAATTAATTAGCTGAGAATTTAAAAAATTTGTATTTGCATTGTTAAGACAATAAAATAATTTCTAACATTTACAAGAAAAGTGAAATATTACCTATGAACAGATGCCAATTTTAACTTTAACTCATGCTTCTATATATGTGAATTCTATATATTTTGAATTTGCAGTATCCTTTAACATCCCGCTTTTTTAGCTCGATTCTGTATGATAATTTAAGTACAAATTTAAAGTGACGGATCTACGCATGAGAAAGGGACTTCTTCCATATTGGTCCGTATTTGGCTTCATATCAAACGTTTTGGAACAGAAATCAGTTATGTTAAGAATTTGAGTTGGTTTTGCTTCACACATTGGACACAACTGACAAGACTTCGTTAATATATTTATTCTTAATTTTGTTAATATATTTAACACCTTGCCGTCTATTAGAGCTTGGTGACCATCAAATTTTACTGATATTTCATTTTTATTAAAGAGTGCAAGTACACATTCAGATTTTTAATCTGAGTGTCCAAGTTTTCTATTTCGTTCATAATAAGAGATGTTGTTTCTTTAATAAATGAAATTTTCAGAAGACGCCAAATAACTCGTTCTGCCGTATCAACCATTTTAATGGGAATTATTGAAATCACAAAAAAAGAAAACAAGTAAGCAATGAGTGATATCCGAAAGTGTTTCACAGACTTCTTCTTGCGTAAATAATATTCGGGAAGCGGTATGGTTCAATAAGATTTGTAAGGAGACTTGAGCTTCATTTTCGCTGCAAACTATTCCAGCAGGCCTATATTTTATTTTCTCGTCAACTATTTTTAAATATGGTGGGTAGAAATCGCAGCCCTGTTGTTTATTTAGTTGTTTAATTTTTTGATATTGCTGTTTAGTTAAACTATTTTTCATAAAAAAATATAGTGCTTTTTCAGAAGATATGGGACTAGAATCAGTTTTGCTTATTATCTTTTTTAACTGACCAACAGATTCTGTTGAAGCCGCTTTTTTTTAGAATAAAATGTCATTTTTATTCGATTTTTTTGCCAAAATGGTGGCAGCGTGAAATAAAAGATAACTTGAATTGTTATTTTCTTCGCAAGTTCAGATTCATTTTTGGGCGACCTCGGCTAGCCACAAAGAGTGTTCTTTCTTAAATTGGTCCATTATACGGTAGCATCTTGGCAAATGTCTTTTAATATAACCAATATTTAATTTTGGTTGATATTTGCTGATTTAATGTTTTATCAAATAAGTTTCTTATGGCATCTTCCGAGCGGCTGTTTCTTTCCCAAACTTCGAGAAGGGCAGCGTGTGCTAGCACATAAGTTGCTGGACAAAATACATTTTTTAGAAGAAACGTGCCAAAAGGTTGCAAAAATAATAACTTTGCGTTGTTACCTTTGTGCAGCTTTGTGCCATTACTGAGTTATACTCCACGAAACACAATCAAAATTGTTAGTTTTAAGCAAAAAACAAGAAAGGAAGCTTGCTTCGGCTGGCCGAATCTATATTAATATAATATTTCGTGTTAATAACACGTCGTGTAAATAACACAAATGACATGTGTGTGTTATTTATGTTTGTAACATATGTAGGATACAATTTTTATACCCGTTACTCGTAGAGTAAAAGGGTATATTGTATTCGTGCAAAAGTATGTAACAGGTAAAAGGAAGCGTTTCCGACGTTTCCGTATAAAGTATATATATTCTTGATCAGGGTCACTAGCCGAGTCGATCTAGCCATGTCCGTCTGTCCGTCCGGATGAACGCTGAGATCTCAGAAACTACA
The DNA here is from genome assembly GCA_035046095.1 of Drosophila pseudotakahashii. Lineage (NCBI taxonomy): Eukaryota > Metazoa > Arthropoda > Insecta > Diptera > Drosophilidae > Drosophila > Drosophila pseudotakahashii. The sequence continues at coordinate 425,661 of JAWNOE010000222.1, read as the reverse complement.
AAAGCTAGAGAATTGGGATTACCCACACATATTCTTTGGCTTCCTACGCAGCGGAAGTTTGTTTCAGCCGGGGGCCACGCCCCCTCTAACGCCCACAATCGCCTTACGCCCACAATAAACGAATTTAAAAAATGTCTGGCGCCCACACCTTTAAAGATTTTGGAAATGTAAAAATGCAGTTTTATTGTGATTATCAAAACCTATCGAAATGTAGAAGAAATTTTTTAAATCGGACCATTCGTTAAAAAGTTATGCCAGGTTAAAAATTTTCTATCTCCATCTCCATCTCCCTCGCACTCACTTTGGCTGAGTAACGGGTATCTGATAGTCGGGGCACCCGACTATAGCGTTCTCTCTTGTTTACACACAAGTCAATAACTTTTTTTTTGACATTTAACATGTTAAGAACAAAAGTTTTTTACAGTGTGTGTTATTTTCCGAACCCTGGTAGAAGGTAATATTTAAAAAAAAAACCGAATCTAGAATTTTTTACGTTTTTCTTTCAATCCTTCCTATGGGAGCTATAAGATTTAGTTGTCCGATCCGGCCGGTTCCGACTTATATACTACCTGCAATAGAGATAAAACTTTTGGGAAAGTTTCATCCCGATAGCTCAATTGATAGAAACAGATAAACAGACGGACGGACAGACGGACGGATAGACGGACAGACGGACATGGCTAGATCGACTCGTCTATTGTGTAAAGACGTTTTCCCAGCCGGGGTAGGTTCAGGGGGTTTGGCCGGGGTCTCCACAAAAATGTATAAACTTGCAGTGGACGATGTGGGTTCAGTTAGTGCACTTATAGGCGTGATCCCGGATATAAGAGAGGGTGGGCAATCAGGGTAGTACGAATATGACCTCGGAAGGGATTCCGTATCAATTACAACGAATAATGGGCCCCTCACGCAGTCTAGACGTAGCGTTGAGGGTCTAAGAGTTAATAACTTGAAACTCGGGGAAGGCCTAGAGGGTAGCATTGACTATAGCATTATCTTGGATATACTCGGGGTTGTCAAGGCACTACACTAAAAGTTCGGGCGGACCCAGAACCTTTGGAACTAATAGCGACAACGTTCGGGCGATCCCAAGAACTATATCGAGCAGTGGTACAGATACACGCGGGCTAACGTTACCTTGGTCAATTGCAAAATTCGGGCGGACCCAGAACTCCAGAATTACCTACGGAATAACTATGGTTTTACTACAAAATTAATGCGGACAGGCTAGGGTCCTCGACGTTAATTGTAAAATCTGGGCGGATCCTAGACTTTAACTACGGAAATCCGGGCGGGCCCCAGGATATCTACGGGTTTATGGGTTACTGGTTTGGGTGGTCAATGCTAATTATAAAATCCGGGCGGACTCAGGGATCTTATAAGCTACTGCGGGGTGGTCTAGGGTATCAATATTAATTATAAAACTCGGGCGAACCCAGAATTCTATAACGAACTACTTTAAAAAGCCGGGCATACCCAGAACTTCCAGGTAAACTACTATTTAAAGTCGGGCAAACCCAGAACTTCTTATTAACTACTGTTGAAAGTCGGGCAAACCCAGAACTTCGTATTAACTACTATTTAAAGTCGGGCAAACCCAGAACTTCTTATTAACTACTGTTAAAAGTCGGGCAAACCCAGAACTTCGTAATAACTACCATTTAAAGTCGGGCAATCCCTGAACTTCTAATTTACTACTATTTAAAGTCGGGCAAACCCATAACTTCTTATTAACTTCTAATTAACTACAATAATTAATACAGAGCAAGTTAGGTTGTGAAGTTGGGGGGGTTATAGGTCATAAACAGACCCACTATTAGTTCTAGATTATTTGTTATTCATTAATTTGACCGCCGGAATTATGTTACGGATTATATTGATTATTTCCTTCGCTTGTTGAACGGGGCTCTTATTAGCAGATATTATTCCAATTTTAATAAAAGAAACACACGCATCGATCAGTTTTGGTATTAATTAGTTCCACTTTTATTCACGTTGTTCCTTCACTTCTTGCTTACCTACGTTACTCGTAGAGTAAAAGGGTATATTGTATTCGTGCAAAAGTATGTAACAGGGAGAAGGAAGCTTTTCCGACCCTATAAAGTATATATATTCTTGATCAGGATCACTAGCCGAGTCGAACTAGCCATGTCCGTCTGTCCGTCTGTCCGTCCGTATGAACGCTGAGATCTCGGAAACTATAAAAGCTAGAGGATTGACATTTGGCATGCATATTCTTGGAGTTCCTACGCAGCGCAAGTTTATTTCAAAATGGTGCCACGCCCCCTCTAACGCCCTCAATCGCCCTACACCATTTTTTGAAATGTGTCTGGCGCCCACACCATTAAAGATATTGGAAAACTAAAAATGCAGTTTTATTGTGACTATCAATACCTATCGAAATGTAGAAGAAATTTTTCAAATCGGACCATTCGTTAAAAAGTTATGCCTGATCAAAGATTTTATATATCTATCTCCCTCGCACTCCCTTAGCTGAGTAACGGGTATCTGATAGTCGGGGCACCCGACTATAGCGTTCTCTCTTGTTTTTTCTTGATTTCAAACAATTGCTCTTTTCTCGAGACTTTCTTTGCTGCACCAGATACTAACTAGTGGTAGACTGTACCACGCGCTTACCCTACGGTCACGTGCCTCTACTTAATCCCTATTCCCGGTTTCTCTACGACGTTCCGATCCGTTTCAGTACTCGCACTCGACTGCTTCTCGGCATTTTTCCCTCTGCTTTCGACCCTCGCAGCCGCGGCTTTTTTTTGTATTTCATCACATTACGGCGCGTGCCTACGCGCTGTCGCTGAGGTGAGCTTTTGTCGCTAGACTCTCTGATCGCATGCTTACGCGCTCGCACTCCGTCGCGAGCTTTCTCGTTGGCCTACGTGTCTTATGGTTGTCTCTCGCTCTGTCTGGCGTCGGCTGCGCCGTCGCCGTCGTATACTTTTTTGCTCTGCCTTTCATTCGTTTGTTGCTTCTCGCTCTGTATAGCGTTGGCTGCGCCGTCGCCGTCGCTTTGCTTTTTCGTTCGTTTGTCGCCTCTCGTTTTGTCTGGCGCCGACTGTACCGTAGCCGCTGTGAGTTTTGTTGTGCAGCCGCACGGCGGTTCAACTGTACATTTCCCTATCCCCTATTCCCTTGTTCGCTCCCCTATTATATATCTATAGACTAAGGCATATGGGTTTTCTTAGGGCTATGATTATTATATTTTAAACTAAACGTGGCTTAATGAGATTCTTTTAGAACTAATAGGGATAATAACAAAGTATTGAATATAACAAGATAATTAATAACAAAACTCCCTCGCCTACTCCATGGGCTTGGGGTTCTCAATAACATAGTAATAATAATGATACTATTGATATTAAATATAATATAATAATATTGATTGTCGTCCCTTCCCCCTCCGTGGGGTTTTGGGCGCTTATGTGGCGGCGTCGGAATCGGCGTCACACCCTCCCCTTACTCGACTGGCCGAAGGGTTACGGTGAGTGTCATCTGACCCTTGGCGTCGACGTTCCTGGTCACTCGGTAGGTACCGCCGTCGCTTGTCCGGGAAAAGCGATCCCGCTTAGGTCCCCGCGGTGTGAAACTCGCCAACTCCTCTACAAGTTCCCGGGGGAGCATACGACCGGGCGTATAGACCCTCCAGGCCTCAGGAGCTTCCAATAACGTGGTTGGTGGGGCATCGACTCCTGCCTGCTCCAGTGACTCGATGTCGTCGGGCAAATCGTCCAGACTACAGCCCATGTTGGTGTCGTCGAGCTCCCCTAGCAGGTTTAGATCGAGTTCGTCGTCTTCCTCCGTCGTCGCTTCGGGTTGGGCATCTTCTTCCCGCGGTGGCCGCGCTTCTGTTCCCTGCGATAATCGGGTTTCCTCTTCCTGAGGAGACCGGGCTTCTGTAGGTTCGGTCGTCGTGATTTGGGACGTTCGTCGACGTAGGCTCAGCGTTGGGAACTGGGTGTCCTGGTCCACTTCCCAGTCGTCTACAGGAGACTCTACATACCTACGGCGGAGGATGGCTTGGCCGTCGGTCAGGTCCTCGTCTTCCTCGAATGTTGCCGATTCCCAGGTGCAATATTTCTGCCGGCGCCTGTGGTTGCGGTGGTTGTCTCTGTATTTTCCTTCCGTTACCTCCTGGTCCCGCTGTCCCTCGTCGTCCGTCGTAGCCCTTTCTGTTGGCCGATTACGTGTGTGAGCTTTGTGGGGTGGGGCTGTTTCTACTTGTGACTCTTGGGTCACCGGTTCGTTGCGCCCGTCGTCGTCGTTACGACCTATGTCCTGCCCTCTCCATGCCGGACGCTCAGCCAAGGGGGGTGCGAAAGCCCGTCGGCAGTAGGCCTCGAATCGGTGAGCCGTCCTGGTGGTGGTACAATGTCCATGGTGACTTGTCGCACTGGGGTGACGCGATAGCCTCCGGGAACCGCTGTGAACTGGTAGTCCTCTCTCTCCCGTATGAAGCTGGCCGTCCACACTCCATCTTCGTCGTCTTCTTCGTCCGATTCTTCTTCACTTTGCCACTTTGCCTGGGGGAACCCTACCGACTGGTCTGATTGTGGTGAGGCATACCCGAACGATTCGGACCAGGGCGAGGTATCCCCGCCAGGTTCGTCGACCGAATCTTCGGCCTCCGAATCGACTTGTTCTTCGCTGCCGTTGCTATCCGCCGTTGTGAGGTCAATTGGTGCCTGGGTAGACATGGACCTGTCGTCGTCATCGTCCTCCAACCGTTCCTCGGTTGAGTCCGAATCGCACCTATTTTCTTCGTCTTCCATCGTACCTATGAAGGGAAAGATATCTTATCTTACGGAAATGGTCCTAAATCTTTGACTTCCCTACCTACTGGTGCAGCTTACAATAGACGTCTTATATTTAGTTACAATTGTTATATATTTAAATGCAAGTTTATTTATAATATAGTAATACAAAACTTCTTCGTCCGTGGGCGTTACCTCGTCATGGAATTCTCGCAACTCTGCGATGTTGGCCACTCTTGCGTTCTCCGGGCTTCTGGATTCGGACGATGTTCGGCGATATGAATTTGACTACCCGGAATGGGCCGTCGTACTTCGGCGCCAACTTTGCTGGGAAGCCGTCAGCTCCCTTTGACAGATGATGCTGTTTGACCAGCACGAGTGAGCCCAAGTTGGGACGCCATTCCCGTCTCCTCAGATTATAGTGACGCATCTGGTCGGCGCTGGCTCGTTCTGCATTTACTCTGACGATCTCAAATACTTCTTTCATCGTGGCTGCCTTATGTGCGAAGTCCTCGGGCGGGTTCCCGTTCCCTTTCGTCTTTTCTTCGTACAAGGCCGTTGTCACACACGAATACTCGGGGGACTCCAAAATATCCGAGAATACGTTCGCGGAAGGCCTTAAGTAGAGTCGCCGTGGTTGCCTTCCGGAGGGGTACAAGTTCGACCCATTTGGAGAATGCGTCGAAGAATACTAACAGCATGGTGTTACCCGTCTTTGATTTTGGCAGGGGCCCCACGAAGTCGGCACACCAGACAGAGCAGGGTTCTTTATGCGCCGGGTCAGCATGTAACCTGCCGGCTTTTGCTGGTTGACCTTGAATTTTTGACAGGTTAGACAGCTTGTACATACCTCTTGACGTTACGGTACATTCCGGGCCAATAATATTTCGAGGCGACACGTAAAATTGTCTTTCGTATTCCGAAGTGGCCAGCCGTCGGGGCGTCGTGACACTCCTCCAATACCTGTCTCCGGTGACGATGTGGTACGCATAGCTTCCACGGTACGAAATCAGTGTCGTCTGGTCGAGTCCCAAAACGGCGATAGATTTGTCCAGGGGACAGGGTGTCCGCGACGACGTTCTGGCATCCTTTCCTATAGGTCACCGAGTATCGGAATTGCTGTAACTCGAGGGACCATCGGGCTATTCGGCCAGATGGACTTTTGATTGAATTCGACCACTTTAACGCAAGGTGATCTGTGATAATTGTGAATTCATATCACTCGAGGTAACAGCGCCACTTCCGTATAGCCCACACGACTGCTAAACATTCTTTCTCGGTCGTGGTGTAGTTTTCTTCGGCTTTCTCTAGTCTACGACTGATGTATGCGATAACTCTTTCAGTTCCTTCTGTCTCTTGAGTTAATACCGCGCCCAATCCAACGTCGCTTGCGTCTGTCTGGACTGTGAATCTGTGGTCGAAGTTTGGACAAGCTAAAGTGGGGTCACTCGTAAGTCGGTCCTTTAGTTCGTCGAATGCGAGCTGCTCTTCTGCGTCCCAGTGCCACTTAGTACTCTTGCGTAGTAGCTTCGTCATAGGTTGTACGATCGTCGCGAAGTTGGGTACAAATCTCCGGTACCACGAGGCCATCCCCAGACACCGCCTCAGTTCTTTCAAGGATGTGGGTGGCTGTAGCTCTTTTACCGCTGCTACTTTGTCGGGATCTGTGTGAATACCAGCTTCACTCACCATGTGTCCTAGATACTTGAGTTTCCTTTTGAAGAACGAGCATTTTTCCTTGTTAATTCGTAGGTTAGCCACTCTGAGTCTTCGGAATACCTCTTGGAGGTTCCGTGCGTGCTCTGCTAAGTCTCTCCCGATTACCACTATATCATCCAGATAAGCAAACACAAAAGGATCTAGTTCAGGCCCGATGACACTATCTAGGGCGCGTTGGAACGTAGCTGCAGCAGAGTGTAGTCCGAATGGCACACCGCCATTGGAAAAGACCTCGGCCGGGAACTGTAAAGGCCGTATACTGTTTGCTATCCGGTGCCACGGGTATCTGCCAATAGCCACTTTTCAGGTCTAATGTTGACAGAACTCGGGCCTGGCTAAGTCGTTCGAGGATATAATTGATTCGTGGCGTCGGGTACGCGTCTGGAATCGACCTGGCATTTAGTTGTCGGAAATTGACACACATACGCCACTCGTCGTTCTTTTTGCGTACAAGGACAATGGGTGCGCTATACGGACTTTTAGACGGTTCGTCGTCGATGACGCGTTGCATCGCGGGATTCTTCGGATAGTACCGTTGTTTCACTGGCCGTTCGTCTCGCATCGTGATAGTATGCTGCGCGATGTGTGACACACCTGACATCCATTCGAATCTACCGAGTTCTCGTTTAAGGAACCGGTCGATATATTCCTGAGCAGCGGGGGGCCAGTCTTCCTCTTGCTGGAGGTGTACGATACTTCCTGCTAGTTTTTCCCGTCTTTCTTGATCATTTCCCAACTCGGTCCTTGGGTCGCTTGCGGCTCTCTCTGTCGTCCTTTCTGCCTCTAGCCCTCGTAGACTGGCCTTGATCGGTTGACTTTCTGCTTGGGGTCTCGGGTTTGGTATAGTCTCCCGAAGGTTGAGGCGTGCTAGTCCGCACCGTATGGTAGTACCGATTGCACAGAGGAAGTCGAGTCCTAGTATGACTTTATCTAACATCGAGTTCATAACTAACAGCGCTATCTCTACTGTCTGCCCTCCGAAATGTAGATTGGCGACTACCCTCCCCGTGATACTGACGCTGGTCCCGTCCGCCAGCCGTATGCCAGTGCATACCTCTCTAACCATTACTGACGCTTCTAGCTGTCCAAGGAGCGTCTCGTTAATAAAACTCCTTGTAGCTCCACTGTCAACCGTGGCCAAAACCGGTATGTCTGCGATCTTTATTTGTGCCACGATCTTCCCGTCTTCTACGCGCAAGGGCGCACCTATTCTCGGGTCTCTGTTACTCTCGTCCCTAACTGTTCCCGGGCCTGTCGGGGACGCTGGTCGTTTCCCGTTCCTGGGCGTCTGCAACAATCGATCGTCCTAACCCCCTCCCGCCTACAATCCCAACACACAAGCCGTCGGAGCCGACGTCGATTCTTGGTTCATCATTCTGTTCGAGATTTCTCCTCTAGTCGAGATCAGTGGTTGGGCTTGTGGGGGAGTTTGAGGGTGGTTACGGAAAGGGTTGCGCGCTTGGGTGGGGTTCACGGGCGCGTGTGACTGTAGGGTTTCTCGGACGCCTCCAGGCGATCGACCGGTGTTTCGGTCTCAGGCCTCTAGCTTGTGATCGCACACGGTCGCGATACTGGATACTTTCAAACTCGACTGCCAATTGTGAAAGTTGGCTCAGGGTCTCGAAGTCACTTCGTTTGACATACATCTGATACGCAGGGAGAGAATTCGCGTAAATTCTGTCTAGTTCTTAAGCTACGTGGCCTCCTGTAATTGGCTCGTTCTTAACCACCGGGAAGCCCTATCGGTGGGCGTTTCCGTTATCACCCTGGGCAACTGAGAAAAGGGAAGGGCGTACGATGTAGCCCTCTCTTCTAGTTCTTCTAGGAACCCCAAGGGGTCGGTGTGGGCGTTAAATTTGAGTCCCCATTTCCGAACTTGTTCGGCTACGGCGACGTGTACTGTAGCCCGTCCGTACATACTTCCGTGGGCCATTTCACCCACTTGGTTCTGATCACGGTCATGGTAACGGTCTGCGCCCTTCTCTGTGGCATGGGCCCGTTCGTTGTCAACGGCCTCCCACCCCTGCACAGTGGTTTCGCTTGTATGGGAGCAGCGGCCAAAAATACTTCTAGTTGTTATATCGTTACGAAATTTTCCCCAAAATTCTATAAAAATATTTTAGTTATAGCAACAAAAAATTGGACATATCGCCCGACTATATCCTATAGCTACCATACAAAATATCGGACCAAATTTAAAACTTGTTGCTATTTTTAGTTTCAATTTCTTTTTTATTTATGTATTATTGCATTTAAATCATATTTAAGCGGATAAGAAACCACCCCTTCGGGCTCTTATCCGCCTACAAATATTAATCCGTTAGTTTTGATTATTACCAGTAAATTACTTGAAAATTCCAATAATAGCAAAAAAACAAAATTGTTTTTATTTAATAATAATAATAATAATTTAATAATAACACGATATATTTAGGTCAGGTCATCGAAGAGCTCAAATGCTGATGCTGATAGAACTGACTTTTTTGAATGAGGGAGCTTTCTTTGGCCAGTAATATAAGGATCTGAGCTCAGAAGCAATCTGTGCATCAAATCTTTATTTGTGTCAATCCGAGAAGTCTTCCGGGTGTGCTGCCTTCTAAACATTTTGATGTCCTTATTTTTAGACTCTGCAGCTTCTTCTGATAGTTCTCCAATCGGCACAAGTGCATAATTTATGACATCTGGAGCATGAACCAAAATCATTCTGCAATTTGGATTTCTTCGTCGAAAGTACTTGTTTTCCTTCTGGAGTATTAACTCTCCAGCTCTTCAGGTCAAGTCTATACGATACGTGCAAAAAGTATTCAAAAAAACGAATATAGGAGTGTAAAGGAGATAATCCAAACTCAAAGCGTGATTCATGAACCTTCTTTTTCAAACACTTTTCCAAATCGTTCATCTCTGTCGGCTTCGCCTCACATATGTAGCACTTAGAAGATGAGGTGTGACTTAGGGCACTAAAAATTTTCCCATCAACCATGGTCAACTGCAAGCTGTGTTTAATTTTAATTTTTTTACCGAGCATATTACATAGCGTGGTATTCAACACTTCAATCTTAGCTTTGAAATACTTTTCTTCGTCTTCAGCTAACTGAGCCGTTTCTTTTGCAAAAGGTCTGCAGTACCGTGTTGATGAAGGTCGCGGATTCTTCCAAATTATTTTTTCATTTTTTGGATCATTTTCAATGGTTTTAAGTTGCAATGGCACATATGATGAAACAAAAAGACTGGAATCGCTCAAATCCTTATTGCTGACTTTCTGTTTGTATTCTGAATATCCAGAGCTGCCGTCAAATCCCCATTTTCCAATTAAAATAAGGTTATCAGAGCAATCGCTTCCAACGCTTTCAAGAACATCATGCTGAAGTTTTACAATACGCCTCGCAGTGTGGTCAACCAAGCTCTGTAGATCAACTTCAGCTTTGGATTCACTTACAGTGATTTTGTCTGGATAGGTTAATTTTTTAGCTTTTAGCAATTGTATGTAGCTTGGAAATAGGTCACAGGAGGTCTTTGAGTTCACATAGCTTCGAATAAGAAAATATTGATGCTTGCTCAAGTTCGCCTCTATGAGAAGCGATAGGACTTCTTCGATGCTAGCTTTGCTACTCATTTCATTTGATTGTAAGTTGCACGATCGTAAGTCAGAAGCTGCAGATTCATTAATTAATGAAAGCTCAGCAATCCTTCGTCTCTTAGTTCTTTTTGAGGACTCACTAAAGTCTACTTTCGGACGACCACGTTTAGCAGCTTTGATTATTTCTTGAGGCTTACTAGGAGTGCGTTTCATTAAAATTGTTTCCTTTTCGTTAAGCTAATTAGATTGGAATTGAAGAACTGATGCCTTTTTGCGTTTATATTGTGTCCAATACATAGCAATTTTTTTGCAAATGTATCCAATACATTTCGTTAACTCGCTCATCTCGGACACATAGCCAATGTTTTCAATATTGCCGTTCACATGATCGATGGTCTTCCGTAATTTTTCAGAATTGGTGCCGATTGCTGTACACCAATAATTAAAAATGTACAAGCGAGTTAAGACGCATTGATTAGAGTCACCTAGCAAAATTAAATTAATAAAGAAATAACGTTATAAAAATTAAAATTTGAACCTAAGAAAACCACGAAACACGAAAGACGAACACAATGACACAGCACAACTACAATGCAAAACAGCTGATTTGACCTTAAAGAAAAAAAGAGATGATGTTAGTATATTGTTGATTATGGACACATCTGCAAATATCTGCAGCTAGCTTTAACTTTTTTTATACCTTAAGGTATTAACAAATACACTAAATAAAAAACATTAGAAAGTAAACAATTAATTTCATAATAAGGACAACACAAGTTAGCTTTTATAAATATTGCAACTTAAAGAAAATACCTTTAACCTTTTATAACTTATAATTCGGCCAATCGGGCCTTTTGATTTGGAGAGAGCTCACCTGCTTTAACTACCTCGCAAACCGTTTTCTCATCTCGTCTACTTTTCCTGTGCCGTCGAATCCAAATTCCAAGGCAAAATTAATAAATTCGTCCTTTCTTAGTGAATAAATCCAGCGTGTTCCTAGTCGGCCGTCCGTCGGGCCCGAAACAATTTTCTTCTCCTCCGATTCGTTGGCTGCCATCGTAGTGTTTTCGGTGTCCTCTTCTATCTTTGATCAGCCTCGCACTTTGCGGGGCTTTTTATCCGCCTGATATTCTTACTCCGATCGTTCGTGATCAGACCCACGAAAGTCCCTGCTCGGGCGCCATTGTAAAGACGTTTTCCCAGCCGGGGTAGGTTCAGGGGGTTTGGCCGGGGTCTCCACAAAAATTTATAAACAAGCAGTGGACGATGTGGGTTCAGTTAGTGCACTTATAGGCGTGATCCCGGATGTAAGAGAGGGTGGGCAATCAGGGTAGTACGAATATGACCTCGGAAGGGATTCCGTATCAATTACAACGAATAATGGGCCCCTCACGCAGTCTAGACGTAGCGTTGAGGGTCTAAGAGTTAATAACTTGAAACTCGGGGAAGGCCTAGAGGGTAGCATTGACTATAGCATTATCTTGGATATACTCGGGGTTGTCAAGGCACTACACTAAAAGTTCGGGCGGACCCAGAACCTTTAGAACTAATAGCGACAACGTTCGGGCGATCCCAAGAACTATATCGAGCAGTGGTACAGATACACGCGGGCTAACGTTACCTTGGTCAATTGCAAAATTCGGGCGGACCCAGAACTCCAGAATTACCTACGGAATAACTATGGTTTTACTACAAAATTAATGCGGACAGGCGGTCCTCGACGTTATTGTAAAATCTGGGCGGATCCTAGACTTTATAATTAACTACGGAAATCCGGGCGGGCCCCAGGATATCTACGGGCTTATGGGTTACTGGTTTGGGTGGTCGTTGCTAATTATAAAATCCGGGCGGACTCAGGGATCTTATAAGCTACTGCGGGGTGGTCTAGGGTATCAATATTAATTATAAAACTCGGGCGAACCCAGAATTCTATAAGGAACTACTTTAAAAAGCCGGGCACACCCAGAACTTCTTATTAACTACTGTTAAAAGTCGGGCAAACCCAGAACTTCGTAATAACTACCATTTAAAGTCGGGCAAACCCTGAACTTCTAATTTACTACTATTTAAAGTCGGGCAAATCCATAACTTCTTATTAACTTCTAATTAACTACAATAATAAATACAGAGCAAGTTAGGTTGTGAAGTTGGGGGGTTATAGGTCATAAACAGACCCACTATTAGTTCTAGATTATTTGTTATTCATTAATTTGACCGCCGGAATTATGTTACGGATTATATTGATTATTTCCTCCGCTTGTTGAACGGGGCTCTTATTAGCAGATATTATTCCAATTTTAATAAATGAAACACACGCATCGATCAGTTTTGGTATTAATTAGTTCCACTTTTATTCACGTTGTTCCTTCACTTCTTGCTTATTTTTTCTTGATTTCAAACAATTGCTCTTTTCTCGAGACTTTCTTTGCTGCACCAGATACTAACTAGTGGTAGACTGTACCACGCGCTTACCCTACGGTCACGTGCCTCTACTTAATCCCTATTCCCGGTTTCTCTACGACGTTCCGATCCGTTTCAGTACTCGCACTCGACTGCTTCTCGGCATTTTCCCTCTGCTTTCGACCCTCGCAGCCGCGGCTTTTTTTTGTATTTCATCACATTACGGCGCGTGCCTACGCGCTGTCGCTGAGGTGAGCTTTTGTCGCTAGACTCTCTGATCGCATGCTTACGCGCTCGCACTCCGTCGCGAGCTTTCTCGTTGGCCTACGTGTCTTATGGTTGTCTCTCGCTCTGTCTGGCGTCGGCTGCGCCGTCGCCGTCGTATACTTTTTTGCTCTGCCTTTCATTCGTTTGTTGCTTCTCGCTCTGTATAGCGTTGGCTGCGCCGTCGCCGTCGCTTTGCTTTTTCGTTCGTTTGTCGCCTCTCGTTTTGTCTGGCGCCGACTGTACCGTAGCCGCTGTGAGTTTTGTTGTGCAGCCGCACGGCGGTTCAACTGTACATTTCCCTATCCCCTATTCCCTTGTTCGCTCCCCTATTATATATCTATAGACTAAGGCATATGGGTTTTCTTAGGGCTATGATTATTATATTTTAAACTAAACGTGGCTTAATGAGATTCTTTTAGAACTAATAGGGATAATAACAAAGTATTGAATATAACAAGATAATTAATAACAAAACTCCCTCGCCTACTCCATGGGCTTGGGGTTCTCAATAACATAGTAATAATAATGATACTATTGATATTAAATATAATATAATAATATTGATTGTCGTCCCTTCCCCCTCCGTGGGGTTTTGGGCGCTTATGTGGCGGCGTCGGAATCGGCGTCACACCCTCCCCTTACTCGACTGGCCGAAGGGTTACGGTGAGTGTCATCTGACCCTTGGCGTCGACGTTCCTGGTCACTCGGTAGGTACCGCCGTCGCTTGTCCGGGAAAAGCGATCCCGCTTAGGTCCCCGCGGTGTGAAACTCGCCAACTCCTCTACAAGTTCCCGGGGGAGCGTATAGACCCTCCAGGCCTCAGGAGCTTCCACTAACGTGGTTGGTGGGGTATCGACTCCTGCCTGCTCCAGTGACTCGATGTCGTCGAGCAAATCGTCCAGACTATAGGCATTTTCTCTGCCGCTGCGCTGCTAGCTTTTCGACGCTCAAGTACGCTGTCAAGCTGAAAAACGTAACGCACACAGTCAAAATCGTGCATGCTCGCACTCAAATAAACGCAATTCGTTCTTTCATTGTATCCCTGCAAGCAAAGTGGCGATATTTCTATCGCCTATCGTCCAGAAGTCACATCTTAGTAACTTCTGGAAAATAGAAAGTTTCTATTAAAAACAGGACAGAACACATTTTACAAAAACAAAATATACATCTATCGCAAAGAAGTCACTTCTAAGGCACTTCTGGACGATAGAAATACGATAGAACACATGTTACAACAACAAAAAGGGTCGCGATCGTAAAGAAGTAACTTCTAAGGCACTTCCAGGCGATGGAAATACGATCAGAGCTCGTAAAATACGGTCAACCGAATTTTTCTAGTCGGGCTCCTCAGTTGAAAGCCCCAAAATTGAGAATATCTAGCTCAGGGTCTGAGCAACAACCCTTTTTTCGTTTCGTTCGTGTTCTCGGTCTCGGGTTTTTGATTGACCGGAACACTCCGGTCGGTCCCCAACTGACCGCTCGATACGAACAAAATCGTTCGTCGCTCATATATTGACAGTCAGTAGGTGGGCAAAACAACAAAAGGGTTTCTACAAAAGGTCTTTATTTTTGTTGCTGGGTTTGCTTGTGTTGTTGCCCCGGATATTTTGTGACAGAAGAAGCATTTGAGAGAGAGAGCGAAAGCGGGAGAGAGCGAGAACAACAATTATAGGGAAATTAAAAGAGAAATATATAGAGGCCAAAAAAACGTTATATTCGACAAGCACCATTTTCGCAACTTCCTTCAAATAAGGTGACTTAAATTTTAGCCAGAACAATAATTTTGTTGGTCATTAATGGTAGGCAACCATGAAACAAAGTACACTTTTCAATTTCCGTGTATGTATAGGTTTGACCATCCAGAGATGACCGCTGACATTCATTAAGGCTGCTCGGTGGAGAAAGAGCATTCCAATTTTCTTCCTGCTATACGAGAGCAATAAAGCAAGCTGTGTAAAAATGTTTACCGAGCTATACGAGAAGCACACATACATGCTCAAAAGATCTATTTCCGAGTATTTACGACGAAAAGGGTCTCGGGTGAACACAGACCCGATCGAGCAAAACAAATCGCTCATCGGTTAAGCAGGGAGCAACCCAGGGGCAAATGCAATTTTTTGGTATCTCTCTGACAGGTTCGTATGGAGTCAGTACGTGAGGGGTTTATTTCTGACAACAAGCACAAGTGAGACCTTTTTTACGAGCTCTGAATACCATAGAACACATTTGACTACCTTAAAAGGGTTGCGATCGCGAAGAAGTAACTTCTGAGGCGATAGAACACATTTTACAAAAACAAAACCAGTACGAACAAAAAACAAGAGAGAACGCTATAGTCGGGTGCCCCGACTATCAGATACCCGTTACTCAGCTAAGGGAGTGCGAGGGAGATGGATATATAAAACTTTGATCGGGCATAACTTTTTAACGAATGGTCCGATTTGAAAAATTTCTTCTACATTTCGATAGGTATTGACCATCACAATAAATTTTGCGCTGCGTGGGAACTCCAAGAATATGCATGCAAAATGCCAATCCTCTAGCTTTTATAGTTTCCGAGATCTCAGCGTTCATACGGACGGACAGACAGACGGACATGGCTAGTTCGACTCGGCTAGTGATCCTGATCAAAGATATATATACTTTATAGGGTCGGAAAAGCTTCCTTCTCCCTGTTACATACTTTTGCACGAATACAATATACCCTTTTTTCTCTTTAACGTACGCACTTTGTATTTTGCTTTCAGGCGTCATTTCGTTTCGAGATTTCTTTGTGATCAGTGCGATTTATTCTGAATTTCTGTGTTTGTGGTGAAATGCGGAGTGAACCTGTTATTTTTAAAATATTACATATAAAGAAACTTTACAAATTTATTAACATCAAAACTAAAAGTGATTTTCCCGTCGGGAAGAAATGTTTCACTACGGTGGCACTTCTAGAAGCGTTGGGATCGTTTCATCTTCTAGACGTCAATAAAAATAGTGACTTCCACGATAGAAAATGATTGCAGGGATGTGTGCTGCTTCTGCTGGCCACCACTGAATTAAAGTGCTGCTAAAGTGTTTTGGAAAATATACTTGGCAGTGCAGTTTCAACCCTTTCGAAAGGCTGTTTGAAACTCACTAAGAATGTTTTCTCGGTTTACCCATGTCGTTATACGTTTAAACAGTGCTCCTGCGAAAATCTTAGCAATGTTAAACTATTCGATCGAATATAGGAAAGCATCTCACCAAAGCCTATGAAAAAAACCAACGTACCTATGATCTGCGAACTGGTCTGGAACTGGAACAAGAAGTTATTAAGCGAAATTTTGTTCTAAGCAAGGCAGCTGAAAACTTCAATACAAAACAAGAGAGAACGCTATATTCATCTAAAGGAAGTGCGAGGGAGATATAAATCTTTGATCGGGCATAACTTTTTAACGAATGGTCCGATTTAAAAAATTTCTTTTACATTTCGATAGATATTGATAAACACAATAAAACTAGATTTTTTATTTCCCGAAATCTGTAAAACAAACTTGCGCTGCGTAGGAAGCCAAAGAATATGTGTGGGTAATCCCAACTTTCTAGCTTTTGTAGTTTCACAAGTTGGATTCTGAGGCTCATTGGTATTTTGGTTGCACAATGATACATGCATACTACATCTCCCTCCTTTTAAAAAATTCCGTGTCTTTTAAGTAAATTTTATTCAACTACACTTTATCGTGTTTCTTCTAAGACTAACTTATCAGAGATGGGCTTTTTATCTCTAAAGATTATAAAATGAAAGACCGATTTTTAAGGGGTTACGACTACAGCCCAAACCATAAGAGCTAGAGCAGCCAAATTTTTGCACAGTATTCCATTGCGGATGCCAAGGGAGCGACGGCCGAGAGAGCAACAGCCAAGAATTTGGATTTTAAAATCTAGCCCTATTTAAAGTCGGCCATGGAAGAAAATAGACAAACTTACTACATATTCTGTAAGCAAAGGCAAAATCTTAAGATTCGAATTTCTGAACAAGTACGGAAGTTTGATCTGTAAGCATTCAAATACGTAACATCTTCAGATATGTATGCATGTAGGTATGAATTTTTGGATATGTTTTGATTTGTATTGTGTGTGTGTAATTCTATTTGAAAGTAGATGATGTTTTAAATACAAATAAAATGATTACCTTCCTTTCAGCCAATGCTAAATCTTTCTAAGTTATTTGTAAAGTTTAAAACTAATAATTATCGATCATATGTGGAACCTGGAAAAATAAGTTACTTCGCTACTTTTGCATGGAATGGACACAATTCGTTTTTTGGGAGTGAGAAGGATATAATGATAATGAGCGTTAGGACAGTAGCACGTGTAAAAAATGGGGACGATCAAGCGCACAATTAACTCTCTGAGAGAGCTTGCCTGAAGAGAGAGAAACGAGCACAAGATTGACAAGGGGGTAGGATTTAAATTCACAATTTTGAGTTCAATTTTGGTTTAAAAAAACTCTCTTCAGTACACATTTTGATCATTTTTATACCCTTGCAGAGGGTATTATGATTTCAGTCAGAAGTTTGCAACGCAGTGAAGGAGACGTTTCCGACCCCATAAAGTATATATATTCTTGATCAGCATGACTAGGCGAGTCGATCTAGCCATGTCCGTCTGTCCGTCCGTTTCTACGCAAACTAGTCTCTCAGTTTTAAAGCTATCGGGCTAAAACTTTCCCAAAAGTCTTATTTCTATTGCAGGTAGTATATATGTCGGAACCGACTGGATCGGACAACTATATCATATAGCTCCCATATGAAGAATCGAAAAAAAAACGAAAAAAACGTACAAAAAATTCTAGCTTTGGTGTTTTTTGAAATATTACCTTCTACTTTTGGGAATAATATTTTTTAAATATTTCTGAATTTCGAATAAAATTTTTAAAAAATCGGATGACTATATCATATAGCTGCCATAGGAACGGTCGGAAAATTATATGGAAAATTATAGGAAAAAAATTATATCTTTGTTGATTTTTATTACATTATCTTCTCCTCTGGGATATGGCTTTTCTTTAACATTTAAAAATTTCGAATAAAATTGAACAAAATTCGGACGGCTATATTATATAGCTGCCATAGGAAGGATCAACCAATTAATGCCAAAGTAATACGAAATCAGCTAAAATTTGGATTATTGTAACATATACGCAAGTTAATTTAAATGTAATGTTTTTGTAAATGAATAGGAATGATCTGCAAGGGTATATAAGCTTCGGCTGGCCGAAGCTAGCTTCCTTTCTTGTTTTGAGTTCATTTTAAAACCAGGAACTTTGAGGTTTTTCTTTAATCGTATATCCCCCGTTTTACGACCTATTTGGGCAAAAAACAATCTAAAAAGGGTTCTTTGTTTTTCTAACACATCATGAAATATTAAGATTGGCTATCTGTGCGCTCCGTTTTGACAACGAAAATTAAAAGAGCAACCGGTACCAATAAATTATTGCTAAACTCATTTGATGGTTTAGAAGTCTCCTATAAATCGGTCGAATCTGTCCCTGATGTTGACAATGCGATCTAGCAGGGATTTCGCAGCATAATCTGTCTCTTAAGATTGAAACACCCGAAATGTTATTGCGATATTTAGGTCCCTCAAAGTTATGCAATGGGACACGATTGCAAATAAAAGGTCTTCATAAGAATGTAATCGAAGCAACAGTATTAACGGGATCCGCGAAGGGGAAAACAGACCGTCCGGTCTGCCGTTTTAGTTTAAGAAGCTAGAAAGTTTGCTTTGCAATAACTCTAAATAAATCGCAGGGGCAGACTTGGAAGCTGGCTTTTCTTATTAGCTCTGCCAGTAGTAGCCTTTTTCTGGATCCTGAAGGATCTTCTAAAAATGTTGTTTACAGATAAGTTTTAAAGTAATCATATTAAAACTTAAACGCGCCAATTATTCTGGAAATAACGAACGAAGTCGCTCCGGGTATAGCTAGTGTTAATATATATGATGGACGTTGATGCACTAACGAGCAGTACAAACAAGTGGCCCAACGATACCAAGCACGGGCTTGTTACGCGCGGGATCCTTTATCAATTTGGGCAAAAATGCGAGTTCGCGAAGAAAATACATGAAACAAATAGAGACGGGACACAAAGACTACAACTAAGATTGAAGCAAATGAAATAAAACTTTAGTTTTTAATACAGGGATAGATGTTGATGTGCAAATTAAATGATAAAGATTGTTATAATTTTTACATAGAACGCGAAAGGGCTCAAGCAGAGTAAAATTTTATGTACATCGAGGCAAATTATGAGGGTAATAATTTCGTGTGAGTATAACGGGAACATTAAAAGTTAAACGGCTTACAAGTTCTACAGAGTCAATATCACCTCTTATAAGATTATGCATAAAAATAGTACCAAGCATTTTTCTACGATTTGCAAGTGTAGGTAAATTAAGCAATAGCAATCTACTCTGGTAGGAAGACAGCCTTAAGTTTTGATCCTAGTTCAAACTACGAATGGCAAAAAGAAGAAATTTTTTTTGTACCGACTCAATACGGTCAATGTGCACTTGATATTGTGGACTCCAAACTGATGAACAATATTCCAAAATAGGACGGACAAGGCAGGTAAATAATAATCTGGTTGTATAAGGGTCATCAAATTCTTTTAACCAACGCTTTATAAACCCAAGAACACTTAAAGCTTTATTGACAGTGGCCATTATGCGGCAGTCAAATTTAAGTTTTGGGTCGAGAAGAGCACCTAAATCGTTAATTGAATATATACGGTTGAGTGGTTTATTTTGAAGAGAATAACTAATAAACGTAGGAGTATCCCTATAAGGAGTCATAACGTTGCATTTAAGGCAGTTCAAATTTAAAAGGTTGTACTCACACCATCCCTGAAAACAATCAATATCTGACTGTAAGTTGAAACCTGACCCTATGTCTTTATATGATAAACAAAGCTTTACATCATCAGCGTACATTAGTACACGAGAATGTGCTACGATAGAGGGAAGATCGTTAATAGACAAAGTAAACAGCAAAGGGCCTTAATGACTACCTTAAGTCACCAGAGGTCACGTAGATCATTTTAGAAATAGCGCTCTGAGTCCTACCACTCAAGTAACTTGAAATCCAAGTTAATAGATTACATGGAAACCCAAGCTGATCTAATTTGAATAAAAGAAGAGAGTGGTTAACAGAGTCAAAGGCCTTACTAAAATCTGTATATATAACGTCAGTCTGCTTTTTATTCTTGAATCCATTTATTACAAATCCGCCTTCGCACCCTTTTTGTGGAGTGGACAAATGAAAGAATCGGTTTACAAATGGTTGAAGCACAAAACTTAAGCACACACCCAGGGAGTCCCTCTGGACCGGGAGAATACGTTGGCGTTGTTGTTGCTGAATCCTTTAAGAGAGAACTTTCGGTAATTACAGGGGTAAAAATACAATTAGCCCTATTTAAGGGGTTAGGGTAGATAGAATTTGACCAAGCAGCCGAACTATAATTAGTTTGGATAAATTCGGCAAATAAATCCGCAATTTCAGAATCCGACGATGCCTCTTTTGAGTTTAAACGTACCGATGAAGGCAATGCCGAAGACCTACGCCTGGCATTAACAAAGTTATAAAACTGCTTCGGATCATTTGAAAATTCGAATTTACATCGATTTAAATACATAGAATAGCAATGACTGTTGAGAACATTAAAATCTGAACGAGCCACCACATATTTCGCAAAATCAGATGGCTTAACCGATTTTTTATACTTTTTATAAGTGTTCGATTTAAGATTTTTTAGTCTTTGAAGGGCATTGTTAAACCAAGGAGGCCTTTCCTTTGAAGGAAGCCTGTCAGGAACGCATTCGTCAAGAAAAGTGTTTAAAACACTATAGAAAAGTTCAATTGCACTTTCAATATCCATGCAATTGTACAAATCAAGGCCAATTGTCAATTAAAATGTTCAATATCGGTCTTCAGGTGCAACAAGTGCGTCAATTCTAGATACCGTAACTCCATGCGGATCTAAAACAAATACCAGATCTAATTGCCTATTAATGAATTTCGTATAAAGCTTACTTGCTGTAACGATAATTCTAAAAGGCCATCCACAAAATCATGGGCGGATAAAGTTGTAGCGACAAGTGAGTCAGTATATATACGTTATATATCTCTAAAGATTATAAAATAAAACAAGGGGATAAGCCCACAGCCCAAACCGTAAGAGCTAGAGCAGCCAAATTTTTGCACAGTATTCCATTGCGGATGCTAAGAGAGCGACGGCCGAGAGGGCAACAGCCAAGAGTATTCCATTGGAGGCGTAAGCGCCCACTAAGGTCTGACATGTCCCCCCAGTAGCCGCGATTTTTTATTTAAATTGTATGCCTAATTTCTTTTTGGACGATTTTTATTAATTTTTACGTTGACGAATTTTTAATTTTCTTTTTTTAAACTGACATAAAATATACTCTATATAAATATTTATTTATTTATGATCCAGCAGATGCAGACGTTGAAAGTAATTAGTTCAATGCTTTTTTCCCACATTGGGGTCTCACCATCCTTAAAGACAAGGCTAGCAAGTTGGAAGCAGGTAGGCCAGGTCCTTTCCTTCAAAAAGACTCCGTGATTTTGGAGAAAAAGGAAAATTGCTTCCTTGTCCATACTTAGAAAACTCCCAAAAGTAATGTTGCACGACTCACACATAGACATTTTGTAGTTGCGTTACAAAAATTCAAAAGCCTACAGGATTTTTATGCAAAATCATTTAAAAGTAAATATATTTTGTATACCAAGTCGTTGAAAAGGCTACTTTATTTTTATAGCAAAACACGTAACTTTGAAATTCGATTACAAGAGAACCATGGCAGTCCGCGCCTATATTTCTTAATGTAAATTCTTAAGAAGTCGCGGTCCGTCGAGGATAATTATACCCGTTACTCGTAGAGTAAAAGGGTATATTGTATTCGTGCAAAAGTATGTAACAGGTAGAAGGAAGCTTTTCCGACCCCATAAAGTATATATATTCTTGATCAGGGTCACTAGCCGAGTAGATCTAGCCATGTCCGTCTGTCCGTCCGTATGAACGCTGAGATCTCGGAAACTATAAAAGCTAGAGATTAACAACACAAATTCTTGGGCTTCCTACGCAGCGCAAGTTTATTTCAGACAAGCGCCACGCCCGGGGCGCGCCCCCTCTAACCGCCCCCTCATTTTTTGAAAGGTGTCTGGCGCGCACACCTTTAAAGATTTTGGAAAAGTAAGTAAGCAGTTTTATTGTGTTTATCAATACCTATCGAAATGAAGAAGAAATTTTTCAAATCGAACCATTCGTTAAAAAGTTATGCCAGATTAAAAATTTTCTATCTCCATCTCTCTCGCACTCACTTTGGCTGAGTAACGGGTATCTGATAGTCGGGGTACCCGACTATAGCGTTCTCTATTGTTTTTTCTCGAATTTTGGGGGTGAGGACCGTAAACTAGAGTATTACCATATTTTCTTCTACTTTTGGTAATACTATTTTTTAAATATTTCTGAATATCGAATAAAATTTTTAAAAAATCGGATGACTATATCATATAGCTGCCATAGGAACGGTCGGAAAATTATATGGAAATTAATAGGAAAAAAATTATATCTTTGTTGATTTTTATTACATTCTTTTCTTCTCTGGGATATGGCTTTTCTTTAACATTTCAAAATTTCGTATTAAATTTAAAAGAATTCAGACGGCTATATTATATAGCTTCTTTAGGAAGGATCAAAAAATTAATGCCAAAGTAATACGAAAGCAGCTAAAATTTGGATTGTCTTAACATATACGCAAGTTATTGTAAATTTAATGTTTTTTGTAAATGAATAGGAATGATCTGCAAGGGTATATAAGCTTCGGCTGGCCGAAGCTAGCTTCCTTTCTTGTTTTCCTATATTTTCAGATATAAGAGGGTTTTGAAAAAACTACAAGAGATACAAAGAAGGTTTGTATGGCAACTTTCTTCTACTGATTAAGACCTATAATCTCAGCAAGTACGGTATAAATCGTATTACCATTTTTGTCCGTAGCCATGTTTTTCCTATATTTTCAGATATAAGAGGGTTTTGAAAAAACTACAAGAGAAAGAAAGAAGGTATGTATGGCAAATTTGTTCTACTGATAAAGACCTATAATCTCAGCAAGTATGGTTTAAATCGTCTTACCATTTTCGTCCGTAGCCATGTTTTTCCTATATGTTGCTAATATTAATTATGTTTCTAAATTCCAATTTAAATTGATTGCTGAAATGTCCCATTGAGCGGCAATTAAAGTACCTTATTATTGCTTCTGCATTACGAGCATCGGGAAGGTTTGCGAAAGATGACTGGCGCAATGGTATAGCCATGTGTTAAACTTGTGGGTTTCGCTTAAACTCGGCCTGTACGATCTGTATTACACAGTAATACTACGGTGCTGCGCAGCCGATGTGATCCTGCAAGTCATCCACAATGTATTTTATAACGTCCGTGTCCTCGAACGTCCCTTGCCTAGCAATATTACGCATAGCAATAAAATATTATAGCAGTGATTCCCCTTTAAGATTGAGCGACTCTGCAACTGCTTTGCAACCTCATGGTTTGTCATTTGGAACCCACAGACTTTTAGTAAACACTCTCTCAGTTCCTTCCAGGTGGTGGTTTTCGTACATCGTGTATATACGAGGTGAGGGTCATTTGTTTTAAAATTTCGGACAGTTCGTCGGGATTTCGGTCGTCCTCTCTTGGCACACTTTCAGCTACATTATCGACTTCGTCATCCGATTTTTCAGTAATATTGTCCAACTCCATGGTAGTTGTTGACTGTACGGCTTTTATTATCGCCCGCAGTTGTTGTACGGTCTCTGTGCCCTCCACTGGTACATCTTAAGCGATTCAGAATTAGTATATCAAAGTATTTCATCCCGAGAAGATCTGGGGCAAACCCCCCCCCCCCCCCCCCCACACCTGATTTATAAACACCTTTAGTTCTTCGTTTTTTAGAAGCCGATGGGATGGGCTTCGTTTTATTCAATTTTATGTTTCGTTCTCCAAAGCGTGTTTTTCTCCCCAAAGCCGGTCTAAAAGTGATCGTCCCCCTCATATCCTCTAATAAGGTCTTCCCACAGAGATCCATCCACCATCCGTTGAACGAATGGTCCGTAAGGTTTTGCCGTACCGAAATTTTCCCAGTTAGTCCGCCATCCAATTTTGACGGACTTTGACGGGCTCTTATGTTTTTTCGGTACAACTCTGAATTCTTCCTCTTGACTGTGAAAAATGGAACGATGACTGCAAGAACAAATCAAATCGATGGCTGGAAAAAATGAAATAATGCTTAAGCTAAGGTTGCTATGAGTTGGGCAAAATGTAAGCTGTTCTGCGTACGAAAACATCAATGTTTTCAGCAAAGTCTCAGAATATGTTCTGTACTAATAACTAATATTAATTAAAAGTGTACTTTGTACTCCTTTGAAGTTCCAAAGTTGCTATAAATTACCAAAACAACACAAATTTGGTTTTGTTTACACATTTTTCATATTAATATTGGCTAGACAGAAGCGTAGTAAGAGCGGAATATGGGGTACGGGAGTTTAGGCTCTCCCCCAGTCAGCAATATCTATGCATACTCGTTATAGGATATGTTATAAAAGTTCAGATATGCTTTTTATACCCTTGCAGAGGGTATTATCATTTCAGTCCGAAGTTACTCTTACTAGTCGCAGGGGGCTGGCAGGAGTTTAGGGGCTCCGATGGAGGAGACTGGGTGTCCATATGATCATTAGGGAGTGGGTTTTTAATGTCATCATCCGATAAGAGGGCAAAGCCGTTTCCATGACCTGAATATTTTTCACCAGGAGAGTCCGAGTCCTCCGATCCAAATATGTCCAAGTGAACCTTGCGTTTAATATTACGAAAGCGCTTAACAATTGGTCCAAACGAAGTATCCTCACTGTTGTTAGGGTCAAGCTCGCTTCGCTTTCTTATGCGTTTGACGGATTCGCAACGCAACTGGTCCGCCACTTCCTGACTGATGAATTTTATAGTTGAAGTAGTGGAATGTCCAGGTGTGCTTGCACCGTGTATTCCTTCATTAAAATTATCAAATTCATGTTGCCGAAGCTTTTAAGACGTCTTTCAAATTGTTTAGCGATGAATATGAAGTATCAGAAATAGATTGTAGATTGCGTTCAAAATCAAATTTCTGTGATCTTGCTTCCATGGACCTGACGGCGGTCACCCTTACACCACGACCTCTAGACGACCTTGAAAACTCCTTGCTAGTACTGACAGTTGGATTATCAGTTATAAATAGATTGGGAGACGAATAACCATCGGAACTATCCACATTCATAACATGACCACATAGAGGGACATTAATATCTTGATCAGCGGCAGACATGATGACGACCAGCAGGGCGGCCGGCTAGCCAATGCAGGCGAGGCCGGCAAACGCGATGCGTTAATGAAGTCCAAGTACGAAAACACAAGTTACACGACGTGAAGTGCAAACAAAACCAAGAGATAAAAAGAAATAGAAAACAAATTTTTATAAAATGTGTATGAAACACGGGATCCAGAGATAAACACAACCGGTTAGCTTGACATTAAAGTCGGATTTGTTTTTGTTTTTATTTTACTTGAAATGTTCTTTAATTTTAGATTTAAACTGAGTTGCGCTCCTAATCGTTTTATAGTTATGTGGTAGACTGTTCCACAGACGTATAGCAATTACGTCAAACTGCCTATTCGAGCATAGCGAATTATATCTTGGGCATATGAAGTTATTAGTTCTAGTTGAAGTAGCTAATATAAGTTGGTTATATAAATCAAATAAAAACACCTCTTAACGAGGTAAAAAACTAGTGACGATCGCACCTTCAACATACAAAAGTTCTGATATCAACATTTGTGACGAAAAATTATTACACTCGTCATCAAATACACTTTCTAAAATTTTCTCATTCGGCCCGCCCTAGCAAACTATTCGTCTTTTTTGGTCTTCACTCTTCACAGGCATTTTCTATTGCAGCGTGCCGAATGAGAAAATGTTAGAAAGTGTATTTAATGACGAGTGTAATAATTTTTCGTCACAAATGTTGATATCAGATCTTTTGTATGTTGAAGGTGCGATCGTC
The DNA here is from genome assembly GCA_035046095.1 of Drosophila pseudotakahashii. Lineage (NCBI taxonomy): Eukaryota > Metazoa > Arthropoda > Insecta > Diptera > Drosophilidae > Drosophila > Drosophila pseudotakahashii. The sequence goes on along the minus strand of JAWNOE010000222.1, from coordinate 399,803 downwards.
ACTAGTTTTTTGCCTCGTTAAGAGGTGTTTTTATTGGATATCAGATGTTTTGGTTTGTTTAATTTTGCTCTCATAGGAGCTAATATATACATTTTAATTTAAATTGTTCAACCATAATTTTAAACTATTGTATTTAAACGAATAAAGTTAAAAAGGCGTTTAAGTGTTTGAAAATACATTTTAAACGGGGTATAGCACATGTCTTTAGCTTTAGTAGTTCAGAAGTTACTTACAAAATTGAGCTATTTGTAGCTTTTTTCCCGCTAAACTAGGAGGTTTTTCCCAAAGTCGTAAAACAAAAGTTTCCTATATGGAACTATTAAAAAGAATTTACATCATTCCGTGACCCTAAAGTTCAGTTTTTCAGTGTTCAGTGTTTCCACTATCCTTTTTAGGCCGACTGGGCATGGTTTGCCCGTTCTTCAGCTGAACCGCTAGTGGAGAGGTCCTCGAACAACATCTGTATGATCTCCACGTCTAGGGTTTCTATTTTGTACCCTGACACGGTCTTAGAAACCCGTGATGGGCCGTTTCTCGACTTTATCATGAAGATTATTTCTGCATGGTCACTACCCATGAAGGTATCACTAACCTCCCAGCTGGATCCCGAGGCCAATCCAGCGCTCACGAATGTGCGGTCAATGATGGAACTGGTGCCGGCTCTAGAAAAAGTCGGTTTCGTTCCTGAGTTCAGCAGCACTAGGTCAAGTGCGGCGAAGCTCTCAAGTAGCGCCTTTTCCCTCGCATTTGTTCGGGGAGAGCCCCAGTCGGTAGCCCAGGCGTTAAATTTCCCGGCTATTACGGCTGGGCGATTTTCCCGGGCATCTTCTGCAATCTCTTCGAGTACAGATATTGCATTTGCTCTCTTTTATAGTTTTTTCCAGGCTTCTTTCCCTGAAAAATATTTGAAGTGATTCAAATTCGGGCGTTCCTCTTGAGCGTTGGTATGCGCGTCTTGCTTTGTAAAAGAGGGAGATGTAGTATGCGCAGTCCGCACATATCAGGTACTCACTGTACACTAATAACATTAAATTATAAATACATAAAAGTCCAACGGCGAGCACATTTTCAAGTGCATTGGTAATATTATCATCCAGCAGACTACTGTCGCTGTGTTGTGTAACGATCTGATTTTTCTAGGTCTGCTCGCTACGAGAGTCGTGCGTCTAGCTCAGTACAGTTGTGTGTTCGTCCCACCAAGTTTATATAAACGTGACCGCCCAGTAGATCAGTGAGAAAACACAGAATTACGTGTTTTTCGTGGGTTTATTATGGGTGTAGTAGTACAGTGATCTTGCAGGCTTTGCTGGCTTCGATATCGCCACTCGTGGCCGCCGACTTCTCCTGGTCGCCTTGATGACTCGGTCGGTGCTCCCTTTTGTTGACTGGGTGCTCCGCTTGTTGACTGTGTGCTCCGGTTCTGTAGCTCCCTCGATGATCCTTGAAGCTCCCTGAAGACGCTTAAAGCTCCCTGAAGACGTTTGAAGCTCCATGAAGACGCTGGGCGCTGCTCGTCTCTGACGAATAGAATCGACGACTACTTGTAGCGCCTTGGACTCGCCAGAAGATCAGCTGCGCGGGTTTAGGGAAGCGTCACCGTTCTCAGACTAGGGTGAACAGAGGACGCGATCTCCAGGAATCTCTCCGAAGAAACATTTTTGTTCCCTCTCATCCTTTCCAAGATATCTAATTCTTTATGCTAATTTAAAAAACCTATTTAAATTTCCAACGAGTACAATTCTTAGATGTTTAAGCTGAAAGTTTGCACAACTCAATTACTCACTGATATTATGCACATATATTAATGTCATAATTTCACCACTGTCTCTTCATATAGCTGCCAAATTAATCGATGGATTTTCTTATTTTGTATGTTTTTATCACATAAGTTACACTTTGCTGAGCCACTTTCACATGACGAAAGATATATTTTGGCGGCGCTCATCTTTCACATTTGTCTTGTCCCGATAAAAAGTGTGAGCGCATAAAAATATCAAAAAAATCTACAAAAAAAATCGATGATAACTGATAATTATTAAAAAAAAATATCACGATATAAATATTTGTTTTTTCGCAAAAAATATCGATATATTGATATTTTTATATATTTTCGACATCCCTATTAATAACACTAATAACACTTTGGACCCCTGGATCACGAAAATGATTTCTGATCTATTGACTTTAAAATAAAACGAAAACTGGCTTAATATTGACATCACAATGAGTACCAAGTGCGGAGATCATATGGCCAACTTAGTCAAAAGTTCTAACAAACGCCCTTACGGCATCTAGATGAAAAAAGGGTAATAAACTTTAAATCCGTTGCCCACTGCCTAAAACTAATTATTTTGTACTTTTTCTTTCTTCTAAGAATTAAGGATACAAAAAGGCAATATATGAAGAGGTGAGATCCTTAAAAATTTTATACAAAAAAATCCACCCTAATGTACATAGCTCTGCAACAACCAATATGATCATTTTGGTTAAGATTTAAGAAATTTGAGGGAATATTTTTTTCTTGTGAGTTTGCTTAGATATGTTACAACCGCTCCAAAATGTGATGACATTTATACTTCGACAGTTGAAAAAATTACTGTCTCCAATTCTAATTTAAAAAAACTGAAGCAATAGTATCGCCTTTGACTGGAATTTTTTGAATAGAATGCCAAAGGAAGGATAATTTTAGGATGTATTTATTTTATAGGTCCCAAATCCTGTTGATCTTGGCCTGGCTACCTCGTTCTACCTTTTCCCCTTTATTAATTATCCGTATTTTTTTTTTTTTTTTTTTTTTTTAAATTTTTTGTTTATAAAAGACGAAATTTTAAAACTATTTTAACCGAGTTATGTTTACTTTTTGGTAAATATGTTATTTCTTAATAATTAATTAATTACCTAATGTAGCAAAGGTAATTTTATGCACATAAGTAACGAAAATGTAAACCAAATACTGTTGCCGATTTTGCTTCCACAGTATACAACTCTTATAAAGGAAACAAATATTCATGCGAAGCAATGTCAAAAAAGGCATCAAGAAAATCAATTGTATATGAACAGCATTTTAGAATTATTATTTTGTTTTCAGTATTTTTGTTTTCATTAATTTTTTACCTTGATTAAAATTTTATTAAAAAAGAAAGCCGTGAATTATCAATGCGATTTGAATTTTAAAACACAAAAATCTTTAAGAAAATATCTCAAATCTGTTGTAGAAATGTAAATGAAATATTCGTTAAGCAAAAGGATTTCAGTATTGTTGAAAATATTTGCATATGCACCACTCATACCTTATTCCATTTTGTGTTATACACCAAAGTAACGAGTAACGGTGCGTTTTCTTTCTTCTTTAAGTTCTTGTTCTGCCTGCGTGCAGCATTTTGTCAGTCTCTAATAAAGAAGAAGTTTTTCTCAGTTTTCGCTGCCGCAGCAAGTCAAAGTTAACTAACGGAAAATATTTGGTGCGTTGACAGTGGGGCAACAGCCCATTTATGTGCAAACAAATCGTTATTTGTTTCAATTCGTGAGCATAAGGAAAAAATAATGCTGGTTGGAGAAAATTACATTGAGGCTGAAGGCATTGGAACAGTAAAACTGTTTTGGCAAGAAAACATTATTGAATTGGTTGATGTGTTGTTTGTACAAAACCTTCAGTGTAATTTTATTTCGGTGTCGAAAGCAACTAATAACGGGTTCGAAATTAGTTTTTCGAACGGTAGTGCAAGCGTCAAGAATAAGAACGGCGAAACGGTATTAAAAGCGAACAAACAGAATGACTTGTTTATTTTCGAAAATAAGAACAAAAAGGCTTTTGCTGCAAGCGGGAAATTAAATCAAGTAATAACGTGGCACAACAGATTCGGACATTCGAATTTCGAAAGTTTAAAATCCATGATTCGAAAAGAATTGGTGTATGGTCTACGCGATGTAACCGGTAGCACGAATGACTTTGTTTGCGAAACGTGTGCGAAAAGCAAGATATGCAACAATTCCCAAAGAGAGCGGAAAATCGTTCGAGCAAAATGTTGGGACTGGTCCATATGGACGTTTGCGGTCCTATGAGTACAGTTTCCAAAGGTGGAGCGCGTTTTTTTGCTACATTCATAAACGACAAGACGCGTTATGTATCAGTGTATATGCTTAAAACAAAAGTATTTGAGAAATTCAAAGAGTTTAAGTTGTTGGCTGAGAAGCTATACGAAGCGATAATGGTAGAGAGTACATTAATGGTGCATTCGAAAACTTCCTGGTAAACAATGGGATTTGGAGGCAGCTCACCGTTCCCCATACTCCACAGTAAAACGGCGTTGCTGAGCGTGCCAATCCGACGCTAGTGGAAATGGCAAGGAGCATGATGGTTCATGCTAATGCGAACGAGTATCTGTGGGGGGAAGCGATAATGACTGCGGTGTATTTGAGAAACCGATCAGAAACGTCTACATTGCCAGATATGACTCCATACGAAGCATGGTTATGGAAAAAGCCCAACGTGTCCCATCTTAAGGTGTTTGGTACAAAGGCAATTGTGCTAGACAAGACAAGGCAAATAATTTTCTCAGAAAGGAATAGAGCATATCCTGGTCGGGTATTCAGAAACTGCCAAAGCGTATAGACTTTTCAATCCTGATACGCAAACTATCAAGGAAGCCAGAGATGTGGTGTTCCTTGAGCACGATATTACAAAAAGCGAGGATATATCGACCGTAGAATTGGCAGAAAACGGAAGCGTTTTTAGTGAGGATAAAAATGGCGGCCAAGATGGAAATGACGAAGATCATGCAAGGGACGAACAGTTTGGAGCCGAAGATGGTGAACCCCAGTTGGTTGATAGCGTCGACGGAGTCCAGCGAGGCCCAGGTAGTCCTAAGATAATTCGTACTGGATGGGCAGGACGACCACGTAAGGAATACAATAAGCTAAACGCTATTGGAGTTGCCGACATCCAAGTACCGAGTGAAGTCAAGGAGGCTTTAAGCTTGACACATGCTGAAGAATGGAAGGTTGCGATGCAGAAGGAGTATTCTCAACTACAGTCCACCAAGACATGGAGTCTTGTTGATCTTCCTCCTGACGAGAGGACTATTTGGAGCAAATGGGTGTTTGCGGTTAAAGGGGACCAGTACGGCAACGTGGAACGGTTCAAGGCTCGCTTAGTCGCAAAACGTTGCGGACAAGAGTACGGCATAAACTACACAGAAACATTTTCCCCAGTGGTTGGTATTCTTTCATCCGATTGGTGATTGCACTGGCTGTCGAGAACAAAATGTTTATGCATCAAATGGACGTCTCAGCTGCGTATCTCAACAGCGACCTACAAGATGTAGTCTACATGCGGCAACCGGAAGGGTTCGTGGACACTGCGTGTCCGAAAGGATGACCACGAGACAACCAGAAGCAGTATCAATCGCTAATTGGATCATTGCTGTATCTAGCAATGACTACAAGGCCAGACATTGTTCATTCCGTGGCAAAGTTGGCTCAGAGGTGCAGTGACCCCCATAAGGAACATGAGGTGGCCGTTAAACGCGTCCTTCGTTACCTAAAAGGAACTTCGGTCTTGAAACTGCACTATGTTCGAACTGGTGTGCCTGTTCACTGCTTTGTGGATGCAGACTGGGCAGGTGACTGTACTGACCGCAAATCGTTCAGCGGTTGGGCGTTCTTTATGGCTGGAGCCGCATTTTCGTGGGAGTCGAAAAAGCAGAGCATCATAGCACTTAGTAGCACGGAGGCTTAGTATGTGGCGCTTTCAACAGCAGCTAACGAGGCTGCATACGTGCTGAAGCTGATATCTGAGATGGGTTTCGAGACCTCGCCAACATTGATGATCTACAGTGACAATCAGAGCGCCCAATGTTTCGCTAAAATGCGAGTTTTCATGCTAAAAGTAAACATATTGATATCAAGTATCATTTCATAAGAGATTTATATAAGAAAAAAGTCATTGATATTAAATTTTATCCAACCATATGATTTCAGATGTGCTAACTAAAACTCTATGTAAAGATAAGCACACATTAGTTCACTAGGGTTACACTAAAAAAGGATCATATTCAAAATAGTAAGAACAAAGCTTAATTGTATTAAGTACTAAGTTTCTGTTGAATTCGATTTACCGCGGTGAGAAGGAGTGTTGAAAATATTTGCATATGCACCACTGTATACCTTATTCCATTATGATTATACACCGACACCGAATATACACGACATAATTTTGCCAGCCGAGAAACTATGTATGTTGATGCTAAACGACATAAGCTCGAGCGAAGTAATGTCATTTTAACATTAGTTATGGCGATCTTATGACGCTTTAATGTGACATAAGTTTGCGGCAGAAAACTTCTTAATTTCGCCGGCATACGTATATGTATATATACATACAAATTTGATATCGCTTTGAGACCATGAAGAAAATCTCGACACGTTTCACAAAGAATCACTAATGTATATATATATATATATGTATATGTTAGGTACCGATCGAAAGCTTAGTCTTTTAGCTGTAAAATAAAGCAAAAAAAAAAGAGACACTTTTTAGAACCATAAAAAATAATTATGTAAGCATTAATATCTTTAGCAAAACTATTTATTCATGTACAAATAATGGTTTTTAAATTATAAGCGTTCTGTTTTTGATGTCCTGTTGCAGATTTGCGCTCCTGGCCCTTGAACTGGTCCTTTCGGTTTCGTATACTTAATTTTTCTTTCAAAATTTTACTTTTAAATTGATGTTACTGTTAGTTTATTAATTTTTCTTCTTGTTTCCACTTTTTGATCCTTTTCCTTCCTTTCTGGGCCCTTTGGACTTTCGTTGTTGTCCATTTCCGATCTTCTTTAATCCTTTGGCATTTTTTTGAAGTTCTTTTTCTATCTTAATTTTTAGTTTGGCTTCTCTTTCTTGTGCCAATTTTTCTTTTTTTTCCTGTCGTTTTGTGGCATTGTTTTCTTTTTTAATCTTAGCCTCAATGCGTTGGGCTTTCTTAGCCTTGAGATCCTTTCGGTTTTGACTGTTTGTCAAAATTGTGCTTTGTAAAGGCTTGCGCCCACGATTTGATTTTGTTTGCGGTGATGTTGATTTCTGCAGTGGTCCGATACTGTCAATAATTGCCTTCAAAGTGCTGATCCGAGCAGCTTTTGAAGTGGATGTCTCTTCAAAGCCACAAAAAATTTCTTCCTCATTTTTACAAAAAAAAATTGTTCTTTGATCATCGCAACTTAGTTGTGTTTCGAGGGTCAGGGCCACTTATTTTGCAGGTAATAAAGTCGACCTCTGTAAAAATATTACAGTTGATTGGCCAAATTCCCGTAGCTTGAAAGCCGGACTTAATGTTTTTTGGGGTCAATGCCAAATCCAAAACATTAGCAATGATTCCAGGGATATGCCTGATATCCATTGCCTTATTCGGGTTGCTTTTATGCCAGCACTGACACTGCGATTTGTAAAAATTTTTTACGGGTCCATATACCGATACATCTAAAGGTTGAATTCTGTGACTGCAGTGTGGCGGAAAAGATAGCAATGTTACACCATGTTCTGCTGCCATATCTAGTGCATCAACTGATAGATGAGACGAATGATTATCAAGTAACAATAACGCAGGATTTTCTTTGGACGCCCTGGAATGCTTAATGAAGTGACTCATGAATTTGACGAATTCGGACTCCTGCATCCATCCATAATCATTAGCATATCCAACAGATCCACTTGATGAATTTTCAAGGAATACGGCTTGCATATTTTTTCGAGGAAACAAGTAAAATGGAGGTATGGAGTTTCCACCGGCATTGACAGCTAAAGCCATTGTAATCATTGGTCCTCGCTCAGCAGAGGCAACTATACCAACTCTTCGTTGCCCCTTCGTTGAAAGGACTTTTCCAACTTTTGAGGGTACTGTAGAAAACCCGGTTTCGTCCATGTTCCATATAGCATCGGCTTGAAAGGGATATTCGTCATAGACAGTTCCCAGGTTTTTGAAAAAGGTAGCAACATTTTCTTTGGAAAATGATTTGACTCTATTGAGGCTGGTTTGCTCCGGTGTGCGTAGTGTAAGATTTTTATGTCGCAACATAAATCCATAGTACCATGCCTTTCCGGCCATTTGGTTTTTTTCCCAGCTGCTCGGGACGCTCACAACAATTTTTTTGGCAAATTGAACTACTAGTTTCCGCAATTCTGTCACACTTAAACCGTAGTAGTGATTGCTACACTTTTTTATGTAGGTCATTAGAGCCTCATCCTCTTCCCAGTGAAAAACCTTAAACGGGAAAAAAACTTAGTGCAATGAAATGTGGTGATTGTGAAGTATATTACCATTTTTGGAGTTGAATATCTAGCAACTTCCGTTAGAGCATTAATAATTTCCAAGTCTGTTAGACTACCAATCCCAGTAACAATTTTGTCCAGCTTTGAAATATATCGTGCTATACTAGCATGCGGTATCTCACTGTCTCTGGCAGCCTTACGAATAGACACTTTTTCAAGTTTAACAGCTTTTACAGCTCGTAGCAAAACATTGAAGTCTTTTACGCCGTGGTCTGTTTTCCTCTGATGTCTTGTTGTCATTTTGTTCCAAACTATATCCGAATTACAGCAAAAACAACATTTTTAAGCAAAAGACATTAAACTTTACGTACCGTTTTTGTCAACTTGCCGTACTGCAGAACTGTATTTTTGGCGCAATTATATCGGGGAATTCATATCGATGGGTAACTATCGTTTGAATTATCGATATATCGTAGTTTTACATAGTATTATTTATCGTTTACAACTTGCATGTAAAATTACAAGCATTTTCTAAGCTTAAGATGACTATAAGATCAGTTAAATTAGCAGACGCGGGTGTCTCAACTTACACAAAATGGGTGGGTTTGGGAAAAAATTAATAACTTTTTTTCTGACTGTCAAATTAAGCTAATTCTTTTTTTAATTTGGTAACAGTTTAATTACTAATGTTTTAAACCTCTTACCAAGTTAGTTTAAGCACGTTATTAATTTTTAATAGATTTTTAAAAAAAGGTGGACAAAAACTTTTTTGGTGCAAAATGGTACACGACTCTCACAGCTTAAATCTGGCTAGAGCCTGGCTTATAATGTTCTCCCCAAAAGTTTTGTCACTGAAAAGGACTACAAAAAAAATAAAAAATTTGTTTAGTGGAAAAGTTTTGAGAAAATTGAGTGTCTCAACTTACAGATTGTCTCAACCTACAGACCTCTCCCCTATATAAATATAAATATATATATATAATATTTTTTATTTTTATATTTATATATTTATAATTTAAAAATAATTTTTGTTTTTGAACGGCTAAAAAAATATTTCGATTTAAAAAAATAAAAAAAAACCCAGGGACGGGTTTTTCCTATTCTTAAACAAAATGTAAAGCCGGAATGGAAATCCGTCAATTTGTGGCGGAGATACAGTAAACACCGCAAAATTAGTAGATGTTATTTAAATGATACTTAGTAATATACAAAAGGTTTGAATTAAATTCATCCAACCAGACCCCCCCCCCCCCCCCCCCCCCCCCCCCCCCTCAAGCCTAACATTACATATGTAGATACATACTTACATTGTACATACAAACACAAATCAAGCGACGCGTCCCAGCGGGAAAGTGAGAAGTTGGTTTTTAGTGTACTGGAAATCCTATTTTTTTACCAGGCAGTGTTAAGGGAATAGATAATTTCGGAGCGCTAAATGGGTTGGGATTCTGAATAGCATCAATTTCAGTCCACTTATGCGATTAACAAAAAAATCATTAACTTATAATATTGCTCTCACATTTATGTGGGAGTGATATTGCAAGAATCACCCTAACAATCAGATCTAGACAACGAGAACGACGAGCAATAACACACATTCCAGAAGAAGACGAGAAAAAAGGAGTAAAGACGAAACCAACGACGGTAGGACGAGTAGAGGCAGTATTTGACGAGATCTAATCAAAGAAAGACGTGCTTGTGTGAAGAGCAAAACGACGCGACGACGTTCTTAATTATACTCACAGTGTGACATAATTTAATCATTTAAATAAACACTTCAACTTATATACTTTAAAACTAATAAAAATTTGTTGGCTTTCAGTACGACGAAAATGATCCAGTGTACAAAGCTAAAAGTGTATACGTACAGGCAAAACTGACTGAAAGGGATTTAATTTCAATATGCCTTGTTTTGAGCATAAGCCACGACGTCGAAAACATGCAATTGCACATTTTTCGCAATCTTCGATTTGGCCAACTTCTCGCTGGCAACGAAGTGGAAGATCCAGAGGAATCTGATGAAGAAAGAGAAGACGACGAAGAATATCAAAGCGACGACGAAATTGAGAGTGTCATTGCAAATTCCGCGGTAACAAATCGAGTGAAAGAGAGCGAAAGAAGAATTCGCAACCAGTGCCAATTCAGTGCAACGAGATGCCGCGTTTCGCTTTAAGTTTTCGCGATATAGAGGAATCTATAAAACAATTCGAGGGTACAGACGAAATTCCAGTCGAGGTCTGGATAAGTGATTTTGAGGACCAAGCTGTACTCATGGTCTGGAACAAAACGCAAAAGCTGATCTTTGCCAAAAAAAATCGCTCAAAGGTGTCGCGAAATTGTTTGTGTTGAGCGAGAAAGGAATAAATTCGTGGAGTGCTTTGAAAGTGTCTTTGTTGAGCGAGTTCAGATCGAGAGTGAGCAGCAAACAAATACACATGCAACTTGGAGAGAGCAAACGACGCTCGAACGAAAGTGTACAGGAATATTTTTATCGCATGAAAGATATTGCCTCGCGGGGAAATGTTGAAGAATACGTGATCGACGGTATTGATGAACTCTCAATTAACAAATCGATGCTTTATGGAGCTCGAAACATGACCGAATTTAAGTACAAATTGAAGGACTACCAAACAATCAGTGCAAAATCCCATTTCGGCAAAAGCAGTGTGAAAGACAAGAAAGCCTAAGCAGTGCACAGTGGTACAAAAGGTGGCAAGAAGGAAATCGTTTGCTACAATTGTGGTGAGAAGGGACATCTGTCTAGTGGCTGCAACAATAAAGGGAAAGGCAGAAAGAGTTTTAAATGCAACAAATTTGGACACATCTCAAAAAACTGTCCCCAACGTGTCGAAACAGTTGATAAGTGCAAGCCAAACGCTCGAGTTTTAAGTGAGCACAACAACATGACGAGCAAAGTTATTTCAATTAAAACAAAAAATTGTATTGCACGAAGACTTATACGATGAGCTAGCTTTGCCGAAGCTGAAGGAGTGCAGTGTATATCTAATTGGATTTGGTAAAAATCGCAATGCCAATAAAATCAAGCCAATTGGACAGTGCAAGCAAGCAGTGTGGATTGACAACAGTGCCTACGATTTGAATTTCTTCATAGTTCCCCCCGATTGTATGGACACTCGAATGATCATTGGCGAGGAATTGTGTCTGCAAGCAGAAATATCGTTCGGTCCCGGTGGTTTGCGTGTGCGAAATATAAATAATCTTTGCTGAAAATTGACACTGTTATTAACAACGATGAACTCGATATTACGAATCAGCCAGTGCGTGTGCGAAGCAAGAAGTGCGTGAACTAATAATGAATTACAAGCCGGTAAAATCGAAGTCGACAAACATTGAAATGAAAATCCTTCTAAACGACGAATCGCCAATTTTCTCGCGCCCACGCAGATTCGCTTTCGCTGAAACAAACGTGATCGACGAACAAATAGTGCAGTGGTTGGATAACGGCATAATCGAGGAGTCTGACTCCGAATTTACAAGTCCGGTGGTGCTTGCGAGGAAAAACGACGGTTCGCAACGTCTCTGCATAGATTTCAGGCGTATAAACAAGGTAATCGTAAAAGATCATTTTCCGTTGCCCCTGATTGACGACCACCTCGACCGCTTGCAAGAAGCGTTGGTATTCAGTACAATCGATTTGCGGAATGGCTTTTTCCATGTGCCAGTGGCCGAATCTAGCAGGAAGTACACCTCATTCGTGACGCAGAGTGGGCAATACCAATTCCTAAAGGTGCCCTTTGGTTTGTCCAACTCACCTGGTGTGTTTCAGAGAACCATTAATGCAATTTTCCGAAGTCTGTCCCGTAGAGGAATCGCTCCCCCTTATGTAGACGACATAATTATCGCAGCGAAGGACGAAAAGGAGGCGGTGTCGAATCTCAACGAAGTTATAATAACTTGCAGCGAATATGGTCTCGAGCTCAACCTAAAGAAATGTCATTTTCTGCAAACCCGTATCCAGTTCTTAGGTCACATCATCGAGAACAAAACCATTTCTCCGACTCCTCAGAAGATCGACGCAGTTTCAAAGTTTAAGACGCCACAGAACCTAAAGCAGCTAGAAAGTTTTCTAGGACTCACAGGATACTTTAGAAAGTTCATCCAGAATTATGCCCTGATTTCGAAACCCTTGACTGACCTTACCAAAAGTAAAGCTGAATTTGTTATTGGCCCTGATGAAGAGAACGCTATTGAATCTCTAAAGAAATACCTGACTTCCACATCTGTTCTAGCAATTTACAATCCGAAGTACGACACCGAGGTACACACTGACGCCTCCATAGATGGGTTTGGCGCCGTACTTTTGCAGAAATCAGCTGACGACGGCCAATTTCACCCAGTCTACTTCATGAGTAGGAAAACCACAGATGCTCAGCGTAAATTTTCTAGCTACGAATTAGAGGTGCTAGCGATCATCGAAGCTATAACCAAGTTCAGAGTCTATCTACTTGGCACCCCTTTTAGGATTGTCACTGATTGCAATGCATTCACCAAGACGCTGGACAAGCAAAGTCTGTGCACCAGAGTTGCACGTTGGGTACTATTGCTCCAAGAGTACGACTACAAAGTCGAACACCGTTCAGGTACACGTATGAAGCATGTTGACGCGCTCTCTAGGTACCCAATAATGACAATTATAGACGACTCCATAGCACTTGGCTTTAAACTAGCTCAAGAAAAGGACGAACACTTGAAGACGATCTGCAAAATTATTGAAGACTCCAACTCACCATACGACGACTATTTTCTTATTTTCTATTTTCTTAAGTCCGGAATCCTATACAAGATAGTCAACGACGCGGAACTTCTTGTTGTCCCTAGAGACATGGAAAGACAGATCACAGCCAAAGCACACGACCGAGGACATTTCGCCGTCAAAAAGACGAAGGAGATGATTTGCAACGAATATTACATCCAAAACTTTGACGAAAAAATAAAGAAATTCATTCACTGCTGTATTCCGTGCATTTTAAGCAACCGCAAGCGTGGCAAGCAGGAGGGCTGGCTACATCCATTGCAAAAAGAAGACTTTCCGTTACACACTTACCACATCGACCACTTGGGTCCTTTAGACTCTACAAGCAATAGTTACAAGCACATACTCGCCGTCATCGATTCCTTTACGAAGTTCTGCTGGCTTTATCCTACAAAGTCAACGACCGCAAGCGAAGTCATTACAAAACTACGAGGACAAAGTAACGTGTTTGGCAACCCAGCTTGTATTATTTCGGATAGAGGTTCAGCTTTTACAGCCCAAGATTTTCTTCTTGCGATGATGAAAATATAAAGGTTGTCAAGTCTACGACGGGTCTACCACGTGTAAATGGACAAGTTGAGAGACTGAATGCAATAATTATCCCAGTCTTATCAAAACTCAGTGTGGATGATCCTACAAAATGGTACAGACACGTTGATCGAGTTCAACAAGCCATCAACTCTACTTTCTCAAGAAGCATCAACGCGACACCTTTCGAGCTTCTAATCGGAGTCAAAATGAGGAACAAAGATGACGAGCAGCTTCGTGAACTAATCAACAACGAAACCATCGAGCTCTTTCAGGACTCTCGCAACGATTTAAGGCTGAAGGCAAAATCACAAATTTTAAAGCTTCAATCGGAAAACAAAAAGACGTACAATCTGCGACGCAAACCAGCAAGGCTTTACAACGTCGGCGAAATGGTAGCCATAAAGCGCACACAATTTGGCGGAGGTCTCAAATTAAAGCCGAAGTTTTTGGGTCCTTACCAAATCACGAAAGTCAAGCACAACAACGCCTACGACGTCCAGAAAGTCGGCAACTCAGACGGTCCAAAAATTTCTTCGACCTGTGCCGAATATCTCAAGCCATGGCCAACCCACGATGACAACGACGAAACATTCGAGGCGTATGTTTGATCAGAATGGCCGAATGTGGGAGTGATATTGCAAGAATCACCCTAACAATCAGATCTAGACAACGAGAACGACGAGCAGTAACACACATTCCTGAAGAAGACGAGAAAAAAAGAGTAAAGACGAAACCAACGACGGTAGGACGAGAACGACGAGTGGAATTTCGTAAAATATTCATAAATGTTTAAGAAATAATACAAATAATAATAATTAAGATTATAATTTATAAAGGATTGCCATTAACTTACATAGAAATCAATTATTGATTTTTAACATTTTTTAAAATTTTCTATGAAATAAAATAATTTGATCGTCAGATCGTGGCCTACGCCAATTTCTAAATGTTTTTCAATAATAAAACTTCGTTTGGTAGTATTGATAACACTTGAATTGGCGAAAAAAACCTTTAATATACGTAACTTTAATAATTACGGTCCCTGAAAAATATTATTTAAACGAAATATTTATTCGCGGGCAAAATATGACCTTAAGATGCAACGAAATTATGACCAACTATTGTCTTTGAGCGGTCACAACGGTATAAAATTTCGTGAAAAAGAAGAAAATAGAATTTAATTTTAATCTAAAAAACAAGAAAAAGGTGAGTGATAAAATAAATCCAGATGCTATTTTCAACACAAATTCTGCATTTCAGTGTCACTTGAAATGTTTTTAATCTTCACCATGTTCTGCTGAGCTTTCTTTCGTATCTCTTCACGTTCTTCATTTAGTTCTTCTATTTCTAAGTCATCAAAAACTTTCAAGAACTCGTCGTCCCTCTTTCTCATATTCAATCCGGTCAAGATTTGGAACGGACTATACTTGGTGGTTCGAGGTGGAGTGTTGTTAATTATCTGCTGAACTCTATCTACGTGACGATACCAATTCAGTGGGTTTTCCTGACAAATTTTGCTCAGCATCGGAATGACAATTTTGTGGATTCTTTCCACTTGGCCGTTACCTCTAGGTACGCCTGTGGTGATGTGTTTGATTCCTTCGCGGTTACAGTACTCGTTAATGAGTCCTGAAGTGAAAGCGGTTCTTCTGTCAGTAACTATGCGGCGAGGATTGCCGAAAACTGCTGCTTGCTTTTCTAGTTTTTCTAGGACTTCTTCGGTTTCAGTAGACTTTGTTTGATAAAGCCTAACAAACTTTGTAAATCAATCCACTACAGCCAAGATGTGGTTATAGTGTTTCTTCGTGTCGGTTAGGGGTCCAACGTAGTCGATGTGACAGGTTCCGAGAGGTTCCTGAGCCTTGTCAATGGGACTGAGTAACCCACCCTTCCTTTTTTCCACGCTTGAAGTCGATGATCAGGCATTAAACTCACCACTTTTTCAACGCATTTACAATTGCTAAAACTCCTGCATTAAAATGCCTCCGAAGCCATACTTGCTTGCATCTGTATGCACTTCGGTTGTAGCTATGGGATCGAACAGTTTGAGAACTGGTGCTGACACTAGAAGCTGTTTCAAGAGGTTAAACGAAACTAATCCTTGCTCAGTCAACGTGAGATTTCTGTCCTCCTTTTTATGGTTCCGTTCTCAATCGTGTAGCCTATGAAATCGATCCTGCTCTTGATAAATGGTGCTTTCTCCCACTTGATTCTTAATCCAGCCCTCAAAGCTACGCCCAATACTTCTCTCGCCTTCAGTCCTTCATTTTCGTCCTTACTTGGCACGATTATATCGTCCATATAGACAACAATCGTTTGCGCTTGAATGAGATCCCTCAAAGTAGCCGTGACATATCGACAGAAAACAGCAGGAGAATTTGAGATACCGAACGGTACATGAGTAAATTCGTACTGCCCGTTATGCGTCACGATCGCTGTGAATTTCCTTAATTCTTCGTCAATCGACACATCAAAGAGTCCGTTCATTATGTCCAGGGTTGTGAATATTTTCGAGCCCTGAAACCTGTCGAGAGCATCGTCAGTTAAACTCATCGTCCTTCTTGATTTTTTTATTGAGTCGGCGATAATTCAACAAAATCGTTTGGATCCGTCCTTTTTAGCTACCAGGACCACTGGCGAAGCATACTGTGAGGAGCTGGGTAAAATAATTCCTTCTGCCAACCATTTCTGCACTTGCTTTCTCGTATGACGTGCGTCTTGGGCATTGATATAAAGGAATGTCGTCTTCCAATACAATTCTCATGCTTATTGGAGACTCTCGATTTTATTGGCTTGAACTCTGTAACAAGCTGCTGTACCTTTATTTTTTTGTTGTCGGCCAGGTGAGATAAATTAATTTTGTCAAGGACGGAACTTTCCTCGACTATCTCCGTGACACACATTCCATTAAATGTCGATGCAAAGTCTCTCTCTTTTGCTCTAAACTCGACGCCTTTGGAACTGAAAATAACGTTGACTGATTGTAATACATCGTTTCCCACAATCGCAGCGTACTCGAGTTCATTCTGTTTAGCGACATGGAAAGTTGCAGAGAAGCATACACCATCAGCTTCAAGATCGACGTCGAAACATCCTACGGTCAAAAGTTCGCCCTTGCCGATACCTCTCAGGTGCTTAACTACTGGCTTTAGCTTCAAGGCGTCAAAACTTTTGAAAATGTCCTCTCTCATCAAGCACAAGTCACATCCCGAATCAATCATGGCTATGAATGTCACTCCTTCAGCTTTCATCTTTTTGTAAATGAGTCCCTTCGCAGCTTTTACTTCCAGTACGTTTGCAAGCTCTTTCTTAACGGAAATAGTTGCTTTATTCTCATCGCAATTTTTAGAGATATGTCCTTTCTTGTTGCACTTGTAACATATTACTTCGCCTTTGCAATCCTTAGCAATATGGCCTTCGCTGTTACACTTAAAGCATTTCCTTTGAAAATTGCTCTGAGTCGGTTTACCTGTCGATTCCCTGTTCAAATTGTCTTTAGTATTTCCCTTTCCCTTCATCTTTTCGTAAATGCATAATTCGGCTTTAAGCTCCCTAATGGAATTCGCTCGATACAACCCTGCCTTGTTTACCTTGCTATCTGGGATGCCATCTACGAAGTACGATACTAGACTTTCCTCATCAAGATTTATCGGTTTGCTGATCTCCATTAAACTATAGAGATACTCGAAGCATGTCTCTTTTGGTTGTTTTTGCCTTTGGCGAAAAATCTTGTGTATCTCTGCCGAACATAGCTTCTTACCAAATTCTTCCTTCAACGCGTTTTTCAGCTCCAATCAGAAGTTGCTTGGCATAAATAAATTTCTGCAAATTATCCCAACCCACGGTAACTGCAACGTCATCGAATTCAGACAGCCAGTGATTGACGTCTTCCTGTTCGGAGCCTGAAAATGATGAAACACTGTCCTGAATGTCGCGTAGAGTAAATCTCGAGCTACTAGGTTGAACCGCCTCTTGGTAATTGGAAGCACTACTAGCACTCGCCACATCCTCATCAGCCTCGCCGTCCTCATCGTCAGCCACAACTAATTGATAATGATCGAATAACCGATCCTGCAAGGCTCCTTTTCTGCCAGTTGTATCCAAACCTAGTTCGGTTAACTTTGCCCTTAGTCGAGGCACAGTCATAGCGAGGATCGTTCTAGCATCCATGGTAATGCGTTTAAACCGTTTACAATCAGTGGTACAATTCAATATTTAAATGTTTTGATACAACAAAGTAGGAAATTTAATTAACGTTAAACAATTCGTGTATTCAAAAAAGTTTAAATCAGATTAAATATGTGAAATCGCCTCAGCCGCTCACCACACCCAATTGGATTTTGCTGTCTTCTACGTCTGCTTGAATTTTGCCAATCCAGTCCACTCTGCTACTCCAGCTCGTACTCTTCTACGATGTCGTCACGCTGCACTGCTTGATCGCCCCGTTGCCACTTCTTGCTCGTCTCTTTGCAATTTTTGTTGCGAATTGCGTCGTTTGCAAGCTCTTGCAGCTCCTCTTTTCGCTACAGGAAACTTTCGTTGTCGCAAAAATAGCAAGTGGCCAGTCCGCTGCTGTATGTCGTCGTTCTCTTCTCTCGTCAATAACACCCTCGCCTTCGTCGCAAAGATCACTTCTCGTTGTCCTTCTCCCACAGGTAATTGCTACCTTCGTGTTCACCTGAGATCGTGTCGTCAAAATTCGATCACAGGCACTGCATCACATTGTCGTCAAACTTTTTTCGTGTCTCTTCTGTGTTGCATTCTCCTCTCTACTGCGTAGATTTTGCGTTGCAAGTTTTTATTGCGCGTTAGTTTTTGGGCACGCACACAATAAAGTTTTTGAAAAAATTTTGGCACTTTTTGTAGTCTGTGTAATTGTTCGAATTCCTTTTTGCACTCAAATCCGCTGCTTCAATGTTAGTCGATCTTTTTCCTCGACTTCAGTTGTTCCTGTTTAACAATTACTTCCCCCGCTTTTCAGTTTTTACTTCGTTTTTCACCGTTTTTACTTCGTTCTTCTCAGTTTTCACTTCATTCCTCGTCGCGACAAATTTTCGATGTGTTAACGCACAGTTTTCTCTTTTTTGTTCTTTTACTTTTATATTCCCGGACGAGCCCCCAATAATTTATAGGGTAGTAAAAATTGATCATGTTTATTTCGGATATATAAAAAAGTAAATTAAACGAACAAAGGTTTTGTATTAATCTTTACGACTTTCGCACTCTATGGATGACACGACTTGCTCCCTTCAATATTCGCAATCGACTGGCTCAAACTTAAATTATTAAGGTGCAATTTCTATTAAGAAGAGGGTGATGGCTATAGACATTCTTTGATGAAAAGAGACGGTTCTATCTAGCGTTTTGGCTGATGAAATAAGCTACGAGGCTGTGGAAATCTAAACAGTGTGTCCCCATATGAAACTAAATAGGCTGCTTAATACCTTAATATACCCATATCCCACACATATTACACTAGTTTACAGCCAAAATAAATAAACGCTGGGAACCATTTTTTTCGTTTACTGTTGAGTCACTGATCACGATGAAAAAAAAAAAATTTCCAAAGAATCGTTTTGGAGATATTTGAAATAGCTAGATGTTTGACCACTTGTTTTATTCAATGTAACACCTCTCAAAAACCGATGGTACAAACTTCCTTAGCAGTCATTTCGACTTCTTTCCATTGAACTTGGGAGCAGAAAGTGATGAACAGGGTGAACGATTCCATCAGGATATGGCATCGTTTGAAAGGCGCGAAAAACTTCAAACAATAAAGTCTTCTTCCGAGTCTGAATATTTGTATGTTTTTAAGGGGGGCTGGGTGTTAACCAAAAACCATATTTTTGTCGAAAAAATTCAAAAATTTTCCTTCTAATTTTTTTTTTTTAATAAATTAAATGTCTTTGAATCAAGTGTACACACATTACATGACACTATTTTGATCTTTTCTCGAAATTGGAAATCGCGAAAACAGGCGACTTCCCTTGAAAAAGATTTTTGGTACCACTGCTGACTTGTGATAACTTTGAGTCATTTTACTAAACTATGCATATCTCCTAGAATGTACATCCGATTTGCAAATATTCGGCCTCAACTATTTGGGACTAACGGCCCTTTAGATCTGCATACTCAAAATAATTTAAAAGTATTTATTAATATAATTAAAAAATTAATAAAAACTAGCTATAAAAAAAAACGCCAAAAATGAAACTTTTTTGGAACTTTCACAAGCTATAAATCCATCAATTTCGGTCCGATCACAAAGCGCCACACCTTTTCGGAAAGGTACATCTATTTCCTTTGGAAGGGTGCCAGTTTTTTGGACCATCGGTTTTTGAGAGGTGTTACATTGAATAAAACAAGTGGTCAAAAATCTAGCTATTACAAATTTTTCCAAAACGATTCTTTGGAATTTTTTTTTTTTTTTCATCGTGATCAGTGACTCAACAGTAAACGAAAAAAATGTGTCCCAGCGTTTATATAGAAAAAAAATTAAAAATTGTAAACTAGTGTTATTCCTACGCAGCGCAAGTTTATTTCAGCCGAGCGCCACGCCCCCTCAAACGCCCACAATCGCCCACAAACGATTTTAAAATGTGTCTGGCGCCCACATTTTTAAAGATTTCGGGAAAGTATAAATGCTACTTTGATGCGTTTATTTATACCTATCGAAATATTGAAAAAATTTTTCAAATCTTGTTAAAAAGTTGTATATCTCCATCTCCCTCGCACTCCCTTTAGCTGAGTAACGGGTATCTGATAGTCGGGGCACCCGACTATAACGTTCTCTCTTGTTTATTAATGGCAAAAATATCTTTGGTATTAACCTCTGTAACGCTGAAATAAAGATTTTTTAACGACAACATTTATTTTATCACTTACCTTTTTCTTGTTTTTTAGATTGAAATTAATTTAATTAACTATTTTCTTTTTTTCACAAATTTGTTACTGATGTGACCGGGCATCATGTATTTGAAAATACCAACATTCCGAGAAAAGACAAAAATTGGACATAATTATACCCGTCACTCGTAGAGTAAAAGGGTATATTGTATTCGTGCAAAAGTATGTAACAGGGAGAAGGAAGCTTTTCCGACCCTATAAAGTATATATATTCTTGATCAGGATCACTAGCCGAGTCGAACTAGCCATGTCCGTCTGTCCGTCTGTCCGTCTGTCCGTCTGTCCGTCTGTCTGTCCGTCTGTATGAACGCTGAGATCTCGGAAACTATAAAAGCTAGAGGATTGGCATTTTGCATGCATATTCTTGGAGTTCCTACGCAGCGCAAGTTTATTTCAAAATGGTGCCACGCCCCCTCTAACGCCCTCAACCGCCCTAAACCAATTTTTGAAAGGTGTCTGGCGCCCACACCATTAAAGATTTTGGAAAAGTAAAAATGCAGTTTTATTGTGATTATCAAAACTTATCGAAATGTAGAAGAAATTTTTCAAATCGGACCATTCGTTAAAAACTTATGCCCGATCAAAGATTTTATATATCTATCTCCCTCGCACTCCCTTAGCTGAGTAACGGGTATCTGATAGTCGGGGCACCCGACTATAGCGTTCTCTCTTGTTTTGTTGTAAAATAAGGTCATACTTTGACCGCGAATAAATATTTCGTAAAAAAAATATTTTTTAGGGACCGTAATCATTAAAGGTTACTCATATTATAGGTAAATTAGATATTTTTCGCCATTTCGATTTCATGTTAAGTGTTATCAATTCTACCAACACAAATTTTTATTTTTTAACAACACTTAAATTATTATATTTCAAAGAAAATGTTTAAAAATGTAAAAAAACAATAATTGTTTTCTATGTAAGTTTATGGCAATCCTTAATAAATTTGATGAAATATGTTGATCGTAGGACCGTGGCTTTACTCTATAATTTCATCAATAATTGGTTATAATGGTTACAATAATTACACTATGCAACATCAAAGATTTACCTCGATGGATGCGATATTTTTTAATTCGTTACGAATTCCCAAGTTAAACTAAGTTTTCCAAAAAGTTCCCCGACGCAAGGATTCTAAGGACCTCCAAGTTAAAAAAATGCTGAAATTGGCCAACTTTCCGGAGGTATCACAGGCAAACGGATCCATGGTTTGTTTTGATTTTAAAGTTTTTTAAAACACACTTTATAATTCAAACCTCATACTCAGAATAATTTTATGATTTTTTGTTTGAGGGAGAAACAAATTCTTGAAAACATAGTCAAAAAACATAAAAACATACAGCTGCTGTCAATATAGTAGTAGTGTTGCCGCCCTGTGTTTTTAAAAGTTTTTTGTTGTGTCTTTTTTTATACAATTAGTCTAATAGTACAATTATAACCAATACAATATTACCAGGAGAAGATATATATATATCACCACTGCCTGCTAAAAGGAATAGGATTTTCAATACTCTAAAAACCAACTTCTCACTTTCCCGCTGGGGACCGCTGATCTAGTGTAAAATAACCATTTGTTGTTTAAATATTTTGGTGCGTATGTGTGTAAGTTATATGACACATTACTTAGGGACACTAACCCAATTTATAAACCACTATAAGCTAATTTCCAAATACCTCAGACTGACTCGGAGATAAATCCGTGGTCAGCTATTTCTTTAAACCAGCGGTCGGCAGCGTCTTATTAAGTGAGCATAGGGTTTTGTTCTGCTCACCCTCTGCCCACACGTATACTGTAAAACTGCGGTCTGTACACGCACTGTTGAGCTGCCCAGTGCAATTTACTCACACAAATATAAAACAAAATGTCATTGTATGTGTGTGCCGACCGCTGCTTTAAACTAACTTCTTCCTACCTAGATCAGTTTAACACATCCCACATCAATCGGATTTTTTAAACACCCAAGCCGATACTGTAAACATCGGATCCCCAAAGCGAGCCCCGAAATAACATAAACACCAATTTCCGGCAGAATTTCAGTTTCATATTGAACAGCCAAATTTCATCATATAATTTTTCCGACTATCTTGATCACTTTTCTCTTAAGCCGAGGTTTGATTATTGATCGTTGAACTCGAGTCCATTCAGTCTGTTTTTATACCAGTTACTCGTAGGGTATATTGTATTCGTGCAAAAGTATGTAACAGGGAGAAGGAAGCTTTTCCGACCCTATAAAGTATATATATTCTTGATCAGGGTCACTAGCCGAGTCGATCTAGCCATGTCCGTCTGTCCGTCTGTCTGTCTGTCTGGATGAACGCTGAGATCTCGGAAACTACAAAAGCTAGAAATTTGGGATAACCAACACAAATTCTTGGGCTTTCTACGCAGCGCAAGTTTATTTCAGCCGAGCGCCACGCCCACAATCGCCTTAAAGGATTTTATGTGTGTGTGTGTGTGTCTGTGTCTGGCGCACACACCTTTAAAAATTTTGAAAAAATAAAAAACGCAGTTTTATTGTGTTTATCAATACCTATCGGAGCACCCGACTTTCTTTCTTGTTCTTTCTTTCTTGTTTTTTTTTTATTTCAAATGTAGTAGTCTAGTCACACTATGTGGGGTAACATATTGAGTCAGCCGGTAAAAGAGTTTAAAAAGGGTTTCTACTGGGCTAACTCCAAATATTTGGTAATGGCAGCTAGTGTTTGTTGTTTTATTTGTTTATTTTACTAGGGATGGACCTTCAACGATAGGAACATAATACAAAATATAACGAAAAATACAAAAAAAAAAAACGCAAAAATACCAAAGACCCTAAAAGTACCTCACTTTTGTCCACATCTAGTTGCCTACACAAATCCATCGTACAAAAAAAAGGGTTATGTCAATAACCCCATAACTCCATAACTCCACCTTAGTGTAAATAGGCTATAAGTTTATTATTGCAATTTATATAAATATAGTATAAAACATAATACAATAGTGGTGGGGCTTCGGATGTGGGTGAATGGGGGGAGTTGGTTTGGGGGATAAAAATAGTGGCTATTGTGGACCACGATCGGGCGGTACGGCCGCTAAGCGTTGCTTCGCCCGGTCAGCCCACGATACTACCTCCTCTCTCATTCCGCCTGCCTGAGTGCCTTTATCACCTCGGCTATATATTCAGCTACCTCATCCCAGTTCCTATTGCTATGCAGCATTATGTGGACCAGGTTCTCTGCAAATTCTCTCCAGCGTGTTGCTTCCTCCAACCTGAGCCTTTGGAACTCAAACCGTCTGCACTCGAAGATTACGTGGCTTGCATCCTCTAAAATAACGCTGCCGCATTTCGTGTCCGTGCCAAAGCGCTTAAGGTAGCTTCGAAAGCACCCATGGGCGCTTAGAGCCTGTGTCAGGTAAAAGTCCACCTGACCATGCTTACGGGATACCCATTCCTCAATGTTGGGGATGAGTGTATGGTTCCACCTCCCTTTGTTTGACGCTTCCCATTTTCCCTGCCAGTTACGCATAGTCTTTACGCGTTCCTGTATTTTTCTTTGCGCCACGTTCGTGTCGCCCCGGTGCCTAGCTCGGTAGAGTTCCTTGGCCTCGCGCGCTCTCTCGCTAATTGGTGCCAGTCCAGCGATTACTAGAACTGCGTCTTCCGATATTGTTCGGAAGGCTTAGGCGACCCTTATTGCTCCTAGCCGATATACGGAGTCCACTCCTCCATTAAAGGTGGGAACGGACATGGCGTCCGCCCACACCGGAGCTGCGTAGAAGATTTGCGACGACGCCACAGTCATAAGCAATCTCCTGGTATCTTGCGTTGGGCCCCTGGTGTTTAGGTTAATCCGGGATAGTCCCTTCACCGTGTCGGTTGCCTTTTCGTGCGCATATTCCAGGTGTCCGGGAATGACAATCTGGTGTCCAGGACTACACCGAGATAACTGATCGCTCTCTGCGATGTTATCGATTTGCCTCCTACCGAGGCTTTCGCCGTCTCTACCTGTTTCCGGCTCGTAAACAGGACTGCCTCGGTCTTGGCCCCGGCGTAAGCCAACCAGTTCCTTGGCGACGACAACAAGGGCTACGTCTATATCACTGTAGTGACCTCTGGGAACTCCAGTCTTAGGACCCCGTCGTACATGGTGTTCCAGAGGAGGGGCACCAGAACGGAGCCAGCCGTCTCGTCGTACGATGCTGCTCCGCCGCTTGTTTCTCACATAAACTCTCTGCTGCTGAAGTAGCTGCTTATGATGTTAAGCAGATACCCAGTTACGTCGAAATTCCTGAAAGCCTCCATTGTCCGATCCCAGTAAGCCGGCATGTCTAGAGTGACCACTAAAAAGTACTTTATGTCGCCACCCTTCCATCTTGTTCCTGCGATTGCATCGCGGGCTATGTCGACGACAGTTGGACTGCATCCAATGGCGGTGGGATAAGCAGCCGGAAGCCTCTAGTGCTTCAACCATTTGTAAACCGATTCTTAAACTTTTTCATTTGTCTATTTCACCATCAGTTTTTCCAATTTTCGGAAGGACTCTTTTATTATTCCACTCCACAAAAAGGGTGCGAAGGCGGATGCCCACCACTAAAGAGGTAAAGCATTTGAACGTATTATTACTTCTCATCTGCAACATTTATGTTCCTCGCTAATATCACCGTGTCAGCATGGTTTTGTTAAGCGAAGATCGATCACCACCAACCTTCTTGAATTGTCATCTATTGTAATAAATGGATTTAAGAATAAAAGCAGACTGACGTTATATATTCTCTGTTAACCACTCTCTCCTTTTATTCAAATTAGATCAGCTTGAGTTTCCATGTAATCTATTAACTTGGATTTCAAGTTACTTGAATGGTAGGACTCAGAGGGTTACATTTAAGAGCGACATTTCTAAAATGATCTACGTGACATCTGGAGTTCCTCAAGGTAGTCATTTATGCCCTTTGCTGTTTACTTTCTTTATTAACGATATTCCCTCTATCGTAGCACATTCTCGTGTACTAATGTACGCTGATGATCTAAAGCTTTGATTATCATATAAAGACATTGGGTCAGGTTTCAACTTACAGTCAGATATTGATTGTTTTCAGGGATGGTGTGAGTACAACCTTTTAAATTTGAACTGCCTTAAATGCAACGTTATGACAGGGGTACTCCTATGTTTATTAGTTATTCTCTTCAAAATACACCACTCGACCGTATATATTGAATTACCGATTTAGGTGTTCTTCTCGACCCAAAACTTAAATTTGACTGCCACATAATGGCCACTGTCAATAAAGCTTTAAGTGTTCTTGGGTTTATAAAGCGTTGGTTAAAAGAATTTGATGACCCTTATACAACCAGATTATTATTTACCTGCCTTGTCCGTCCTATTTTGTAATATTGTTCATCAGTTTGGAGTCCACAATATCAAGTGCACATTGACCGTATTGAGTCGGTACAAAAAAAATTTCTTCTTTTTGCCATTCTTAGTTTGAACTAGGATCAAAACTTAAGGCTGTCTTCCTACCAGAGTAGATTGCTATTGCTTAATTTACCTACACTTGCAAATCGTAGAAAAATGCTTGGTACTATTTTTATGCATAATCTTATAAGAGGTGATATTGACTCTGTAGAACTTGTAAGCCGCCTAACTTTTAATATTCCGTTAGACTAACACGTAATTATTATCCTCTTAATTTGCCTAGATGTACATCAAATTTCAGTCTGCACGAGCCCTTTCGCGCGCTATGTAATAATTATAACAACCTTTATCATTTTCACTCCTAATTGCTTCTTTATTTTTATTATGTGTCCCGTTTTTTTTTTGTTCTATGTATTCTTACTCGCGAACTCGCATTCTTGCCCAAATTGATAAAAGGGCCCCGCGCGTAACAAGCACGTTTTAGATTAACTGTTTTAGTTGTATTATGGTCGAGCGAGTACACAAGTCAATTTACATTGAGTACTTTCGAACTATTTCTTTGTTATCCTGACGGTGATCCTGGCCGCATTTTATTGCTCGAAGGTTCATTTAAGAAGTATTTTGTTTTTAGTTTGAGCTACTAATTATTACAGTATCACTATTTACATCATAGGATGATTTACGAAATATGTATCCATCCATATTGGATTTACTTCAATAAGGAAAAAAAAGCAATAAGCAAAAAGAAGATATCTTCTTACCCAACTTAACTTTGCCTTCACAAATTCTCATAAGTTTGCGGGAATTAATTTATACGTTTTTTTGTTGAGCCTTATGCCCTTGTAAATATGTTTTGCATTTAGGATAGGATTTTTTACAGTACAATTTTTATAAATTTGTTTATTGAAACATTATCCAATTATTTAAATGTTCGCTTATTTTTATAGCATCTGTTTAAGTCCTGATAAGACACTTTGTGCTTTGTGATATAACATTTTGGAATGAAAAATGCGCCAGGACTCGGTTTTTCTGTGTTATTCTTCACAGTTTATGCCATTTTTAATGAAGATGATCCAAAACCTAACAAATCTAACCGCTTTCCTTGACCGTTTTCCATCCAATATGTTTTTTTAATATTTTTCTTTTCCGACTTGGAAAATTTACCACATTATAAACGGATATAAGGAAATTTTAGTTTTAGTCAAATCTCATAAATTATATTCTTCATACACAAGAATATCTGCGAATCATAACGTATTGCTTAAAAAAAACGGAAGGGGTTTAATTTTTTTTCGGCCTTTTTTTGTCTTATTTTTTTGAAATCCGAACAAATTATATGTTCACAATAATTTTGATAATCGCAGCAATTTTTTCAAATAGGTGGAATACTAATCAAGATAATAAAAAACACTTCTAATATAAAAATCCCCGTTTTCCACATATGTGTTTAAAATTAAGAACCTGTGACGAAGTGGTGCTATTATTTTTTTTCGCCACAGCACTATGTGAAAAAAGTCGATTTTTTTGGCATAAAATCAATTTTTTTACAAACTATTTTTAAAAATAAAATCTATTTTTTGAATTTACATACCCTAATTAGCCAAGAACCGTTATCTAAGATTTTTTACTAACAACACTATAGTGTTGATAAACGAACAAAGTCAGCTGTTCGATTGACTTTGTTGTGTTCGTAAATTAATGAAAAATCTTTGCAAACTTTCACTGCTTATTTTGTGGAGCAACAAATTGGTTTATTATTTCTGATCATGGCAAATCGTAGCAGAGGTATTTATAATCATTTTTGCAACTTTTTGCACGTTTTTTCAAAAAAATGACTTATGTTCAGCAACTTATGAACTTGCACACGCTGCACTTCTCGAAGTTTGGGAGAGAAACAGCCGCTCGGAAGATGCCCTGAGAAACTACATACAATCACAACTTGACGGCGAGCAATTTGATGAAACTTTAAATCAGCTAATATCAACCAAAATTAAATGTTTCATTGACTATATTAAAAAACATTTGCCAAAATGTTACCGTATAATGGACCAATTTAAGAAAAAACACTCTTTATGGCTAGCCGGCAATATGAGTTTAAGCGTTTGTGTCCAAAATATGTCATCAAGTAAACGAGGTCGCCCAAAAATGAATTATGAGGATGCTGGCGTAAGGCTCAAAAGAAAATTAGCATCTGAACTTGCAGAAGAAAATAACAATTCAAGTTCTCTTTTACTCCACGCTGCCACCATTTCAGCAAGAAAATCTAATGAAAATGACATGCATTTCGTTCTAAAAAAAGCGTCTTCAACAGAATCCGTTGGTCAGTTAAAGGAGAAACTTAGCAAAACTGATTCCAGTCTCATATCTTCTGAAAAAGCCGTATCCTTTTTTATGGAAAATAGTTTAACTAAACAGCAATATCAAAATATTAAAAAACTAAATAAACAACAGGGCTGCGATATCTACCCACCATATTCGAAAATAGTGGAGGAGAAATTAAAATGTAGGCCTGATGGAATAGTTTGCAGCGAAAATGAAGCTCAAGTCTCCTTACAAAACTTGTTGAACCATACCGCTTCCCGAATACTAATCATACAAGAGAAAGTCTGTGAAACGCTTTCGGATATAACTCAGTGCTTACTTATTTTCAGCTACGGTTTTGATGGTTCTACGGGTCATAGTTTATATAAACAAAAATTTAACATAACTGAATCTCTAACTTTAGATGACTCCCTTACAAAAAGGTAATTCCCATTAAAATGGTAGATCAAGCTGAAAGAGTTATTTGGCTGAATAAATCGCCGAAATCTACAAGATTTTGCCGTCCTCTGAAAATTTCGTATATTAAAGAATCAACATCTCTCATAATAAACGAAAAAGAAAACTTAGACACTCAAATTAAAAATCTGAATGTGTACATGCACTCTTATAAGAAAAGAGAAATTTCAGTCAAATTTGATGGTGACCTAACCCTTAAAGACGGCAAAGTTTTAAATATATTAACAGGAACGAAATCTTGTCAGTCGTGTCCAATGTGTGGAGCAAAACCAACTCAAATTCTTAACATTACTGATTTCTATTCCAAAACATTTGATATGAAGCCAAATACGGACCAATATGGAATAAGCCCCCTTCATGCGTGGATACTTTGCTTTGAATTTGTACTTAAATTATCATACAGAATCAAGCTAAAAAAGTGGCATGTCAAAGGAATAGACAAAGACGAACTGGCGGCACGGAAACAGCAAATTAAGAAATTTGTTTTGGAAAGATATGGGACTTCATGTAGACAAGCCGAGGCAAAATGGTATGGGCAACAGTAATGACGGGAACACGGCGAGAAGAGCATTCTCTAATTCAAAACAATTGTCTTCGATTTTAGGAGTAGACCACAACATTATTTTGATTGCTATAAATTGTAATAATCCTATAAATTCTGAAAAATTTAAATTATTTTGTTTTGAAACTTTCACCACATATACGTCGAGCTATCCTTGGTACCCCATGTCTCCGACTGTACACAAAATTTTAGTACACGGATATAAAATCATACAAGGATCAGTTGTTCCAGTTGGCTCTTTAGGAGAAGGTGCGTCGGAAGCAAGGCACAAATTGTTTAAAGCTGACAGAAAGCATCACGCAAGAAAATGTAGCCGCATTGACAATATTTCTGATGTGTTTCACAGGGCTATGTATTCCTCCGATCCTTTACTTTCTAATCTCTGCATCACACAAGGGCAAAACAAAAGAAAGTGTCTTCCAGCAGAGGTTATCTCTCTTTTTGAGGAGCCAATATTGGATGAAAAGGACAAAGATACCTCCGAAAGCTCGTCCGAAGATGAATCCGATTACGATAATGAAAGTGATTGTTTGGAAATATATTTAGAGGAAGAGGAATCTGATTAAACTGTACATTATTTATAACAAAAATATAAAAATTAAAAAAAAATTATAAGTGACAATCTTACAAATTTAATTTATTGAAAAGGCCATGTCAAGTGATAAATCTAATCACAAAGGCCAGTTTCTTTATATGCGGCATGGGGGGTGGATGAAGGCAATGGTCCGATTCAAAAAGCAACAAAAACCGAAATTACACTTTATCTTAATAGTATATATATAAAAAATGTCAAATTTTTATCTTCAAAACTAGAGTTTATGCCAAAAAAAATCGACTTTTTTCCCATAGTGCACTGTATATATATATATATGTTGGGCACTCTTTTGCCAAGGGGCTGGGTCCGGCAGAGCCTTCATTTTCGCGAACATCGCCTTTATCTATCTGTACGTTGATGTGGCGCACTTGCTTCAAGTTTGTAAGCTCTATAAGCTGGTCGAAAATCGACCCGATCTCCAATAGATTGCTGCTGCACTCGAGCTCTCGATCGGCCTTAGACTTCTTTGCCGGCGTTTTCCTGTGCAATCCGGTGGGGCTACTGATCTCCCTCGGCCGCTTAGGCGTGTCTTGCCCGCTCACCTGTCCAGCGTGGTGTGTCACGCTTTGCTAGGAAGGGCCTGGGGCCGCTTGCAGAATTGGTGATCGCAGGATCTTCCTGCTGGGCTGGAAAACTCCCGCCATGTCCGTCTCCTTTGAGCTTGTTGCTTTCACTGCCGAGGTGGCCAAGCCTACCACCACCTCGTCAGGTTTGGTTTGCATTGGATTTGGGGCCTCCAGAATCCGTCCCCCTACCGTGGATGTGTCCAAGGGTGGATTTCCACTTAAGTGGTTGCCACCTGGAGTAGTTATGTTGTTCATCGACATTCCATCTCTGGCCACTATGTCGCAGACGCAGACCACGAAGCCGCCCACTATGGGTCAGACACATCGTGGATTTTCTGGAGAGTGGGTTGATGGCAGAGTTGGAATCCAACGGTGGTCATGAGTTTCCCCATGGCTTTTACGGTGGAAGCTATTCCGCTCCAGCTCGGTCGCCAGAGCGAGAGAGTTTGCGGTGTACCATCTGGGCGGTGGGGTTGGCTGTCAGTCCGCTTTTTATTCCCTTTGTGCAACCATGTCGGTAGTTCCGGTCCGGTTCCGACTCCTTCAGCCAAGGATTTGAAGCTGCAGCCATTTCCGGGCTGCACTATCTTTCTCTGGACGCATGTGCAACCTGTAGCAAGCACCTTCTGACAGTGTTTGCGCCAGTGATAGGCCTTCCTCACGCGTTTAGTGGCTGGCTTGTTGTTGTGGGCGTCGCCACTTTTGGTCGCAAGAGAGGTTAGGGAAAAACAAAAGAGACGACGGAAGAGAAAGTTCCCGCGAAAAGTGTTCTCACCTTTAACCCGTGTCGGGCTTGTGGCGGCACGGACTACGGGCTCCATCGGTCACCCGGAGTCGGAGTCGGATAATTCCCTTAAAAATGAATTATCTAAATAGATATTACTTATTAAATATACCCACAGTCATAAGGCAAGCATTTTTATATTTTTTAGGCTATTTTTAAAAATTATATTCTTTTTTATAATTTTCTAGCTTTTACATATCTGATGCATATCATTTTTTGACCCGGCTGCCATTCATCACCACTAATTTTTGTTTACATGTCAGCTCCCAAGATAAAACTTAAATTTGGACTCTGTCAAACAAAATAAGTGGAAAAATCCGAACTTTAAATAGCGCCGCAAATGCAACAAAAAGAAAGATAGCAACTAATACGGTAATACGGTAACTTGTCTAAAAAATGTAGGACTAAATTAGTTATGTAGTGTATTGTCCAAGAATGCCAGGTTTCTTCATAAAAATTTGCGTTTTTTGAAGAATCGATTTCAATACTAAAATCTACTTAATCTAAAGATGTTAACCCTCATCTTCTAAAGAATTCGCGTTCATTAATTAATCAATACAAATTTTTAACCAATCATAGAAAATGGTACACATCATCTGAATATCCTCTGTTCTTAAGAATTCGCTGTTATTCAACATTTTTATTTTGTATAGTTTGTTTGATATTTAAGGAAAAGATGTTTTGGAACTTATACCAGGATGACGCTGTCCGTTTCTATGCGAACTAGTCTCTCAGTTTTAAAGCTATCTTGATGAAACTTTTCCAAAAGTCTTTTTTCTATTGCGGGTAGTTCATTTGTCGGAACGACAACTAAATCTTATAGCTCCCATAGGAATAACAAAAAAATAATAGAAAAAAACATTGTAACTTTGTAGGAAGTAGGCGTTTTCATTTTTGACAATTTAAAAACACCATTGTAAATAGGCATACATGCATATATAAACTCCGAAGTTTACTTCCTTTCTTGCTAAAAATAATAATTACGGTCTATAAATTGACTATAAATCCGACTTCCAAAAGCTCGTAGGCTGTGGTTGGTTGTGCTGTGCTAAATAAACGAAACAATAATTTAATACAAAATATGATTTGTTTATTTAAACTTAGAGTCCCCGTATGATGTTAAAAAATAACAAATTTGTTTTTTTTTTTGTTTTTTTACAAATTTACAGTTTGTCAATAACTCAACTTTTCAAAACTAATAAATAGTATGGAAACATGTTTTCTTAGCTGATTGGGTTCTTGGATTTTTAAAAGAAAACCAATTTGAAGGAAAACTTTGACTGTATAACCGGAAACAAAATCTAAACCTGATTGGAGCAGCATGATTTTGCATCTATGAAAAAGACCGACCCAGAATTTAAATGTATATTTATAAGAGTTTCTCCCGAAATCAGCTTAATGGGATTTCTGTATGTAAACCGATATTTTTAACGTTTACCTTATAGAAAAGATTTGCGATATAATCGATTTTTTAACCGCGCATTTTAAATTACGACTTAATACAGATTGCGACTGCAATACATTCATACATATGTGGAGACCGTGACGTCTTAATGGACACAGCCAAATTTGGAAATATTGGGCACTTGGTAGAGGAGGCTGAATTAAAAAAAAAAAATTAAATGCAGTTATTTGCTGGTATGCTATAAGATTATGAGCAGCACATTTTTTAACCATTTTAACAACATTTATAACAGAGAAATGGCAAAAGAAAAATTAAAAAAAAAACCAATAGAATTTTGTCGTTTATTCGTTTTTTGTTCTTATTTGTAGCTTACATGCAGCGCCTATTTGTTTTACGAATTAATGTGATTTTTTTTAGAATTTTTGGTCAATCCGTTCGGCGTGAATTTTGCTACTGACCGTACTTTATAGGGTCCGAATATATTAATTAAATTTTATCCAAGTCATTGGCTTGACTTAGAAATCTTTTGCGCTAACATTTGTTGTGCAATTAGTATATTTTCATAAATAACTTTGCTGACATTATTATTATTAATAGTATTTTTTTTTTTTTTTTTATTACAGTTGTAACAGTTTCAATATCCATTTTTTCTGATTCTATTTTATTAATTACATTTGCCGTGGAATCGACAATTCTTTAATTTTAATGCTATTTATGAATGGCTTCCTATCGTTGGTCGAAAATGTCTTACTTATGCTATTATTCTGATTCATTAAATGAAATTTTGTTTTGTGTTTTTTATACCCGTTACTCGTAGAGTAAAAGGGTATATTGTATTCGTGCAAAAGTATGTAACAGCTAGAAGAAAGCATTTCCGACCCTATAAAGTATATATATTCTTGATCAGGGTCACTAGCCGAGTCGATCTAGCCATGTCCGTCTGTCCGTCTGTCTGTCTGTCTGGATGAACGCTGAGACCGCGGAAACTACAAAAGCTAGAAAGTTGGGATTACCCACACATATTTTTGGGCTTCCTACGCTGCGCAAGTTTGTTTCAGCCCTCTCTAACGCCCACAATCCCCTTAAACCATTTTATGGTGTCTGGAGCCCACACCGTTAAAGGTTTTGGGAAAGTAAAAATGCAGCTCTATTGTGTTTATCAATACCTATCGAAATGTAATTTGAAATTTTCAAATCGGACCATTCGTTAAAAAGTTATGCGGGTTCAAAGTTGTATATTTCCATCTCCCTCGCACTTCCTTTAGATGAGTAACGGGTATTTGATAGTCGGGGGACCCGACTATAGCGTTCTCTCTTGTTTTGTTTTAAATTTTGCAATTTTCCTCCCTATGGTTTCGTATTGCTTTACGGGCTACAATTATAATCAGACAGACAAGACTCCGCTCAATTTTACAATTTGTAATTAGTTTTTTTTTTAATTATATAGAATCTATATTATCTTTGTTAAATAATTTATTTTTTCATCTGCGTCATCCATCAGACCAGACCCTTTGTTGCATCAGCTGGTCGTCACCGGGGGTGGCACGCTGATGCTCCATCAAAGGCGTAGGTGGAAAAGAAAGCATTTCCGACCCTATAAAATATATATATTCTTGATCAGATTCACTAGACGAGTCGAACTAGCCATGTCCGTCTGTCTGTCTGAATGAACGCTGAGATCTCAGAAACTACAACAGCTAGAAAGTTGGGATAACCACACATATTCTTGGGCTTCCTATGCAGCGCAAGTTTATTTCAGCCGAGCGCCACGCCCACTCTAACGCCCACAATTACCTTCAAGGATATGACCGGCGCTCACATCTCTAAAGATTTTGGAAAAGTAAAAATGCAATTTGGTTGTGTTTAAAAATACCTATTAAAATGTAAAATAAATTTTTTATATTGGACCATTCATTAAAAAGTTATGAGCAAAAATGTATATTGCATATCTCCCTCGCACCCTCTTCAGCTGAGTAACGGGTATCTGATTGTCGAAGTACTCTACTATGGAGTTCTCTCTTGTTTTATTGTCATATTGGAGATGTATTTATATTAATAAATACAGTTCAATTTCGACAGTCAATGCGAACGGTTGTGCCTTTCTTGTGCTCGCTTAAGTAAAAACACCTTCCAGTACCCCAAGTTAAGCTACGCGTAATCTATTAATAGATCCCTTATCAGATCGAAAGACAATATGACGTTCGTAACACAAGAAGTGCAGCTTAAGTCGCCAAAAACCAACAATGCTCGCCCCCCCTGGAAGAGGCCCCCGGCACCCGATGGGAAATTCCTCGTGGTCTCCAGAACGGACAATGAAACATTTAAAAAAACCACCGTTTCTAATCAAAAAGTCAATCGACTCTGCCGTAGGTGGAGAAGTCTCAGAGTGCAAAAAAACTAGAGAAGGACATCTATTGATTAAAACAAAAAACACAAACCAAACTGAAAAACTCTGCGAACTCACAACAATGCCTGGCAACATACCAATTCTAGTTTCAGAACATCGATCGCTAAACTCTTGCAAAGAAGTTATTTACTGCAACGACTTAAGAGATATAGAAGAGGTAGAAATATTGAAAAACCTAAAACAACAAAATGTCATAGAAGTAAAGAAAATTTTGAAAAAATCAATGTTTGGAATCCCCACCGAAACTGGACTTATAATACTTACATTCTCGCTACTCAACCTACCGGAAAACATCAACATAGGATATGAAAGAATCAAAATTCGACCGTAAATCCCACAGTCAATGCGTTGTAGCAATTGCCAGCGTATCGGAATCAGGAGCCTGCCCAAATTGCTGCCGCTCTATCCATACCGACGTTTTAAATGGAGAAGAATGCAAAGAAACGCCAAATTGTATCAATTGCCTAGAAAACAAATACCCTAATAGCAATCATCATGCAAGAGATAGGAAGTGCCCGGTCTTTATAACCCACCAAGAAGTACAAGCTATAAAAACATTACAAAAAGTGGACTATCAAAAAGCCTGGCCAATCTACAAGGAGAGACATGTTGATGTCGTGTTGACGACCAACGGAAAATTATCACTTATGAAGACGAAGATGGGATGTCCACCAGCTCCATCACCTCAGAACAAAATGCCAACTATAAGTCTAGCACATGCAAAATTTACCCAAAGAACCTCTCCAAAAGAGAAAAAGACTATTGAAAAAATCCAACGAGAACCCAAAAACCTCAATGCTAACTAGATCCAAAATTAAGAATTTAATAAACACAGAAGGAATTCATAATCTAAATTAAGAAAACCTCCAACCTAACCCATTAAACTCATTCCAACTCTTTAAAATGTCTCTGAATATACTACAGTGCAATATAAACGGCTATTGTAACAACTATAACGAACTCCTAATTTTAGGACAACACAATCCAAAAATAATTTCTTTTCAAGAAACCCATATAACACCTTCGCAACACATCCCTATCCCAGTCAACTTTGAATTATACCACACAACATCGATCGTAGCTAAGGGCGGAGTCGCCTTATTAATTCATAAAACACTGCAACACAGGCAAGTCCCTACAGGGCAGATATTCGAGACCATTGCTCTCGAAGTCCAATCAGCAAAAAAATTTAATATATTCGTAACATACATTCCTCCCAACAAAAAATTCACACAAAATTAATTGAAAACAATGTTTCAAAGTGCTAACACACCATCTATTATCACAGGCGACTTTAATACTTGGAATAGTATGTGGGGATCACCCAAGAATAACAAAAGAGGAAACATTTTAGGGAAATTTATACTCAACAGCAACTATATTATTCTTAATAATGGCATATCCACACATTTTTCCACACATAGCTCATTTACACACATTGATTTGGCCCTCCTGACCTTCAAATTCATTCCACCTTTAAAATAAGCGACACATTGCAAGGAAGTGACCACTTTCCCATTATCTTACGAATGTTTCACTCACAGAATAAAAAAGGAAATAAGTACATACCTAGATTCATTATAAACTTAGCAAATTGGGACCAATATAAATTACATACAGACAACTTAAACTCTTTCTTGCCTATAGCAAAAAATACTAACAAAGAAGCCAGTAATATAAATAAAATAGTTCTACAAAGTGCATATAGAAGCATCCCCCAAACTAAGCCCCCTAAACAACACCACAACGTACCCTGGTGGAACAAAAACTTAGAATCCTTAAACAACCAAAAAAACACAGCCTGGAGAAAATGTAACCAAAATATAAACAATGAAAACCTAATAAACTTCAAACGAACTAACGCACTATACAGAAGGGAAATTAGAACAAGTAAGAAAGAAAGTATACAAACATTAACATCCAACATCAACCCAGACACCAAATGTCAAACAATTTGGAAAAAAATTCGAACATTCTGTGGCTTACATAAGTTCATTGTATAAAAGACCAAAATTCAATCGACCCCTTAACAAATCAAGATGATATAGCCAAAGCTTTTTCCAGTCATTGGTCTTCACGATCCGAAGACAAAAATTTCTCAACCCTTTTCCTTCAAGCCAAAAACGACATAATAAACAACAGGCAACTCGATCTACCGCACAAAACAGCAGAATTCATGGAACACAACATTAATTTCATAGAATTCTCTGCAGCCTTGAATAGCCTCTTAGGAAACACACCAGGGTATGATAAAATCAATTACGCAATGATAAAACACGCTTCAAATCCCTTTAAAAATAGAATAATAACCCTCTTTAATAGCATCTTAAAAACACATATAAACCAAATCCTACCGCCCCATATCGCTTAATCCCTGTATATCAAAAGTATTAGATAAAATTATTTCCAAACGGCTATGGTGGTTTGGTACAACAAACAAACTGCTTAATAATCACCAACTTGGCTTTAGAAAAGGAAAATCAGTTACAGACTGTCTATTGTACGTAGACGCTTTGAACAGCAGAGCCCTCTCCGAAAAACGACACGTATGAAAAGATAGGATTGCACACAATACGAAGCCAATTACGGTCTTGTGGTTGCGGTGAAACCATCATGAACTATGTAAGCAATTTATGACAAACCGGAAAATTCGAGTACGCACGAACCAGATACACTCTGACATTCGAAATCTGTATAACGGTATTCCGCAAGGATCCCCATTATCGGTCATTCTATTTCTAATAGCATTTAACAGCATAGCTGATATTATAGAAAAACACAAAAACCTTAAATTCACTGCCTATGCAGATGATTTCAATATACTTATTGACCTAAAAAGGGGAAAATCCCTAAGATCCAATCTAGACACTCTTTTCACTGAAATAAACAACTGGTGCTCAATCTCCGGTGCGTCACTATCCTTAAATAAATGCAACCACCTACACATATGTAGGAAAATCAACTGCAAATGTAAAATAGACGTAAGCTCATGTGTGATCTAATTATCCAAAGAAATAACCATACTAGGACTAACCCTTAACTCAAAATACAGGTAAGACTCCCACATTAATAAACGAAAAAAATCACTGTCTAAACCGTTAAAAATTATTAAATGTCTGTAAAACTATAAGTACAACTGCCATCCATGCACCCTAATCCGAATAGCAAAAAGTCTATGCATTTCAAAAATAAAATTCGCTCTACCAATATACGGGAACGCCCCAAAGTCTACTTTGAGGTCAATTAAGACCTACATGAACTCAGCTCTGCGCTCAGCGGTAGGAGCATTTTACTCCACACCAACCCACAACCACTACCTCGAGGCGATACAATACTATTAGCGAAAAAATTATAAATAAACACAATAAAAAAAATCATTGCTACAAGATTGCATCAACATTTGCTCCAATCTTAACTTAACAGTTAAACTAGCTAAAAAACTACCTAAATCCAACCCACCATGGCACATAAATCCTGAGACAATAAACACCCACCCTAACAAAAACGAAAAATCAATTACCCCAAAAGAGGCATTTTTAAAAGAATTTTTGGAAACAAAAAACAAATTAAAAGACTATAGTCTTATATACACAGACGGGTCTTTATCAAAAGAAATAATCGGCTATGCAGTTACAACAGAGAGCTCAATCATAAAACTAGGAGTACTCCCGGAGTACTCTTCAGTGTATACAGCCGAAGCCACGGCAATCCTTGAAGCGATCCAAATATCCCTAAAAGTCAGAGGGAAAACATGCATTTGCACTGATTCCCTATCGGTAGTTAAGGGCATAAAAAACATAGAAAATTCTACATATATCTCCAAAATTCGAAGTCTGTTAATAAGCAACTACCCAAAAATAAAAATACTGTGGGTACCAAGTCATGTAGGTATAACAGGAAATGAATTTGCGAAGATGCTGCTAAAACAGCAACGATTTCCCCCTTAATAGCATCATCAAAAATAAACAAATCAGATATAGTCAGATATTTAAAATCAACACTCTTAAACTTTTCCTCACACCTCCTTAATATAAATTCTACCTGGTACCAAACGTTTAATGATGGCCAATTCAATATTGCCCACTACACAAAAAACACTTTTTTTCCAAGCTGACAAGAATTGAACCAAACTTATACGGTTACGCCTGGGGCATACTAATCTGACCCATGCAAATAGATTCCTTCAACCTCCATCTAACCAATGTCATTTCTGCAACAACCCAGATACATCAATCAAACATATTTTAAACGAATGTCCATCCTTTCAAAACATCAGACCCTCAACACCGAACTCTGATCTCACCCCTCTCTTAACCAATCCAAACCCGGAAAACCTACTTATCATTCTTACTTTCCTTTAAAAGGCCACCTTACTTAATCGCCTGTAAGACATACCCATTATCAAAATATACCTATTATACCTATTACTAGTTTCTACTTCATATAAAATATTCATAATTTTTCGAGTGGTAAAACAGTGTTAAACAATTGGCAAAAAATTGGCGGTGTTGTCAGATTTGGAAAGTCTTGAACCAATTTTTTGAAAATTTTAATTGCGATTTTAGTTATCTTATAAGAGTGGTAAAAATCCAAAGATTAGCTGACATTATTAAAGGTTAACTCAAAAATTTGTTGCACCAAAAAAGTATATACTTTATTCCTTCTCTCTGTTACATACTTTCCGACGAAAACAATATACACACAAAAAAAACTTGGTAAAATAAACTGTTATAATTGTCAATCAGTCGCCAACCACAAAAACTGTCAATTCTACCAATTAAATAGTTCCTTTCACAACAACAAATACCTACAATTAGCAAAGACACACACCCAAAGCAGAAACAAAATACACAACTACTTTTTATACCCGTTACTCATAGAGTAAAAGGGTTTATTGTATTCGTGCAAAAGTATGTTACAGGGAGAAGGAAGCGTTTCCGACCCTATAAAGTATATCTATTCTTGATCAGGATCACAAGCCGAGTCGATATAGCCATGTCCGTCCGTATGAACGCTGGGATCTCGGAAACTATAAAAGCTAGAAAGTTGGGATTAACCACACATATTCTTTGGCTTCCTACGCAGCGCAAGTTTATTTCAGCCGAGGGCCACGCCCCCTCTTACGCCCACAATCGCTATAAGCGATTTTAAAAGTTGTCTGACGCCCACACCTTTTAAAATTTGAACGGGATAACGACGTATCTCCGCCGTCATATCTCCGCCCAGTGCATTTCGTCGGCGGAGATATGTCGCGATTTATTTGACGGAGATATGACGTTTAAAAACGACATATCTCCCCCGTTAATCAACGCGGAGATATGACGTTTAAAAACGACATATCTTCGCCCATTTAAGAACGACATATCTCCGCGCGGAGATGTGACGTTTAAAAACGAAATATTTTCGCGCGGTGATATGTCGTTTTTAAACGTCTTATCTCCGCGCGGAGATATGTCGTTTGTAGAAGGGCGGAGCTTTGTCGTTTTAAAACGTCATATCTCCCCGCGAAGTTTTAATAGCTACAAAGGTGTTTTTTATATATACATATGTACATACTCATTTTAAAATGTACATATTCATATTCGTGCATGTGAAATCAGGATACATTATAGAGCGCAAATTTTTTGTTCCACATACACCCAGAGAAATGTGGGACTATTTTTTAGGTAACGTATGACCAAAAAAATTTTAATAGATTAAAATTTAAGATTTAGGTAATGGGTTACCTTAAAATATTAGCATGTGGACTATGTTTCTACTTTTTAGGTAAAGCAAACAACATTTTTATAGGCCATCGTAACCTTAAAATTGGTCCATAGGACCTAAAATTTAGGAATAGTTTGAATTCGATTTTTACTCACAATTAAATACAAATATTGGTCCTTAATGTTAATGAACAAATTATTCTCTTTTTGAAGTTCAATATTTAAAAGTTTTATTAGACTTAGCTTAAATCTAGTTATGGAAAATTTTCAATATATGAAATCAATACCAACGTGGACTATTTTCCTATTTTTAAGGTAATAGTGGAATATTCTAATTAGGCCCCTTTTTAGTCCATTTTGTTTTCTGGGTGCATGTAATGTGTGCCTATTGAATCCTAAATCTGTTTTACTGCGACCATGTAATCATGTAAATATCTGCGGCTTGTGTTGGGATAAAATTGTCGAAAATAATTCCTTGAAAAATGATGACACTGAAGATGATGAAAGTGGAAATTCGAAACCGAAATGTCCCAGCTGTAATCAGCCTGTTGATGAGGCAATTCGAAATGTTTTTATTTACAATTAAGTAATATGTTAACTAAAATGCTGTTAATGTATTTAAAAACAAACAGTTTGAAGTAATACATATAAATGACAAGGTTTTTCTTTAAATCGGGACGGTAAAATATTTAATTTTCAAACGTCATACCTCCGCGCGGAGATATGTCGTTTGCAGAAGGGCGGAGATATGACGTTTAAAAACTCCCCCGTTAATCAACACGGAGATATGACGTTTAAAAACGACATATCTTCGCCCATTTAAGAACGACATATCTCCGCGCGGAGATGTGACGTTTAAAAACGAAATATTTTCGCGCGGAGATATGTCGTTTTTAAACGTCTTATCTCCGCGCGGAGATATGTCGCGCGGAGATATGACGCTATGCCATTTGAACTATGAGTTTAGCATATGGAGGTTCGAAAAGAGAACTAAGAAAATAATGATGTATACCCGTTACTCGTAACCCTTTTTCGATCCTATAAATCAAATTTTTTTGTGTGTACCCTTATACTCAACGAGTAACGAATATAAAATGTAAGTGCAGTTAAATTAGGCTAAATTTTTTTGCTTTTGCTGGCTGTAGATCTTCCCGCCCAAAAATATTGCTGCTGTGCTTTTGTTAATTTACTACTAATTGAAATAAGATCCAATCTTGTACTCGAGTTTTGTTTCACATTTCTGTTATAAAGATTACATACCATTTTTATAATCTAAATTTTTTGATACAAATTGTTATTTTATTAATAAAAATAATTGTGTATATTACAGCGTTTGTGGCGTCTCTAAACTCGTCGTACACACAATGGTTCAGTAAGGCAGTCGTTCAATCGAAAAATGAAGAAATTGTTAATGGGTTAACCGCTTCTTTCGAAACTGCTTTAAAAATATATCAAAAAAGGAATGGATATCTACCCGAAAATGTCATTATATACAGGTAATTAGTTCAATGTAATATATTTTGTAATGATTATAAAATAATAATTTTTTGTCCTCGGCTTAGGTAGCTGGCATGCATTACATAAACTGTCAGCCTAAAGTTGCAACTAGGTCAAGAAACAGTTGACCTATGAGTTTAGCATATAAGTGGTTCGGAAGGAGAACTAGGAAAATAATGATGTATACCCGTTACTCGTAACCCGTTTCCGATCCTATAAATTTTATATATTCGGCTAAAACAAACTTGCGCTGCGTAGGAAGCCCAATAATATGTGTGGGTAATCTCAACTTTCTAGCTTTTGTAGTTTCCGATATCTCAGCGTTCATCCAGACATGGCTAGATCGACTCGGCTAGTGATCCTGATCAAGAATATATATACTTTATAGGGTCGGAAACGCTTCCTTCTACCTGTTACATACTTTTGCACGAATACAATATACCCTTTTACTCTACGAGTAACGGGAATAATAAAAACGGGACACAAATAATGTAGCAAATAGGAGTGAAGCAAATGAGTTAAAATATTAGTTTTTAATACCGAGATAGAAGTTGAAGTGCAAATTAAATGATAAAGGTTGTTATAATTAATACATAGAGCGAGAAAGGGTTCGTGCAGACTAAAATTTGATGTACTTCGTGGATATTAAGAGGATTATGAGGATAATAATTACGTGTTAGTCTAACGGGAACATTAAAAGAACAGAATCAATATCACCTCTTATAAGATTATGCATAAAAATAGTACCAAGCTTTTTTCTACGATTTGCAAGTGTCGGTAAACTAAGCAATAATAATCTACTCTGGTAGAAAGGTAGCCTTACGTTTTGATCCCAGTTCAAACTACGAAGGGCAAAAAGAAGAATTTTTTTGTATGTGGAGACAAATTTAAGCTTCGGGTCCAGAAGAACGGCTAAGCATCATTATATCAGGACCGGGAGAATAAGTTGGCGTTGTTGTTGTTAAATCTTTTAAGAGAGAACATTCGGTAGTTACAGGGGAAAAAATACAATTTGCCCTATTGAAGGGATTAGGGTAGTTAGAATTTGACCAAGAAGGTAAGCTATAAATCAGCAATTTCAGAATCTGTCGATGCCTCCATTGAGTTTAAACGAAACGAAGAAGGCAAAGCCGATGACAAAGTTATAAAACTGCTTCGAATTATTTGAAAGTTATTAAATCATTAAATACATAGAATAGCAATGACTGTTAAGAACGTTAAAATCAGATCGAGCCATCACATATTTCGAAAAATCGGATGGCAAACCCAATTTTGTATCCTTTTTGTAAATGTATGTTTGAAGATTTTAAAGTCTTTGAAGCTCGTTTGTCAGCCAGGGGGGGCCTGTTAGCCTTTGAGGGAAGCCTATCAGGAACGCATTCATTAAAAAAAATGTTTAGAAGGCTATAAAATAGTTCAGTGGCACTTCCTATTTCCATACAGCAACAAAAATCTCCAAATATATTGAGAAATCATTAAGTTAAGTTTATTATAGTTTCATTTACGAAAGCATCTCATTTTAGTTAGAGAAACTAAAGGAGATAGGGTATCGAGGTAGGGGAGGCAAATTGTCAATTCCATTGTTGGATGGTATCGGTCTTCAGACGGCTCTGAAACAAACACAAGATCTAATTGTCTAATTCTAAAATGGGCGGATAAGGGAATAGCGACAAGTGAGTCAGTAGAAGGCGACCGAGAAATATCTGGGAGATTAAAGTCACCCAAAACAATCAAAAAGTCTCGGTTGGAAAGATAGGATAGAATAGTTTTAATAGCAGATGGATGTTGCTCATAAATTATTAAGTCAGAGCCAGGTTGAATATAATAACATGTAACAAAAATAGACAAGGATTGTAGGGAAACTTACACTAGCAAATTCTACGTCATTGGGGACATGAGAGTGAATTCTCTCCGAATTTAGGGTAGAGGTAACGGCGATCAGAACACCCCCTTCCCTACGGGAAAGGCGATCGGTTCTGTAGGTATTAAAGCTGTTTGACAAAACTTCAGAGTCGGTTATCTCTGGTTTCAGACAGGTTTCTGTAAATGCCAGGATATCGTCCGTAAATGCCGAGGAGTCATAAATTATTAGGTCAGAGCCAGGTGGAATATAAGAACACAAGAAAAACAACAAATTATTTTATTAGCAGATCATCAGTAAGCCAAAAGCTTTCAAAAAAGATTATATTAAACACGGCGGAACAAATATTTTGAAAAAAGATTTCCTGCGAGCGTAGG
Organism: Drosophila pseudotakahashii; assembly: GCA_035046095.1. Classification (NCBI taxonomy): domain Eukaryota; kingdom Metazoa; phylum Arthropoda; class Insecta; order Diptera; family Drosophilidae; genus Drosophila; species Drosophila pseudotakahashii. The sequence continues at coordinate 355,398 of JAWNOE010000222.1, read as the reverse complement.
AAAATCGAAATTGTTCAACCGCAATATCCTCGGATGGAAACTTTTCACGAATAAATGTGGTATCAGGCGTAAGTCTTGAAACAAATAAATGCTTTCTATGTGAAACAACTGATAGTATCTTTCGTCCCCCAGTAGCAGTCTGAACCTCACTCAGCTGAGAGCCATAAACGGCACCTACACACAAAAAAAAACTTGATAAAATCAACTGTTATAATTGTCAAACAGTCCCCACCAACCACAAAAATTGTCAATTCTACCAATTAAATAGTTACTTTCACAACAACACACAATTAGCAAAAACACTCACCTAAAGCAAAAACAAAATACTCAACTCTTTTTTTATACACAGAAAAGAAAACTGTGTAAAATCAAATATTCAATAGTGAAAACTGCCCTAACCCATAAAAATGTATATGGAAAAATGTATAAAGACACTTGCATTTTACAGATAGTTAAACTTACTAATCAGGTTTGTTGCCTCCGCTGGGAATGGAACCGGGCCGCAATCATCGGAGTCGAGTACTCTAACCAGTAGGCCACAGAAGAATGACTTTCGTAGAGGGAAATCTATAGACTTGAAATCAACGTTCAACAAAAAAAAAGGAAAAACATCATCTGAAACAGCGGGATGTGAACTCACGACTCAGAGATTATGAGTCGGATACTCTAACGCCCCTAAGTCCAGAAAAATAGTTGACCTATAATTTATAATTGTATTTTTAAAACAACAAAATACATGAAGGAAAAAAATAGTTGTGTTACGATATTAATTGTGGTGTTACTATTCAATGCCACAAAAAATAAAACAAAAAAATGTATGCAAACAAATAAAATAGTTTTGCTACGATATTAATTGACACGTTACTATTAATTTGCCAAATGAATGAAACAACAAAATACATGAAAATTTCGTAAATAGGTTTTATACTATTTTAATTGTTAAATACTATTCAATGACCTGAAAAATTGTATTATTATTATTATTATAAAGTGTTCGACTATAATGTAAAATTTACAGGGCCTGAAAAATAAAACAACAAAATACATGCAAAATTCAGAAAATAGTGATCAACTATTTTTCTTCTTTTGTGTGTATACAGTACCTATGTGTATGGCCGGCACCGAAATTAGTTGCCTCCGCCGGCTCGGAAGATTTTACACAGGAACTAGTTGTATCCATTGGCACAGGTGGTTGACTTTCCCCTGTGTCACCAGAAACTGCTGAAGCTACCAAGTTCGGGTTTAAGATGCATTCTAAATTCTCATTTACTGTCGTGAAGCTAGCTTTTTTGCGTTTGGGCGACTCGGTTAATGATTATGTATTATTAAATTGGGCACAAACGGAATTGAACCCGTCATTAATCTGTTTAAAAAGTCTTGAAAGGTTCAATAAGCTGTCTCGATTCTCCCTCATTTTGCTGAGAATCAAATCTTCAAAACCGGGGTGGCCCGTTTGGGAGTGTAGATTGCTACGTAGGCTGCTATGTATATTTCTGGCCTAGGCCATACTAAGTTCTGCCTGGCGCCAACTGACGTTTTCATTGGGAAGTATGACATGTTTTAGAAGAAACGTGCTCAGAACGTTTTGACGTACGGCCATAATTTGTATTGCTTACAGTGACTTGAAAAAATCAATTTGGCAGAAAATGGAACTAACTCGTGAACATTTTCGCGCAATCATTTTTCACTGCTTTCGACGTGAATTAACACGACAAGAGTGCATCGATGAACTTAAATCTTTGTATGGCGATGGAGCACCATCTTATAGCACTGTGAAAAACTGGTATAATGAATTCAATCGTGGCCGACGCTCTCTCGCAGACGAAGGTGAGACAGAGGCATCCTTGGGCATTTCTTCCACCAGCATACATTCAATATTGCATGAACACTTGGTCGTAAAAAAAATTTGTTCTCGTTGGATCCCGCACAATTTGACAATCGCTCAAAAAAAGACTCGTGTGGATTGGTGCAAAAAAAATTTGAAAAAATACAATCGCCGTGTTTCAAAAGACGTTTATAAGATCGTCACAGGTGACGAATCATGGATCTATGCTTATGAGCCCGAAACAAAACAGCAATCGACCGTGTGGGTCTTCGACGAGCCAAATCCAACGAAAGTTGTTCGTGGAAGAAGCACTTCGAAGCAAATGGTGGCCTGTTTCTTCGGTAAAACAGGTCATGTGGCGACTGTTCCGCTTGAGCAACGTAGGACGGTCAATTCTGAGTGGTACACCACAATTTGATTGCCTGAAATCTTCGGAGAAATTCGAAAAACGAACAAGAGAAGACGGATAATTCTGCACCATGACAATGCGAGTTCTCACACATCAGCTCAAACCAGCGCCTTTTTGACCGGCTAAAATGTCGAATTGATGGGTCATCCGCCATACAGCCCTGACTTGGCACCCAATGACTTCTTTTTATTCCCGCACATCAAGAGAAAAATGCGTGGTCAACGATTTTCGACGCCAGAAGATGCTGTTGAAGCGTTCAAAAACCATGCTTTGGAGGTGTCTCAATCGTAGTGGACAAAGTGCTTCGACAATTGGTTTGAGCGCATGCAAAAGTGTATAAGTCTTGCTGGCGAATACTTTGAAAAACAATAAAACCATTTTTAATCGTAAATATTCGCATTTTCATTATTAGGCAGCCTACGTACTGCTTATTTTCCTACATTTATAATAATGATTGGTATTATTTTAATGCGTAATCATATCAGAGGTGATATTAAAATCCTCTTAAAATGCCACAATGTACACCAAATTTCGGTGTTTCATGCACACACAATAATTCAAATATCCTTTATCATTTAATCTTCACCTAAACTTTGTAACGAAAGGGGCCAAATCGGCAGCCATTCGACTGAGGGATACTGAGCAATGAAAAGCTGATCAATTAATTTCTCGGTTAAAAAATTTAAGATAGAAAGGGAGATCATACGGTTTTACAATGGACCCACATATGTCTATGTGTGCCAGACTGTAATCTGACAGTCATCCTAACCTAACCTGGCTGTTTTCCTTTGCGTTTTTCTCCCTTTAAGAAATTTCAAAATTATGTTGTGTATAAGATTCGAAAGATAAGGAGTGACACTTTCGAAATGCTTAGGGTGTATAACAAACCAAGAAACCGTTTGCCAGTAATATCCTCCTAAATTTGGCTAGTAACAGCATTTTTACAACTTTAGGGTCGCTTTTCTCAGAATCCTTGCTTCGATATATCAACTCACTTTGCGATTTTGTCTATAAAAATTGGTAAGATGATGCTAAAACACTTAAAAAAAAAGGCGTTTTGCCTTGTTCACTCAAGCTCCGACAAAAATTATCGGATTTAATTTCTGTTTTCACATTTCGTTCAAGAAGAAAAAAAAACCCTCTGAGAAGCGCAATTTTAAATTATTTAATTTAAGAAAAAAATTTTTTTAATTAAAAAAAATTCTTCCTAGAGGACGGTTTTTTTTTAAGTAGAAAACAAGAGAAAACGCTTAAGTCGAGTGCCCAGACTATTAGATACCCGTTACTCAGTTAAACAACTTTAATATAAATATGCCTTGAAAAAAAATAAAATCAAAATTTTTTTATTTTTTTTCTTGTAGATTACCATGTTAAGAATATAGAAAAAAAATTTAAGTCTATCGGAAAAAAATTTTAGACGTTAGGCTAAAATTATCAATAGTAAAATTTTACAACAAAAAAAAAATAGTTTGATTTTGAACGGATAAAAAAAATATTTTAAGTTAAAAAATAAAAAAAAAAACTAGCCGATCTAGCCGTGTTCGCCTGTCTGTCTGTATAAACGCTAAGATCTCGGAAACTACAAAAGCTACTGAATTGGGATTACCCACACATATTCTTGGGCTTCCTACGCAGCGCAAGTTTCTTTCAGCCGAGGGCCACGCCTTCTCTAACGACCACCACCGCTATAAACGATTTTAAAAAATTTAAATATTTCGGAAAAGTAAAAATGCAGTTTTATTGTGTTTATAAAATACCTATCAAAATGTAGAAGACATTTTTGAAATCGGATCATTTACTAAAAAGTTTTGCCCGATCAAAGTTTTATATCCATCTCCCTCGCACTTCCTTTAGCTGAGTAACGGGTATCTGACAGTCGAGGCACCCGACTATAGCGTTCTCTTTTGTTTCTATTCTTAAACAAAATGTAAAAGCAGATTGAAAATCCGATCATTTTTGGCGAAGATACAGTGATCACCGCAAAACATGTTTAAGTACGTTTTTCTCGAAACCAAGTTTTGAAAGTCCGTGATCATCGGCATTTCTGAACGGCTCAACCGATCGTTTTCAAAATGGTCGCATATTTTTTGGCATAAAAAAACACGCCCCCTGGGAGGAGTTTTTATTTATTTTTTAATTTTAAGTATTTTATTTTTATTCAAAAAGTCGAATTTTTAAGCTAAAAACGCATTTTTAATTTTGGAAGATCAAAAAGAAATCTTAAAAAAAAAAATTAAAGATCGAGCTTCCCAGGGGTCGTGTTTTTTTTACAATACAGTACAATATACCCTTTAACTCTACGAGTATCGGGTAAAAAAAAAACCACACATAAACCCCTGATTAATATTTTCAGGTTTTTTAAACTTTTTATACCCGTTACTCGTAGAGTAAAAGGGTGGGTATATTGTATTCGTGCAAAAGTATGTAACAGGGAGAAGGAAGCTTTTCCGACCCTATAAAGTATATATATTCTTGATCAGGATCACTAGCCGAGTCGAACTAGCCATGTCCATCTGTTCGTCTGTCCGTCCGTATGAACGCTGAGATCTCGGAAACTATTAAAGCTAGAGGATTGGCATTTTGCATGCATATTCTTGGAGTTCCTACGCAAGTTTATTTCAAAATGGTGCCACGCCCCCTCTAACGCTCTCAATCGCCCTAAACCATTTTTTGAAAGGTGTCTGGCGCCCACACCATTAAAGATTTTGGAAAAGTAATAATGCAGTTTTATTGTGATTGACCGCAGCTGTATACTTTTATGTTTTTATACCCGTTACTCGTAGAGTAAAAGGGTATATTGTATTCGTGCAAAAGTATGTAACAGGGAGAAGGAAGCTTTTCCGACCCTATAAAGTATATATATTCTTGATCAGGATCACTAGCCGAGTCGAACTAGCCATGTCCGTCTGTCCGTCTGTCCGTCTGTCCGTCCGTATGAACGCTGAGATCTCGGAAACTATAAAAGCTAGAGGATTGGCATTTTGCATGCTTATTCTTGGAGTTCCTACGCAGCGCAAGTTTATTTCAAAATGGTGCCACGCCCCCTCAAACGCCCTCAATCGCCCTACACCATTTTTTGAAAGGTGTCTGGCGCCCACACCATTAAAGATTTTGGAAAACTAAAAATGCAGTTTTATTGTGACTATCAATACCTATCGAAATGTAGAAGAAATTTTTCAAATCGGACCATTCGTTAAAAAGTTATGCCTGATCAAAGATTTTATATATCTATCTCCCTCGCACTCCCTTAGCTGAGTAACGGGTATCTGATAGTCGGGGAACCCGACTATAGCGTTCTCTCTTGTTTGATTATGTTTTCTAGAATTTGTTTCTGTCTTAAAAAAAATCCTAAAATTATTATAAGTATGGGGTTTGAAAGATAAAGAGTGTACCTTTTAGAAAACTTTAACATCGAATCAAACCATCCATCCGTTTGCCTCTGAGATCTCTGGAAAGTTGGCCAATTTCAGCATTTTTCGAACTTTGAGGTCCTTTTGCTAAGAATCCTTGCGTCGGGGAACTTTTTGGAAAACGCAGTTTAACTTGGGAATTCGACGAATTCAAAAATATAACATCCATCGAGTTAAATTTTTGATGCTGCATAGTGCAGTTAATTCTTTGGCCCAAATGCTTAAGTTTTATTTTAGTATTTTTCATTTTGTAGCAGAAGTAAGAGACCTTTTTAATTTCCGCCAACAAAAGAGAACGCTATAGTCGGGTGCCCCTACTATCAGATACCCGTTACTCAACTAAAGGGAGTGCGAGTGAGATATAAAACTTTGATCGCGTGTAACTTTTTAAGGAATGGTCCGACTTAAAAAGTTTCTTCTACATTTATACTTGCGCTGCGTAGGAAGCCCAATAATATGTGTGGTCAATCCCAACATTCCGAAATCTCAGCGTTCATACAGATAGACAGACGGACAGATGGACATGGCTAGATCGACTCGGCTAGTGACCCTGATCGAAGCAAATGGTGGCCTGTTTCTTCGGTAAGACAGGTCATGTGGCGACTGTTCCGCTTGAGCAACGTAGGACGGTCAATTCTGAGTGGTACACCACAATTTGATTGCCAGAAATCTTCGGAGAAATTCGAAAAACGAACAAGAGAAGACGGATAATTCTGCACCATGACAATGCGAGTTCTCACACATCAGCTCAAACCAGCGCCTTTTTGACCGGCTAAAATGTCGAATTGATGGGTCATCCGCCATACAGCCCTGACTTGGCACCCAATGACTTCTTTTTATTCCCACACATCAAGAGAAAAATGCGTGGTCAACGATTTTCGACGCCAGAAGATGCTGTTGAAGCGTTCAAAAACCATGCTTTGGAGGTGTCTCAATCGTAGTGGACAAAGTGCTTCGACAATTGGTTTGAGCGCATGCAAAAGTGTATAAGTCTTGCTGGCGAATACTTTGAAAAACAATAAAACCATTTTTAATCGTAAATATTCGCATTTTCATTATTAGGCCAGAAATATATATAGCAGCCTACGTACTGCTTATTTTCCTACATTTATAATAATGATTGGTATTATTTTAATGCGTAATCATATCAGAGGTGATATTAAAATCCTCTTAAAATGCCACAATGTACACCAAATTTCGGTGTTTCATGCACACACAATAATTCAAATATCCTTTATCATTTAATCTTCACCTAAACTTTGTAACGAAAGGGGCCAAATCGGCAGCCATTCGACTGAGGGATACTGAGCAATGAAAAGCTGATCAATTAATTTCTCGGTTAAAAAATTTAAGATAGGAGAAAGGGAGATCATACGGTTTTACAATGGACCCACATAGGTCTATGTGTGCCAGACTGTAATCTGACAGTCATCCTAACCTAACCTGGCTGTTTTCCTTTGCGTTTTTCTCCCTTTAAGAAATTTCAAAATTATGTTGTGTATAAGATTCGAAAGATAAGGAGTGACACTTTCGAAATGCTTAGGGTGTATAACAAACCAAGAAACCGTTTGCCAGTAATATCCTCCTAAATTTGGCTAGTAACAGCATTTTTACAACTTTAGGGTCGCTTTTCTCAGAATCCTTGCTTCGATATATCAACTCACTTTGCGATTTTGTCTATAAAAATTGGTAAGATGATGCTAAAACACTTAAAAAAAAAGGCGTTTTGCCTTGTTCACTCAAGCTCCGACAAAAATTATCGGATTTAATTTCTGTTTTCACATTTCGTTCAAGAAGAAAAAAAAACCCTCTGAGAAGCGCAATTTTAAATTATTTAATTTAAGAAAAAAATTTTTTTAATTTAAAAAAAATTCTTCCTAGAGGACGGTTTTTTTTTAAGTAGAAAACAAGAGAAAACGCTTAAGTCGAGTGCCCAGACTATTAGATACCCGTTACTCAGTTAAACAACTTTAATATAAATATGCCTTGAAAAAAAATAAAATCAAAATTTTTTTATTTTTTTTCTTGTAGATTACCATGTTAAGAATATAGAAAAAAAATTTAAGTCTATCGGAAAAAAATTTTAGACGTTAGGCTAAAATTATCAATAGTAAAATTTTACAACAAAAAAAAAATAGTTTGATTTTGAACGGATAAAAAAAATATTTTAAGTTAAAAAATAAAAAAAAAAACTAGCCGATCTAGCCGTGTTCGCCTGTCTGTCTGTATAAACGCTAAGATCTCGGAAACTACAAAAGCTACTGAATTGGGATTACCCACACATATTCTTGGGCTTCCTACGCAGCGCAAGTTTCTTTCAGCCGAGGGCCACGCCTTCTCTAACGACCACCACCGCTATAAACGATTTTAAAAAATTTAAATATTTCGGAAAAGTAAAAATGCAGTTTTATTGTGTTTATAAAATACCTATCAAAATGTAGAAGACATTTTTGAAATCGGATCATTTACTAAAAAGTTTTGCCCGATCAAAGTTTTATATCCATCTCCCTCGCACTTCCTTTAGCTGAGTAACGGGTATCTGACAGTCGAGGCACCCGACTATAGCGTTCTCTTTTGTTTCTATTCTTAAACAAAATGTAAAAGCAGATTGAAAATCCGATCATTTTTGGCGAAGATACAGTGATCACCGCAAAACATGTTTAAGTACGTTTTTCTCGAAACCAAGTTTTGAAAGTCCGTGATCATCGGCATTTCTGAACGGCTCAACCGATCGTTTTCAAAATGGTCGCATATTTTTTGGCATAAAAAAACACGCCCCCTGGGAGGAGTTTTTATTTATTTTTTAATTTTAAGTATTTTATTTTTATTCAAAAAGTCGAATTTTTAAGCTAAAAACGCATTTTTAATTTTGGAAGATCAAAAAGAAATCTTAAAAAAAAAAAATTAAAGATCGAGCTTCCCAGGGGTCGTGTTTTTTTTACAATACAGTACAATATACCCTTTAACTCTACGAGTATCGGGTAAAAAAAAAACCACACATAAACCCCTGATTAATATTTTCAGGTTTTTTAAACTTTTTATACCCGTTACTCGTAGAGTAAAAGGGTGGGTATATTGTATTCGTGCAAAAGTATGTAACAGGGAGAAGGAAGCTTTTCCGACCCTATAAAGTATATATATTCTTGATCAGGATCACTAGCCGAGTCGAACTAGCCATGTCCATCTGTTCGTCTGTCCGTCCGTATGAACGCTGAGATCTCGGAAACTATTAAAGCTAGAGGATTGGCATTTTGCATGCATATTCTTGGAGTTCCTACGCAAGTTTATTTCAAAATGGTGCCACGCCCCCTCTAACGCTCTCAATCGCCCTAAACCATTTTTTGAAAGGTGTCTGGCGCCCACACCATTAAAGATTTTGGAAAAGTAATAATGCAGTTTTATTGTGATTGACCGCAGCTGTATACTTTTATGTTTTTATACCCGTTACTCGTAGAGTAAAAGGGTATATTGTATTCGTGCAAAAGTATGTAACAGGGAGAAGGAAGCTTTTCCGACCCTATAAAGTATATATATTGTTGATCAGGATCACTAGCCGAGTCGAACTAGCCATGTCCGTCTGTCCGTCTGTCCGTCCGTATGAACGCTGAGATCTCGGAAACTATAAAAGCTAGAGGATTGGCATTTTGCATGCATATTCTTGGAGTTCCTACGCAGCGCAAGTTTATTTCAAAATGGTGCCACGCCCCCTCAAACGCCCTCAATCGCCCTACACCATTTTTTGAAAGGTGTCTGGCGCCCACACCATTAAAGATTTTGGAAAACTAAAAATGCAGTTTTATTGTGACTATCAATACCTATCGAAATGTAGAAGAAATTTTTCAAATCGGACCATTCGTTAAAAAGTTATGCCTGATCAAAGATTTTATATATCTATCTCCCTCGCACTCCCTTAGCTGAGTAACGGGTATCTGATAGTCGGGGAACCCGACTATAGCGTTCTCTCTTGTTTGATTATGTTTTCTAGAATTTGTTTCTGCCTTAAAAAAAATCCTAAAATTATTATAAGTATGGGGTTTGAAAGATAAAGAGTGTACCTTTTAGAAAACTTTAACATCGAATCAAACCATCCATCCGTTTGCCTCTGAGATCTCTGGAAAGTTGGCCAATTTCAGCATTTTTCGAACTTTGAGGTCCTTTTGCTAAGAATCCTTGCGTCGGGGAACTTTTTGGAAAACGCAGTTTAACTTGGGAATTCGACGAATTCAAAAATATAACATCCATCGAGTTAAATTTTTGATGCTGCATAGTGCAGTTAATTCTTTGGCCCAAATGCTTAAGTTTTATTTTAGTATTTTTCATTTTGTAGCAGAAGTAAGAGACCTTTTTAATTTCCGCCAACAAAAGAGAACGCTATAGTCGGGTGCCCCTACTATCAGATACCCGTTACTCAACTAAAGGGAGTGCGAGTGAGATATAAAACTTTGATCGCGTGTAACTTTTTAAGGAATGGTCCGACTTAAAAAGTTTCTTCTACATTTATACTTGCGCTGCGTAGGAAGCCCAATAATATGTGTGGTCAATCCCAACATTCCGAAATCTCAGCGTTCATACAGATAGACAGACGGACAGATGGACATGGCTAGATCGACTCGGCTAGTGACCCTGATCGAAGCAAATGGTGGCCTGTTTCTTCGGTAAGACAGGTCATGTGGCGACTGTTCCGCTTGAGCAACGTAGGACGGTCAATTCTGAGTGGTACACCACAATTTGATTGCCTGAAATCTTCGGAGAAATTCGAAAAACGAACAAGAGAAGACGGATAATTCTGCACCATGACAATGCGAGTTCTCACACATCAGCTCAAACCAGCGCCTTTTTGACCGGCTAAAATGTCGAATTGATGGGTCATCCGCCATACAGCCCTGACTTGGCACCCAATGACTTCTTTTTATTCCCACACATCAAGAGAAAAATGCGTGGTCAACGATTTTCGACGCCAGAAGATGCTGTTGAAGCGTTCAAAAACCATGCTTTGGAGGTGTCTCAATCGTAGTGGACAAAGTGCTTCGACAATTGGTTTGAGCGCATGCAAAAGTGTATAAGTCTTGCTGGCGAATACTTTGAAAAACAATAAAACCATTTTTAATCGTAAATATTCGCATTTTCATTATTAGGCCAGAAATATATATAGCAGCCTACGTACTGCTTATTTTCCTACATTTATAATAATGATTGGTATTATTTTAATGCGTAATCATATCAGAGGTGATATTAAAATCCTCTTAAAATGCCACAATGTACACCAAATTTCGGTGTTTCATGCACACACAATAATTCAAATATCCTTTATCATTTAATCTTCACCTAAACTTTGTAACGAAAGGGGCCAAATCGGCAGCCATTCGACTGAGGGATACTGAGCAATGAAAAGCTGATCAATTAATTTCTCGGTTAAAAAATTTAAGATAGGAGAAAGGGAGATCATACGGTTTTACAATGGACCCACATAGGTCTATGTGTGCCAGACTGTAATCTGACAGTCATCCTAACCTAACCTGGCTGTTTTCCTTTGCGTTTTTCTCCCTTTAAGAAATTTCAAAATTATGTTGTGTATAAGATTCGAAAGATAAGGAGTGACACTTTCGAAATGCTTAGGGTGTATAACAAACCAAGAAACCGTTTGCCAGTAATATCCTCCTAAATTTGGCTAGTAACAGCATTTTTACAACTTTAGGGTCGCTTTTCTCAGAATCCTTGCTTCGATATATCAACTCACTTTGCGATTTTGTCTATAAAAATTGGTAAGATGATGCTAAAACACTTAAAAAAAAAGGCGTTTTGCCTTGTTCACTCAAGCTCCGACAAAAATTATCGGATTTAATTTCTGTTTTCACATTTCGTTCAAGAAGAAAAAAAAACCCTCTGAGAAGCGCAATTTTAAATTATTTAATTTAAGAAAAAAATTTTTTTAATTTAAAAAAAATTCTTCCTAGAGGACGGTTTTTTTTTAAGTAGAAAACAAGAGAAAACGCTTAAGTCGAGTGCCCAGACTATTAGATACCCGTTACTCAGTTAAACAACTTTAATATAAATATGCCTTGAAAAAAAATAAAATCAAAATTTTTTTATTTTTTTTCTTGTAGATTACCATGTTAAGAATATAGAAAAAAAATTTAAGTCTATCGGAAAAAAATTTTAGACGTTAGGCTAAAATTATCAATAGTAAAATTTTACAACAAAAAAAAAATAGTTTGATTTTGAACGGATAAAAAAAATATTTTAAGTTAAAAAATAAAAAAAAAAACTAGCCGATCTAGCCGTGTTCGCCTGTCTGTCTGTATAAACGCTAAGATCTCGGAAACTACAAAAGCTACTGAATTGGGATTACCCACACATATTCTTGGGCTTCCTACGCAGCGCAAGTTTCTTTCAGCCGAGGGCCACGCCTTCTCTAACGACCACCACCGCTATAAACGATTTTAAAAAATTTAAATATTTCGGAAAAGTAAAAATGCAGTTTTATTGTGTTTATAAAATACCTATCAAAATGTAGAAGACATTTTTGAAATCGGATCATTTACTAAAAAGTTTTGCCCGATCAAAGTTTTATATCCATCTCCCTCGCACTTCCTTTAGCTGAGTAACGGGTATCTGACAGTCGAGGCACCCGACTATAGCGTTCTCTTTTGTTTCTATTCTTAAACAAAATGTAAAAGCAGATTGAAAATCCGATCATTTTTGGCGAAGATACAGTGATCACCGCAAAACATGTTTAAGTACGTTTTTCTCGAAACCAAGTTTTGAAAGTCCGTGATCATCGGCATTTCTGAACGGCTCAACCGATCGTTTTCAAAATGGTCGCATATTTTTTGGCATAAAAAAACACGCCCCCTGGGAGGAGTTTTTATTTATTTTTTAATTTTAAGTATTTTATTTTTATTCAAAAAGTCGAATTTTTAAGCTAAAAACGCATTTTTAATTTTGGAAGATCAAAAAGAAATCTTAAAAAAAAAAAATTAAAGATCGAGCTTCCCAGGGGTCGTGTTTTTTTTACAATACAGTACAATATACCCTTTAACTCTACGAGTATCGGGTAAAAAAAAAAACCACACATAAACCCCTGATTAATATTTTCAGGTTTTTTAAACTTTTTATACCCGTTACTCGTAGAGTAAAAGGGTGGGTATATTGTATTCGTGCAAAAGTATGTAACAGGGAGAAGGAAGCTTTTCCGACCCTATAAAGTATATATATTCTTGATCAGGATCACTAGCCGAGTCGAACTAGCCATGTCCATCTGTTCGTCTGTCCGTCCGTATGAACGCTGAGATCTCGGAAACTATTAAAGCTAGAGGATTGGCATTTTGCATGCATATTCTTGGAGTTCCTACGCAAGTTTATTTCAAAATGGTGCCACGCCCCCTCTAACGCTCTCAATCGCCCTAAACCATTTTTTGAAAGGTGTCTGGCGCCCACACCATTAAAGATTTTGGAAAAGTAATAATGCAGTTTTATTGTGATTGACCGCAGCTGTATACTTTTATGTTTTTATACCCGTTACTCGTAGAGTAAAAGGGTATATTGTATTCGTGCAAAAGTATGTAACAGGGAGAAGGAAGCTTTTCCGACCCTATAAAGTATATATATTGTTGATCAGGATCACTAGCCGAGTCGAACTAGCCATGTCCGTCTGTCCGTCTGTCCGTCCGTATGAACGCTGAGATCTCGGAAACTATAAAAGCTAGAGGATTGGCATTTTGCATGCATATTCTTGGAGTTCCTACGCAGCGCAAGTTTATTTCAAAATGGTGCCACGCCCCCTCAAACGCCCTCAATCGCCCTACACCATTTTTTGAAAGGTGTCTGGCGCCCACACCATTAAAGATTTTGGAAAACTAAAAATGCAGTTTTATTGTGACTATCAATACCTATCGAAATGTAGAAGAAATTTTTCAAATCGGACCATTCGTTAAAAAGTTATGCCTGATCAAAGATTTTATATATCTATCTCCCTCGCACTCCCTTAGCTGAGTAACGGGTATCTGATAGTCGGGGAACCCGACTATAGCGTTCTCTCTTGTTTGATTATGTTTTCTAGAATTTGTTTCTGCCTTAAAAAAAATCCTAAAATTATTATAAGTATGGGGTTTGAAAGATAAAGAGTGTACCTTTTAGAAAACTTTAACATCGAATCAAACCATCCATCCGTTTGCCTCTGAGATCTCTGGAAAGTTGGCCAATTTCAGCATTTTTCGAACTTTGAGGTCCTTTTGCTAAGAATCCTTGCGTCGGGGAACTTTTTGGAAAACGCAGTTTAACTTGGGAATTCGACGAATTCAAAAATATAACATCCATCGAGTTAAATTTTTGATGCTGCATAGTGCAGTTAATTCTTTGGCCCAAATGCTTAAGTTTTATTTTAGTATTTTTCATTTTGTAGCAGAAGTAAGAGACCTTTTTAATTTCCGCCAACAAAAGAGAACGCTATAGTCGGGTGCCCCTACTATCAGATACCCGTTACTCAACTAAAGGGAGTGCGAGTGAGATATAAAACTTTGATCGCGTGTAACTTTTTAAGGAATGGTCCGACTTAAAAAGTTTCTTCTACATTTATACTTGCGCTGCGTAGGAAGCCCAATAATATGTGTGGTCAATCCCAACATTCCGAAATCTCAGCGTTCATACAGATAGACAGACGGACAGATGGACATGGCTAGATCGACTCGGCTAGTGACCCTGATCGAAGCAAATGGTGGCCTGTTTCTTCGGTAAGACAGGTCATGTGGCGACTGTTCCGCTTGAGCAACGTAGGACGGTCAATTCTGAGTGGTACACCACAATTTGATTGCCTGAAATCTTCGGAGAAATTCGAAAAACGAACAAGAGAAGACGGATAATTCTGCACCATGACAATGCGAGTTCTCACACATCAGCTCAAACCAGCGCCTTTTTGACCGGCTAAAATGTCGAATTGATGGGTCATCCGCCATACAGCCCTGACTTGGCACCCAATGACTTCTTTTTATTCCCACACATCAAGAGAAAAATGCGTGGTCAACGATTTTCGACGCCAGAAGATGCTGTTGAAGCGTTCAAAAACCATGCTTTGGAGGTGTCTCAATCGTAGTGGACAAAGTGCTTCGACAATTGGTTTGAGCGCATGCAAAAGTGTATAAGTCTTGCTGGCGAATACTTTGAAAAACAATAAAACCATTTTTAATCGTAAATATTCGCATTTTCATTATTAGGCCAGAAATATATATAGCAGCCTACGTACTGCTTATTTTCCTACATTTATAATAATGATTGGTATTATTTTAATGCGTAATCATATCAGAGGTGATATTAAAATCCTCTTAAAATGCCACAATGTACACCAAATTTCGGTGTTTCATGCACACACAATAATTCAAATATCCTTTATCATTTAATCTTCACCTAAACTTTGTAACGAAAGGGGCCAAATCGGCAGCCATTCGACTGAGGGATACTGAGCAATGAAAAGCTGATCAATTAATTTCTCGGTTAAAAAATTTAAGATAGGAGAAAGGGAGATCATACGGTTTTACAATGGACCCACATAGGTCTATGTGTGCCAGACTGTAATCTGACAGTCATCCTAACCTAACCTGGCTGTTTTCCTTTGCGTTTTTCTCCCTTTAAGAAATTTCAAAATTATGTTGTGTATAAGATTCGAAAGATAAGGAGTGACACTTTCGAAATGCTTAGGGTGTATAACAAACCAAGAAACCGTTTGCCAGTAATATCCTCCTAAATTTGGCTAGTAACAGCATTTTTACAACTTTAGGGTCGCTTTTCTCAGAATCCTTGCTTCGATATATCAACTCACTTTGCGATTTTGTCTATAAAAATTGGTAAGATGATGCTAAAACACTTAAAAAAAAAGGCGTTTTGCCTTGTTCACTCAAGCTCCGACAAAAATTATCGGATTTAATTTCTGTTTTCACATTTCGTTCAAGAAGAAAAAAAAAACCCTCTGAGAAGCGCAATTTTAAATTATTTAATTTAAGAAAAAAATTTTTTTAATTTAAAAAAAATTCTTCCTAGAGGACGATTTTTTTTAAAGTAGAAAACAAGAGAAAACGCTTAAGTCGAGTGCCCAGACTATTAGATACCCGTTACTCAGTTAAACAACTTTAATATAAATATGCCTTGATTGTAGACTGTAGATTACCATGTTAAGAATATAAAAAAAAAATTTAAGTCTATCGGAAAAAAATTTTAGACGTTAGGCTAAAATTATCAATAGTAAAATTTTACAACAAAAAAAAAATAGTTTGATTTTGAACGGATAAAAAAAATATTTTAAGTTAAAAAATAAAAAAAAAAACTAGCCGATCTAGCCGTGTTCGCCTGTCTGTCTGTATAAACGCTAAGATCTCGGAAACTACAAAAGCTACAGAATTGGGATTACCCACACATATTCTTGGGCTTCCTACGCAGCGCAAGTTTCTTTCAGCCGAGGGCCACGCCTTCTCTAACGACCACCACCGCTATAAACGATTTTAAAAAATTTAAATATTTCGGAAAAGTAAAAATGCAGTTTTATTGTGTTTATAAAATACCTATCAAAATGTAGAAGACATTTTTGAAATCGGATCATTTACTAAAAAGTTTTGCCCGATCAAAGTTTTATATCCATCTCCCTCGCACTTCCTTTAGCTGAGTAACGGGTATCTGACAGTCGAGGCACCCGACTATAGCGTTCTCTTTTGTTTCTATTCTTAAACAAAATGTAAAAGCAGATTGAAAATCCGATCATTTTTGGCGAAGATACAGTGATCACCGCAAAACATGTTTAAGTACGTTTTTCTCGAAACCAAGTTTTGAAAGTCCGTGATCATCGGCATTTCTGAACGGCTCAACCGATCGTTTTCAAAATGGTCGCATATTTTTTGGCATAAAAAAACACGCCCCCTGGGAGGAGTTTTTATTTATTTTTTAATTTTAAGTATTTTATTTTTATTCAAAAAGTCGAATTTTTAAGCTAAAAACGCATTTTTAATTTTGGAAGATCAAAAAGAAATCTTAAAAAAAAAAAAATTAAAGATCGAGCTTCCCAGGGGTCGTGTTTTTTTTACAATACAGTACAATATACCCTTTAACTCTACGAGTATCGGGTAAAATAAAAAACCACACATAAACCCCTGATTAATATTTTCAGGTTTTTTAAACTTTTTATACCCGTTACTCGTAGAGTAAAAGGGTGGGTATATTGTATTCGTGCAAAAGTATGTAACAGGGAGAAGGAAGCTTTTCCGACCCTATAAAGTATATATATTCTTGATCAGGATCACTAGCCGAGTCGAACTAGCCATGTCCATCTGTTCGTCTGTCCGTCCGTATGAACGCTGAGATCTCGGAAACTATTAAAGCTAGAGGATTGGCATTTTGCATGCATATTCTTGGAGTTCCTACGCAAGTTTATTTCAAAATGGTGCCACGCCCCCTCTAACGCTCTCAATCGCCCTAAACCATTTTTTGAAAGGTGTCTGGCGCCCACACCATTAAAGATTTTGGAAAAGTAATAATGCAGTTTTATTGTGATTGACCGCAGCTGTATACTTTTATGTTTTTATACCCGTTACTCGTAGAGTAAAACGCTCTCAATCGCCCTAAACCATTTTTTGAAAGGTGTCTGGCGCCCACACCATTAAAGATTTTGGAAAAGTAATAATGCAGTTTTATTGTGATTGACCGCAGCTGTATACTTTTATGTTTTTATACCCGTTACTCGTAGAGTAAAAGGGTATATTGTATTCGTGCAAAAGTATGTAACAGGGAGAAGGAAGCTTTTCCGACCCTAAAAAGTATATATATTCTTGATCAGGATCACTAGCCGAGTCGAACTAGCCATGTCCGTCTGTCCGTCTGTCCGTCTGTCCGTCTGTCCGTCCGTATGAACGCTGAGATCTCGGAAACTATAAAAGCTAGAGGATTGGCATTTTGCATGCATATTCTTGGAGTTCCTACGCAGCGCAAGTTTATTTCAAAATGGTGCCACGCCCCCTCAAACGCCCTCAATCGCCCTACACCATTTTTTGAAAGGTGTCTGGCGCCCACACCATTAAAGATTTTGGAAAACTAAAAATGCAGTTTTATTGTGACTATCAATACCTATCGAAATGTAGAAGAAATTTTTCAAATCGGACCATTCGTTAAAAAGTTATGCCTGATCAAAGATTTTATATATCTATCTCCCTCGCACTCCCTTAGCTGAGTAACGGGTATCTGATAGTCGGGGAACCCGACTATAGCGTTCTCTCTTGTTTGATTATGTTTTCTAGAATTTGTTTCTGCCTTAAAAAAAATCCTAAAATTATTATAAGTATGGGGTTTGAAAGATAAAGAGTGTACCTTTTAGAAAACTTTAACATCGAATCAAACCATCCATCCGTTTGCCTCTGAGATCTCTGGAAAGTTGGCCAATTTCAGCATTTTTCGAACTTTGAGGTCCTTTTGCTAAGAATCCTTGCGTCGGGGAACTTTTTGGAAAACGCAGTTTAACTTGGGAATTCGACGAATCCAAAAATATAACATCCATCGAGTTAAATTTTTGATGCTGCATAGTGCAGTTAATTCTTTGGCCCAAATGCTTAAGTTTTATTTTAGTATTTTTCATTTTGTAGCAGAAGTAAGAGACCTTTTTAATTTCCGCCAACAAAAGAGAACGCTATAGTCGGGTGCCCCTACTATCAGATACCCGTTACTCAACTAAAGGGAGTGCGAGTGAGATATAAAACTTTGATCGCGAGTAACTTTTTAAGGAATGGTCCGACTTAAAAAGTTTCTTCTACATTTATACTTGCGCTGCGTAGGAAGCCCAATAATATGTGTGGTCAATCCCAACATTCCGAAATCTCAGCGTTCATACAGATAGACAGACGGACAGATGGACATGGCTAGATCGACTCGGCTAGTGACCCTGATCAAGAATATATATACTTTATAGCAGGGGTGCTCAGTCCTATAGCACGCGGGCACATTTGTTTTTGTTTTGGCACTTAGCATACGGAGTGGCATTTGCCATGCTCTTTTAGGTCACACGCCGGTTCCTCTTTGTGTCGCTATCCGTAACGAGCCAAGCCAACAACAATTCCATTGAACTTTTTTTTTCGTCTTAACTCAAAATGCAAACTGTTGTTGTCTTTTTCATGACTGTGTGTGAGTCGATACTCGCGTGCGTGTGATTTTCTTTTAATTGTACCCGTTACTCGTTGAGTAAAGGGGTATATTGTATTCGTGCAAAAGTATGTAACAGGTAGAAGAAAGCGTTTCCGACCCTATAAAGTATATATATTCTTGATCAGGGTCACTAGCCCAGTCAATCTAGCCATGTCCGTCTTTCTGTCCGTCTGTATGAACGCCGAGATCTCGGAAACTACAAAAGCTAGAGAATTGGGATTACCCACATATATTCTTGGGCTTCCTACGCAGCGCAAGTTTATTTCAGCCGAGGTCCACGGCCCCTCTAACGTAAAAATGCAGTTTTATTGTGTTTATCAATAGCAATTTTTCAAATCGGACCATTTTTTAAAAAGTTATGCGCGATCAAAGTTTTATATCTCCATCTCCCTCACACTCCCTTTAGCTGAGTAACGGGTATCTGATAGTCGGGGCACCCGACTATAGCGTTCTCTCTTGTTTGGTTTGTAATTGCACTACCATAAGGCAGTTTTGAGCACCCCTGCTTTATAGGGTCGGAAAAGCTTCCTTCTAGCTGTTAAAAAAAGTTATGCGCGATCAAAGTTTTATATCTCCATCTCCCTCACACTCCCTTTAGCTGAGTAACGGGTATCTGATAGTCGGGGCACCCGACTATAGCGTTCTCTCTTGTTTGGTTTGTAATTGCACTACCATAAGGCAGTTTTGAGCACCCCTGCTTTATAGGGTCGGAAAAGCTTCCTTCTAGCTGTTACATACTTTTGCGCGAATACAATATACCCTTTTACTCTACTGGATACGCTATGGGATAGGTATTGATAAACACAATAAAACTGTATTTTTATTTTTCCTAAATTTGTAAAGGCGTGGGCGTCAGACACCTTTTAAAATCGTTTAAGGCGATTGTGGGCGTTAGAGCCCAAAAAAATATTTTAAATAAAATATTTTAGATAACAAGAAAGAGCGCTATAGTCAAGTGCCTCGACAACTAGATACCCGTTACTCAGCTAATCAACTTTAATATAAATATGCTTTCTTGTATGTTTTTCGCGCGCTCCATATAAAATAAGTTTTGATTTTGCAATTACATAACTCGAGTGACCAGAGGGAAGCACAAAGGACAAATAGGTAAAATACCACTATCCAACATCAAAAATTTACCTCGATGGATGGATATATTTTTAAATTTGTTACGAATTCCCAAGTTAAACTACGTTTTCCAAAAAGTTCCCCGACACAAGGATTCTGAGCATAAGAACCTTAAAGTTAAAAAAATTCTGAGATTGGACAACTTTCCGGAGGTATCACATATTAGAGTTTTTGAAAAGTGACACTCTTCATCTTTCGAACCTCATACACAGAATAATTTTAGGATTTTTTTTGAGGGAGAAAGAAATTCTCGAAAACAGTCAAAAAACATACAGCTGCGGTCAAAATAGAAGCATATAGTGTTGCCGCCCATGAGAGGCGGAAATATAGGCGCTAGACAGGTTATAGCGTTTAATGGGTTTGTGGGCGTTAGAGTGGGAGTGAAAAACTTTTGTTAAGCCAATCGATAGGTATTGATGAAACAAATACATATCAGTAACAAATTTCATAATAGCATCAAAACTGTGGGTGCCACTGCTTGTGGGCGTTAGAGGGTTTTAAAGTTTTAAATTATAAAAAAATTCTTCTAAGAGGTCGAGTTTTTTTCAGTAGAAAAATTTGCGACACCTTTGAAAACGATCGGTAAAAAACATTGGCTATCAGTTATTTTCCTTGGCCGGTTTACTGAGTTTTATGTTTCCTTAATTAGTGTTGTGCAAGCAGATAAACGAAAGTGAATTTACCTGAATTTCAAACTTTATGAGATCATAAGTTTTTTTTCATAACAAACATATAAAGTAAATACCTTAATTTTAATGCTTACTCTATCGGTGCAGTTCCAGGGGTCCTAGATTCTGCGTGCCTATTTAAATTTTTTTTTTTAAGTTTTGTAAAATCAAAACGCCTACTTCCTACAGAGATACAATGAATTTTCTTATATTTGTTTGATTATTCCTAAGGGAGCCTTAAGATATAGTGGTCCGATCCGGCTCGCTCCGAAATATGTACTACCTGCAAAAGAAAGAAGACTTTTGGGAAAGTTTCATCGCAATAGCTTTAAAACTGAGAGACTAGTTCGCATAGAAACGGACAGACGGAAATGGTTATATGAACTCGGCTATTGGTGCTGATCAAGAATATATATACTTTATGTGATCGGAAACGCCTCCCTCACTGCGTTACAAAGTTCTTACTGAAATTATAATTCCCTCTGCAAGGGTATAAAAATAAATTTTGACTATAGGAATCTCTTTAATGTAATATTTTATGCAATAATTGATGAAGCCATATAGTAATGAACTGTTTTCGACTGTTTGATCGCTACGTAAACGCCGCGACTAGCACAGAGAAGTTGTGTGTTCGACCCGTGACCCGTGACCCATGAAAATGCAAGATATCCGATTGGGACAAATCGGAAAACTTTATTTAGTTTCTCTTTCGCTGGAATTGGTTTGTACGTCAGCTGTCTGTTGCGGCTCGCGTGCCTTCAACGGCTCAAGACCTTAGCATGCGGTCCTGGACGGCGTCACAGCTCTCCGGCTCCTTCGTGCTGCGACTCGTTGACTCCTGCGGCGTCGTTCCTCAATGGCGTCTCTCCAGTTCGACACTTATAGGACTCAAAAGTCTGCACAACCTTCCTTTCAAGGTCAGGCCAGGATAATC
Organism: Drosophila pseudotakahashii; assembly: GCA_035046095.1. Taxonomy (NCBI): domain Eukaryota; kingdom Metazoa; phylum Arthropoda; class Insecta; order Diptera; family Drosophilidae; genus Drosophila; species Drosophila pseudotakahashii. The sequence goes on along the minus strand of JAWNOE010000222.1, from coordinate 333,857 downwards.
GTGAGATCAATTGTGTCGCAAGACTCCCGGATGACGGTCTGGCTCTAGCCTGAGAAACGATAGCCCGGCAGGTCAAACTCCCCGACACCTGGCACAAACTCTTGATCCGCGCTCACCTTGAAGGTAACTCGTCCTTCTCTCGTCCTCCTCTGTTCTTCAATTCAATCTCTGCGTCCTACAGATCTCACAGTTGCAGTTTCAGCCTTGTAGCATCAGCGTCTTGACTCTGGGTCTTGATCTGGATATTGAAACGAATAATAATTTTTGTATCCTAATAAATACAAAAAATGCATTTATTTATAAACCCTGGAGATGGTGGTAGATTTGAACAGAGTGCGCATGCAACAAACAAATGTTTCCTAGCTCTGGTTCGACGGCAAATGGTCGTGATGGTCTTGCTACTCTTTCAAAATATACGCCTTTAATTATTCTTACTGGAAGATTGTGTTGCATGCATAAACAATAAGCCAATATCAGTTGGAGAGAGAGGAATAACAATAATAAAAATATGGTTTAGCCGATAGAACGGGGAAATGTAAAGACAATTTTAAATAGAGTATAGTACTGGTTTCTACCTCCAAGTCGCGTCCCCTCATGCCTATTAACCTCTGATGGTATCGACCATGACCCTCCCTTCCAATGATCGCTCTTGTCCAAAACTATTAATTTACTGCGCGATCCCTTCGGCATTAATGGGTTAAAAAGAACGAGCTAGCCGTGTCGATTAATTTGACTTACAATATTATAAAAATTTATTTAAAATCTAAAATATAAGTGAAAGAATTTCATGGATACAAAAATATAACGTACATATTATGTACATTTTCCTTAAATTACAATTGCAATATTACCACATTAAGGGGGAGATACATATAGAACTGTATTTTGTTCATGCTTTTCGTGTTTTTTTTAACCAATAAGGGATTGAGCTGGGATTTCGTAACTTGGCATGTTGATTACTTTGTTCTTATATAATTTTAACCAATTTTTATTTTTTTATCTTTATCGATTTACATGAAACCAAGTTTATTCTGTTCAGAAATAATGTAGAAACTGTTTGAACCTAACTTACAAACAATATCTCAAAAACTCTGATTGTGGCACTCTTTCAATGTCAAAAAAATTTTTTTTGTCATATTTTTTTTGTTGTTTTTGCCTAATTAAAAATTCTTAATCTTAAAAATGTATACATAAAGATATAAAAGCAACAAAACTGATTGACTTGAGTGCAAGGGTTTCTCATTATTTTATTCATCCTTTCCCTTCTTATTTTATTTAATTATTAGTCTACGTTAAAACCAACGAATTTCTCGGGAAAAAATTCCTTTTTGCAGTTTTTAGTTTAACTTATTTTTTCCTATTTTTTTTTTTTTTTGTGTTAAAAAACAATGTATGAAGGACAGATTTTCGCTTAGCAATAGTAGGTTTTCCGACTCCCTCGTAGAAAGCGCTTTCCGTGAGGTGGTCATGAAATCCAGTAAAAAGGATTGCTTCCGACTGTTCGATCTCGCGTCCGATCGCCTCGCTGGTTCACCTTCGACTCCTCGCTACTCCGCTGATCGTGTTTCCTGGGACCTAATTCTGCCTAAAACTCCGGCGACAGCGCTGCTTTGCCCGAGAGCGCTGCTTAAAACTTTCGGCGACAGCGCTGTTCGCGTTGTTGGTGGTCTCTTTTACTCCTTTGGTTGTGTAAGCGACGCGTCTGGTGTTTTGATCAGTGTTGCGCTTCGTCTTTTAGTTCTCTTAGTATTTCTGGTTCTCTTAAACATATAATTGTCTTTGTGCTCTCTCAAACTAAACATACTGTGGCTTCGTGCCCTCTTAAACTAAATATATTCCGGCTACGTGCCCTTTTAAACTAAATATATTTCGGCTTCATGCCTCTTAAACTATAACTTATTCTAATGATTTTTGGCGCCGTCGGATTTGTGACTTCGCCACACACTATAAAGTAAATATATTTTTATGAGCAAATAACACAAGTTTAAAAAAAAAATGGATGAATTACGCCATGAAGGCGACCTTTTTTTTCCGGTAAGGTACATCTCCCTGATTAAGAAAAGGGAACTAACATTTTTTGTATGGTACCATTTTTTATACCCGTTACTCGTAGAGTAAAAGGGTATATTGTATTCGTGCAAAAGTATGTAACAGGGAGAAGGAAGCTTTTCCGACCCTATAAAGTATATATATTCTTGATCAGGATCACTAGCCGAGTCGAACTAGCCATGTCCGTCTGTCCGTCTGTCCGTCCGTATGAACGCTGAGATCTCGGAAACTATAAAAGCTAGAGGATTGGCATTTTGCATGCATATTCTTGGAGTTCCTACGCAGCGCAAGTTTATTTCAAAATGGCGACACGCCCCCTCAAGCGCCCTCAATCGCCCTACACCATTTTTTGAAAGGTGTCTGGCGCCTACACCATTAAAGATTTTGGAAAACTAAAAATGCAGTTTTATTGTGACTATCAATACCTATCGAAATGTAGAAGAATTTTTCAAATCGGACCATTCGTTAAAAAGTTATGCCCGATCAAAGATTTTATATATCTATCTCCCTCGCACTCCCTTAGCTGAGTAACGGGTATCTGATAGTCGGGGCACCCGACTATAGCGTTCTCTCTTGTTTTTTTCTAACTCGTGTTCTGATAGACGGTGAAACCTCTTATTTTAAAATAAAAATATTAAAAAACATTAATGTTTAAATTTCCTAATTAGATATGCCGCAATCCTGGATGCTATCCTTGCTCCTGACGTGTAGTTATTAATTAAAACTCAAACACGTTGTTTCCAAGTCGGCGTATAATTTCAAGTTATTCTTTCTTCATGTCTTTCTTCTTGAAATGATACAATGAGCTTAATGACTATCGATAAGAACATACTGATACATCGATACCAAATAATTCAATTAATACTAAATGTCGTGATTAAATCCTAAAGTAGGGTTACAGCGCCAACATGCTCCCGAACTCTCTTCCAACCTTCAACCGCAATCGTTCTCCAACGGCAATGGACAAATTTGGTGAACATTGCGCTTGACGACTCCTTTTCTTGTCTTGAGAGTTACCACTCTAGTTACACCATCCGAACCAGGGTGTGTTTCCTCGACTTTGCCCAAAAGCCAATTTCCTGGGGAAAGATTATCTTCTGCGATTAGAGCAAATTTCCCAACCTTGATGTTCTTGGAGCGAACAATCCACCTTGTACGCTGTTGTAATAAAGTGAGGTATTCCTTTGACCATCGATTCCAAAATGAGTTTTGAACAGCTAGGACGCGTTTCCAATGATTGGTAATGGGCAGTTTCAACGTTTCTTCGTCACATGGCTCCAGCAATGAGTTTAGAGGACGACCGACCAAAAAGTGTCCAGGTGTCAATGCCTCAAAATCGTTAGCATCACAGGATAGTGCGTACAATGGCCTTGAATTCATTATTGCCTCCACTTGAGTAACAGCCGTCGTTAGACCTTCGTAGTTCAGGGCAGTTCCATTGGTACATTTAACGATCAGTTGCTTCGCTATCTTTATAGAACTCTCCCACAATCCACCGAAATGGGGAGAGCCTGGTGGAATAAAGTGAAAGCTTACGTTCCGCTGACTGCAAGCATCCTGAATGTGCTGTTGAAAGGTCCGTTCGAACTGCCGATTAAGCTCCCGTATTGGTGCTGAGATCTGATACAATCTCCAAGTGACATGCCTTCGTCACGAAGCAAATGAAGAAACAAAGATACATCTTTACTGGGCGCTTTCCGCGCACAATGAAGTGCATCCTCAAGGGTCCAGCGAAGTCTTGCTGGTAAGTCTCACATACCTTGTACAGTAGAAATAACTGGACTCAAGCATTGCACTTTGGCGGATTCAGTAGCCTCCCCTTCTTTGAGGGTCCGGAATTCATTGCTAAATGCTACTTGATGCAAATTGTATGTAATGTACCGACGACCTCCCATTAATTCTGAAGCCATTAATTCCCATTTGTTAGTATTGCCTAAGGTGACTTGTCTCCCAAAAACTCTTTGCAATTTTAGAAAATCATTCAAAAACTTACAGTCGGATACCTCATCTTGCGGCCAACATTTTGTAACGCATGAAATTAATGTAAACGTATCACGTTTTCGCTCAGTCATCTCCTTGGCTTCTCCCGACCATGAAAACTCTGACCAATTCTCTACCGGTTTACATAAAAACTCTGGCCCGTGCCACCATAATGATATCGTTTTCAGATCTTTTGGGAGCATTCCCCTTGAAACTATATCAGCTGGATTCAACTTAGTAGGGATCTTAAGCCACTTCTCGATTTGGGTGATTTCCTGAATTTGTCCCCCTCTATTTGCCACAAACGTATTCCACCGGCTTGCATGGGAGGCTAACCAGTTCAATACTATGGTCGAATCAGTAAAATAGCGGACTTTTGAAACCTTTGAACTGAAAAGTGTCTTCCCTACACATCCAACTTATTCCTAACGCCTTGGAGGAGTCGTCACATCAAAGACTTCATGCTGCCATGGTTTTCCTGTTTGAATTAATTCTTGACAGTTGCTACGACACATGTAACTCAAACTGTTTTAGGCTAAGAAGTTCCTTTACCTCCGTTAGCAGCCTTAGAGCCTCACGTGGGAGTCTGCTCCGGCAAGCATGTCGTCCAAATAAAACGATTTCTAAATGGCTCGTGAAGCCGCCGCATACCTTTCCGCGTAGGTCTCTGCGAGGTACTGCCAAGAATGGCGCTGCACTTGTACCATATGTAACCGTTCTTAGTTTTAATACCTGTATAGGAAGCTGTTGATTACTTCTCCATAGGATACATTGATAATTGCAATGGTTGGTCTCTACTAATACCTGCCTATACATCTTAAGAATATCTGCTGTAAGAACATGTTTGTAAAATCTTAAGCCTACAAGGATATCGAACAATCTGGTTGAAGTTTGGCTCCAGTAAGCATCAGGTCGTTCAATGATTTTCCATTGCGTGACTTACATGAAGCATCAAATACGACGCGAAGCTTCGTCGTTTCGCTTTCTGGCCTAAGAACCGGGTGATGAGGCATAAAATATTTTACTTCACGTAATTCAGTAGATTCGACGACCTCCAAATGCCCCAATTCCTGATATTAATTGATGAATTGTGCATATTGCTGCTTTAATAATTTGTTTCGTATTAACCTTCTTTCTAAATTCAAAAAACGTGAAAGTGCCGTGTGGTAGGAGTTTCCTAGATCAGGGTGCGAATCAATAAACGGTCTTATCCTGTTTAAAGCTGCTAGAAATAAGTTTTCACATTTCTGTTCTTTATCGGGTGGTGCTCAGGGTTCTGAACTTCTTCACATTCCCAAAACGTACTAGCTTCCTCAATTTATCACCGGTTTCGCACTCACACACCTGTCTGGTCAAAAGTGAACTCTCGTTCGCAGAACTGCAGTTACCGACAACTACCCAGCCTAATAGGGACTTCTGTAGCAGTGGCCAATTGGTTCCCAATTTGATTTGCCCGGCCCCCATTAGATCAAAGAATATAGATACCCCAATAAGCATTTCAATGTCCCGTGACGAATATAATTCGGGATCCGCTAGCTGTACTCCTTTTGGTGGCTTTCAATGGGAGTCCAGACTCGAGCAACTAGGGTTATATTGAGTTATCTCCCGGAGCACAACAAAGTCAGCAGAAGTTTCAAAGTTTGTTACTCTTGACTTAAATGTTGGTTTAACTTCTCCCAGAATCTCTGAAGCGACGTTTCCTATTCCACTAACCTGAATATCTGATGTTCTTGCTTGAAGCTTTAACCTTGTATTCAATTTTTGGGTCAACAAGTTATGTTGACTGCCAGAGTCTAGAACGCACCTACAATTTTGGAAGTTGCCCTTGGCATCTCGTATGAGTACTACTGCCGTAGTCAACAGACTTGGGGAAGCTCTAGTTAGCAAAGTGCTACGAAAAGATCCCAGTTCAGGTTCTCTGGTTATATTAGAGCCCGATTCTACTGAAAGTCCTTCTATGTTTCCTTCATATTCCAGTGCAACAACTCATTGTGAGGCCTGTTACAGCGACCACACCGCTGACCCAAGCATAACGAATTTCGTTTGCACTTTGGTATCTTTGCACAGGAGACATATCCTTGAATTCGGGAAATACCTTTAGTCCATGATCCTCCTACCGCCGCTTAACTAGTTCTTTTCGGATCCTTTTTATATGTATTTGGCACCACTTTTTGATGCCTCAGTTCCCGATTTGCCATATTTATTCCTCTTTGCACCAAGAACTGAGACAACGATTGTCATGAGGGTATTTTGTCACACTGTCATTCCTTTTCCCATCTATCTATGGTTTCTTCATCTAATTTCCCTCGAATTAATTGGAAAATTAACACATTAAGCAATTCAGACTCCTCCCTCAATGATCTTAGAGCCTCCAATTGGGAATTGACACTGTCGACTAGTGCTCTTAGCGCATCGGAATCTGCTTGTTTAATTATTTTAACATTAAACAACTCTGTCATGTGCGCCTGCAAAATAATAGCCTTGTTATCATATCGTTCTTGTAAAAGCAGTAGAGCCTTCTTGTAGTTTATTTCCGATAGCTCTAGACAATCAATTGTTCTTAAAGGTGCAGGCCCTAGGGAGGCTCTCAAATGTATCATTTTTGTCAAATCGTCTAACTCCGGGTCAGTCCCTACCAATGTTTTATAGGTATTAAACCAACAGGTCCATTCCGTAAACCTTCCCGAGAATTCTGGTAACCTTATTATTGGAAGTTTAGATGAGCGAACCGCCATTGTGCTGTTTATGGTATCGCTAATTGAATGCTTGCGACCTCTGCTCCCAACTGAACTCAATAACTTGGATTTTATTTCCATGTGTTTACCTAGCTCATATAATGACCTTCAATTAGATCTTTACTGTTTGTATACGTGGTGCATGATTAACATGTTAAATTTAAACTATTCCAAATGTAACTTTTTGACCTTTTATCGTTGTAATCCATCTCAGTTTTCTTATTCTATTGGAAATAACGCCCTTGAACGAATTTTATCAGTTCAGGATCTTGGCGTTTTATTTGATCATAAACTTAGTTTTAAAGACCATATATCTACTATATCTAATAAAGCCAGAAGTCTTCTTGCATTTATGAAACGTTGGTCAAGGGAGTTCGATGATCCTTACACAACAAAGCTTTTGTATGTTTCTCTTGTTCGTCCGTCTATGGAATATTGCTCTTGTATATGGTCTCCTCAAATTAGCTGTTACCAAAATATGTTAGAGTCTGTCCAAAAACAATTCCTTTTATTTGCTCTGAGGGGATTACACTGGGACACAGGTAGTCGACTGCCCTTTTATCTTGCGAGGTTGCGCCTGCTCGACTTACCAACCCTCTGCCATCGTAGAAAGTGTCATGGAGTTATGTTTTTACACAAACTTATTAATGGTGATGTCGACTCCCCTTTCCTTCTTAGTTCACTTAACTGGAATGTACCCAGTAGAACAGTTCGCCGTTTTCGTCCGTTGTCCCTACCAATATGTAGATCTAATTATGCCCTGCATGATCCTTTTCGTGTTCTGTGTGACGATTATAATTCACTGTGCCACGCCTTACTGTTTGATACCCCTAATGCAACTAATTTTAATAAACTTATGTATTTTCTGTCGTCAAATAATTTTTAAATTCTTTGTGTCTATTGCTAGATCGTATTTTTCCATGTCCGCGATTCCGCTTATTGGCCCAAAACGGTTTAGGGCTCCGCGCGTAACAAGCTTTGCTTGGTGTCGTAAGGGCCACTTTGTTTGTACTGACCATAGTGCATCAACGTCCAAATATATATACTCCCTTTAGCTGAGAAACGGGTATCTGATAGTCGGGGCACCCGACTATAGCGTTCTATCTTGTTTTAGTTATTTGTTTTTCACGTATGCTACTTTTTTCCAGCGCAAAACACGTCTGCACTTTTCGGGCGTTTTGTTTTGTTTGTCTAATTAATCTAGAGTAAACTATAAAAGAGACCCTAAAAGAATCACATAATTATGTTAAATAATTAGGCGCCGCGTGTGCTCTTGAAATTAAAACAATAAACGACCGAAAAGTGGCGCAAATTCGATATGTTTTCTTTTTTAATTCTTTCTTTTGCCATCTGTTATAAATGATCTCAAAATGGTTTAAAAATATGCTGTTTATAATCTTATAGCATACCCGCAAATAACTGCACTTAATTTTTTTGAAATTCTGCCTCCGTAACAAAGTCCCCAATATTTCTAAATTTAGCTGTGTCCATTCTGACTTTTCGGTCTCCACATATGTATATAATTAAATATTTAAACCATAGGTTTAAAATAAAAAAAAACTTTATTTAATTTAATTCTACACTGGTTACAATTTAAGATTATGGTTCTAATTTTGTTACATTATTATTTTCATAAACGCTCTGTGTGTAATCTAACATTGTGTTTGAAAGTGTTAATTCATCTAATTGTATTGAACAATTAAGGATTTTAACGAGGTTACTTCCAACTATTGAAATTTCTTTTTTAATACAATTTTGATTTAATAATGTTTTAGGGATATTCCATGTCAATAAAATATTTGGTTCAACATAATTTATTTGCAAATTTTTATATGTTTTGGTGTACTTGTATTTAGTGTTTTTTTGTTTAATTACACTATGCAACATTAAAAATTTACCTCGATGGATGCTATATTTTTGAATTCGTTACGAATGCCCAAGCTAAACTTTTAAAAACACAGGGCGGCAACACTACTACAATTTTGACCGCAGCTGTATACTTTTATGTTTTTTGACTATGTTTTCTAGAATTTGTTTCTGCCTTAAAAAAAATCCTAAAATTATTCTAAGTATGAAGTTTGAAAGATAAAAAGTGTACCTTTTAAAAAACTTTAACATCGAATCAAACCATGCATCCGTTTGCCTCTGAGATATCTGGAAAGTTGGCGAATTTCAGCATTTTTCGAACTTTGAGGTCCTTTTGCTAAGAATCCTTGCGTCGGGGAACTTTTTGGAAAACGCAGTTTAACATGGGAATTCGTAACGAATCCAAAAATAGAGCATCCATCGAGGTAAATTTTTGATGCTGCAGAGTGTAATCATTATTTTTGAGTCATATTGTTTTTAATCAAAAATAATTATTATGGTCTAAGTCTTATTGTATTACTCCAAAGTAAACATTACCATTGAACAAAAAGATAAAAATTATAAATTTAAAAGTCATGGCGGGAATGCATAGATTGGACAACGATAATTATTTTGGTGAAAATCATTTGTTTTTAGAAATAAAAATAATTATTATTTTCGGTCCCTGCTTTCAACCATTTATAAATGACAAAAAGTAAAATTTAAAGTTTTTTGACATATTTTGAATTCTGAAAAAGAGAAAAGTCATTTTTTAATCTAAAAAAAATTAACAATTGTTTATCTAACCTTCTATTTAATAAAAAAAACATGTTAAATTTAAGTTTTAAAATGGGTGCCTGATAGCTACACATTGAATTTAAGGTGTAATATTTTTTTTAAATACGATTTTAATTCGCATTTAATATTTTTGACATAAAACCGAAATTTAATTATTAAATAATGAAATTATTAAATTTAAATTAAATTTTTTTTTTTATTTTATGAACAAAAATGTTATACAATCAATTATGACTTGAAATTGGATTAAAAAAAACTATTTCACCTAAAATACAATGTCTACTAGCTATAGTCGAAGCCTCGATGAAAGCGTTTTCTCTCGTTATTATTACATTTTGCGAAACTAATATCATATTTTGTAAAATCTTTGTACTTTTTAGGGATGGAATTGGCGATGGTCAGCTGAAGATATGCCTTAAGTATGAAATTCCACAATTTGAAACGGTTTGTGGAGATCGGATAAAAATTTCATTTATTGTTGTACAAAAGCGCATAAATACTCGCATTTTTTTGGTAAGTTATGGACGTATTTATATTTATGTATAATATGTGAGGCTTCTAGGCTAGAGCTTGAAAAAATATCGACAGTTTCCTATTTCTCGATATTAAATATATGTTTTCCCTTCAGAAACATCAACATTGTCGAATCAATTTTGTGAAATTATTGAAAACATAGATAACACTATGCAGCATCAAAAGTTTACCTCGATGGATGCTCTATTTTTGGATTCGTTACGAATTCCCAAGTTAAACTGCGTTTTCCAAAAAGTTTCCCGACGCAAGGATTCTTAGCAAAAGGACCTCAAATTTCGAAAAATGCTGAAATTGGCCAACTTTCCAGAGATCTCAGAGGCAAACGGATGCATGGTTTGATTCGCTGTTAAAGTTTTTTAAAAGATACACTCTTTATCTTTCAAACCCCATACTTAGAATAATTTTAGGATTTTTTTTAAGGCAGAAACAAATTCTAGAAAACATCAACATCAACATCAAACTTTTCATAACACAGGGCGGCAACACTACTACTATTTTAACCGCAGCTGTATGTTTTCAAATTTTTAGACTATGTTTTCTGGAATTTGTTTCTGCCTTAAAACAAATCCTAAAATTATTCTAAGTATGGAGTTTGAAAGATAAAGAGTGTATCTTTTAAAAAACTTTAACATCGAATCAAACCATGCATCCGTTTGCCTCTGAGATCTCTGGAAAGTTGGCGAATTTCCACATTTTTCGAAATTTGAAGTCCTTTTGCTAAGAATCCTTGCGTCGGGAAACTTTTTGGAAAACGCAGTTTAACTTGGGAATTCGTAACGAATCCAAAAATAGAGCATCCATCGAGGTAAATTTTTGATGCTGCATAGTGTAATTAATTAGCAGAATTGTTTTTTCATCAGAGAAATTGTGAAAATTTTTGGGAGTTTCAACTTTGGCGTCGAATTCCAAGGACTATTTTTTAGTAGTTCCGTAATGTATTGAGAGTAGGTCCTAGCGAAAATAATAAATGCAAGTCCAATTATATAGGCCACGTAATTCAAAACGTCGGCAAACATCGGTTTTTTGTATTCTTAGCTATACCGCGGAACCTGTAGGTGATGGCAAATAATTTTGTTTGGGACTTTTACTCAGGAACACCCAAATATCATGGAAAACTTGAAATGATTCGAAGACATTTCACAAAGTTTACTTTTGTGTTCCTGTGTTACAGTTTTCTATGTATCTCCCCCCTTAAGACAACTCTAATGAAATCTATGAACTATTTGCATACTACAATAATTATATTTACAAAAAAAAGCATTTTAGAAAACCCTCTTGAAAAATTTAGCTTAAAAAAAGCGCCTACAAACCGTCTAACCTGACAGTGGTACCAATTTGTTCGAACTTTAAAATACAAAATTTCGGAGTAGTTAACGAATTAAATAAAAAACGGTACACAGATAAAAACAATAGAGAACACTATAGTTGGGTGCCCCGCCTATCAGATACCCGTTACATAGCTAGTAACGGAGTGCAAGAAAGATAAAAATATAAAACTTTGATCGCGAATAACTTCTAAATGAATGGTCAGATTTGTACAATTTCTTCAATATTTCGATAGGAATTGATAAACACCATTAAATTGCATTTTTACTTTTCAAAAATCATTAAAAAGGTTGGCGCCAGACACTTTTAAGGCGATTGTGGGCATTGGAGGAGGCGTAGCCTCTTTGTTTGTTTTAGGTCCAGTGTAAACTGGTAAACAGTGTAAACGAGCTAAATAATTTTTATAACAGTGGGCGTTAAGCACGGTAAAATCAGACCGATCACTTATCGAAGCGAAGCGGTTTGTGGGCGTTAGAGGGGGCGTGGCACCTCGATGAAACAAACTTGCGCTCCGTAGGAACCCTTAGAATCCGCTTGCTCAATGCCAATCTTCTTGCTTTCATAGTTTTCGAGATCTCAGCGTTCATACAGCCAGACAGAAAGACAGACGGGCATGGCTATATGGACTCGACTAATGATCCTGATCCTTCTACCTGTTACATACTTTTGCACGAATACAATATATGCGGGGTGGGGCTTGACTGACCTCTCAGAAATTCCATGTCGTTTATTTCCTCTTATGTTACTACTTCAGACGTTAATTCTGCGTCAACTGCATTTAAAGCTCTACCTCCACGTCGGGACGGACGATTAAGCCAGTAGGTAGTGTAGTTTCTTGGAAAGACTTCGGAACTAAGCGTTTCCAATTTTAACCAGGTTTCTGTAAACACAATAACATATTTTGGACGTTGGTGTCAGTACAAACAAGTGGCCCTTGTGACGAACCCACCTAGAAGGTCAAAATTATGCCTATCCTAGTTTTAAGAGAAGTACCTTGAACTCTGTTAAGTTATTAGTGTTAAAAGAGACACCATAAATGGAAATGAATATTTATAAGTTATATCTAAGTACCGGGGTGGCAACGCCAACCGATATTAGCCGAGACACCTTAAATACTAGAAATCCCGAACCAAAATACTAGTAGTAGGAGAATACTAGAAATCCCGAAAGCGGGAAAAGGGGAGAAAGGGAAAGGGGCCACACAACTAAGGTCTCTTCTCTCGGGATCGCGGAACGGGCAAGACGTGTGCTCCGGAGTCTTCTTTTCGCAGGGCAGAAGATCGCGGGACAGGCCAGCTTAGACGCCTGACGCGATTGTTCTCGTGTTTCTAACCGCGTGTGTTCCGACAGTTCAAGGTAGCGAGGTTCTACACTTTGTTTCGCGGGTGATCGTAAGAAAGATTAAAGATAGAGGGGACGGACCAGTAGAGGTTAGTACGACTAGGTTCACATGTGTTCAAAACGGTGTAGCGGACTCGAGTGAGGATGATTTGAATAAATGGTAAAGGATAGGGGAGAGGTCTGTAGGTTGAGACAGTCTGTAAGTTGAGACACTCAATTTTCTCAAAACTTTTCCACTAAAAATTTTTTTTTTATTTATTTTTTTGTAGTCCTTTTTAGTGACAAAACTTTTGGGGAGAACATTATAAGCCAGGCTCTAGCCAGATTTAAGCTGTGAGAGTCGTGTACCATTTTGCACCAAAAAAGTTTTTGTCCACCTTTTTTTTTAAAAATCTATTAAAAATTAATAACGTGCTTAAACTAACTTGGTAAGAGGTTTAAAACATTAGTAATTAAACTGTTACCAAATTAAAAAAAGAATTAGCTTAATTTGACAGTCAGAAAAAAAGTTATTAATTTTTTCCCAAACCCACCCATTTTGTGTAAGTTGAGACACTTTGAGCGTGTAAGTTGAGACACCCGCGTCTGCTAATTTAACTGATCTTATAGTCATCTTAAGCTTAGAAAATGCTTGTAATTTTACATGCAAGTTGTAAACGATAAATAATACTATGTAAAACTACGATATATCGATAATTCAAACGATAGTTACCCATCGATATGAATTCCCCGATATAATTGCGCCAAAAATACAGTTCTGCAGTACGGCAAGTTGACAAAAACGGTACGTAAAGTTTAATGTCTTTTGCTTAAAAATGTTGTTTTTGCTGTAATTCGGATATAGTTTGGAACAAAATGACAACAAGACATCAGAGGAAAACAGACCACGGCGTAAAAGACTTGTAAAAGCTGTTAAACTTGAAAAAGTGTCTATTCGTAAGGCTGCCAGAGACAGTGAGATACCGCATGCTAGTATAGCACGATATATTTCAAAGCTGGACAAAATTGTTACTGGGATTGGTAGTCTAACAGACTTGGAAATTATTAATGCTCTAACGGAAGTTGCTAGATATTCAACTCCAAAAATGGTAATATACTTCACAATCACCACATTTCATTGCACTAAGTTTTTTTCCCGTTTAAGGTTTTTCACTGGGAAGAGGATGAGGCTCTAATGACCTACATAAAAAAGTGTAGCAATCACTACTACGGTTTAAGTGTGACAGAATTGCGGAAACTAGTAGTTCAATTTGCCAAAAAAATTGTTGTGAGCGTCCCGAGCAGCTGGGAAAAAAACCAAATGGCCGGAAAGGCATGGTACTATGGATTTATGTTGCGACATAAAAATCTTACACTACGCACACCGGAGCAAACCAGCCTCAATAGAGTCAAATCATTTTCCAAAGAAAATGTTGCTACCTTTTTCAAAAACCTGGGAACTGTCTATGACGAATATCCCTTTCAAGCCGATGCTATATGGAACATGGACGAAACCGGGTTTTCTACAGTACCCTCAAAAGTTGGAAAAGTCCTTTCAACGAAGGGGCAACGAAGAGTTGGTATAGTTGCCTCTGCTGAGCGAGGACCAATGATTACAATGGCTTTAGCTGTCAATGCCGGTGGAAACTCCATACCTCCATTTTACTTGTTTCCTCGAAAAAATATGCAAGCCGTATTCCTTGAAAATTCATCAAGTGGATCTGTTGGATATGCTAATGATTATGGATGGATGCAGGAGTCCGAATTCGTCAAATTCATGAGTCACTTCATTAAGCATTCCAGGGCGTCCAAAGAAAATCCTGCGTTATTGTTACTTGATAATCATTCGTCTCATCTATCAGTTGATGCACTAGATATGGCAGCAGAACATGGTGTAACATTGCTATCTTTTCCGCCACACTGCAGTCACAGAATTCAACCTTTAGATGTATCGGTATATGGACCCGTAAAAAATTTTTACAAATCGCAGTGTCAGTGCTGGCATAAAAGCAACCCGAATAAGGCAATGGATATCAGGCATATCCCTGGAATCATTGCTAATGTTTTGGATTTGGCATTGACCCCAAAAAACATTAAGTCCGGCTTTCAAGCTACGGGAATTTGGCCAATCAACTGTAATATTTTTACAGAGGTCGACTTTATTACCTGCAAAATAAGTGGCCCTGACCCTCGAAACACAACTAAGTTGCGATGATCAAAGAACAATTTTTTTTTGTAAAAATGAGGAAGAAATTTTTTGTGGCTTTGAAGAGACATCCACTTCAAAAGCTGCTCGGATCAGCACTTTGAAGGCAATTATTGACAGTATCGGACCACTGCAGAAATCAACATCACCGCAAACAAAATCAAATCGTGGGCGCAAGCCTTTACAAAGCACAATTTTGACAAACAGTCAAAACCGAAAGGATCTCAAGGCTAAGAAAGCCCAACGCATTGAGGCTAAGATTAAAAAAGAAAACAATGCCACAAAACGACAGGAAAAAAAAGAAAAATTGGCACAAGAAAGAGAAGCCAAACTAAAAATTAAGATAGAAAAAGAACTTCAAAAAAATGCCAAAGGATTAAAGAAGATCGGAAATGGACAACAACGAAAGTCCAAAGGGCCCAGAAAGGAAGGAAAAGGATCAAAAAGTGGAAACAAGAAGAAAAATTAATAAACTAACAGTAACATCAATTTAAAAGTAAAATTTTGAAAGAAAAATTAAGTATACGAAACCGAAAGGACCAGTTCAAGGGCCAGGAGCGCAAATCTGCAACAGGACATCAAAAAGAGAACGCTTATAATTTAAAAACCATTATTTTTACATGAATAAATAGTTTTGCTAAAGATATTAATGCTTACATAATTATTTTTTATGGTTCTAAAAAGTGTCTCAACTTTCAGACCTCTTTTTCAAATTGTCATTTTTTGGCACTTTTCAAAAAAAATTATTTTTTAGTTTTCCCGAGGGAAAAAAAAATTTTTTTTGCTTTATTTTACAGCTAAAAGACTAAGCTTTTGATCAGTACCTAACACGTGAAGTTTCAAAAGCGAATGTCCAAATGGGAGACTAAAAACAAAAGGTGTACCAAGTTGATACTACCAACCTACAGACCTCTCCCCTATATAACCGAATATCTCGAACTAAAGAATTTGTAGACAGTCTGTCCTGGTCGACCTGTTCATGCGTGTAGCAGAATCTAGTTCGCTGCTCCTGAAAGATCAGTTCTGGCTTCTAGTTCCAAAATCGTCTTATCTTTTTATTCCAGTCTACTCTTTTGAAATTGTTTCCCCATACAATACCGGTTTAATTTCGTGGTCGATTATTCCGATTATTCCACGGTCAAAATTTAGACACCTACGGCCTTGATAAAGGGAAAGGAACTAATTGAAATTAAGAGAAGAAATTCGGTTGAGCGACAGATTGGAGATCGCGCCCCACGTTGGGCGCCATTGTCGAATCGAAAACGAATTTCACTTACTCGTGCTTAGGGGAATCAGAGGTCGTGCACGTTCTTGCTTTTCTTCAACCTTCAATGCTACACTATATCACAAATTAAGTGCACTATACGGAAATCTACAGATTGGGCTAAGATGTGGGTTAAAACGACGGGAATTAACATGAGCGGTACTGATTTAGAACGAATTTGGGGTGTGCAAGCTGTTATAACCCCATGTCTTTACCATCCCATCAGTTGGTTTCATGAGCCTTTCGATCTATCTATGTTTTTCAAACATGAAACATGGCCTAAGAGCCTTGACCTACTTAATTCATTAAAAATGAAGTGACTCTTATAGCTCCTATAGTAACTCATAGAATTCATTGTCAACATAGAAAACTTGATTTTTTTGTTTCAACATTTCTCGCAGGGACCGTAACAGATTTCAATTTTATTAATAAAACTCGCGTTGTTAAACTTATTTCTGATTTTTAATTATCATGGTGATAATTAAAATAAACTTAAGTATAAAGCCAAAATATCCGCTATGCGAATTTTTCTTCACCTCAAATAATTCGCGAATTCTTCATGTCAAATAAACAAACCGCGAATTCTTCACGTCGAGTAACACGGGTATTCTAAAGGTCGAATACAGATATTTAATTCTGTGGTATGTAGGGGTTCCGATTTACATATATGAAATCAAGCAACAAGAAGTATTACAAACTTACATGATATCCATCCGTTCACTAGCACGCTGGGCCATCGTTGCTGTCGACGAAGATCTTGACTGGAAGAAACTTAACAAGATTCTATTTACGTAATCTGACGCCACCTTTTTGAAAAGCGAGAGCTGATACGGCATTCTCTTTGGAAACAGCTCACTATTCCCTACAGCTGCTTATCGATTTGAATTAACATGTTTGGTTTAAATTACGACTTACTGATTAATTTAAACAAGAGAGAACGCTTTAGTCGGGTGCCCCGACTATCAGATACCCGTTACTTAGCTAAATGGAGGGCAAGGCAGATGGAGATATAAAATTTCGATCGGGCATAATTTTTTAACTAATGGTCCTATTTGAAAAATGTCTTCCACATTTCGATTGGTATAACTAAACACAAAAAAATTGCATATATGCTTCTTCAAAATCTTTAAAAATGTGGGCGCCAGACACATTTTAAAATCGTTTGTGGCCTATTTGGGGCGATTGTGGGCGTTAGAGGGGGCGTGGCGCTCGGCTGAAATAAACTTGCGCTGCGTTGGAAGCCCAAGAATATGTGTGGTTATCCCAACTTTCTAGCTGTTGTAGTTTCCGAGATATCAGCGTTCATACAGACAGACCGACGGACATGGCTAGTTCGACTCGTCTAGTGATCCTGATCAAGAATATATATACTTTATAGGGTTGGAAATGCTTCCTTCTAGCTGTTACATACTTTTGCTCGAATACAATATTCCCTTTTAGTCTACTTGTAACGGGTGTAAATATAAAAAATAATAAAAAATTAACAAAAAAAAAACTTATCGTCCTGTCAACAAATTCCTGCGGCGGTGCAACGGTGGCTAATGAAGGGCTAAAAGATTCATCCAGTCGTATTCGTTGTACGCAGGTGGTGATCGCAGCGCCGATCAGGGCTGCCAACCGTCTCCGAATGCCGCGTGTGGAGCTGGCAATGATTCGCCGCTGTTCAATGGTTTTCTCGTTAGACGTTGTGGTCTGATCCGGTGGCTGAGCTGCGTGGGCAGTTCTCCGCAGCGTGGTGCGCGTCATGAAGCTGCCAAAAGGAGGTAGCGGTTGGTGTAGCGGCGACAGGTATTTCGTGGAGCGCTCGATTTGAGGTTGGGGCCGCTCACAGGCCGATTCAGATAGCGCTGCGCGTTGGGCGATAAGTTTTTGGATATATTCCTGCGCAGATCTACACCAGTACCGTGAATATAATGCAGCGCCGATGTGGCCGAGTATATGACGTCACACCACCTCATCCTGAATTGCAGTCAACACCTTGTACGCAGAAAACATTGGTTTTAGTATTAACTCTGTCTGGCTTTCTCAGAATGTATTGAATTACGAAAATATGCTTAAGAAACGCTTCTAAAACTAGGATAACTTCAATCTGAGTATATTTCACAATGTATTATTTCACGTCTGACTCTGGGTAGCGATCGAGTCGAAATGGAACGAACTTACGGCAGCGACCATGCTTGTGTCAACGCAGCAGTCAAAAAATAAAACCGAAAATTCACCACTGCGAGTAAACGGTAAACTCGCCTGATCTGTACTCTTCTGTTTCGTTCTCGCGGTTCGCACCGCGTGTTTCTTGTTGAACTCGGTGTATTGCGTAAGTAAGGAAATGAGATAGAGACGGAATAAAAATGCGCCGGCCGTTTGCTTTCAGCTAGGTTTGTGAGTACAGTGGATGGTTTTTGTTGGTTCGGCAAGCCTAAGTTAATATACCCTTGCAGTTAAAATAAATACCTAAAGTTTAAAGCTCAAAAAAAATTCCTGGGGGAGCCATAAGATATAGTGGTCCGATCCGGCTCGTTCCGACATGGAATAGAAAGAAGACTTTTGGGAACTGAGAGAATTTTTTGCATATATGTAAACGAACAGACGGACATGGCTACCTGGACTCTGCTATTGGTACTTATTAGAGCCCTGCAAAAGTTGAATTTGAAGTGAAAACTTATAAGTTAACTTGTAATTTTGAGCACTCTAACTTGAAAAACAAGTTAAAGTGAAGCAAGCCAAGTCTATGAATTTAAAGTAACAAGTCCACTTATAAATTAAAAATTTTTTTTTTTTTAATATTTTAAGTTTAAAAAAAAAACACTTCCCAGGAGGCGGGTTATTTTTCTGCAGAAAAATATGCGATAAGTTTAAGAACGATCGGTGGATCCGTTTACAAATGCCGATGAACACGGACTTTCAAAACGTGGTTTCGAGAAAAACGCACTCAAACATGTCACATGTACAGCACACATAGAGCACTTTAAAAAAAGGCGTTTTAAGGTGTTCACTGTATCTCCGCCAAAAATTTACGGATTTCAATTCTGCTTTTATATTTAGTTTAAAAATAGAAAAACACGCCCCCTGGGAAGTTTATTTTTTATTTGTTATGATTTTAAAGAAAATATTATTTTTAATTTAAAAAAAATATATTTTTAGACGCCAATACAATTCTTGATCAATTAGTGAAAACATCATAAAGATATCTTTTACGGTTTTTTTGAAAAAGTCCGAAAATGCTATTTTGTGACCCCTATAACTCCGTTGAAACTCAAAATTTCTTAAAACCGTTCAAATGAAGTTTTTTTTATGTCGTTGTGAACCAGAAAAGTAAACAAGTTCGACGAAAATCGGACCGTCGAATCGGGGGTGGCCCACTTGGAAGATTTTAACTCAGTTTGTTTTTGCAATATTGCTTAGAATTCTTCCTAGTCTACGTTCCCCCCCACGATTTATCAATTTCTTTGCGTCCATACAAATCCTCCCAGTCTAACTCACATACATACATACCAGTTTGTTTTACCAGAAGTTAGAGGTGAAGCCAAATGGGCGAATGAACTGTTGAGTGTTCCACACGAACGTGAGCCTGTGGCACTCTTCTTTTGACTGCAAAATCAATCAGGTCAGGGTTCTTATTTGGATCTGTTGTAGTGATGGGTTGCTCATGAGTGAGTGAACAAAAAAGAGTTGATCACTAAACTGGTTGAGTGAACATGTTCCTTCGAACTTGTTCTTTATTGTTCACTTGTTCAGTTTTGCTCTCTTATTTGATTTTTCAGTTCACTTGCTAAGTTGATCTCTTACTGTTTTACTATTTGGATGCATTTTGCATACGGTTTTACAGTCAATCAGCGGTTTTCTCAGAGCCTGTGAGAAATTTAAGGACAAGTGATCAAGTGAGCAAGTGAACAAGTGAGCATGTGAGCAAGTGAACAAGTGGGCAAGTGAACAAGTGAGCAAGTGATGCGTAGCAAGTTAACAAGTGAGCAAGGGAACAAGTGAGCAAACTGGGTGAGTTGGTCATCTACGGTCTCGTAATCGGCCATGGAAAGACAGATTTTTCTGCTTTTGAACCATGCCAATTTTGTCTTCCGTTCGGAAGATAATATTGATTTTGTGTTTTCCTTCTAACGCGAATATACGGCGAAAGAGTGGTAACATTGAAAAAATAGGTATGAGGTAAAATATTGAAAGCCTTTGATATCAATGTGGTACTGTCCACTTTAAAAAAAATTAAAAAAGGGGGGTGGTTGGGTTGATATAACTTCCCATATAGAACTGTAATTTTTTTATGTTTTTCGTGATTTTTTTTAACCAATAAGGAATTGAGCTGGGATTTCGTAACTTGGCATGTTGATTACTTTGTTCTTATATAATTTAAACCAATTTGTATATTTTTTATCTTTCAATATGGCGACCGTGAGAATTTTGTTGTCAGGCTATATTAAAAAAATGTAGGCCAGCTGCGGATCGTCCACAGGCCGCTATGTAGATCCGTTTTTTGTTAAGAAATAAGGTAGACAAAATCTCTGGTTGTGGCACTCTTTCAATTTAAACCCCCGTTTTTAGGCTCTTCGAGAGAGGAGATCCGCTCTCACGATATCGCTTAGTGTGACCAGAGTAGATTAATGCCCTGTTCATATAAACTTATGTATAACAATATTAATATTACAAATAAAGCTAGCATTTACATAATGTACAATATTACACATATCCAGTTACTGTCTGTCTGTTGCAATTTGGAACCGCTTGCCCTGCAAATATATCCTGAATCTTCTTAATGCGTAAATAATAGCTAAAGTCTCCAACTCAAAGCTGTGATATTTCGCTTCTGTTGTCGTTGCTGTCTTTTAAAAGTAAAATATGGGGTGTAACTTCTTGTCTGTCTTTCTTTGAAGAAGTACATCCCCAAAACCTAACGCACTGGCATCGCAGTGTAGCTCAATATCATCTCTGTGAAAGCGCAAAACAATTTAACTCTTCTTCCTCAAACCTAAATACCCTATCCTTTTTCACTAAATCGTACAACGATTTCGCTATTATCGAAAAATCCTTAATAATTCGGCGGATATAAGAGCAGAGACCCAAAAAACTTTGAACTGCTTGTACTTTGTTCGGCATTGGAAAATTTTGTATAGCTTCTAAGCCCCTATCATCAGCTTTAATTCCTTCATCTGAAATCAAAAATCCTAAATACTTAACCTTGTCCTGTAAAAATTTGCATTTGTCCATTCTTAATCATTCTTATCATATCCGAAAATATGTCACTGACGAATCTTTGAAATACTTGAGGAGAAGTTTTAAGTCCCATCGGCATACGCAAAAACTCAAATTGCCCCAAAGGCGTTTTAAACGATGTGTATTTTATCGACTCATTGTTAACAAACACATGAAAGTATGCATTCTTAAGATCTAATTTCGTAAATACCGATTTCCCCACTAACACAGGAACAGTGTGGCCTAAGAGTTTCTGAATGTTCAATTCACACTAGCTATCAGCCTGCCGAATGAGAAAATTTTAGAAATGGTTTAATTGTTTACTAACATTATTTGTATTTTTACCGAAGGGAAGTTATAACCAAAAGAATCGAGGGCATGGCCCAATTCAAAAAGCAAAGAAAAACAAAATTACATTATCAACATTTAATCATTTAAAATCTGCATTTTAAAACTAGACTTCTTTTTTTTTATAAATTAAGTTACTTTTGTGAAGAGTTAAGAATTATTTGGCCACCCCGTTGAAAAAAAACTATAGTTCATGTCAGAATAACTGACTCTATGCCCATTAGGGTGGACTTATTTTGTATGAAATTTCTAAGGTCATACTCTCACTCCCTTATAAATTCCTTTTTTCTATCCTTAATCCATAAAAGAACGAAAAAGTAAAAAATAATTAGTTTCAGGCGGTGCGCAACGGCTTTAAAGTTTATTACGTATATTTCAGATTCATCTAGATGCCGTAAACTTGATTTTATACTTTGACAGTGTTTGACAGCTTTCCCGAGATAAGTCGTTGATAAAATTCAAGTCCCCTGGGAGACTTAACTTAAACAACTTAAAAATAATAGTCAGCATTTCTTTTACCACAAATTTTATTGGCGAACGCAAAAGTTACAGTTAATCTTCAAAATTATAATATAGAATCTCTATTTTAGTGGGAGTCACACAAAAAAAAAACATGTCGGGTCGGGCATCGAACTCGGTCCTTTTTGTTCGGAGACAGAAGCTCTACAGGCTAGGCTACGTCCAACTGTTAAGAGGCATACAATAAACTTCTACTTGACTCTCTTATTCGAACGGAATAAAAAAGTTGACAAGTTAAGAAAGGAAGAAATATTTTACGATTCGTACAAGTTATTTTACTGAAACTTTAGGGCCATTGCGCACCGCCTAAAATATGAAATAAAATTTTTCTGTTTTCACATACTTTTTTTTGGCACAGAATCCTACCATTTCAGATGCTGAGCTCAATCGACCTTCAAAAAGTCCACCCTAAGGAACACAAAATTAAACTTTGTGAAATTTCCACGAACCATTTCAACTTTTCCATGATATTTGGGTGCTCCTGAGTAAAAGTCCCATACAAAATTATTTTCCATCACCTACAGGTTCCGAGGTATAGCTAAGAATACAAAAAACCGATGTTTGCCCACATTTTGAATTACGTGGCCTATATAATTTGACTTACCTTTATTATTTTCGGTAGGACCTACTCTCAATACAGCACGGCACTACAAAAAAGTAGACCCCATCGTGAACTATTGCCCATGTCTTTGGAATTCGACGCCCAAGTTGAAACTCCCAAAATTTCTGAGAAAATTCTGAGAATTAAATCTTAAATGGAACTAATTTTAATTATTCGATGAATCTCTTGTTTTCATGAGAATATTTTATTGAATTTATTATACCAATAAAACCGTTGTTTTGATTTTATTACACTCATAAAAATTTATTTCTCAATTTTAGAAATCTCGCCATTAAATCGGCTTACCCTTGAAAATGGAAAAAAAATTTCTTGTAATTAGAAAATTTGCCTTTAAATATAGAAAACCTTTCTTGATGGAGAAAATTCAAGAAATAATTTTTCTTGAAAATAGAAAAATGAAAATCTCATATGTTTGTTTTGCCGTCGCAGCCAAAACATTTTCTACGTATTTAATGGCGAAATCGCCTTTGAATATGTGAAAGAAATGTCCCTTAAATATAAGAAAGTAGCCATTGACTTCCTTCGGCTACCGAATGTTGACGACAGAAAAAAACGAAGTAGGACGAAGGGCCTACTCGGCCCGACTACTACCCGGCTACCGACTTCTCTGATCATCCGAGCGTCAGTTGTGAAAAAATATTCGTAAGTGATAGACGTGATTTTCAAGCGGATAAAGAGTGAAGCCTTTTCCAATTATTCAAAGGTATGTACATATATAATTTTTTGTATAGCGCGCATACAAATGTATGTATCTAATTAAAGGAAAAATTCGAAATCTCTTAACCAAGTTTTACACAAACTTAGTTGAATTGTTTTTTTTTTAGCTAAAAGCTACGTACATACATACATTTGTACATCTATTTGTAGCTGTAGAGTTCTATAATAACTTCACCTTATTACTTGCATTATATTTATTTTTCAGAGTGAAACATGTCGGAGAACTCTCTAAAATACCTGCAGTGAGAGCCGTTGCATCTGCCAAATAAATGGTTTGGCGAAGCTGTAATTTTGTTTAAAACCTTCTAAGGTAAGTATATCAAAAAGAAAAATATGTTGTATTTGTTTGACATAGGCATGTAAATATGTATGCAGGTACGCGATTCACCCGATCTGAAAGCCGATTTTCAACCCTTCTATCTTTTGCTCCTCTCTCTCGCTCTTTTGACCGACGTTTCTCTCTTCTACTTCTTCAAACTGGCATGATCTGGCCTGCTTACATTCGGTCTTCCTTCGCTCGTACGTGTCTCTCCCGTGTCTCTCTCTCTCTGAACTTCGATTTTCAACCCCCATCTTCGAGTTCTATCTGTTCTATCCTTGCCTCTCTCTCTCGGTCTTTTGACCAACGTGTTTGTATTTTGGCTATTATTAACATTCAATTTCAAAAAATGTTGTGTATCTAAAAATAAATATTTTATATCCCAATAACTCTTTTTTTTCCAGATGAAGGAATGCGAACATATACTGAGTTTTGTGATCACCTTATGTCATATGAAGTTCAAAAGGCCATGGGGTATACAATAGTTAAATTATGTGAATTAAATACACCACTAATAATAAATCATATGCTAATATGCAAAAATTTGATAATTAAAAATGTTTAAATGTTAAGTGTTATGTGTTTCAAATGTAATTAAATAAAAAATGCAATATCAAAAAAAAACGAAGTTACATTTTATTTTATATTTCAGAGTTAATGTAAAACTTCCATTCAAGAAATATTATTTCTTAAATCAAGAAATAAAATTTCTTGAAAGGAAATTTTACATTTTTTAACAAGAAAGAATCCACCTTTAAAGCAAGAATTTATTTTCTTGTTTTAAGAAATATTTTTCCTTGTTTGAAAGGTGCCTTTTTAAAAAACCATTTCTTGTTTTAAGAAGTTTAATTTCTTGAAACAAGAAAGAAACCACCTTTGAAACAAGAATCGCCTTTCTTGTTTCAAGAAATATTTTTTCTTCTTTTAATGGTGGCTTTCCAAAAAACCCTTTCTTGTTTTAAGAAATTTAATTTCTTGTTTCAAGAAATATTTTTTCTGGTTTTAAAGGTGCCTTTCAAAAAAAAACATTTCCTAAAACAAAGGTGAGGTCGCCTTTGGCAAAAATTCAAGAAAGAATTTCCTTGATTTAATGGAAATTCTTCGATTTTTTTTTATGAGTGTATCTACTCCTAAATGTTGTCAAATTTGAAATAAGTCATGGCAACCTCTAGAACTACGAAATTAAATACATGATTACTCGCATTCATTCAACATTTAGGATTAGATAATAAAATCAAAACAACGGTTTTATTGATATAATAAATCCAATAAAATATCCTCATAAAAACGCGATAAACCGAAATTAAAGCGTACAATAGACAATAGATTTAATGAATAATTAAAATTAGTTCTATTTAAGATTTAATTCTCAGAATTGACATGTCCATGTCCATGTTTTAAAATAAATAAGTAAATATCTCTTCTGTGTTAGGAAAGTAAGGTACAGCTGATAATTATTTGATTTAGGTCGTATGTCGAGTTCTTGCAAAACGGGCATGTATTTGGCAGGGATCTGTCAATGTAGTGACCTTGGTGTGTCCCAACCTGAGTCGATTTAAAAGTATTTGAGTTTTTCTAGTTTGGTTTGGTAATATGTTACAGGCTTCTTGGATGGCTATAAGTTCACTAGAGAGAACTGATGAATAGTGGGGGAGGAGTCCTGCTTTTCGCTGTAACTAATTATACCGTTGGCCATAGAGCCGTCGGTGTAGAATAAACTGTGAAAGGAAATGGTGTTTTTTAAGGATATTGTTGTGTTGGTGACTTTATTTACATTTTTCAATCTCATACTTTTTGCTATGGTAGTTTTTAATTGGTCTGAAGGGAAGCTGAAGTTCCTTACAAATGTTAATTATTCGGTCTATTGTGCTCGGGTATTTACATTTCTTTTTTGAGGGGTTTTAGGGTTTCAAGGGGAGTGTCAAATGAGTGTATGAGTTTTTTTGATAGTTTGCTTGTTAGAAGATTTATAAGGTGGTTAAATGAGCCTATATTGGCTTCTATTAGCAGATTGTTTGTTGGTATAGTCCTGAAAGCACCTAGTACTCATCTTATTGCGGCGTGTAGTGTTGTAGTAAAGTTTGGAGATGAGGATGGTTTTAATAATTTGGATAAGGGACGATGTGTTGATAATGTTTAAGGGCTTGCTGAGTTTTTAAAACCATGTTTTCCCCCGCTGCGTATCATCATCAAGCTTCATTTACAGAAATGTGTGTAATGAAATTGCCCACTGTCTAAACCTACTTAATGTTGAAATATTTATGGGAACGCACTTCCCTCGCACTTCCCTCGCACTTCCTTTAACTGAGTAACGGGTATCTGATAGTCGAGGTACTCGACTATAGCGTTCTCTCTTGTTTAGCAATAAGTATATACATAAGTATTCTCGTCCCTACTTATATACAAAACCTTTTTTATTTCTTTAAGGGAAATGACAATCAATTTGACAACCCGTTGCCAGGAACTATCGTTGATCAACATATAACCAGATTGAGAACGTACGATTTTTTTCTAGTTTCACAATTGGTACGACAGGGCACAGTAACCCCCACTCATTTTGTTGTTTTACGGGATGACGCAAATTATGGGCCGGACATTATTCAAAAGTTAAGCTACAAATTGTGTTTCCTATATTACAATTGGGCTGGTACTGTAAGAATTCCAGCTTGTTGTATGGTAAGTACTTTTTCTATATTTTCATTGTTTAAAAACACGCATATGTTTAAAATAAAATTATTGAAGATACCATACAGTATGTAAACAAAGTATTTTGACAAAGGGAAACTACCACATTTTTCCACTTTCACTGCAAAAGTAGCCCCCTTAGCGAGTTCTAAAATGTTTTTTTAAATTTTTTTTGGTTAATATATATACCCAAATAAAATTCTTGGTGCATACTTAAAAAAAATGCAAACATTTATTAACGTACAATAATCAAAAACAAAAATTTGTAATTTTTCAGACTGTCAAGAATGTGTTTTGACAAAAACTTAAAATTGGTTCTGTTTATACCCTTGCAGAGCGTATTATAATTTCAGTCAGAAGTTTGTAACGCAGCGAAGGAGGCATTTCCGACCACATAAAGTATATATTCTTGATCAGCACCAATAGCCGAGTCCATTCAGCCATGTCCGTGGGAATGACTTGTGGGAAAGTTTCATCGCGATAGCTTTAAAACTGAGAGACTAGTTCGCATGGAAACGGACAGACGGACATGGCTAGATGGACTCGGCTATTGATACTGATCAAGAATATATATACTTTATGTGGTCGGAAACGCCTCCTTCACTTTCTGACTGAAATTATAATACCCTCTGCAAGGGTGTAATAAATACCAAAAAATACCGAGCAGAGCCCCTGGCCATGACAGCATTGACGGGAAAGTAGCTTAAGCTTTGCCAATAGCAGCTATTTCGACTACTTCGCTATTTGGACTGTCGATCAAGACGAAAACTCGGCTGTTCAAAGCAAATTAAAAAGTTCCTAATTTCATGTCTAACTGTGATATTCATATGTACGCTAATGACGTCCAGATGTATGTTACTCGTCCTCTTAATAGAATTCATGAGTGTGTGACTGTCTGTAATAGTGAACTTGTCCGTGTTAGTGAAAGGGCAAAAAGCAATGGCCTAGGTCTGAACGCTGCAAAATCCATGTGTCTGGTCATCCACAAAAGGCAAATTCAAATTGAAAACATACTACCTTTAAGTATTAATAATAGTTTTCTGAAATACGTGGACAATGCACCCAACCTAGGATTTATTTTTAACAGAACACTGTCCTGGAATGACCATATTTCAAGGGCAGTGGGTAAGACCTATGGCACACTAAGATTGCTGTCATCATCAAAACGTTTTCTGCCCACAAACATCCGTCTACTAATTGCAAAAACCTGTATAATTCCAAAACTTCTCTATGGATTAGAAGTCTTTGCAAACTGTGACTCACGCAGCCTGAATAAACTTAGAGTAGCTGTGAACAATGTCGCTCGTTTTGTCTTTGATTTACGCAGGGCGGACCATGTCTCTAACTTTTCATATAAAATCTTTGACCTTAACTTAATGGATTGGATAAAACTTATAAAACAAGATTATTATTCATATAGAACCATCCTACTTATACGAAAAATTACAATTTACAACATCACGAAGGGTAAACAATATCACTTCAGTCAGGCACAGGTCCTGCTACCAGAAAGACAATTTTTCTTATACTGTGTTCGACTATGGAATAGCATCAAAAATATAAGCAGCGCAACGCATTTTAAATTAAAATTTATCTCACACCTTAAAAGTTAAAATTCCTTAAACCCTTAAAAATGTTTTTTTTTTTAAATATTTCATAATAACCAAAACTAATAAATTTAAAGCGACCTAATTAATAAATATTAAATATAAGTGCTGTATTAGATAATAAGTTTAAATATGTTATAATAATTAATAATAATAATTAACTCGAAGCTTGTAGCGTTGGGATGACTTATAAAATAAATAAATAAAATAAATAAACCGCAGAAAATAATGAAACTCAAGCAGTGGAAGCAGCCCCTTTATCTTTCATAAACCAAACTCAAAATAATTTTACGATTCTTTATAATAAGGAACAAATTTTTATGAATAAAAAACTATAGAAAAAGCATTTTTTTAAGTTTGAAGTATCGCCAAATTAATATATTTATACACTTCTTTAAAAACGATTAGTTCCTTAAAGATACATTCATCTATATTAAAATAACATTTACCGTTTTGACCGAAATTGTGGCGACCATGGAAGTTGGGGTACTTTGCGGTCGCTTATTGTTTCAAATTATAGTCAGTAATCTGCGCCTAATTATTTTTAAATTTACGTCTTTTATTTTGTTTTTTATAGATTAAATTGATTAAAATGATTTTTAAAATTAAATTTGGATTATCTGTGTAAGTTAACTTTATTTATTACTCCGTGATATCGAGTAGTTTAATAATGCTTTCTTTCGGCGACGGAAAGAATGTAATGCTATGACTGCATCTGCACTGCGATCGTGTTTCCTCCACATACCAATAAAGGCTTCCCGGGTAAACTGGTCTGTCGCTGATTAAACATTTTTTCAAAATCGGACAATACTGGGCTAAAACGAGAGTTTAACTTGGGAATTCGTAACGAATTCAAAAATATAGCATCCATAGAGGTAAATTTTTGATGTTGCATAGTGTAATGAATCTGTACACTTCAGAGAAAATACTAACGTTGTTATTATGTTCGGCCAGCGTCGGCAGCACCAAAAATTACTCTAAAATAAATAACTTCTTTTGTTAGACTTTTCAACTAATGAACCTTGTAACCTTGCCACAGTACTGGGGTTAATAATAGTTAATAGTTAAAAAACTAGAGAGAACGCTATAGTCGGGTGTGTTGTAATTGCACCATTATCTTCAATAATTGTTGTTCATAGAAATAATTCGTACGATATGATTTGTTCGAGTTCGGTTTATTGAATGTTTAAATCTAAAAAATGTAAAACTGTTCAAGTGCATTAGCGCAGCTAAAACGACGGCGACGCTGGCAGCGGCGCAGCCCATGCTTATGTATATTAAATGTACTGAGAGAGAGAGCGTATATGCATTGTATGTGTCTGCACTCAGCTCATGGGAATATGCTGACACAAGCGTTTCCCAAAAGTTGGGTTCTGAGTGGCATTGGTATTTTGGTTGCACAATAATGGCATCGGTACAGTAAGTACTCGCTATATTGATACATGCATACTACTACCCGACTATCAGATACCCGTTACTCAACTAATGGGAGTGCGAGAGAGATAAATATAAAACTTTGATCGCGCATAACGTTTTAACGAATGGTCCGGTAACGGTACAAGGTTAAATAAATAATTTGTATACGTTGAAAAATGTCAAAATACTTTTTTAACTACCCATGCCCCAGTACTGGGGTAGAAATAGTGAAAAACAAGGTAAAATAAATAATTTGTTTACATTTTTAATGGACTCTTTGGACACTAATCCTTCGATCCCAAAATGAAGTACATTTGTTGTTGTTTTTATACCCGTTACTCGTAGAGAAAAAGGGTATATTGTATTCGTGCAAAAGTATGTAACAGGTAAAAGGAAGCGTTTCCGACCCTATAAAGTATATATATTCTTAATCAGGGTCACTAGCCGAGTCGATCTAGCCATATCCGTCTGTCCGTCCGGATGAACGCTGAAACTACAAAAGCTAAAAAGTTGGGATTACCCACACATATTCTTGGGCTTCCTACGCAGCGCAAGTTTGTTTCAGCCGAGCGCCACGCCCCCTCCATCGCCCACAATTAAAGGATTTGAAAAGGTGTCTGGCGTCCACACCTTTAAAGATTTCGGAAAAGTTTTATTCTGTTTATTAATACCTATCGAAGTGTAGAAGAAATTTTTCAATTCGGACCATTCGTTAAAAAGTTATGCGCGATCAAAGTTTTATATCTCCATCTCCCTCCCACTCCCTTTAGCTGAGAAACGGGTATCTGATAGTCGGGCCACCCGACTATAGCGTTCTCTCTTGTTTTTCTAATCTTTCTTTGCTATTAAAATTCGTTTTTGTAAGTTTATTATTTTTCTTCCTTGATTTCTATAATTCCATTATTCCTTAAAAATTTCGCGTTGTCAAATTTTTGTTTTTGCCGCCTTTAACCGCGGCTTATCCGGCTCATCGAGCTCTCGCTTACAGATTCGACCTTGAGCGCAACCAATACTACTGCGACTATGACCATTAGTTCTACCAACCTGCAGATGTCATTAATAATAAAATAGAGACCAAGTTTTATCATATAGTTTCCATATCTAATTATACCCCACAAGGAAAAAAGTTTTAGCTAAAAACCACGAAGATTAAAGTCCAACAAAATATTTAGTAAGAGAAACGCGTTGGGCATGAAATTTCTCTTCGGAAAATATTTATTTTGCAAAAACTTGCAAGAAAACACAGGAAAAAGCTTAACAAAATTTTATTCTTTTATTTAAATCTCATGAAATATTCGAGTTAAGGCCAAAAAACGGCTTTGGGACCATTTTGTAATGTGAATTATCAAACAACGAGGTCGGAAGCTAACTTCGGCAAGCCGTAGTTTTAATACCTTTGCAGATTTCACGAATTAAAATTTGACTAGAATAGCAACATGACTTAACAACAATTTATTAAAACAACAAAATATTTTATAATTGAAAAGAATAAAATTTTTTAATTTTTCACCCTATTGGTCCTATGGGAGTTATAGGATATAGACGTCCGATCGAAACGCGCTTTTACCTTGATCAAAAAAATAAGATTTGGAAAGATTCATGTCAATATCTTTAACATTGCTCGAAATATCCTGAAAAACATCAAATTTTAACCGATTTCACCCTATTATTCCTATGGGAGGGAGCTATAGGATATAGACGTCCGATCGGCACGCGCTTTTACCCTGATAAAGATATAGCTTTTACACTGCGCGAAATATCTTCACTTATTGAAAGCTATATCCGATTGTTCCTATGGGAGCTATAGGATATAGACGTCCGATCGGGTCGATTTTCAAACTGGACCTGCGTACACATGTTTTAGGACGACAAAGTAAAGAAAGTATCAAATCGCTTTTAAACTGAGCTCGCAAACGTTATTGAAACAGACGGACGGACGGACAGACGGACATGGCTATGTCGACTCCCCTATTGATCCTGATCAAGAATATATATGTATGTATACTTTATGGGGTCAGAAACATCTCCTACACTGCGTTACAAACTTTTGACCAAAATTATAATACCCTATGCAAGGGTATAAAAACACCTCTTACCGAGGTAAAATCATTTGACGATCTTGCACCTTCGACATACAAAAGTTCTGATATCAAGTTGTTGGTGTTTGGCGACCTTTTTGATGAAATCAAACAATTGGTTTGGCTGGCTCGAGGTCTGGGTGCTTTTATTTTTGCGTTTTTTCCCAATATATTTCGATCTCCTCCGGAGATCGTCTTCAGGGGCTACATATATTAACAATAATTACGTTTAATGACATGAAAAACATTTTAAACCTTGTTTATACCTACAATGCTTTTAAATCAAAGCGCACGACGTCCGTTCTGTCCGCCGTGGAGTTTTAAACTGATTTTGTTCTTTTCTAACAAGTGTCTGTATATATGTCCGCAATTGTCTGTGTCTGTTTTAAAGTTGAGCCTAATGTTTGTAGGTGTGTTTATAATGTGAAGCATTTCTATTGTGAGTCGTTTGTTGTAATGCTCTTCTTGTTGTAATATGCTCACTGCATTGAAGTCTGGCCTGTGACCGGTACTTTTACAGTGTGTCGCGAGTGCTGTTTTTTGGCTATTTATTTCGTGTATTTTGTTCATGTCCGATCGATGTCCAGAGATTCTCGTTTTTAATTTACATTTCGTCGTGCCAACATATACTTTATCACAGTTTGTATTTTTGTCTCCTGCACAAGGAATCTTGTAAATCAAATTATTTTTGTCTAATTTGTCTATTTTGTTTTTCATGTTAGAGAAGAAAATATTCGTTGTTTGGGCTGGTTTGTGTGCTATTCTGATGTTTTCTTTGTCATATATGTTCGACGATTTTAGTCTGTCGGAGAATCCAGGTACATATATCACAGATTTGTAAGTTCTAGGTTTGTCTATATCTATTTTGTTATTCTCTTCCTCGTAATATGCTTGTGTCATTTTATGTATTATTGCGTTTGGAAAGTCATTGTTTTTAAGGATTGTCCAAATTCGCATCCTGTTTTTCTCGTGGAATACTTCGTCGCTGGTGTCTAAAATTCTTCTAATTTGATTTTTTGCTGTGTTTATAATCATGTTACGGGGGTGCTTGGAGTGGTAATTAATTATTCTGCCTGATGATGTTGGTTTTTGGTACCAATCTAATTTTATCGTATTGTTCACTTTGCATACTAATGAGTCTAAAAACGGTAATTTATCCTCTACTTCCATTTCCATTGTGAATTTTATGTCCTTGTGATATGAGTTTAATGTGTCCAATGTTTTTTGGACGTCCTCTTTCTTCACTATAGCAAATAAATCGTCCACATATTTGCTAAGTAGCCTCGTGTTTTGAACTCTGGCAAGTACTTCTTCCATTATGATGTCCGCTATAATTGGTGATGCCGGGGATCCCATCGGTAGTCCTTTAAGTTGTGTGTAAATGTTGTCTTCATATCTGAAGTACCTGTTTTCCGTTATGCAGAACCGTAATATTTCTACAAACAATTTCTTTGTTTGCACTCCCTATAGCAGCAAAGAAATTCCCGCTCTTAAAATGCATAGCTGACGGAGAGGAACTTGTGCAAAGCAACAACGAAAAAGAGACACAAGAGGCAGCCAGAACAAAATATTCTCTTCTCTTAAGTGACGCTTTGACGAGACACAGGTTGACAGCAAGGGACCATGTCATATTAGACACAGTGGGACAAACCCAAGATTTCTTACGAAAAAATAGGGACATAATAATTTTGAACGCAGACAAAGGAAACGTGACTGTCGCCATGAAAAAAGAGGACTATAAACACAGAATGACATCCTTGTTGGAGGATATAGGTATTTACCGAAAACTACGACAGGATCCCACACTAAAGTTACAAAGAAAAAACAATCAATTGGTAGAACAATTAAGTAAATTAGAAATTATAACTAATAGGGAAAAATATAAGCTCACAACACACACAGCCTTACCCCCTAGAATCTATGGAGTACCAAAAATCCACAAACCTGACATGCCTCTGAGACCAATTTGCTCGATGATAAATTCGCCTAGCTATAATTTCTGTAAATTCATGTCCAACATTTTAAAAAACTTGACAACAAAATCTTCGTTCAACGTTAAAAGTGCAATAGAGTTTAAAGTCAGAGTCAATGATACGTATATATGTGACGATGAATGTCTTGTATCGTTTGATGTTGTATCGTTGTTTCCTAGTATACCCACCGACTTAGCCATACAGGTAATACAATCAAAATGGAAAATGATTGAAGAATTCACTAGCATACCAAAGAAATTGTTTGTAGAAATATTACGGTTCTGCATAACGGAAAACAGGTACTTCAGATATGAAGACAACATTTACACACAACTTAAAGGACTACCGATGGGATCCCCGGCATCACCAATTATAGCGGACATCATAATGGAAGAAGTACTTGCCAGAGTTCAAAACACGAGGCTACTTAGCAAATATGTGGACGATTTATTTGCTATAGTGAAGAAAGAGGACGTCCAAAAAACATTGGACACATTAAACTCATATCACAAGGACATAAAATTTACAATGGAAATGGAAGTAGAGGATAAATTACCGTTTTTAGACTCATTAGTATGCAAAGTGAACAATACGATAAAATTAGATTGGTACCAAAAACCAACATCATCAGGCAGAATAATTAATTACCACTCCAAGCACCCCCGTAACATGATTATAAACACAGCAAAAAATCAAATTAGAAGAATTTTAGACACCAGCGACGAAGTATTCCACGAGAAAAACAGGATGCGAATTTGGACAATCCTTAAAAACAATGACTTTCCAAACGCAATAATACATAAAATGACACAAGCATATTACGAGGAAGAGAATAACAAAATAGATATAGACAAACCTAGAACTTACAAATCTGTGATATATGTACCTGGATTCTCCGACAGACTAAAATCGTCGAACATATATGACAAAGAAAACATCAGAATAGCACACAAACCAGCCCAAACAACGAATATTTTCTTCTCTAGCATGAAAAACAAAATAGACAAATTAGACAAAAATAATTTGATTTACAAGATTCCTTGTGCAGGAGACAAAAATACAAACTGTGATAAAGTATATGTTGGCACGACGAAATGTAAATTAAAAACGAGAATCTCTGGACATCGATCGGACATGAACAAAATACACGAAATAAATAGCCAAAAAACAGCACTCGCGACACACTGTAAAAGTACCGGTCACAGGCCAGACTTCAATGCAGTGAGCATATTACAACAAGAAGAGCATTACAACAAACGACTCACAATAGAAATGCTTCACATTATAAACACACCTACAAACATTAGGCTCAACTTTAAAACAGACACAGACAATTGCGGACATATATACAGACACTTGTTAGAAAAGAACAAAATCAGTTTAAAACTCCACGGCGGACAGAACGGACGTCGTGCGCTTTGATTTAAAAGCATTGTAGGTATAAACAAGGTTTAAAATGTTTTTCATGTCATTAAACGTAATTATTGTTAATATATGTAGCCCCTGAAGACGATCTCCGGAGGAGTTCTGATATCAACTTTTGTAATAGTATTGTAAAATATCAGCTAAATTAGTTGGACACATATCGAAATATAAATAAAAACACGAAGAGACTATAAAATCTTGGGGTCTAGGATCTAGGATTTTGGGGAAATCATTGTAAGTCTGTGGCAGTCGTGTACCATTATTGTTCACCATAAAAAAGCTGCAAAGACCGTTGGAGGACAATTTATAAATGTTTTATTCGATACGTATAAGGATAAAATCGTCTAATCTATAAATCTATACTTCAACTCTAGAAATATAAAAAAACTTCGGCTTGCCGTGGATAGATTTATTTTTCATGTTTTATTTTGTCTGTTTTTTAACTTTTTTTCCAGTATGCTCATAAATTGGCTTATTTGATTGGACAAAGTATTCAACGAGATGTGGCTGATGCGCTTGTGGAAAAACTGTTTTACCTTTAAAAAATCAAAATTTTGTTGAATTTCATATCATATTAAATAAATGGGTTTATACTTATACTTTTTTGTTTAAATTATAAAACTTAATAGGATGGACGTTGATGCAATATGAGCAGTATGAACAGTACAAGCTGGTGACCCAACGACACCAAGTACATGCTTGTTACGTGCGGAGCAAATTTATAAATGTAGGAACAAGTCGAGTTCGCGAGGAAGATACCCAAAACCTAAAACGAACAGACGGGACACAGAGAGAATAACGGCAAGAACTAAGAGTGAAGCAGCCTCTATTTTCTGTACCAGAGCCATCAATTCAAATACAAATAAAACAAGAAAGGAAGTTAACTTCGGCAAGCCAAAGTTTATATACCCTTGCAGTTATAATAAGTACCCAAAGTTTAGTCCTTACTCGATCGGTGTTGTTCCTATTAAAAATGTTGATATTAAATTGTTAAAAATTAAAACGCCTACTTCCTACAAAGTTCGAATGTATTTTTATATATTTTTTGAGATTATTCCTATGGGAGCCATAAGATATAGCGGTCCGATCCGGCTCGTTCCGACATATTACTACCTGCAATAGAAAGAAGACTTTTGGGATAATTTCATCGCGATAGCTTTAAAACTGAGAGATTAGTTCGCATAGAATCGGACAGACGGACATGGCTAGATGGACTCGGCTATTGGTGCTGATCAAGAATTTATATACTTTATGTGGTCGGAAACGTCTCCTTCACTGCGTTGCAAACAACTGACTGCAAGGGTATAATGATTAAATTCTTTTCAGCCATTGCAAAATCTTTCTAAGTTATTTGTTGAGTTTAAAATTAATAACTATCGATCAAAGCCGGTACCGGGAAAAATAAGTTACTTCGCTACTTTTGTATGGAATGCCAATCTTTTTGTGTTTGTACAAAAATTTTCATTTCATTAAAAACAATAAATTAAAAAAAAAACATCCAATTTACAAACAAATATATTTGAGCGCTCAATAAAATTGCATTGATAACATTGCAACTGATAGCAAGTACATTTATTATTTATTTTTAAAGAATCTCAAAAAATTATATGAATTATAATTGATTTGACAACAAAGATCGCAAGTATCAGAAGAGGGCTATACTAAAAAATACACTTCCTCATCTTTGCCACAATTCGTTTTATTGGGAGTGAGAAGGATATAATGATAATCAGCGTTAGGACAGTAGCAAGTATAAACAAGAGAGAACGCTATAGTCGGGTGCCCCGACGATCAGATACCCGTTACTCAGCTAAGGGAGTGCGAGGGAGATAGATATATAAAATCTTTGATCGGGCACAACTTTTTAACGAATGGTCCGATTTGAAAAATTTCTTCTACATTTCGATAGGTATTGATAGTCACAATAAAACTGCATTTTTAGTTTTCCAAAATCTTTAATGGTGTGGGCGCCAGACACCTTTCAAAAATGGTGTAGTGCGATTGAGGGCGTTAGAGGGGGCGTGGCACCATTTTGAAATAAACTTGCGCTGCGTAGGAACTCCAAGAATATGCATGCAAAATGCCAATCCTCTAGCTTTTATAGTTTCCGAGATCTCAGCGTTCATACGGACGGACAGACGGACAGACGGACATGGCTAGTTCGACTCGGCTAGTGATCCTGATCAAGAATATATATACTTTATAGGGTCGGAAAAGCTTCCTTCTCCCTGTTACATACTTTTGCACGAATACAATATACCCTTTTACTCTACGAGTAACGGGTATAAAAATGGGGACGATCAAGCGCACTCTCTGATCTCTCTGAGAGAGCTTGCCTAAAGAGAGAAAGAAACAAGCCAGAGGATTAGATTGACAGTGGCGTGTCAAGAGGGTAGAGCTTAAATTCACAATAATGAT
The DNA here is from genome assembly GCA_035046095.1 of Drosophila pseudotakahashii. Classification (NCBI taxonomy): domain Eukaryota; kingdom Metazoa; phylum Arthropoda; class Insecta; order Diptera; family Drosophilidae; genus Drosophila; species Drosophila pseudotakahashii. The sequence goes on along the minus strand of JAWNOE010000222.1, from coordinate 296,474 downwards.
TTTAATTTTGGTTAAAAAACTCTCTTTAGTACATATTTTGATCATTTTTTTGAATTCATTTTGTTGAGAGATGTTGAATTTGTACTTGAAGTTTGAAGTTTAGTGTAAGTTAGTTTAGGACGAAGGAGGGTGCACAATAAAGTTCTCTCTCGCTCTCTGCGAATTCGCCCCGTCTTCGTCAACTGTTGTTAAGCTAGGCTCTAAGAACTTTGTTAAAATATAGTCGTGCTATCGTTGAAATTGATTTAGATCGACCACACGTATTTTCTCATTTTCGTTTTTCGCTTTGCCTAAAATTAAAGTTTATTGCCACAAGTTTTTCGGTTTTCTTGATATATATTTAGAAAAACTATTCTAAATTTTCACATTTTAAAACCAGGAACTTTGAAATTTTACTGTAATCGAATATCCCCCTTTTTACGACCTATTTCAGCAAAAATTAAAATTGGATGACCCCCTCCAGAAATTTAAAGTACACCTATGCGCTAGGCACAAGCCAAAAAAGTGTTCTTTGTTTTTAACATATCATGTAAAAGCTTAGATTGGCTATCTGAGCGCTCCATTTTGACAACGAAAAATTAAAGAGCAACCGGTATCAATAAATTATTGCTTAACTCATTTGAAGATTTAGAAGTATCCTATAAATCGGTCGACTCTGTCCCTGATGTTGATAATGCGGTTAATTACCCTGTTGAATCACTATGGACGGGAGTCCATGTAGTGACATAGCGCACCAGGAGAGTGTGCGAAGGCGACTACTATATATAAAGGAAGAAATTAAAATCTGCTGTGATGATAATGGGTGATACACCAATCGACAGGTAGGAAAAACTAACAGGATTGCATACCAAGACTCAATTTCAATTGGTTTGGGTGAGAGTGCGGTGAAAGTGAAAAATTTGGATCTGTTGGGGCTGGTGGGGATAATTGGCTCCTCCACTACGGTCGATGTATTCTTATTGAAAATGCGCTTAATATGAGGGGTCATATCAGAGATATGACCGTTCAAAAGTTATTCCGAAAACAAGATTTTCTTCTTCTTTCCAAAATTAAAATTTAATTCTGTTGGTCAGTTTGTCTGTCTGTCCCAAAACATGGTTTTAAAGTCCTGAAAATAACTTCTGAAGTACTGAAGCTACAGACTTGTGCTGTACCTAGTTTTAAAGGTATTTGAAATGCTACAAACGCATCCTTAATGTAATTTGTGTAAATGTAATAGTAAAAAAATTTGCACAAAACAAATTTTTTTTAGACTTTATTTTTAGCTTTTTTGTATTTTTCTCAAAAACGGCTTTAACGATTTTCTTTAAAACTTTGAACTGAATAGCCCTTATATGATGGACGTTGATGCACTAACGAGCAGTACAAACAAGTGGCCCAACGATACCAAGCACGTGCTTGTCAATTTGGGCAAAAATGCGAGTTCGCGAGGAAAACACATGAAACAAATAGAGACGGGACACATAAATTATAATAAAGATGCAATTAGGTGTGAAGCAAATCAGTTAAAATATTAGTTTTAAATACCAGGATAGAAGTTGAAATGCAAATTTAATGATAAAGGTTGTTATAATTATTACATAGAACGCGAAAGGGTTTGATGTACATCTTGGTAAATTAAGAGGATGGTAATTTCGTGTTAGTCAAACGGGAACATTAAAAGTTAGGCGGCTTACAAGTTCTACAAAATCAATATCACCACTTATAAGATTTTGCATAAAAATAGTACCAAGTATTATTCTACGGTTTTCAAGTGTAGGTAAAAAGCAATCTACTCTGGTAGGAAGGAAGCCTTAAGTTTTAATTCCAGTTCAAACTACGAATGGCAAAAAGAAGACATTTTTTTTGTACCGACTCAATACGGTCAATGTGCACTTGATATTGTGGACTCCAAACTCATGAACAATATTCCAAAATAGGACGGACAGGGCAGGTAAATAATAATCTGGTTGTATAAGGGTCATCAAATTCTTTTGACCAACGCTTTATAAACCCAAGAACACTTAAAGCTTTATTGACAGTGGCCATTATGCGGCAGTCAAATTTAAGTTTTGGGTCGAGAAGAGCACCTAAATCGTTAATTGAATATATACGGTTGAGTGGTTTATTTTGAAGAGAATAACTAATAAACGTAGGAGTATCCCTATAAGGAGTCATAACGTTGCATTTAAGGCAGTTCAAATTTAAAAGGTTGTACTCACACCATCCCTGAAAACAATCAATATCTGACTGTAAGTTGAAACCTGACCCTATGTCTTTATATGATAAACAAAGCTTTACATCATCAGCGTACATTAGTACACGAGAATGTGCTACGATAGAGGGAAGATCGTTAATAGACAAAGTAAACAGCAAAGGGCCTTAATGACTACCTTAAGTCACCAGAGGTCACGTAGATCATTTTAGAAATAGCGCTCTGAGTCCTACCACTCAAGTAACTTGAAATCCAAGTTAATAGATTACATGGAAACCCAAGCTGATCTAATTTGAATAAAAGAAGAGAGTGGTTAACAGAGTCAAAGGCCTTACTAAAATCTGTATATATAACGTCAGTCTGCTTTTTATTCTTGAATCCATTTATTACAAATCCGCCTTCGCACCCTTTTTGTGGAGTGGACAAATGAAAGAATCGGTTTACAAATGGTTGAAGCACAAAACTTAAGCACACACCCAGGGAGTCCCTCTGGACCGGGAGAATACGTTGGCGTTGTTGTTGCTGAATCCTTTAAGAGAGAACTTTCGGTAATTACAGGGGTAAAAATACAATTAGCCCTATTTAAGGGGTTAGGGTAGATAGAATTTGACCAAGCAGCCGAACTATAATTAGTTTGGATAAATTCGGCAAATAAATCCGCAATTTCAGAATCCGACGATGCCTCTTTTGAGTTTAAACGTACCGATGAAGGCAATGCCGAAGACCTACGCCTGGCATTAACAAAGTTATAAAACTGCTTCGGATCATTTGAAAATTCGAATTTACATCGATTTAAATACATAGAACTGACTGTTGAGAACATTAAAATCTGAACGAGCCACCACATATTTCGCAAAATCAGATGGCTTAACCGATTTTTTATACTTTTTATAAGTGTTGGATTTAAGATTTTTTAGTCCTTGAAGGGCATTGTTAAACCAAGGAGGCCTTTCCTTTGAAGGAAGCCTGTCAGGAACGCATTCGTCAAGAAAAGTGTTTAAAACACTATAGAAAAGTTCAATTGCACTTTCAATATCCATGCAATTGTACAAATCAAGGCCAATTGTCAATTAAAATGTTCAATATCGGTCTTCAGGTGCAACAAGTGCGTCAATTCTAGATACCGTAACTTCATGCGGATCTAAAACAAGTACTAGATCTAATTGTCTATTCAATGAGTTTCGTATAAAGCTTACTTTCTGTAACGATAATTCTAAAAGGCCATCCACAAAATCATGGGCGGATAAAGGTGTAGCGACAAGTGAGTCAGTGGGAAGAGACCAAGAGTTATTAGGGAGATTAAAGTCACCCAAAACAATCAAAAGGTCCCTGTTGGAAAGAAGGATAGAACAGATTTTATAGCAGACAGATGGTGCTCATAATTTATTAAATCAGAGCCAGGTGGAATATAAGAACATGTAACAAAAATAGAAACTTTTACACTAACAAATTCTATGTCATTAGGGACATGAGAGTGAATTCTCTCCGAATTTAGGGTAGAGGTAACGGCGATCAAAACACCCCCTCCCCTACGGGAAAGGCAATCGGTTCTGTAGGTTTTAAATTTGTTGACAGAACTTGAGAGTCGGTTATATCTGGTTTCAGCCAGGTTTCTGTAAAAGCCAAGATATCGTCCGTAAATGCCGAGGAGTCAGCATTAAGCTTGCGTAGCTTCATGTTAAGTCCCCTAACATTTTGATAAGCCAAAAATAAACCTATTAGTTTTTTAGCACAGTGGAAGGCCTGTTATTTGGCACAGTGGAAAGCCGTTTATTAGGCACAGTGGGAGGCCTGTTATTTGTTCTCGGGAACACGTTTTTTTATTACCAAATCATCATTAAGCCAAAAGCTTTCAGAAAGTAGTACATTAAACATTAGTAGTACATTAAAATCAGGCGGAGCAAATATTTTAAAAGCGTTCAAAAATCGAAATTGTTTAACTGCAATATGGGAATTTTTCTCGTATAAATTCCAAAACATCCTCAGATTTGGTATCCGGGGTAAATCTAGACATCTAGACCTATGTGGAACAACTGAAAGTTTCTTACGCCCCTCAGCAGCAGTCTGAACCTCACTCGGCTGAGAGCCAGAAACGATCCCAACATGACTTCCGGAAACAGGGACACCACCGGACCCAGTGGTATCCATTGGCATAGTTGCTGAGTCAACAGAAATTGCTGCAGTTACCAGGTTCGGATTTGGGGTGGATGCCACAACTTTATTTACTGCCGTTGGGCTGGCTTTTTTGCGTTTGGGCGACTCGCTTAGTAATTTTGTATTACTAAATTAGGCACAAACGGAATCAAACCCTTCATTGACCTTTTTAATAGCTCCCGAAAGATTTAAAAGGCCGTCTCGAGTCTGCCTCATAAAGCTGGTCATCTCACTTACCAATTTCCTGCAGGATTCACATGCCCACATGAGACCGGCACGCTGCTCAAGGAAGTCTTTAATTCTGCCATTAAATCCTGCACATTTAACATGCATGATTCCTTCGCAGAACCAACAGAAAATAAAATCTTCATTCGGTGAAGAAGAAAGAATACAATTTGTCATTGAACAGATAAGAGCCATTATAAGAAAATTAAAGAAAATAAAATAAAATATGAAAAATACCTCAAGTAAATTTGGCACTGGGATCAAATTCCAAAACCGCAAAACCGCAAAGACACAAAGCACAAAAAGTATAAGAGCGCGGATCACGAAATTAAATCGAAAGCCAGAGGTCGCGAGAGAAAAAGCTTCTATCGACTGAGCGTGGCTTGTGGGGCACCAACAACTATAACGCACGAACAATTACAATGTAAAAGCAAGCAATGAGAATAGCACCCAAAAGTCTATAAGAAGTTTAGAGAGGTTTAAAGAGAGTGAAAATTGCTGTATTATTATACTCGTCATTAAATAGAAAATGCATGTGAAGGGAAAAAGGCTGGAATAGTTTGTTATGGCGGGCCGAATCAGAAAATGTTAGAAAGTGTATTTAATGACGAGTGTAATAATTTTTCGTTACAAATGTTGATATCAGAACATTTGTATGTTGAAGGTGCGATTGTCACTAGTTTTTTTACCTCGTCATAATGTTAATTGATCTAGAGCCGTAAATAACAATCTGTAAGTAAAAACTCAGTGCTAGCACTTGTAATCCTTAAGTACAGGCCACTTAAGCCTGACCATAAAAATAGTTCTCACACTGCACAAAGGGTCGCCTTGCGGGAGACCGTTGATAAGGCTCCCGCTCAGGCAGACAGATGTGGTCTTTGCGTAGACCATAGATAAGTATATTACAAGAATTTCATGTGAGTTACGTAAGCAAAGAAAAATAAAAACAGTTTTAATACAGAATTCAAACGTGAAGGTTGTTTTCCTTATTAAAGGATTACCTTTTTTTTGGTCATTCGAGCCTTTTTGATTCCTTGCGGAACAATTGACCAGACCTCTCTTTAGTCTTCCCCCACCAGTGGTAAGAGACTCAGAGATTTTCTGCACCTTTAAGATTCTGCTAAGTGCTAGACACTGGCAGCTAAAGGTAGCAATAGATTCACACTATTGTTTTCCCCCACCAATGGTATGAGACAAAAGTGTTGAACAAAAAGAGTGCTTTTTGGTTTTAAGCACCTGAAGGTCGCTAAGTCGGTAAGGAGTTTCTGAGGCCATAACATCGGATAAATATATAAAAAATAAAATAATTTATAATATTCAAAGCAATAACTTGGTAAGGCGTGTTCGTGGCCAAAACAGCGGATATAAATAATAAACAATTTTGTAAAAAGTGCATTAAAAAAAAAGTGCCCACAAAATAATATCTGTGACACCTGTACAAATTCGATTAAAGAAATAAAAAAATTGCACAAAATTTAAATATTTGGAAATTAAATGGTGATAAGTGCCTACACATGCTAAATCCGACTAAATAAAAATATTATTGTTTATAAAAAAAGTGCACATTAAGGGAGGGTAGGGTCTTCGGCTTCAAGAAATCAACTAACTTAGCGATTTTTTCTATAAAAACTGGATGGATGGATGTAATTAAAACCTTCTGTATATTATTAAATGTCATTTAAATAACATCGACCAATCTTTATAGCCGATACTATCGGCTAATATATCGGTGGTAAAGCGATTGCTGGAACACTATTGAAAAAAGGGGTTTTGCGGTAATCACTGTATCTCCGATAAAATTTATCGGATTTCCATTCTGCTTTTAAATTTTTTCTTAAGAATTAAAAAAAAAATACGCGCCTGCGAAGCTCGATTTTTAATTTTTTATTTTTAAGAATTTGTTTTATCTTCCAAAGTCAAAAATGCGTTTTCCACATATAAAGTTCGAATTTTTAATTAAAAATAAAATACTTAAAGTTAAAAATAAATAAAAACTCTTCCCAGGGTCGGGTTTTTTATGCATCATTATATGCGACAAGTTTGAAAACGATTGGTGGATCCGACTTTCAAAACGTGGCTTCGGGAAAAACGCACTTAAACATGTAACATGTAAAACACACATAGGGCTATTAAAAAAACGCGTTTACATTTCGTTTGAGAATAGAAAAAACCCACCCCCTGGGAAGCCTGTTTTTTATTTTTTTATTTTTAAGAATTTTTTTTTTATTTTGCCAAATTAAAACTCTTAATATTCGGTCCCTAATTTTATTTATCGTTTTACTTCGTTCACTTAGCGAGTGAATTTATTCTATTTTGTGCACAATCTCATTAAAACAATTTAAAATTTTAATAATGGGTTTTTTGTTTTTGTGATTTTTTTTGCCTTTTCTTAGGGCGTTGTCCGTAAAAACTACAGTGCAGTTTGTGTTGTTGTTTTCTGCATGCGCATTAACTGCATTACGCTTCCGTTCTCCAACGCTCTTGCATTCTCCCTCCACTTTTCCCTCTTTTGAAAGTTTAAGCGTGCGGAGTCGGTGCTCTTGCAGTACTTTTAACTACTCGCTTGCAAATTTCGGTCCCTATATTTCTGTTTGGTACAGTGGTCAAAATATATGGATACTTTTGTCTGCTCTATTAAAAAATGCCATTAATTAATAAGAGCAGATCAGTCAAAACTGACCTGTTGGCTGTGTAAAAAAATACTGGCTACTGGCCGTACCAGTGATAAGGGTCAAAATTTACTTTATTGTTGTGATCCGTGTCTTCTAGTTGCGCAAGAAATCTTTTTTTATGCGCCAAACTAAAGGTGACTTAAAGAGTCTAATCAATAGTTATACCCGTTACTCGTAGAGTAAAAGGGTATATTGTATTCGTGCAAAAGTATGTAACAGGGAGAAGGAAGCTTTTCCGACTCTATAAAGTATATATATTCTTGATCAGGATCACTAGCCGAGTCGAACTAGCCATGTCCGTCTGTCCGTCTGTCCGTCTGTCCGTCCGTATGAACGCTGAGATCTCGGAAACTATAAAAGCTAGAGGATTGGCATTTTGCATGCATATTCTTGGAGTTCCTACGCAGCGCAAGTTTATTTCAAAATGGTGCCACGCCCCCTCTAACGCCCTCAATCGCCCTAAACCATTTTTTGAAAGGTGTCTGGCGCCCACACCATACAAGATTTTGGAAAAGTAAAAATGCAGTATTATTGTGATTATCAATACTTATCGAAATGTAGAAGAAATTTTTCAAATCGGACCATTCGTTAAAAAGTTGTGCCCGATCAAAGATTTTATATATCTATCTCCCTCGCACTCCCTTAGCTGAGTAACGGGTATCTGATAGTCGGGGCACCCGACTATAGCGTTCTCTCTTGTTTTGGTGTTGCTAAAGATAGTTTTCACCAAGCGGATGATTTACTCTCAGCGCTGGACTCTCAATTTAGTCTCTGATCAGCATTCGTTGCATTCAGACGTGTTTCTCCTTCGCTATGGACTTCTATTCGTGTTCCGAGTGCAAAGCTGAAGTTACAGCTGCACAGCTTCGTGGTTTTGATGCGGTTCGCTGCGCTTCTCTTTGTCGCCGTACATTTCACATAGCTTGTGTTGATTTGCCTGATGAGGCAATTAAAATTCTTACTAATATGCCCAATATATTGTGGCAATGTGACAGCTGTTTTGTGGGCAATGATTCACACTCTAAAATCGGAGAAGTTATGGAAGAACTTCAGGCCCTAAAGAGTCTCTTCAATGAATTAAATTCCAAATTTCTAAAGGCCTTTCCTACTATGGCTACTGATAATCCTAATGTCAGTCAGCGTAAAAAAGTGGTGAAACCCTTGGCTCCAGCTCCAGCCCCGTTGGCTGCCCGTCATGCGGACCCGGTACCCCTTCCCCCTGCACCGGTTATTGCTAAAAACCATAAGAAGAATCATAGGAACAAAAGGCACATAGTTGGTCAGGCTGCTAGCTGTGAGCAACTCGAAGTTGTGCCGAGCAATAAATTTTTGCATATTGGCAGATTCAAAGCTCACGTCAAGTCAGAAACGGTGTGTGAATATGTTGCGACCAAGCTAGTCGTGGATTTAGCCAGCATAATCTGCAAGCCGTTAGTAAAAAACGGTGTAGACGTCTCTTCACTGCAATTCGTGAACTTTAAGCTGGGGATACCAGAGCAACACTTTCAGGCCGTGTATAGTGATGAATTCTGGCCCAATTCGATCAAAGTTAGCCGATTCATACACAGGGACAGGCCAATTGTTGATGATAAACTTCTGGACTTGGATAATCAACAATCATCAGCCTCAAAAAACCCCCAATAATCGGCGCCACTGGCGTCGATGTTTTTACGGGACATTTTACCGATACACCTCATCTTGCTTCGTTCTCACAATATCAGCGGTCGTTGGTTTCTCCAGCTGCTGGTTGCATTAGCCGGTCATATGGACTCATTGCCTCTCTCAGTGCATTTTTTGTTGACGTGCGCTCTTCAACGATAAACCAACAACAATGTCAGCTGGAGCTTTCGTTGTCCGCTTTGTGCGAATTTCGCCCAACACCTGCGACTGTTTCGACAACTTGCGCTGCTCTCGAAGTGGCGTTCTCTTCTTCTGCTACGCTCTCAACATTCCTACAACAACTGCAGCTCGAGCTTTCGTCATTTGCTTTGTGCGACATTCGCCCATGGCAATTGCTCTTCATTATCACACGTTCATCATTTATCGCCATGCTTCCAATGCACCGTACGCAGCAACATTCTTTGTTTTCGCCAGCTGCTTTAAGAGTTGCTGCGCTCTCTCTCGGGGCCATATTTGGAAACTCTCTTCAACACCGTCATCTGGAAGTTTTAGGAGACTCTGGCTCGCTATCATCATCTGGTCTGGAGTTACTTCTCTTCAATGGGGCGCTCTCTCAGGACTTAAGAGTTCGGCCATCGCTCCCTATTACTTGGTTCTCTGCAACTTCATCGCAATCTTTCGGATACGACTCTATGGATTGCATTTCGAACCCATGCATTGACGATCAGCTTCCAATTTTTATCCGCACTACAACAATTCTTAAGATTCTGTGTAAACCCCAAGGAAATTGTGGGACTTTGCTGGATAGGTCTTCGGCGGACGTGTGCCCTGTAGCGGAGAACATCATTGATAGTGAAGTCCAGATCGAAAAGGCAAGCCCTAACAATACATCTTTTAGTATCTATTTCTAAAACATTGCTGGCATGCGCACCAAATCGCAGTCTCTCTTCTTGGCAACTTCAAATTGTGATTTTGATGTAATTGTCCTTGTTGAAACTTGGCTCAACATGGATTTTTATGACAATGAATTTTTCGATCCTAAACTATATCATGTTTTCCGCAAAGATCGGGATTCTATAAAAACGCAATGCGCTGGAGGTGGAGGCGTCCTAGTTGCTGTGCGGCGCAACTTGCGGTGTACATCTGTACGGCTAGCAAATGAAGATTCTCTTCTGGATCAAAGGGCATAGCTGAACAAGCCTGGGAAAACTGCCCCAGACGATATTGCAAAATTTTAGATGAGGATTGGTCGGTAGGAACCTAATGGTTGAGAATTCCAATTTTCAAATATTTTGATCCGCGGGTTTACGAGTAATCTGCTGCAACTTAAGAACATATCACTTCATATATCTTCCCTTCGGTGGTTTTTAAGAAAACTTTTTTGATGCCAAAAATTTTTAAGTTACCCTTTAATAATGTCAGCCAATCTTTGGATTTTTACCATTCTTATAAGATAACTAAAATCGCGATTAAAATTTTCAAAAAATTGGTTCAAGACTTTCCAAGTCTGACAACACCGCCAATTTTTTACAGTTTGTGTGTCCTATAACCATCTACTTCATATAAAATATTCATAATTTTTCGAGTGGTGCAACAGTGTTAAACAAACCAAAAACTGAAAAAATCTTTCAGGATGGGTAGGAATAAAGTCAAAAAAATATACTTGGCTTGTAAATAGTTAGTTTTAAGATCAGAAAAAAATAATGAAATCGCGGATTGTTAAAATTCGCGCAATAACAACAGTACCATAAGGATCCCCAAATAAGTCAACCTCGTTGGACCGCGATTTCTTTAGAATCACATAATTATAATATTGTTGGTCATCCATGGTCAAAGGAATTCTTATGCAATCTCTGTCCATGGAGGATATGAAATTCGCAGCTGTGGGGTCTGGGCCCCTATTAAAACAATTACATGCAAATACATGCCAAATATTTTTTAATTCGGACCACCATAATATTAAAAACTTTATTTTTTGATAATAATTCTGATCTTAAAACTAACTATTTACAAGCCAAGTATATTTTTTTGACTTTATTCCTACCAATCCTGAATGATTTTTTCATTTTTTGGTTTGTTTAACACTGTTGCACCACTCGAAAAATTATGAATATTTTATATGAAGTAGATGGTTATAGGACACACAAACTGTAAAAAATTGGCGGTGTTGTCAGACTTGGAAAGTCTTGAACCAATTTTTTGAAAATTTTAATCGCGATTTTAGTTATCTTATAAGAATGGTAAAAATCCAAAGATTGGCTGACATTATTAAAGGGTAACTTAAAAATTTTTGGCATCAGAAAAGTTTTCTTAAAAACCACCGAAGGGAAGATATATCAAGTGATATGTTCTTAAGTTGCAGCAGATTACTCGTAAACCCGCGGATCAAAATATTTTAAAATTGGAATTCTCAACCATTAGGATCCTATCGACCAATCCTCATCTAAAATTTTGCAATATCGCCTGGGGCAGTTTTCTCAGGCTTGTTCTGCTATGCCCTTTGCGTACCGCTCTCGGGACCCTTGGACACAATCTTTTTGGTGGTATCGTATATACCCCCATGCAGCAGTTTTGAGCTATACAAGGCTCATGTGGACAACAACGCTCGTATCCATCAGGATTTGGAAGATCACCAGTTTATGTGCGTTCTGGGTGATTTCAATCTGTCATCGCTGGTGTGGGTGCAGGATGAAGATTCTTCAATTATGATTCCCAGTAATGTGCATCTGCCTCATGAAATTCTACTAATTGATGATCTTTTTAGTATGGGCTTAGTTCAGATTAACAGTATATTCAATAACTTAAATAGACTTTTAGATTTAATTTTTATTAGCCCGGATTTAGGAACAAAACAAGAGAGAACCCGTTACTCAGCTAAGGGAGTGCGAGGGAGATAGATATATAAAAGCTTTGATCAGGCACAACTTTTTAACGAATGGTCCGATTTGAAAAATTTCTTCTACATTTCGATAGGTATTGATAGTCACAATAAAACTGCATTTTTAGTTTTCCAAAATCTTTAATGGTGTGGGCGCCAGACACCTTTCAAAAAATGGTGTAGGGCGATTGAGGGCGTTAGAGGGGGCGTGGCACCATTTTGAAATAAACTTGCACTGCGTAGGAACTCCAAGAATATGCATGCAAAATGCCAATCCTCTAGCTTTTATAGTTTCCGAGATCTCAGCGTTCATACGGACGGACAGACGGACAGACGGACATGGCTAGTTCGACTCGGCTAGTGATCCTGATCAAGAATATATATACTTTATAGGGTCGGAAAAGTTTCCTTCTCCCTGTTACATACTTTTGCACGAATACAATATACCCTTTTACTCTACGAGTAACGGGTATAATTAAGTTGTAGTAATATTCGACTCTCAGAGTGTGATGCCCATCATCAGCCTTTATTACTATTAATAACATGTCATATTTATTCAGCTAACAAATCACTCACACCTTTAATGTATATAAGTGCTAATAGTTTAAATTCTATTCGAAATGATATTTCTAATATTAATTGGGTCGATAGCCTTTCGCATGCTAATGTTGAAGCTAGCTATAATTATTTTATTTCTATGCTTTCTCTTATCATTAGTAGGTATGCTAAAAAAAGAGTTCAAAGTTCTTATAAACTACCCTGGTATACGCGGGGGCTCAAAAAATACAAAAATCTCCGTAATAAGTTCTACAAGCGTTACCTTGAGAGCGGTGACCCTGCCGATCTTGAAAGATACAAGCTGCACAAGCGTGAATTCGAATTCTTAAACAAATTTCTTTATAGCCAATATTTGTCAGATGTTGAAAGTAAATTACGTATGAATCCCAAATCCTTCTGGCACTTTGTAAACTCCAAAAGAAGAACATCGAACATTCCTTCCCACATGTCTCTTAATAGTGAATTGGCTTCCTCGGACTTGGAGGTTGCTAACTTGTTTGCTAAATTTTTTTCATCCAATTTCGAGCCAACTTCGTCTTGGAATGATGATGAAACGCTTCTTTCCATCGACTCCCTATTAAATATAGGAAATCTAAATGTGTCAGACTTTGACTGCCATATTGCTGCCGCGAGCTTTAATGATTCAGAACGTATGGATTGCGACGGCCTTTCTCCCTTTATCCTAAAAAATTGTATTGATGTTCTATGTGACCCCCTCAAAATAATTTTTAACAAGTCCCTCTCCAGTGGTATGTTCATTCATAGATGGAAGTTAGCTACAGTGACCCCAATTCTCAAATCAGGTGTAAAAAGTTCCATATCTAATTACAGACCAATTGCCAAGCTGAGCAACATTTCAAAAATGTTTGAGCGCATTGTGGCTAGGCAGCTAAACTTTCTTGTGGGCCGCACTATTACCCCTAACCAGCATGGATTTATGCCAGGACGATCGACTACCACTAATTTAGCAACCTTCAATCACTTCTGCATAAATTCGTTTGTGAATCGTCACCAAGTAGATGTAGTCTATACTGTCATACTGCTTTATTAGCTAAGCTTCAAAAAATGGGATTCCACTCTCTAATCTTAGATTGGATTAGGTCTTACCTAACCCATAGAGAATACAGAGTGGAAAATAATGGAGTTTTTTCGAACCCGTATGTGGCAACGTCTGGCCTCCCTCAAGGAAGTGCTTTGAAGCCCTTTCTATTCATTTTATTTATAAATGATATAAGTAACTCCATACATGACTCTGAGTTTCTATTATTTGCAGATGACCTCAAAATATTCAAGTCCGTTAATTCAACTGTAGACTGTCTACTCCTCCAGAATGACTTAAATAGATTAGGTAATTGGTGCTCCCGAAATATGCTTCCCTTAAATTTTTCAAAATGCTTTTTAGTAAGATACAGCAAGCGTATAAACAATGTTATCTGTCCGTACTCAATTAATGCTCATCTCCTTGCCACAAAAAACGAGTGCCTGGATTTAGGAATTGTTTTTGATTCTAAATTTCTCTTTGTTGAACATATTAACTACATCATTCCTAAAGCATATGCCATGTACGGATTCATTAGGCGCAACACAACTCACTTCTCTGACCCATACACTAAGCTTACCCTATTCTTCTCATTTGTGCGTTCTAAATTAGAATATGGGGCATTTGTCTGGAATCCGACTGGACTTGTGTATATTCGTCGGGTAGAGCGAGTGCAAAAGCTTTTCCTACGTTTCGCCCTGCAAAGCCTCCGGTTCCGTGATCCCACTCCTTCCTATGCTGCTAGGTGTCGCCTTGTACAGCTTGCAACATTATAAGATCGTAGGAGTGTAATTGCACTGCTTTTTATACTAGACTTACTTTCCGGCAAAATTGATTGCCCTAGTTTGCTAAATATTATTAGCTTATCCGTGCCTAGTAGGGCTCTAAGAACGATTGAACCTTTTTCTATCCCTACACATAGAACGAATTACGCTCTAAATGAGCCTATTTACAGAGCTTTGCATCTTTTCAACAGTCTGCCACTTAGCATGCGATTGGACCCAAGTTCGTCCAGCGATAGCAATAAGAAAGCACTGTTATTATATTTTTCTAGATTTAGTAATTAGTTAAGAGTTAGTTAAGTAGCCAGTAAAGGACATGAAGTCTGTTGGCGAAATAAATAAATAAATAAATAAATAAATAAATAAATAAATAAATAAATAAATAAATAAATAAATAAATAAATAAATAAATAAATAAATAAATAAATAAATAAATAAATAAATAAATAAATAAATAAATTTCCCTTAAGCTCATTGATGAGCCTCCAAAGCGCAAAAAAGGCACTGATGGTAGGCAGCCTAGGGAAAACACCCCGCAACCCCCTGAAAGTGATCAACACAGCTCCACGTCGGATCAGCTGTCGACCTCAGCAAATCCTCAAATGTTGCTAACGATCAGCAGCTAGAAAAGATTTGGATCAATTGGAATCCGGGTCATCCGTAAGAGACTAAAAGTTGTTAAAATTTTACCCAAAACTCTAAAAAAATATTTTGAATATATAGTTAAAAAATTGGCTACATCGGAAGACTCTATTCCATAGCTCATATAGCACCTTAGTATGGCTTATATGGAGATGGTGCGCAAAGATACTTCCAGTGAAGTTACAGTGCTAAAATTTCATTTTTAGCATCCAAGATTGTTTCAATAGTGTTCAGACAATTAGAGTGATATTGAACAAATAAGCTCTTAATACGCTTGTATTTAGTCCAAAAAGCAAAAAAAATAAATGTAACTAATGCAATTAAGTTTTATCATGTCAACTGCGTATCCTTTGTTTTTATACCCTTGCAGAGGGTATTATGATTTCAGTCAGAAGTTTGCAACGCAGTGAAGGAGACGTTTCCGACCCCATAAAGTATATATATTCTTGATCAGCATGACAAGACGAGTCGATCTAGCCATGTCCGTCTGTCCGTCTGTCCGTCCGTCTGTCCGTCTGTTTCTACGCAAACTAGTCTCTCAGTTTGAAAGCTATCGGGCTCAAACTTTCCCAAAAGTCTTCTTCCTATTGCAGGTAGTATATATGTCGGAACCGACCGGATCGGACAACTATATCTTATAGCTCCCATAGGAAGGATCAAAAAAGAAAAACTCTTAAAAATTCTAGCTTTGGTGTTTTTTGAAATATAACCTTCTTTTTTTGGGAATACTATTTTTTAAATATTTCTGAATTTCGAATACAATTTCTAAAAAATCGGTGGACTATATCCTATAGCTGCCATAGGAACGGTCGGAAAATTAAATGGAAATTAATAGGAAAAAAATTATATCTTTGTTGATTTTTATTACATTGTCTTCTCCTCTGGGATATGACTTTTCTTTAACATTTCAAAATTTCAAATAAAATTTAACAAAATTCGGACGGCTATTTTATATAGCTGCCATAGAAGGATCAAAAAATGAATGCCAAAGTAATACGAAAGCAGCTAAAATTTGGATTGTTGTATGTTTTTGTACATGAATAGGAATGATCTACAAGGGTATATAAGCTTCGGCTGGCCGAAGCTAGCTTCCTTTCTTGTTTATGCTTTCTTCTACCAAACAAGTCACTCTTGGAGTTTTATCTGCAATAATGCCCTCTTCTGTGCACCAAAGATCAAAGATGTACATACATGCGTAAAAATTCGCAGTTACAAGAAGCGCCTATAGAAAATGATAACATAAAAATGAGCGAAAAGAAAATATCCAAAAAGAAACATCACAAAAGCAAAGAAGAGCAACAGACTGCGTCGCAAATTTGATCTTAAAAAACAGTAAGACAGCATGAGTTTAGTAATGATTAGCAGCTACACTTTCCGTTTTTATTACCTTCAAGCATTGACAAATACACTGATAACAATGACGTTTACAAAATACATAAATAAAGATTTAATAACACAGGCACACAGCTAAAAATTTCCACGAACCATTTCAACTTTTCCATGATATTTCGGTGCTCCTGAGTAAAGGTCCCATACAAAATTATTTTCCATCACCTACAGGTTCCGCGGTATAGCTAAGAATACAAAAAACCGATGTTTGCCGACATTTTGAATTACGTGGCCTATATAATTAGACTTACCTTTATTATTTTCGGTAGGACCTACTCTTAATACATCACGGCACTACAAAAAAATAGTCCCTATCGTGAACCATTTCCCATGTCTTTGGAATTCGACGCCAAAGTTGAAACTCCAAAAATGTTCACATCTTCTGTGATGAAAAAAGAATTCTGAGAATTAAATCTTAAATGGAACTGTGGGGGACTACCGTACGAGTGCCAACTACATGTCAGCGTCTCTCGGTGAATAACAAAACAGCGGATCTGCGCAAGCTTCACCGGGAATGATACTTATCGTTAGATTAAGCTTTATCCTGAGATCTCCTCTCTAGCGAACCTCTGACCAGCGAGCCTCGACGAGTAACGCAACTTGCTAATACGACTGCTAATTATAATATTCCCCCGCAAATTAATAAAAGATTACTGTGATAACAGAACTCCCCACATTGGTGACCCCGACGTGATCTCTGAGCGAAAAATCGTGAGGAGATCGCAGTAATCCGCGCAGATTTATTAACT
The DNA here is from genome assembly GCA_035046095.1 of Drosophila pseudotakahashii. NCBI lineage: Eukaryota > Metazoa > Arthropoda > Insecta > Diptera > Drosophilidae > Drosophila > Drosophila pseudotakahashii. Next base: position 279,572 of record JAWNOE010000222.1, on the reverse strand, counting down.
CTGTTTGGGAAGCGAACACGTTGTTCGTGCATAACCTCGAAACATGGGTAACCACAGCGATGATGAGGACGCCGTTTCGAGGCAGCAAGCGCTGCCGCAACAGGCGCCCCTCCAAATTCAGCAGCAGGCGGACCAACCGCAGTTGCCACTTCAACCGCAATCTCCGCTCCAACCGGCAATTTTGGAGCCGACTGCTCTCCAGCAGCCCGTTGCATTTAGCCCGAGCGCGTCTGCTCCGCTACAATCTGGCACACCCAAGCTGGGAGTCGACGAGCAGACATCAACTGAGATCAGCCGAGTGTCGTTAAAGGCTCCCCCGCACTTAAAAGGGCACCCGGACGTATTCTTCACCCTGCTGGAGTCGCAATTTGCAAGTCTCCGCATTACGGTGGACGACACAAAATTTCACCTAACTTTAAATATACTGCCTGCAGAATACCTGAAAACGATCATGTACATCCTGCGAAATCTGCCGCCGACTGGAAAATACGAAGCGATAAAGGCAAAAATTATTGACGAGCACCAGCCCTCAACTCAGGCCCAGTTCGCGCAGTTGTTCCGGGCGTTGGAGCTCGGCGATAGCAAGCCATCTGTACTGCTGCGCCGCATGCGAGATTTGGCCAGAGGTGGCATGGGAGAAGACGCCCTGAAAGCCATGTGGTTGGAGCGGTTGCCCGAGGGCTTGCGACTCGTAGTGGCGATGGCACAAGGTGAGCTCGACAATCTCGCGATAATGGCTGACCGCACTTGGGAGTATGCGCACCCCACGCTCAACGCAGTTTCCGCAACCGCCCCGTTTACAACCCATTTCACGACACCTCAGCACGAATCTCTGGAACAGCAAGTGGCGGAGTTGAGGACCATGGTGGCCGGGCTCGGAAAACATCTAGACCGCCAGAGCCGCGATCGATTCAACAGCCCTAACCGAAGTCAACTTAGCCGCAATCGATCGAAGTCCCGAGACGACCGTTTTTGTTACTACCACAATCGATTTGGTGAAAAGGCGAGCAGATGCAGATCGCCTTGCAAGTGGCCGACGGGAAACTAACAGCCACTTCGCACGAGGCAGCATGTGAAGTGGACACGATCCAATCCAGCCGTCTATTCATATTCGACAGAAATACAGACACCGAATATCTGATAGACACAGGTGCGGACATATCAGTTCTGCCCGTCAATGCGTTCCCACACCTCAAACCATCTTCAACCCATCGCCTATATGCCGCCAATGGTACACCAATCAATTCCTACGGGACAAGAACCGTGACTCTAACACTTGGTCTCCGACGCTGTTTCAACTGGACGTTCATAGTGGCCAACGTGTCCAAAGCCATCATCGGTGCTGACTTCCCCTCCCGATACGGTCTCATCATCGACATAAAGCGACGAAAAATCATCGATGGGACCACATCACTGTCTACAATCTGTGAGCTTCGCCATGTCCAGTACTCACCTATATCGACCGTTTCCAACGATTGTGAGTACCACGACATGATCTTGCAATATAAAGACCTGACTCTTCCTCCGGTTTTCGACGAGGAGCTCGTGCAAAACACCCGAGTGCAGCACTACATTGCGACGGAAGGCCAACCTGTATTTGCTAAGGTTCGCCGACTGAATGCTGAGGCTCTGACCATCGCCAAGGATGAATTTACACGTATGCTTGGAGCGGGGATATGCCGACCGAGCAGCAGCAGCTGGGCATCGCCATTACATATGGTAAAGAAAAAGAATGGCGAATGGCGGCCATGTGGTGACTATCGACGGTTGAACGCGATCACTGTTCCCGACCGATACCCACTCCCACACATCCACGATATCAACCAGGTCTTCGCCGGCAAGTCCATATTCTCTACCATCGATCTGGTCAGCGCCTATCACCAGATCCCGCTCGCCCCGGAAGACCGAGAGAAGACAGCCATCATCACACCGTTTGGGCTTTTCGAATTCAATGTGATGACATTTGGACTCCGCAATGCATCGCAAACGTTTCAACGGCACATGAACAACATCCTCGGCGATCTCGACTTTGTAGCAGTGTATATCGACGACATTTGTGTGGCTTCGACAAATAAAGCCCAGCACCGTCAACACCTTAAGATTGTTTTTGATCGCCTGCGACAAGCCAACCTACGTATCAACGTGGCCAAGAGTGTATTTGGAAAGACTGACGTAACTTTTCTGGGACACTCTATCACGGCATCCGGCGTATCCCCAACAGTCGAACGAGTGAACGCAATAAATGAGTTCCCGAAGCCGACAAAGATATGCGAGTTGCGCCGATTCATTGCCATGCTGAACTACTACCGCCGATTCTGGCCGCATGCAGCCGTCGTCCAAGGCATTCTCCAAGCGCTCATCCCTGGCAACAAAAAGAACGACCAGTCGCCGTTGGAGTGGACCGAGGATGCCAGTAGAGCATTTGCGCGCTGCAAATCCGACCTAGCCAGCGCAACACGGTTGGCGCACCCGATAGCCAATGCACCCCTTGCACTTCAGGTCGATGCCAGCAATTATGCAATCGGTGCAGCGCTTCACCAAGTTTGTGAAGGGCACCTGCAGCCACTGAGTTTCTACTCTAAGCGCATGACGGACACACAAAAGCGCTATAGTACGTAGGACCGGGAGCTGTTAGCAATTTTCCAAGCTGTCAAATTCAATCGCTTCATGATCGAAGGACGCGACTGCACCATTTACACCGATCACAAACCCCTGGTATATGCACTTCGACAGGATCCCGAGAAAGCATCGCCACGACAGGCGAGACAATTGTCATTTATAGCCGAATTCTGCACGAAAATAGAGCATATTAATGGAGCCGAGAACACCGTTGCAGACGCCCTATCCCGCATCGCAGGAATCGAGCAGATCAACGTGGACGAATGCGCACGCCTACAAGAAGCGGACGGCGAGCTAAACCGGCTGTTGAGAGACATCGAAACGGGCAAATCATCGTTGCAATTGCGCAAATTGCAGCTGCCTGACTCCAACATCAGCATGTATTGTGATATATCGACATCCCGTATTCGTCCATACATTCCGCCGCCAATGAGAAGAACCATATTCAAGGTACTGCATGGGTTGGCCCACTCTGGCAAACGTGCCACCGTCAAATTGGTTACTGAACGCTTCGTGTGGCCCAGCATCAACAAAGACATCGCCTCATGGTCATCGTCCTGTCTTCAATGCCAGCGATGCAAAGTTCACCGCTACAACAGAACCGTCCTCAGCAGCTTCGACGTGCCTTATGCCCGATTCCAACACATCAACATAGACTTGATCGGCCCGCTACCACCGTCCAATGGCTACCGCTACTGCTTGACGGTCATCGACCGATTCAGCAGATGGCCAGCTGTATTACCATTGACTGAGATCACTGCTGAGGAGGTGGCACTCGCACTCCTGCACGGATGGGTTGCACATTATGGAGTGCCGGTGAGAATCACGACCGACCAAGGACGACAATTTGAATCTGGCCTTTTCAAAGAGCTGTCGCGCATCCTAGGCGTAAAATTGAGCAGAACCACACCATACCACCCGCAGTCGAATGGCATTATTGAGCGCTTCCATCGCACACTAAAGGCAGCATTAAAATGTCACAATACCACCGACTGGTACAACCGCGTTCCCATCGTCCTGCTTGGACTACGAGCGACACTCAAAACAGACATCAACGCATCACCCGCCGAAATGCTGTATGGCACTACCATACGCCTGCCTGGTGATCTCTTCGAATCAACCCGGATTGAAGATTGCAATTCCTACTTCGTCAAGAACCTGCGGAATATCATGACGCAGCTCCAGCCACTGCAAACTTCAGACCACGCGACAACAAGAACCTCATTCGTCCACAAGCATCTGCAGACGAGCTCACATGTCTTCATCAGAGACGACACCGTACGCTCCCCGTTAAAAGCGCCGTACGATGGACCATATCCTGTCCTACACCGAGAGGACAAATTTTTCGACGTAGAAGTGAAAGGCAAACGACTAAGAGTCAGCATCGATCGACTGAAGCCAGCACACCTGCCTGACGACCGGGCCATCGGGGAGGATGCATCGAATCGACCGACGACACCAGCGGTGTCTCCAGCAATCGATGTCCCGCAGCCAACATCGACGACAACGCGAGGAGGACGCCATGTGCGGTTACCGTCTCGTTTCCGAAGATCATCTTCCTGATCCAGCAATCAGCCATGCTGATTTCTGAGGGGGAGTAATGTGGGGGACTACCGTACGAGTGCCAACTACATGTCAGCGTCTCTCGGTGAATAACAAAACAGCGGATCTGCGCAAGCTTCACCGGGAATGATACTTATCGTTAGATTAAGCTTTATCCTGAGATCTCCTCTCTAGCGAACCTCTGACCAGCGAGCCTCGACGAGTAACGCAACTTGCTAATACGACTGCTAATTATAATCTTCCCCCGCAAATTAATAAAAGATTACTGTGATAACAGAACTCCCCACAGAACTAATTTTTAATTTAATTTTTAATTATTCATTGAATTTCTTGTTCATTGTATGCTTTAATTTCGGTTTAAAGCGTTTTCATGAGGATATTTTATTGGATTTATTATACCAATAAAACCGCTGTTTGGATTTTATTATCTACTCCTAAATGCTGTCAAATTTATAAAAAGTCAAGGCATCCTATAGAATGCGAGTAAACATGTATATTTTTCTATGTATGTTCGGTGAACGTATTTAATTTCGTAGTTCTAGAGGTTGCCATGATTATAATCAAACATACACAACACATAATAAATCAAACATATTAATTTCACAAAAAGAACTTATTAAAGTAAATATCTTAAACTTTAAAGTTCATTTTAAATAAACGAATTCGGACCTCTCTGGCGAACGATTGACCACTTTGAAATGCAACTTTGTTTTGACGAAATGCTAAAGTAACGCCGCTGCGCTGCAAAATTGAACACATGTTCACGCTTTGCGTTCTATTTTCAGAAAGTCCCGTTAGATTTCCAGAAAAATCCAGTTTACCATTAAGAAGCTTGGACATTTTTGAGACAATTTGTTTACTTATCGCACATTTTTGGTACTGGCGATTTGTTGAATTTTGGCCTATGGGCGCAACCACTGTGCAGTGGTTTAACCTCAAAAAACAAATATTTATTTCTCGTCTTTCGCCTAACCAAACGGCTTTCGATGTGTTGGACTATATACAGCACAAAACAAATGCCAAAAAAGTGGAAAAATTTAATTTCACTTATGCGATGGACACGTCTTTCAAGATCTTTCTGAACAATCTCTTTTCAACCATTTGCTCTGAAGATTTCTGGTCAGATCTTATGGTGGTAAAGGAGTTCGAAACTAGGAAAACAAATATAAGTAAAAGATAAAGACTCGTACAGACTAGACTCCCCAATCATGGCCAGAGTAGTGTGGCTGTTGTTGTTGTTGTTTGCTTGATCTCACGTGCTCTCTCTCTTGTGATCTCATCGCTCTCACACTCTCTCAGAGAGTCGGGGGTTGGTGCGAGTCGTGAGTTGAGACTAAGTTCAGTTGAATGCCAGCAGTGATCCTGACCAGATAATATTTGTGGAATAAAACTATAAACTATTGTGTACACACATATATTATACTGTGTGGAATTTTATTAATAGGGACATACTCCTACACATCTCACTGCGGGCCGGACTACGGTGTAATTCGGACCGTGCCAAAATTCATCCCAAACTAGGGATGTCGGGGGACAGAAAGACTATCGCTAACGCCTCCGCTACCTGCCCATTTGCGACAAAACCAGCGGTAGGCGCAGCAAAGTCGATCGGGTCACCCGCTGGTGTTAAGAAGTGTTAAGTGGGCAAGGACGGTGTTCCAAAACTATGGACAGGAGAAGCCCCAACATGAAGGTGCTCAGGCAAAGAGGCAACGCTCTATAGAGCCCGGACCGTCGGCGAAGAGATCGAAGATCCAGCCGTCGGTGTCCCTTGCCGAGATCATTAAAGATCGGGTCCTACTTGGGCTTATTGACAGGGGAAATCCGAAGAGTAGGATTCCTAGGAACAAATGGAAGGCGCTTGAGTCCCAGCTGTCCCTAATATGCCTGCGTATGGTATGGTATGGTAGCCACATACAAAAAAGCAATTAGGAAGGAGAAAATAACTGCATGGCAGGCCTTCTGATCAGATATTGAAAAAACAACTGACGCCGCACAGCTCAGGAAAATACTTCCCAGGGAGCCTGCAAACCGGACATCCCCCAGGAAGCAATACTGGAGAAGGAATAAACTTAGATCTCCTACTATCAGTCCGTAATATAAACTGGTCTATTCATAGTTTCAAACCATACAAATCGCCGGGACCGGACAATATAGCACCGGCACAAATTCAACAAGCAGGACAGCTAGGACTGGCTGAGAAAAATTTTCCAGACCATTCTTGCAGTAGGAGAACTACCAACAGCGTGGCGGGAAACGAAAGTTGTATTTATCCCCAAGGCAGGGAAGACCACCCATACTACAGCGAAGGATTATAGACCGATAAGTCTGACATCATTCGTGCTAAAGATCTTTGAAAGACTGATAGGCAGGGACCGTAATGATTATAAGTTTTATCGATAAACTCAATTTTTAATGATTATTTTTTGAGTTTATTTTTTAATCCAAAAATAATCGGTATTTTTTGATTTTTTTATAAAACTCAAAGAGTAATTATTATTTTTTGAGTTTTATTTCAGATCTAGAAATAATGATTATTTTATGAGTTTTATTTTTTGCTTGACAAATAACGCTTACGTTCTGTTTTTTATTTTCTGATTGAAAAATAAAACTTATTCCTTGAGTTTTATTTTTTGATCGAAAATGAAACTCGAAGTCCAATTTCATTGAATTTAAGACGGTTGGCTTTGAAAGTGGTCAGGAATATATTAAGTAGACCACGGCCAACGCATTAAGGGTACTTTTAAGTTTATAAAATGACCGGAAACCGCCAAAAACTTAGACTAAATACTCTCTCTATGCTAGCTGAATTCAAAGTATTATTATAAGTACTAGCAATACCCGAAGCGACGTTGTCCGCTATTATTAGCAAATCATTTCTTTCTCTAGATAGTAACCTGATTTTATTATATTTCAGAATTTTAATTAATATCCAAGTAAAATCCCGTCTAACCTTAGCTGAGCACCACAGTAAACCCACCTAATATTTGACCATAACCCCTAACCATAACTTACCTTTCCTTTATACCGCCTTAACCCCACCTGTCTCTCACCCCAGGCACACTTTTTTAACACCCTAATGCAGTTTTCACTATTTCCTCGCCGTAACTCCAGTATAACCCATCCATATTCAGCCTTCACGCAAAAAAACCATTATTTTAACCATCTTTCTCCACCATAGCACCATTTCTTTCTTTCCTTAGGCCAACAATTTTCCCACTCTAGTCTAGAGTCTAGAAAAAAATGTTTCCTTGCTTAAAACCCACTGTAATTCTACTTAAACATCACTTTTTCTTGTTTGTCATCTTAACCCACCTTGTCCTCGCAAAAGTCAAAAATAACCCTACATTTTTATCCTTCACCCTTTCTTTACATTACCTGTTAGCGTCACCCTAATCTAGCAATTGCCCCCTTAGCCACAACTTAACCCCGCATTAACCACACTTTATTCCCACCTTAACCCAATCGTTTTGGTATCCTAAATCTATCATTTTGGTCAGCCGAATTAAAAGCAAAACAAACAGAGTGCTGCAAATAAACCCCCGAAAAACCTTAAAAACTTAAAAATATATTGAAAATAACACACAAATACCTATGGTACGCTACGGCCAACATGGTTTAACCGAAAAACGGATCCAATCGCAGGATCGGTGGGTTAAAAGTAAATTAAGTGCCCCCATGTCGGTTGGGGCTCAACAGCTGGGTTAAAATAATATGGCGCACTAACTCTTTTGGGTGTAAACTGTAAGTAATTCGGTCTAAAAGTCAAGATTTTGCGATGTTTAAGGTTTCCTGTTAGTCTTTTGGAGACACATTTTTCAAACAATTTCCTTCTTGCGCCCATCCTCTATAACACAATTTATGACCAATTCTTTCAAAACTTGTGTAGTCTGGCTTTTTCCTAAATTGCAATTTTTTATTTGTGCACGCAGATATTACATTGTTTTTTAAGATAAATGAATATGAACGTATGTATGTACACATATGTATAGCTCAATAGTTTTTGTTAATTTTTTTACAGTATTGAAGTAGAGCCCAGAAACTCAAAAACCTGAATATTTTACGGACCACCTACACCTTTTGATTTAGAATTGCATCCATTAGATGATCCGTGTATTTTATCCCAATTGTGAAATTAAGATAATTTTACATACATATATGTCGATGTGTGTGTGTGTCGTTTCGTTTTTACATGTAATTTTGACTACTGAAAGTTTTTTACTGCTCTCCCCTTGAAATCCATTCTAAAAATTATTTTAAGTCAAAACTAAAATTTCTTATGGATTTAACGGATTAGCTCCACATTTTTACTTAGAAGTGCATCTATTAAATAATCAGTTTTGGTATCCAAATTGTTTTTTTTTTATCAAATGTTCCTAACCAGAAAAAAAAAATTGGCCGCCTGTCTTCCGCTTCAAATGACTCTCTCTGCTCTTTACTCTCTCGCTCTGCTTCTGCTGACGTTGTTTTTGTGAGAGCTGTGTTCGGAAATCGTTCGGCGGTCCGAACTCCCGAAGCAAACAAAAACAACGTGCTGCCAAATAGGCCCCCGCAATCTTGAAATCTAACAAAAAAAATCATATAAAATCAACCGTGGGTCCAAAAAAAAAAAAACAAGAGAGAACGCTATAGTCGGGTGCCCCGACTATCAGATACCCGTTACTCAGCTAAGGGAGTGCGAGGGAGATAGATATATAAAATCTTTGATCAGGCATAACTTTTTAACGAATGGTCCGATTTGAAAAATTTCTTCTACATTTCGATAGGTATTGATAGTCACAATAAAACTGCATTTTTAGTTTTCCAAAATCTTTAATGGTGTGGGCGCCAGACACCTTTCAAAAAATGGTGTAGGGCGATTGAGGGCGTTAGAGGGGGCGTGGCACCCTTTTGAAATAAACTTGCGCTGCGTAGGAACTCCAAGAATATGCATGCAAAATGCCAATCCTCTAGCTTTTATAGTTTCCGAGATCTCAGCGTTCATACGGACAGACGGACAGACGGGCATGGCTAGTTCGACTCGGCTAGTGATCCTGATCAAGAATATATATACTTTATAGGGTCGGAAAAGCTTCCTTCTCCCTGTTACATACTTTTGCACGAATACAATATACCCTTTTACTCTACGAGTAACGGGTATAAAAATACCTTACTGATTGTATGGCATAGCTCCACACTTTAAAACAAAAACGGATCCGATCGCATAATCGGTGTGGAAAAATTAATAAAGTGCCCCAACCGGAAGTCGGTTGGGGCTCATCTTCTAGGCTTTCAAAGATTTCCACAAACAAAGCTTAAAAAAAAAATATCAACTTGTTTGGTTGAAAACTGTGGGAATGGTTGATGTTTTAATCAACCAATTTTGAATTTTTCAAGAGTCCTGGGAGTCCTTAGGAGCCTTTTAAAAAATCCTTTCTTAGTGCACACCTCCTCTAACACACGATTCAGACCCAATTTTTTTCAAAATTCTAGGACTTATGGTTTGGGCTGGGGGAACATGACGCAAATCGACATCTACTCTTTTATAGTAATACTCGATTATAAATAAACATTTTTTTTCAATAAGCTTTTATTTAATCCAAAGTAAGTTTCTTCTTGAGGTTCTAGTTTAATATTTCATGGTATAAGCGATTTTTTGATTTACGATACTGGGCTTCCTGAATCTATTAAGCATTCTGTAATAATTGGCTGGTTAGGGTTTTCAAAACAAAAAATTTTAAACAATTGTGTATATGGACGTTGATGCACTACGAGCAGTACAAACAAGTGTCCCAACGACACCAAGCACGTGCTTGTTACGCGCGGGGGCCTTTTATCAATTTGGGCAAGAATGCGAGTTCGCGAGGAAGAATACATAGAACAAAAAAAAAAAACGGGACACATAATGAAAATAAAGAAGCAATTATTATAACCTCTTATAAGATTATGCATAAAAATAGTACCAAGCATTTTTCTACGATTTGCAAGTGTCGGTAAATTAAGCAATAATAATCTACTCTGGTAGGAAGGTAGCCTTACGTTTTGATCCCAGTTCAAACTACGAAGGGCAAAAATAAGAAATTGTTTTTGTACCGACTCTATACGGTCAATGTGCACTTGGTATTGTGGGCTCCAAACCGACGAACAATATTCCAATATAGGACGGACAAGAGAGGTAAATAATAATTTGGTTATATAAGGGTCGTCAAATTCTTTTGACCAACGCTTTATAAACCCAAGAACACTCATAGCTTTGTTAACAGTCGACATTATGTGGCAGTCAAATTTAAGCTTTGAGTCCAGAAGAACGCCTAAATCATTTACTCAATATATACGGTGAAGTAGCAAGTTCTGAAGCAAATAACTGATAAACGTAGGAGTACCCCTATGGAAGGACATTACGTTACATTTGAGACAGTTCAAATTTAAGAGGTTATACTCACACCATACTTGAAAATTATCAATGTCTGATTGTAAGCGGAAACCAGACTCTATATTGTTGTATGTCAAACAAAGCTTAACATCATCAGCATACATTAGTACACGAGAATTTGTTATGATAGAGGGAAGATCGTTAATAAACAAAGTAAACAGAAAAGGGCCCAAATGACTACCCTTGGGCACTCCAGATGTCACGTGGATCATTTTAGAAGCAGCGTTCTTAAATATAACCCTCTGTGTCCTCCCATTTAAATAACTTGAAATCCATGCTAAAAGATTACATGGAAACCAAAGCAAGTCTAGTTTGAATAAAAGAAGAGAGTGGTTAACGGAGTCAAAGGCTTTACTAAAATCTGTACATATAACGTCGGTCTGCATTTTATTGTTAAATCCATTTATTAAAATGGATGACAATTCAAGTTGGTTGGTGGTAGTCGATCTTCGCTGACACGGGGATATTAGCGAGGAACATAAATGTTGCAAATGAGAAGTGATAATACGTTCAAATGCTTTTGGAATTGCCGACTGGATATCCAAATACGGGAACGTCCTTCTAAAATGTGTAACGAACTGATTTTATAGGTCTGCTCGCTACGAGATTCGTGCGGCTAGCTCAGTAAGATTGTGTGTTCGTCCCACCAAATTTATATAAACGTGACCGCCCAGTAGATCAGTAAGAAAGCACGGAATTCACGGGTTCTTAGTGGGTTTATTGCGGGGTGGCAGTACAGTGTTCTTGTAAGGTCGGCTGGCCTTGGTATGGCCACTGGTGGCCGTCGATGACTCTTAGTCGCCTTGATGACTTGGTGCTCTCCTCGTCGAGTTGGCGCTCTGGTTCTGTAGCTCCCTCGACGATCCTTGAAGCTCCCCGAAGATCCTTGAAGCTCCCTGAAGATGCTCGGCGCTGCTCGTCTCCGCTGCGTAGAATCGATCACTACTCGTAGCGCCTTGAACTCGCCAGGGGGGTCAGCTGCGCGGGTTTAGGGAAGCGTCACCGTTCTCAGACTAGGGTGAACAGAGGCCGCGCTCTCCAGGAATCTCTCCTTTCGATACACCACCGCCTGTCCCTTGCTCTGTCCCGGATGGTCCCACTAGTGACCGATCTCCCTTTTGGCTGATCGCGCCAGGACCTGCTTAGGCAAGGCCCACTGGGTCTAGATAGGTTTCTCCCCGAGTTCACGATTTCTTGTCGCAGGCTTTCACCGCTCAAACTCTGATCGACTCTTCAGGCGAGACGCGCGGATTTAGTTGAGACAGGAATGCAAACGGATCGCCTTGACCTAGCCGTGTGACGCCCTCTGGACTTCAGCTACCTGTGTCTCTATTCGGAGATTCCTGGTGATCCAATCCCGAACGTCTCGACGTAGCGATCTTGTTCCTTGTAGGCTCCCACGGCGTTGCTTCCGGCGACTCGATTTGTTGTTGTTCACTTGTAGTTCACTGTACTGGCTGACTTGCTCACTTTGATATCTTGACTGATCTTGATTGACTGATCTTGATCGACTGATCTTGATCCACACTCTTGATCGACTGATCCTGTTGCCAGCGCCCGGCGGCGCCTCCGGGAACCGTTATTTCCCTTGTGCGCTCTGATCGCGGCATCTCTCCACTCCGGGTCCAAAGTCCGTGGTTCCTGCTTGACCCACTTGTCCTTCACGCACGGCCTCCAATTGTAGTTCTGCGTGTTGCTGCCATCCCGCCGGTTCTCGTGGTGCATGTGGCACGCCTGTGTGCCGCTGCGCTGCCCAGATGTGGCACTTGTCCTCGCGGCCCAAAGTTCCCGGCAGAGTCCAAAGTCCGGTGCAGTTCGGCACTCTGGCTCTGCCCGCCAAGTCTCCACTCTCTCACTCTCCGCAACCTACTCTCCAAACTCTCTTCGTCAGAGTTCCCTCTCTCAACCTTGAAGTCTCCAACCTCTCTCTCTCCACTTCTCGGTCTCCAAACTCTCTCTCTCCGCTTTTCGGTCTCCAAACTCTCTATTTGCGAGTTTCTCTCCACTTGCTCTTCGCCGCGCCGCTACTACGCTACTCTTGCCGCGTAAATGGTAAACGGCCGGCCATCCACGGTTGCAGGAATTTGTGGGGAGTTATTCAACTCCTCACATTCCCCCCTTCGGGAAACTTTAAAAGAACTCGCTTCTACCCTCTGGCGTTTCCTCGTGTATCCTAGCCATTGAGTCCTTGCGATGATCTAATTGAATCCCTTTGCGCTCCCTCGTTGCTCCATCGACGCTTTCAACTCCGAGAGTTTCTACGGCGCAAGTCGGCATCTCCGCAGCAATTTTGAACTTCCCGCGCCGATCCTCCGTCTGGCCACACTATGCATCGATAACCCTCGGCTATCGAAATGCCAGCGGCCCGCAGTTTAAATTTCCCGCGACGATCTCTGATCTGGTCCCACTTGGAACCGATATTTATAACCTATCGATACCATCAGCTATCGATATTGCAGGTGTAGCGTTGCCACCTGATCGCAGCGATATTCACCATGTTTTTTCCATTTTCGTGTGCCCATCGATCGCACTATCGTCCAGTGCCAATCGACCGCCTTATCGAGGCGCCCCCGTCCCTAGCTCATGGTGAGCTTGCACAATTGTTTTGTAAGTGCAAGTTTCGGTGTTTGTTTTTGTGTTTTTAACATTTTTTTCCTTTTCCAGATGCATTTGAACTATGCCCTTCCTTGCCCTTGGGTTTGGGGACAATGCCCCTGACATGTTCGACTGCGGCGGGACTATATTGCCGCATTCTGTCAGCATATGATTTTGTTTACCACTTTGGTTGTGGTGAGTTGCCAGTTTGGCCGACCGGCATACACATCGGGTTCCTTTTTTTTTTTGTTTCAGGGTTTGCTTTTGTTGAGTGTTGGTGTCCTTCGTGTGCTCTGCCTTGATTTTCCAGCCGGTTTCGGTATAGCCCTGAAGCTGTACCGTCCCCCCCCTTTCTTCGGGGAAATTGAGAAGCTTTACCGTGTCGGTCCATGCCAACACTGTGTGTCCTTGTGTATTCTGTGTTTCCTTGGAGTTCTTGTGGTATCCTTGGATAGTCCTTGGCGTTCTCGTAGTATCCTTGGATAGTCCTTGGAGTTCTTGTAGTATCCTTGGATAGTCCTTGGAGTTCTCGTAGTATCCTTGGATAGTCCTTGGAGTTCTTTTAGTATCCTTGGATAGTCCTTGGAGTTCTCGTAGTATCCTTGGATAGTCCTTGAAGTTCTTTTAGTATCCTTGGAGTTTCGTAGAATCCTTGGAGTTTTGTAGAATCCTTGGAGTCCTGTAGTATCCTTGGAGTTTCAATGTTGTTCCTCAGTTGTGTCTGCCTGACGCCGTTGCTCGCTCGTGTCCTGTGCTTGTTGCTGTTTGAGCTCGCTTACGTGTATGGTCCGTTCTTTCCGTATTTTGCAGATCACTGGTGAGACGAAATCTACGACCTGGTAAGGCCCGTCGTACCTAGGTGTCAACTTTGCTGAGAATCCTTCGGCCGCCTTCGATAAGTGGTGTTCTTTGGCCCACACGACGTCACCCACCGCTGGTGTCCATTGTCTTCTCCTTAGGTTATAATGCCTTGCCTGATCTTGGGAGGCTTTTTCCATGTTCCGCCTTACAATCTCAAAGACCTCTTTTAGTTTGTTTGCGTTTTCATCCGGGGTTTCAGCCGCACGTCCTGTCCCTAACGTTTCTCGATCGTATAGGGCGCTTGGTAGTCTGGGCTCTCTGCCTTGAGTAAGAAATGCCGGGGTGTAGCCAGTGGATTCCGAAACGCTGGTGTTCACTGCAAGCATGATTTCTGGCCATTTCTCGTCCCAATTTTTCTGGTCCTGCCCGGCGAACTGCGCAATCATTGTTTTTACAGTCCTATTGGCTCGCTCGGTCGGGTTCTCTTGCGGGGTGTATGGAGCTGTGAACTGTTGTTTGATACCCATATCGGCTAGGAAACCCTTGAAGATTCTGCTGGCAAATTGTACTCCGTTGTCAGTTATGACCACCTTCGGGACCCCATACCTTGCAATTATGCGTTCCCTGAAAGCTTTCTTCAGTGATTCGGCCGTCGCGCTGCGCAGTGGTACTAACTCAGTCCACTTGGAGAACCGGTCTATTAGTACTAGCAGCATTTGGTTGCCGTGCTTCGAACGCGGCAGGGGTCCGACGAAGTCCGCGCATACCGTTGCCCATGGTTCCTCTGGCACTTGCGTTAGCATTTTGCCGGCCGCCTGCATTTGATTCGGCTTGAATTTCATGCATATCTCGCAATTTCTCACATGGGCTCGGGCATGGGACATGGACATGGGCTCGCCGATGTTTCCCTGATGCCTCGAAGCGTCCCTGGCAGTGGCTGTCTTGACAGGGCGTCCGCCACTACGTTGAGCTGTCCTTTCCGGTATGCTATCTCAAAGTCGTACTGCTGTAACTCCAGGGCCCATCTGGCGATCCTTCCTGAAGGGCTCTCGATGCTGTTTAGCCACTTCAGGGCCATATGGTCGGTTACTACCTTAAAGTGGTAACCTTCCAGATATGGCTTTAGTTTCCGGATCGCCCAGACCATTGCCAAGCACTCCTTCTCAGTCGTCGAGTAATTCTTCTCGGCGCCGTTGAGCGTTCTGCTTGAGTAGGAGATTACCTTTTCGCCATTCTCCGTCTCCTGGGTTAGTATTGCCCCGATGCCGTAGTCACTCGCGTCCGTTTGCAGGGTGAACGGTTTGTCAAAGTCCGGGCACGCTAGTACGGGGTCTGCAACGAGTCTTGCCTTAACCTCTTCAAACGCCATCTGATGTTCCGGTGTCCATATCCACTTGTTGCCTTTGCGTAGCAAATCATTGAGTGGTTTGACTATTTTTGCGAAATCAGGTACGAATCGGCGGTACCATGATGCTACGCCCAGGTACTGTCGGAGTTCTTTTACTGTGGATGGTGGTTCTAGTTCGGCGATGGCTGCTACCTTTTCCGGATCCGTTCCTATTCCTTCGCTAGTCACACGGTGACCTAGATACAATAGCTCCTTCTTGAAGAATTGGCATTTATCTGGGTTTAGCCTCAGATTTGCCTCTTTTAGCCGCCGAAACACTTCTCTCAGGTTCGCTTTGTGTTCTTCCAGCGTGCGTCCGATCACTATTATGTCGTCCTGGTAGGCGAACGCGTGGGGTGACATTTCCGGACCAATTACTTGGTCCAAAACTCGTTGAAAAGTCGCGGATGCCGAATGGAGACCGTAAGGCATAACCCTCCACTGGAACAATCCTTTTTCGGGCACCGTGAAAGCCGTGTATTGCCTGCTACTTTCCTCCAGTGGGATTTTCCAGTACCCATCCTTCAGGTCCAAACTGCTGATGTACCTCGCTTCTCGCAGTTGGTCGAGGATGTAATTTATGCGCGGCATTGGGTATGCATCCTTTATCGACTTTGCGTTGATCTGCCTAAAATCGACACAGAGTCTCCATTTGCCCGTCTTCTTCTTCACCATCACGATGGGGGAGCTGTATGGGCTCTTCGAGTGCTCTATATACCCCATTCCGAGAAGCTCATCCACCTTCGCATTAATCTCCCCTTGAACTCTTGGATTCTTGGGGTAGTATCGTTGCTTGATTGGCTTGTCGTCTTTCATCGTGATCCGATGCTCCGCCATGTTCGACGTTCCCGTCATGGTGTTGAAGTCGGCTAGCTGTGCCTCCAGGAATTCCGCTGTGTCGTTATCTTCGCTTGTGTGTTGAACGATTGCCACCGATAGCTTTTCCTCGAGCCACCCATTGTGTCGGGTCCTGATCGGTATTGTGATCTCGTGTCCGGCGCACTTTATTTCGGTTCCGACTTGCGTGAGGAAATTCCATCCTAACACCAACGAATCCACTACCCCTGGTAGTATCAGCAGGCCCATGGTCAATCGCTTGTTTCCGAATGCGATTTCTACCTCCAGCTGTGCACTGATTCTGCCGCATCTCCCGTCTGCCAACCTAACTTGCCGTCTTGTCCTTGTGATCTTTCCAAGAGCAGCCAGATTGTCCGCCAGTTCCTCGCTTATGAAGCTCGCTGTTGCCCCGGTGTCGATTGTGGCTTTATACGTGTCTCCACCAATCGTTACCGCTGCGGACAACTGCTGCTCCTCCTCGATAAGCTTGCCAGTTAGTTTGGAGAGGAAGCATTTTGCGATCCCCGCCCGCCTCTCTGCGGCTGAGATCGCTGACCATTTCCCGCTCTTTGGCAGCACTCAACGCTCCTGATACCCACTTTGCCGCACACCCAGCAGAACAACAAGCGCTGGTTTCGGCAGCCGCGTTCCCAGTGTCCGTGACCGCCGCACTTTCGGCAGGCCTCCTGGGGGTCTGTGATGTGGGTACTCTCCCGTGGTCTTTGAGTGGTGACTGGTGGCCTTCACAAGGGGTTTGTTGGCTGCCTCTGTTGGTGTTGTATTGGTGCGTATTGCTGGCGTTCATACGGTGGGTTGGTTGCCTGCTGCCGGTGGTCTTGTAGGGGCGGGGTCCATTGCCTGTTCCCACGGGGTTCCTGGTCGCCAGTGTTCTCGCATCGTCTGCACATGATTTGCGCCTGAGGTGCTCTACTTGTTCCAGAGACTTGAACGGTTTCTCAATGCCGTCGAATTTAAAGGACCATTCGCGGACTTGTTTCGCCACCTTTGCATAATCTGGCTGGCTGGGAGTCGGAGTCGGAGTCGGTGCTGTCGTTTTCTGTACGCACTCTTTCTTTTTCCTCTCCTGGCTTGGCTCCCTCATTTGTGCCTCCTTTTGCATGTTGTCGATGCTTAGACTTGCCAATAAGTCTTCCCCTTCGGCGGGAGTCAATGTGATGCTTGGGGCTGTTTTCTCGGTGTATGCTGCCTCCATCTCGACCCAGATCGCGGCAAGTTTCGGGTCGTTTTCCGTCTCAGAATAGTATTCTGACAACGCCCTTCTTTTGTCGTCTGTTTTTCCTTCTAGGTTGATGTTTAGCCTCTCTGCGACGTATGCAAAGTCCTCTGTCTTGAGGCGGTAAATCCACTTCTTTCCCATTCTGCTTTAAATCGCTTTCACTGCTGGGACAATCACGTTTTGGGCGCCAGATGTAACGAACTGATTTTATAGGTCGCACAGTAGATCAGTAAGAAAGCACGGAATTCACGGGTTCTTAGTGGGTTTATTGCGGGGTGGCAGTACAGTGTTCTTGTAAGGTCGGCTGGCCTTGGTATGGCCACTGGTGGCCGTCGATGACTCTTAGTCGCCTTGATGACTCGGTGCTCTCCTCGTCGAGTTGGCGCTCTGGTTCTGTAGCTCCCTCGACGATCCTTGAAGCTCCCCGAAGATCCTTGAAGCTCCCTGAAGATGCTCGGCGCTGCTCGTCTCCGCTGCGTAGAATCGATCACTACTCGTAGCGCCTTGAACTCGCCAGGGGGGTCAGCTGCGCGGGTTTAGGGAAGCGTCACCGTTCTCAGACTAGGGTGAACAGAGGCCGCGCTCTCCAGGAATCTCTCCTTTCGATACACCACCGCCTGTCCCTTGCTCTGTCCCGGATGGTCCCACTAGTGTTCCACTCAGATCGCGCTGACAGTCCAAGTTACGCAGGGATACTGCCGAGCGCTCCACTTCGCTTCTACACCTAGTGCAAACGAACGTTCCGCCCTAGCCTCACCTTTTGGCTTATCGTCCGTGACGTTTCCTCGTAGCTCGATCTGTCGTGGTGGGTGGCTTGACGTGGCGTTGCGTGACGTAACGTGGCTCCTGGTACTCGGGGTTTTGGTCATACGCCGATCCGGGACTACACGACTCAACCGTAGGGCTCTTCTGGAGTTCTCCACTCGAGACCGCAAACGATCGACCGATCTCCCTTCTGGCTCGTTTCACTCGGGGTTCAGACACACGCCGCTCCGGGACTACAAGACTCAAACCGTAGGGCTCTTCTGGAGTTCTCCACTCGAGACCACAAACGATTGACCGATCTCCCTTCTGGCTGATCGCGCCAGGACCTGCTTAGGCAAGGCCCACTGGGTCTAGATAGGTTTCTCCCCGAGTTCACGATTTCTTGTCGCAGGCTTTCACCGCTCAAACTCTGATCGACTCTTCAGGCGAGACGCGCGGATTTAGTTGAGACAGGAATGCAAACGGATCGCCTTGACCTAGCCGTGTGACGCCCTCTGGACCTCAGCTACCTGTGTCTCAATTCGGAGATTCCTGGTGATCCAATCCCGAACGTCTCGACGTAGCGATCTTGTTCCTTGTAGGCTCCCACGGCGTTGCTTCCGGCGACTCGATTTGTTGTTGTTCACTTGTAGTTCACTGTACTGGCTGACTTGCTCACTTTGATATCTTGACTGATCTTGATTGACTGATCTTGATCCACACTCTTGATCGACTGATCCTGTTGCCAGCGCCCGGCGGCGCCTCCGGGAACCGTTATTTCCCTTGTGCGCTCTGATCGCGGCATCTCTCCACTCCGGGTCCAAAGTCCGTGGTTCCTGCTTGACCCACTTGTCCTTTACGCACGGCCTTCAATTGTAGTTCTGCGTGTCGCTGCCATCCCGCCGGTTCTCGTGGTGCATGTGGCACGCCTGTGTGCCGCTGCGCTGCCCAGATGTGGCACTTGTCCTCGCGGCCCAAAGTTCCCGGCAGAGTCCAAAGTCCGGTGCAGTTCCGTTATTTCCCTTTTGCACACGGCACTCTGGCTCTGCCCGCCAAGTCTCCACTCTCTCACTTTCCGCAACCTACTCTCCAAACTCTCTTCGTCAGAGTTCCCTCTCTCAACCTTGAAGTCTCCAACCTCTCTCTCTCCACTTCTCGGTCTCCAAACTCTCTCTCTCCGCTTCTCGGTCTCCAAACTCTCTATTTGCGAGTTTCTCTCCACTTGCTCTTCGCCGCGCCGCTACTACGCTACTCTTGCCGCGTAAATGGTAAACGGCCGGCCATCCACGGTTGCAGGAATTTGTGGGGAGTTATTCAACTCCTCACAAATGGTTCTGTGCCACAAGCAACTAAAGGTCCAAGTTGAATTATAACGGTAGGCTAACTCGCGTAGACGGACGGGACAGACAATAAAGTTGATGCGCTTTGGTTCAGTTGTTCTTCTCAAGTGCCCTTTTCATTTCCAATTCATTTGGCTTTAAAACTAATGCGCTCGCATAATTGCGCGTGTATGTGTAAGCATGCAAATTCCAGTATGTGTGACAAAGTGAGCGTAACAATTAAAGAGCGCAATTTGTACATACATATGTACCTTAAGAGTAGCAATTCAAGAATACACAGAGTAAATTTACATATGTACATATGTACCTTAAGAGTAGCAATTCAAGAGTAAACAAAGTATACTTAAGCTTAAGCGTATTTATAAAAATGTATGCAACTATAAGAGCAATTATTTAAGTTCTAATTGAATATATCTAAAGAGTAGGAGTTGCAATAAAATGAAATGACTAAACATCGGCCGCGTTGAATGGCTGCAGGGCTTCAAGATTCCTCAATTGGTAAAGGAGCTAACCGATGAATAGAACGTTTATACACGCCAGATTTATTTCTGACGACTGCCACTCGAACTTTTCCATCCGCGCCTTTGATCACCTCCTCGATGATTCCTAGCAGCCACTGCTGCGGCGGACTGTTGTCCTCGTGGACCAGGACGATAGTTCCGATTTTGATGTTGTGGCTCTCGCTCAGCCACTTCTGCCGCTGCTGCAGACTCAGGACGTAATCGCGTTGCCAAACCACTGTGCAGTGGTTTAACCTCAAAAAACAAATATTTATTTCTCGTCTTTCGCCTAACCAAACGGCTTTCGATGTGTTGGACTATATACAGCACAAAACAAATGCCAAAAAAGTGGAAAAATTTAATTTCACTTATGCGATGGACACATCTTTCAAGATCTTTCTGAACAATCTCTTTTCAACCATTTGCTCTGAAGATTTCTGGTCAGATCTTATGGTGGTAAAGGAGTTCGAAACTATATGATGGGCGTTGATGCACTACGAGCAGTACAAACAAGTGGCCCAACGATACCAAGCACGTGCTTGTTACGCGCGGGACCCTTTATCAATTTGGGCAAAAATGCGAGTTCGCGAGGAAAATACATGAGACAAATAGAGACGGGACATATAAAGATTATAAAGATTATAAACTAAGATTGAAGCAAATGAGATAAAATTTTAGTTTTTTATACAGGGATAGATTTAGAAGTGCAAGTTAAATGATAAAGATTGCTATAATTATTACATAGAACACGAAAGGGCTCATGCAGAGTAAAATTTGATGTACATCGAGGCAAATTAAGAGGGTAATAATTTCGTGTTAGTCTAACGGGAACATTAAAAGTTAAACGGTTTACCAATTCTACAGAATCAATATCACCTCTTATAAGATTTTGCATAAAAATAGTACCAAGCATTATTCTACGGTTTTCAAGTGTAGGTAAATTAAGCAATAGTAATCTACTCTGGTAATCCCAGTTCAAACTACGAAGGGCAAAAAGAAGAAATTTTTTTTGCACCGACTCAATACGGTCGATGTGCACTTGATATTGTGGACTCCAAACTGAAGAACAATATTCCAAAATAGGACGGACAAGGGAGGTAAATAGTAATTTGGTTATATAAGGGTCGTCAAATTCTTTTGACCAACGCTTTATAAACCCAAAAACACTCATAGCTTTGTTGACAGTCAGCATTATGTGGCAGTCAAATTTAAGCTTCGGGTCCAGAAGAACGCCTAAATCATTTACTGAATATATACGGTCAAGTGGCAAGTTCTGAAGCAATAAACTTATAAACGTAGGAGTACCCCTATGAAAGGTCATTACGTTACATTTCAGGCAGTTCAAATTTAAGAGGTTATACTCACACCATACTTGAAAATTATCAATGTCTGATTGTAAGCTGAAACCAGACTCTATATTATTGTATGTCAAACAAAGCTTAACATCATCAGCATACATTAGAACGCGAGAATTTGTTATGATAGAGGGAAGATCGTTAATAAACAAAGTAAACAGCAAAGGGCCTAGATGACTACCCTGGGGCACTCCAGATGTCACGCGGATCATTTTAGAAACAGCGTTCTTAAATATAACCCTCTGAGTCCTCCCATTTAAATAACTTGAAATCCAAGTTAAAAAATTACATGGAAACCCAAGCAAGTCTAGTTTGAATAAAAGAAGAGAGTGGTTAACGGAGTCAAAGGCTTTACTGAAATCTGTATATATAACGTCGGTCTGCATTTTATTGTTAAATCCATTAATTACAATAGATGACAATTCAAGTAGGTTGGTGGTAGTCGATCTTCGCTTAACGAAACCATGCTGACACGGTGATATTAGCGAGGAACATAAATGTTGCAAATGGGATGTGATAATACGTTCAAAGGCTTTTGGAATTGCCGACAGTTTGTGAAGTGGAATAATAAAAGAGTCCTTCCAGATAGTTGGAAAAACTGATGATGAAATAGACAAATGAAAGAGTTTAAGAATAGGTTTGCAAATGGTTGATGCACAGAACTTAAGCACACACCCAGGAAGTCCATCAGGACCGGGAGAGTAAGTTGGCGTTGTTGTTGTTAAATCTCTTAAGAGAGAACTTTCGGTAATTATAGGTGAAAAAATACAATTTGCCCCTTTTAAGGGATTACGGTAGTTTGATTCTGACCATGAAGAAGAGCTATTAGTAGTTTGGAAAAAGTCGGAAAATAAATCTGCAATTTCAGAGTCAGTCGATGCCTCCATTGAGTTAAATCGGACCGATGAAGGCAAAGCTGATGACTTACGCTTTGCGTTGACAAAGTTGTAAAACTGCTTCGGATCATTTGTAAATTCAAATTTACAACGATTTAAATACATGGAATAGCTATGACTGTTAAGAACATTAAAATCAGATCGAGCCACCACATATTTCGAAAAATCAGATGGCTTACCCGATTTTTTATACTTTTTATAAGTGTTTGTTTTAAGATTTTTTAGTCTTTGAAGCGCATTTGTAAACCAGGGGGGCCTGTTCGGCTTTGGAGGAAGCCTATCAGGAACGCATTCATTAAAAAAAGTGTTAAGAACGCTACAGAAAAGTTCAGTTGCACTTTCGATGTCCACACAGTTATAAAGATCTGTCCAATCGTATTGCGAAATCATTAAATTAAGTTTATTATAGTCACATTTCCGAAAGCATCTCATTTTAGTTGGAGAAACTAAAGGAGAGAGGGTATCAAGGTAGGGGAGGCAAATTGTCAATTCCATAGTTGGATGGTATCGGTCTTCTGGTACCACAAGAGCGTCAATTCTAGATACTGTGACTTCAGACGGCTCTGAAACAAACACAAGATCTAATTGTCTATTTAATGATTTTCGTATAAAGCTAACCTGCTGTAACGATAATTCTAAAAGGCCATCCACAAAATCATGGGTGGATATAGGTAAAGCGACAAGTGAGTCAGAAGGGGGGGACCAAGATATATCAGGGAGATTAAAGTCACCCAAAACAGTGAAAAGGTCTCTATTGGAAAAAAAGGACAGAATAGATTTAATAGCAGAGAGATGTTGCTCATAGATTATTAGGTCAGAGCCAGGCGGAATATACGAACATGTAATAAAAATAGACAAGGATTGCAGGGAAACTTTCTCACAAACAAATTCAATGTCATGAGAGGCATGAGAGTGAATTCTCTCAGAACTTATGGTGGAGGTGACGGCAATTAAAACGCCGCCCCCCCTACGGGAAAGGCGATCGGTTCTATAGGTATTAAAATTGTTAGACAGAACTTCAGAGTCGGTTATCTCTGGTTTCAGCCAAGTTTCAGTAAAAGCCAAGATATGTCCGTAAATGCCGAGGAGTCAGCATAAAGCTTGGGTAGCTTCATGTTAAGTCCTCTAACATTTTGGTAAGCCAAAAATAAACTTTTTAGTTTTTTGGCGCCATGGAAGGCCTGTTATTTGTTCTTGGTTTATTTGGAACAAATTCTTTGATTACTAGATCATCATTAAGCCAAAAGCTTTCAGAAAGTAGTATATAAAACACATCAGGCGGGGCAAAAATTTTGAATGACGATATCCTACGGGCATATGAAAATCTAAATTGTTCCACCGTAATATCCTCGGATGGGAATTTTTCTCGAATAAATTCCATAACATCCTCAGATGTGGTATCAGGCGTAAGTCTTGAAACAAAAAATTGCTTCCTATGTGGGACAACTGAGAGTATCTTACGCCCCCCAGCAGCGGTCTGAACATTTCCCAGCTGTGAGCCAGAAACGCCTCGTTTGGGTACAACTGGGAGTTTCTTCCGCCCCAAAGCGGCAGTCTGAACGTCACTCGGCTGAGAGACAGAAACAGCACCTACTGAACCTGTGGGCATGGTCGGCACCGAATTGATTGACTCCGCCGGCTCTGAGGATTTTATTGGAGCCTGACTTTCAGCTATAGGGATTACACCGGAACTAGCTGAGTCTATTGGCACAGGTGGTTGACTTACCCCTGTGTCAGCTGAAGCGGGTGCAGCTACCAGGTTAGGATTTTAGGTGGCTTCTACATTCGCATTTACTGTCGTTGAGCTAGCTTTTTTTCGTTTGGGCGACTCGGTTAAAAGTTTTTTGTTATTGAATTGGTCGCAAACGGAATTGAACCCGTCATTAAGCTGTTTAAAAACTCGTGAAAGGTTCAATAAGCCGTCTCGAGTCTGCCCCATAAAGCTGCCCATCTCAGTTGTCAATTCCCTGCAGGACTCACATGTCCACATGAGACCAGCACGCAGTTCAATGTAGTCTTTTACTCTGCCGGTAAAACCTGCACATTTAACGTGCATCATCCCTTCGCAGAGCCAACAGAAAATAAAAGGGTCTTTAGGTGTCGTCGAAAGAGTACAATTTTTCTTAGAACAGACAAGAGCCATTATAAGAAACAAGGTAATTAAAAAGAGTACAAAAAAATTAAAATTTGAAAATGTGAAAGATACCTCGAGTAAATTTGGCACTGGGATAAAATTCCAAAACCACAAAAACACAAAACACGAAAGTAAAAGAGCGCGAGATCGCGAATTAATTCGAGAGCAAGAGAGCGCGAGAGAAGAGTGTTCAATCGACTGAGCGTGGCTTGTGGGGCACCAACAACTAAACGCACGAACAGTTACAATGTAAAGCAAGTGAGAGAGAGACTATGAGAAAAGCACCCAAGAGTCTACAAGAAATTTGGCAGGTTCCGAGAGAGCGAAATTACAGTTATAATAGAGCGGAAAAGAGAGAGAGAGAAAAAGAGAGAAAGAGAGAGAATACAAGAGCAATTTTAGAGAGTGCAAATAACAAATAACACCAACAAAGCCAAGATATTAAACAAATCGAATGGAAATTGTTAAAATAACTAAAACCACATACCCGTTAACAGGGAGATCTATTTAAAACACTAACGCGAATTGTTAGGCAAAACTTTGTTAGTAAGCTAACACAAAACACTTGCGAATAAATCACAAAAATAAATCAAAACTCAGAGCACAGAGGTAAACACAACCGTTCACAAGCGACGCTAAATCGACTAGGAAAACAAATACAAGTAAAAGATAAAGACTCGTACAGACTAGACTCCCCAATCATGGCCAGAGTAGTGTGGCTGTTGTTGTTTGCTTGATCTCACGTGCTCTCTCTCTTGTGATCTCATCGCTCTCACACTCTCTCAGAGAGTCGGGGGTTGGTGCGAGTCGTGAGTTGAGACTAAGTTCAGTTGAATGCCAGCAGTGATCCTGACCAGATAATATTTGTGGAATAAAACTATAAACTATTGTGTACACACATATATTATACTGTGTGGAATTTTATTAATAGGGACATACTCCTACACATCTCACTGCGGGCCGGACTACGGTGTAATTCGGACCGTGCCAAAATTCATCCCAAACTAGGGATGTCGGGGGACAGAAAGACTATCGCTAACGCCTCCGCTACGTGCCCATTTGCGACAAAACCAGCGGTAGGCGCAGCAAAGTCGATCGGGTCACCCGCTGGTGTTAAGAAGTGTTAAGTGGGCAAGGACGGTGTTCCAAAACTATGGACAGGAGAAGCCCCAACATGAAGGTGCTCAGGCAAAGAGGCAACGCTCTATAGAGCCCGGACCGTCGGCGAAGAGATCGAAGATCCAGCCGTCGGTGTCCCTTGCCGAGATCATTAAAGATCGGGTCCTACTTGGGCTTATTGACAGGGGAAATCCGAAGAGTAGGATTCCTAGGAACAAATGGAAGGCGCTTGAGTCCCAGCTGTCCCTAATATGCCTGCGTATGGTATGGTATGGTAGCCACATACAAAAAAGCAATTAGAAAGGAGAAAATAACTGCATGGCAGGCCTTCTGATCAGATATTGAAAAAACAACTGACGCCGCACAGCTCAGGAAAATACTTCCCAGGGAGCCTGCAAACCGGACATCCCACGGAAGCAATACTGGAGAAGGAATAAACTTAGATCTCCTACTATCAGACCGTAATACAAACTGGTCTATTCATAGTTTCAAACCATACAAATCGCCGGGACCGGACAATATAGCACCGGCACAAATTCAACAAGCAGGACAGCTAGGACTGGCTGAGAAAAATTTACCAGACCATTCTTGCAGTAGGAGAACTACCAACAGCGTGGCGGGAAACGAAAGTTGTATTTATCCCCAAGGCAGGGAAGACCACCCATACTACAGCGAAGGATTATAGACCGATAAGTCTGACATCATTCGTGCTAAAGATCTTTGAAAGACTGATAGGCAGGGACCGTAATGATTATAAGTTTTATCGATAAACTCAATTTTTAATGATTATTTTTTGAGTTTATTTTTTAATCCAAAAATAATCGGTATTTTTTGATTTTTTTATAAAACTCAAAGAGTAATTATTATTTTTTGAGTTTTATTTCAGATCTAGAAATAATGATTATTTTATGAGTTTTATTTTTTGCTTGACAAATAACGCTTACGTTCTGTTTTTTATTTTCTGATTGAAAAATAAAACTTATTCCTTGAGTTTTATTTTTTGATCGAAAATGAAACTCGAAGTCCAATTTCATTGAATTTAAGACGGTTGGCTTTGAAAGTGGTCAGGAATATATTAAGTAGACCACGGCCAACGCATTAAGGGTACTTTTAAGTTTATAAAATGACCGGAAACCGCCAAAAACTTAGACTAAATACTCTCTCTATGCTAGCTGAATTCAAAGTATTATTATAAGTACTAGCAATACCCGAAGCGACGTTGTCCGCTATTATTAGCAAATCATTTCTTTCTCTAGATAGTAACCTGATTTTATTATATTTCAGAATTTTAATTAATATCCAAGTAAAATCCCGTCTAACCTTAGCTGAGCACCACAGTAAACCCACCTAATATTTGACCATAACCCCTAACCATAACTTACCTTTCCTTTATACCGCCTTAACCCCACCTGTCTCTCACCCCAGGCACACTTTTTTAACACCCTAATGCAGTTTTCACTATTTCCTCGCCGTAACTTCAGTATAACCCATCCATATTCAGCCTTCACGCAAAAAAACCATTATTTTAACCATCTTTCTCCACCATAGCACCATTTCTTTCTTTCCTTAGGCCAACAATTTTCCCACTCTAGTCTAGAGTCTAGAAAAAAATGTTTCCTTGCTTAAAACCCACTGTAATTCTACTTAAACTATCATTTTGGTCAGCCGAATTAAAAGCAAAACAAACAGAGTGCTGCAAATAAACCCCCGAAAAACCTTAAAAACTTAAAAATATATTGAAAATAACACACAAATACCTATGGTACGCTACGGCCAACATGGTTTAACCGAAAAACGGATCCAATCGCAGGATCGGTGGGTTAAAAGTAAATTAAGTGCCCCCATGTCGGTTGGGGCTCAACAGCTGGGTTAAAATAATATGGCGCACTAACTCTTTTGGGTGTAAACTGTAAGTAATTCGGTCTAAAAGTCAAGATTTTGCGATGTTTAAGGTTTCCTGTTAGTCTTTTGGAGACACATTTTTCAAACAATTTCCTTCTTGCGCCCATCCTCTATAACACAATTTATGACCAATTCTTTCAAAACTTGTGTAGTCTGGCTTTTTCCTAAATTGCAATTTTTTATTTGTGCACGCAGATATTACATTGTTTTTTAAGATAAATGAATATGAACGTATGTATGTGCATACATGTATAGCTCAATAGTTTTTGTTAATTTTTTTACAGTATTGAAGTAGAGCCCAGAAACTCAAAAACCTGAATATTTTACGGACCACCTACACCTTTTGATTTAAAATTGCATCCATTAGATGATCCGTGTATTTTATCCCAATTGTGAAATTAAGATAATTTTACATACATATATGTACATCCCGACTTGTCGATGTGTGTGTGTGTCGTTTCGTTTTTACATGTAATTTTGACTACTGAAAGTTTTTTACTGCTCTCCCCTTGAAATCCATTCTAAAAATTATTTTAAGTCAAAACTAAAATTTCTTATGGATTTAACGGATTAGCTCCACATTTTTACTTAGAAGTGCATCTATTAAATAATCAGTTTTGGTATCCAAATTGTTTTTTTTTTATCAAATGTTCCTAACCAGAAAAAAAAAATTGGCCGCCTCTCTTCCGCTTCAAATGACTCTCTCTGCTCTTTACTCTCTCGCTCTGCTTCTGCTGACGTTGTTTTTGTGAGAGTTGGGGCTCATCTTCTGGGCTTTCAAAGATTTCCACAAACAAAGCTTAAAAAAAATATCAACTTGTTTGGTTGAAAACTGTGGGAATGGTTGATGTTTTAATCAACCAATTTTGAATTTTTCAAGAGTCCTGGGAGTCCTTAGGAGCCTTTTAAAAAATCCTTTCTTAGTGCACACCTCCTCTAACACACGATTCAGACCCAATTTTTTCCAAAATTTTAGGACTTATGGTTTGGGCTGGGGGAACATGACGCAAATCGACATCTACTCTTTTATAGTAATACTCGATTATAAATAAACATTTTTTTTCAATAAGCTTTTATTTAATCCAAAGTAAGTTTCTTCTTGAGGTTCTAGTTTAATATTTCATGGTATAAGCGATTTTTTGATTTACGATACTGGGCTTCCTGAATCTATTAAGCATTCTGTAATAATTGGCTGGTTAGGGTTTTCAAAACAAAAAATTTTAAACAATTGTGTATATGGACGTTGATGCACTACGAGCAGTACAAACAAGTGTCCCAACGACACCAAGCACGTGCTTGTTACGCGCGGGGGCCTTTTATCAATTTGGGCAAGAATGCGAGTTCGCGAGGAAGAATACATAGAACAAAAAAAAAACGGGACACATAATGAAAATAAAGAAGCAATTATTATAACCTCTTATAAGATTATGCATAAAAATAGTACCAAGCATTTTTCTACGATTTGCAAGTGTCGGTAAATTAAGCAATAATAATCTACTCTGGTAGGAAGGTAGCCTAACGTTTTGATCCCAGTTCAAACTACGAAGGGCAAAAATAAGAAATTGTTTTTGTACCGACTCTATACGGTCAATGTGCACTTGGTATTGTGGGCTCCAAACCGACGAACAATATTCCAATATAGGACGGACAAGAGAGGTAAATAATAATTTGGTTATATAAGGGTCGTCAAATTCTTTTGACCAACGCTTTATAAACCCAAGAACACTCATAGCTTTGTTAACAGTCGACATTATGTGGCAGTCAAATTTAAGCTTTGAGTCCAGAAGAACGCCTAAATCATTTACTCAATATATACGGTGAAGTGGCAAGTTCTGAAGCAAATAACTGATAAACGTAGGAGTACCCCTATGGAAGGACATTACGTTACATTTGAGACAGTTCAAATTTAAGAGGTTATACTCACACCATACTTGAAAATTATCAATGTCTGATTGTAAGCGGAAACCAGACTCTATATTGTTGTATGTCAAACAAAGCTTAACATCATCAGCATACATTAGTACACGAGAATTTGTTATGATAGAGGGAAGATCGTTAATAAACAAAGTAAACAGAAAAGGGCCCAAATGACTACCCTGGGGCACTCCAGATGTCACGTGGATCATTTTAGAAGCAGCGTTCTTAAATATAACCCTCTGTGTCCTCCCATTTAAATAACTTGAAATCCATGCTAAAAGATTACATGGAAACCCAAGCAAGTCTAGTTTGAATAAAAGAAGAGAGTGGTTAACGGAGTCAAAGGCTTTACTAAAATCTGTATATATAACGTCGGTCTGCATTTTATTGTTAAATCCATTTATTAAAATGGATGACAATTCAAGTTGGTTGGTGGTAGTCGATCTTCGCTGACACGGGGATATTAGCGAGGAACATAAATGTTGCAAATGAGAAGTGATAATACGTTCAAATGCTTTTGGAATTGCCGACTGGATATCCAAATACGGGAACGTCCTTCTAAAATGTGTAACGAACTGATTTTATAGGTCTGCTCGCTACGAGATTCGTGCGGCTAGCTCAGTAAGATTGTGTGTTCGTCCCACCAAATTTATATAAACGTGACCGCCCAGTAGATCAGTAAGAAAGCACGGAATTCACGGGTTCTTAGTGGGTTTATTGCGGGGTGGCAGTACAGTGTTCTTGTAAGGTCGGCTGGCCTTGGTATGGCCACTGGTGGCCGTCGATGACTCTTAGTCGCCTTGATGACTTGGTGCTCTCCTCGTCGAGTTGGCGCTCTGGTTCTGTAGCTCCCTCGACGATCCTTGAAGCTCCCCGAAGATCCTTGAAGCTCCCTGAAGATGCTCGGCGCTGCTCGTCTCCGCTGCGTAGAATCGATCACTACTCGTAGCGCCTTGAACTCGCCAGGGGGGTCAGCTGCGCGGGTTTAGGGAAGCGTCACCGTTCTCAGACTAGGGTGAACAGAGGCCGCGCTCTCCAGGAATCTCTCCTTTCGATACACCACCGCCTGTCCCTTGCTCTGTCCCGGATGGTCCCACTAGTGTTCCACTCAGATCGCGCTGACAGTCCAAGTTACGCAGGGATACTGCCGAGCGCTCCACTTCGCTTCTACACCTAGTGCAAACGAACGTTCCGCCCTAGCCTCACCTTTTGGCTTATCGTCCGTGACGTTTCCTCGTAGCTCGATCTGTCGTGGTTGGTGGCTTGACGT
The DNA here is from genome assembly GCA_035046095.1 of Drosophila pseudotakahashii. Classification (NCBI taxonomy): domain Eukaryota; kingdom Metazoa; phylum Arthropoda; class Insecta; order Diptera; family Drosophilidae; genus Drosophila; species Drosophila pseudotakahashii. Next base: position 248,944 of record JAWNOE010000222.1, on the reverse strand, counting down.
GGCTTCTGGTACTCGGGGTCTTGGTCGTACGCCGATATGGGACTACACGACTCAACCGTAGGGCTCTTCTGGAGTTCTCCACTCGAGACCGCAAACGATCGACCGATCTCCCTTCTGGCTCGTTTCACTCGGGGTTCAGACACACTCCGCTCCAGGACTACACGACTCAAACCTTAGGGCTCTTCTGGAGTTCTCCACTCGAGACCACAAACGATTGACCGATCTCCCTTCTGGCTGATCGCGCCAGGACCTGCTTAGGCAAGGCCCACTGGGTCTAGATAGGTTTCTCCCCGAGTTCACGATTTCTTGTCGCAGGCTTTCACCGCTCAAACTCTGATCGACTCTTCAGGCGAGACGCGCGGATTTAGTTGAGACAGGAATGCAAACGGATCGCCTTGACCTAGCCGTGTGACGCCCTCTGGACCTCAGCTACCTGTGTCTCTATTCGGAGATTCCTGGTGATCCAATCCCGAACGTCTCGACGTAGCGATCTTGTTCCTTGTAGGCTCCCACGGCGTTGCTTCCGGCGACTCGATTTGTTGTTGTTCACTTGTAGTTCACTGTACTGGCTGACTTGCTCACTTTGATATCTTGACTGATCTTGATTGACTGATCTTGATCGACTGATCTTGATCCACACTCTTGATCGACTGATCCTGTTGCCAGCGCCCGGCGGCGCCTCCGGGAACCGTTATTTCCCTTGTGCGCTCTGATCGCGGCATCTCTCCACTCCGGGTCCAAAGTCCGTGGTTCCTGCTTGACCCACTTGTCCTTCACGCACGGCCTCCAATTGTAGTTCTGCGTGTTGCTGCCATCCCGCCGGTTCTCGTGGTAAATGTGGCACGCCTGTGTGCCGCTGCGCTGCCCAGATGTGGCACTTGTCCTCGCGGCCCAAAGTTCCCGGCAGAGTCCAAAGTCCGGTGCAGTTCCGTTATTTCCCTTTTGCACACGGCACTCTGGCTCTGCCCGCCAAGTCTCCACTCTCTCACTCTCCGCAACCTACTCTCCAAACTCTCTTCGTCAGAGTTCCCTCTCTCAACCTTGAAGTCTCCAACCTCTCTCTCTCCACTTCTCGGTCTTCAAACTCTCTCTCTCCGCTTCTCGGTCTCCAAACTCTCTATTTGCGAGTTTCTCTCCACTTGCTCTTCGCCGCGCCGCTACTACGCTACTCTTGCCGCGTAAATGGTAAACGGCCGGCCATCCACGGTTGCAGGAATTTGTGGGGAGTTATTCAACTCCTCACAAATGGTTCTGTGCCACAAGCAACTAAAGGTCCAAGTTGAATTATAACGGTAGGCTAACTCGCGTAGACGGACGGGACAGACAATAAAGTTGATGCGCTTTGGTTCAGTTGTTCTTCTCAAGTGCCCTTTTCATTTCCAATTCATTTGGCTTTAAAACTAATGCGCTCGCATAATTGCGCGTGTATGTGTAAGCATGCAAATTCCAGTATGTGTGACAAAGTGAGCGTAACAATTAAAGAGCGCAATTTGTACATACATATGTACCTTAAGAGTAGCAATTCAAGAATACACAGAGTAAATTTACATATGTACCTTAAGAGTAGCAATTCAAGAATAAACAAAGTATACTTAAGCTTAAGCGTATTTATAAAAATGTATGCAACTATAAGAGCAATTATTTAAGTTCTAATTGAATATATCTAAAGAGTAGGAGTTGCAATAAAATGAAATGACTAAACATCGGCCGCGTTGAATGGCTGCAGGGCTTCAAGATTCCTCAATTGGTAAAGGAGCTAACCGATGAATAGAACGTTTATACACGCCAGATTTAGTTCTGACGACTGCCACTCGAACTTTTCCATCCGCGCCTTTGATCACCTCCTCGATGATTCCTAGCAGCCACTGCTGCGGCGGACTGTTGTCCTCGTGGACCAGGACGATAGTTCCGATTTTGATGTTGTGGCTCTCGCTCAGCCACTTCTGCCGCTGCTGCAGACTCAGGACGTAATCGCGTTGCCAATCTACCCAAAACCGTTGCTTGATGGCGGATATCAGTTGCCATCTCTTTAAGTAGCTCAGTTTGTCGTCTGTTACTGGCTGACTGAACACGAATGGCAGCGCAACGAGCGTTGTCCCGACCAACAGATGGGCGTTACTGCTACGCCAGCGTTGGGGTTGGAGCTGTCCACGACCATGGGCCTCGAATTTAGAATGGCTTCTATCTCCACCAGCACGGTGTTCAGTTCATCCTGCCGGAGCACTGCACTTCCCACGGCCTTGATCATTAATCCTTTGGCCGATTTTACGGCCGCCTCCCAGAGGCCGCCGAAATGAGGCGCTAGGGGCGGAATGAACGAAAAGGTGATTCCTTGAGTGGCAGCAAATTCCATTATGGCATCCTTGTTAGCAAAGAAGTGAACCTTGAACTCTTGAAGCATCCGAGAGGCACCGACAAAATTGGTGGCATTGTCGCAGTAGATCTTCTGTGCCCGCCCACGCCGGCCGACAAACCTAGACAAACACTTAATAAATGATTTAGAAGTCTGAGGTCTGAGGTCTGAAACGAGTTCTATGTGAACAGCCTTAGAGGCAAAGCAAACAAATATGGCAATATACATCTTGACAGCTGACTTCCCTCTAATTCCTAAGGTTACCAAAATTGGACCACAAAAGTCCACTCCACTGATCTCAAAAGGTCCATTACGATCAGCAGGTAAATTTCCAATTATTTGGGTTGCCAAAACTGGCTTATAACGAAAACAATGTACACACTTCCGTACAATGCTATTTTAAGCTTGACGAGCGTTCACCAACCAAATATCATGCCGAAGAATAGCCACCAAGGCACGTGGACCTGCATGACAATTTGAATGATGCAAATATTGTAGGTACAATTTAACGAAACGGCAATCTTTTGGCATGAGTAACGGGAATTTAGCATTGTGTGGCACAGGCGCTGTCAGCAAACGACCGCCAACTCTGAGCAGCCACCACAAATGCTTGCCAGCTTGATGAGGATACAAAAATGGATTAAGTTTCTGATAGGATGGTTGTAAAATCAAGGATTTTTGTAGCTTTGCAATTTCAGTTGCGAATTCGATTCGCTGCAATGCAGACACCACTGCTAAAAACGCCGAACGAAGTTCTTCTGCTGATGGCACGAGGGAAGTCTGCTTGTGCGATTTCCCATTAATAAATCGAAGCATGTATGACACGATGCGCAGAATTTTCAAATATGATGAAAACTTGTTAACCAGATCCATAAATGGATTCTTCAGTGCATCGGCCGCGATCAAGACTGTGGCATCTTTCCGCATCTCTAACACAGAGAGATCTTTGGGGGGTTCCAGGTGGTGATTTACTGGCCAATAGGCTCGGTTTTCCTTTATGAAGTTTCGGCCCGTAAACCAAATTGATTCCACGAGCTCACTAGTTGAGCAGCCACGTGAAAGGATGTCCGCTGGATTCGCGCTGGTAGGCACATGACGCCAGACAGCTTGCGAAGTCAATTCTTGAATCTCTGCTACACGATTCGCAACAAATGTGTTTAGGTGTGACGGGTGCTTCTTAATCCAATACAGCACCACCTCAGAGTCCGACCACAAAAAGATGTCGTCCACTGGTGAGTTCAACATATCCCTAATTTCACTCCATAACTTTGCCAGTAAGTGAGCAGCGCAGAGCTCCAAACAAGGCACCGACTTAGTTTTGAGAGGTGCTACTCTCGATTTTGCTGTGAGCAATCGTGTAAGCGTTCTTTCCTGATGCTCCACTCTGACATAAATGCAACAGCCGTATGCTCTCTTTGACGCATCTGCGAATCCGTGAATTTGATATTTCATAGTTTTTGCGATTCCAATATGACGAGGTATGCTGAGTGAATCTAGATTTGAGAAGCAATTAGTTACCGATTTGTATTGTTCAAGTAAATCTGTGGGCAATGCTTCATCCCAATCTAACTTATGCAGCCAGATTTCTTGAATAAGAATTTTAGCGCGAGTGACAATTGGACACAATAATCCAAGCGGGTCATATAAACGTGCTACAAACGATAAAATAGACCTTTTAGTCGGCACAAAATCGAGTGAAAGATGGTCTGCCGAATATTAAACACATCACTTTTGGGATTCCAAATTAAAGCCAAAGTTTTGGTATCATCTTGCGACCCAATTGGAGTGGACGCAGCAGAAACTTGTAATTGTTGGAGGTTTGATGACCATTTGGCTAAACCAAATCTAAATGGTTTTTATACAGAGTTAAACTCCTGCTGCAACAATCCTAATTCCTCTAGCGTTTCTGCTCCAGCTAATAAATCATCGACATAAAAATCATTAGCAAGTGATTTCGATGCTAATTTATGCGATGCTGCGTGTATGTCACTCAAATATTTCAGACACCGGATAGCCAAAAAAGGTGCTGACGCAATGCCGTATGTAACCGTATTTAATTGATAAATTTGCAATTGGTCGTTAGGGTTCTCTCTCCAGATGATTAATTGAAAACATCTCTGGGTCTCGACAATTTCCACTTGACGGTACATCTCAGTGATGTCAGCAGTAATGGCGTAAGGATTAAACGGAAACGAAGCAAAGTTGAATAGTGAGATGGTTGTATCGTTGGACCAACTATAAGAGTATCATTAAGCGATATTTCTGATGACGTTTTGCGAACACGACTCGCAACTTTGTTGAAGAGCTTTGCGGTCTGAGCACACACTGGTATGGGATAAAATAATGTGTATCACACGGTATTGTGTTTTTGATTGCACTCATATGACCAAGTGAAATGTATTCTTTCATAAAGGAGATATACATGTCACGGACATCTGCTTGTTTTCCCATTCGCCTCTCCAAGCCAAGAAATCGTCTCTTAGCTGTCTCAAAGGACGAGCCAAGACAAGTCGGACTAGATTTAAACGGCAATTTAACACTCAGCCTGTCCGAGGGTAATCTGTTTACAGATTCAGTAAACGATTGCTCGCAAAGAAGCTGTTCTGGGGTATATAAATTTGGATTCGAGGTATTTGGAACTTGATCTAACTCCCAGAACTTTTTAACAATTGAGTCTAGCGACGATTCACCAGTTATACTTAATAATGATGTTGAGCAAGCATTCTCATTTGGTGGGGTTTTACAACGACCAGACACAATCCAACCAAAAACTGTTTCACGTAAAGTTAAAGAATCTTGTTTACACCTCAGACGCCCATATTTAAGAAGATCGAAGAAAGCGTCTGCCCCAAGCAGCAAGTCTACACGTTGCGGCTTATGGAAAAGGGGGTCAGCGAGATTAATATGACTTGGAATGTTAACATTTTCCACAAGCCTTTCGGGTTGATAGGACGTGATAGATTTTAAAATACTTAATTCAGTCATTGTTTCAAAGGAATTCAAACGAGAGGCAATATCAGTTTGAACGGCATGCCGAATGGCAGATTTTGTCTTACCTATGCCTATTAAATTGATGTCTTTTCGAGATTTGGGTAATTTCAAAGTATTAGCAAGGTTTTCGGTAATAAAATTTACCTGAGACCCAGAGTCTAAGAGCGCTCTGGCCATGTGGTAAGATCCCAACTGATCCTTTATTTTTACTATTGCCGTAGCTAATATGACTTGATCAGAATCACTAGCAGCAAGATTAGTGGATGATATTTGACTAGATGTCGAAGTTTGTGCTGGTAGAGCTTGTCTAGAGGATTCCACTTGAGTTTCTGTTGCATACCTATGCAATAGAGTATGATGCGGCTTAGAACAGACTCTGCAAGTGCTCGACTTGCAGGCTGTAACTGTGTGATCTTTTCTCAGGCAATTTATACACAGAGGAAATGATTTAACAAACTTGAAACGATTATTGCATGGGATAGCAGCAAAAGAAGAACAAGATTGTATATAGTGGTCATCCGATTTGCAAAACGAGCACTTTGGTTTATGCTGATCATTTGGCTTAGCCACTGCTAGCGAAGTTCTTCCTCCCTTTTTTCCTCCATTACGCTCATATTTTTGAGCTCTACGAGCTCCCCCTCCTGAAGAATTTTCTTCAGCAGAGAGGTGCTGATACCTTTTATTAAGAGCCTTTTCGCAATCATCCCAAAGTGGTAGTTTTGTATAATCTAAATTCTCCTCCCATTTTGACCGTGTCGTAGAATCCACTTTGCTCATAACTAAGTTTATGAGCATAGCGTTGGAAATCTGTTTGTCATTTCCCAATGACAACAATGACTCATACACGGCTCTTACTGTGTCTATCAAAGAACGTAGTGAGGATGAAGCAGGGCCTTGCATCTGCGGGAGTTCAAACAGCTTCGAAACGCTTTCAAAAACAATAAGACAACTATTATCATAAACGTTATTTAAGGCAGATAACGCTTTTGGGTAATTAGCATCGGTTACTTGATACGATTTCACCGTGCCTAAAGCCTCTTTCTCTAAGCAAGACAACAAATAGTTGAATTTTTCAACATTTGAAAGAGAAAGGTCATTCTCAACGAGGTTTTCGAAAAGTCTAATGAAATTTTTATATTCAGCATACTCCCCACTAAACCTTGGCAGTTTCATGTCAGGAAGTTTTTTGCCTTGAGCAGAAGTTATGCCTAGCATGGTTGAATTTGCTTGAGTGTCTTTGATGATGTGGTGACTAGTACCTTTGCTTTTTAAAAAGCCTTAGTCTTCTAAGTCAGCTCGAGACACAAGATCTGTATTAATGTCATCCAAACCTTGGTTAATCTTAAAGGCTTTTTCTACATATTGGTTTAGTATTTCCAAACGGCAATCAATTTCAACTGGGTCGACGTACCCTGAGTACTTTTGTACTGTAGTTTTAACGCGTTCTATATCAGCAATAACATTTTTATACTGCATTAACAATGTATCGAGGTGGCTTAAAGTGGTTTTACCTAGCGATCTGTTTTGACCCTTTCCCTTTTTTCCCGTCATAATTGTACAACTCTGCTCCAAAAGCAACCAACAATTATCCAAACGAAATTAAATGTATTTAAGGAAAAGGAATTGATGCAACAAGTGTGGCCGAATGCCAGGAAGCGAAGCACATGCACTATGTAAATATATGTATGTGTGTGTGAAGACAGGTTAAATTTCGAACAAGAGTGGCCGAACACCACTAAGGGATACACGCACTGTATATGTGTGTGTATGTATGTGTTAGATGAGCGTTAAATTTCACTGCCCAAGCAGCAATAACGCAAAATCAAAGAACCGAATTCACTGCCCAAGCAGCAAAAATGCAAAGACAAAAAAATAAAATTTACTGTCCACGCAGCCAACAAAGTCAAAGCAACAACAACGAAATTCGCTGCCGACGTAGAATCAGCACCAAGGCGCAAGCAAACTAATGCAAACGGGGGTGGGTAATTTGCTTTGCACAAATGACGAAAGAGAGAACTGAAATAATGTACGGTAAATTTGTCGACTGTACCGACAACGATGCGCACTTCTCTATTGGCGCAAGTCCAACGGCACTTTTTTGCACGGAATCAGGCACAAAGAACACCAAAATTATGCGAGCTCAAACGGCTTCTTCAAGTGCAAATCAATTTATATTCGAATTTTTTTTTTCAATATTTATATATTGCCAAATTTATTTATTTTTATTCAATAGGCCGTAAATTTTGGGTTTTCAAATTTTATAGGTTTTCTTTTTACACCGAGTTATAAAATGAATTACGGTCCACCTTAATGCTTCAGTACATACATGTGTATATGTGCGTAGGCTTGAAAATTTTTATTTTTTGCCGCACAATGTTTCCACAAATTTTATTAAAGTTTGTTAAATAACAAGCACTTTATAACTCGTAATTCACTCTCACTCGTTACCTGTGCACTCCTGGTCAGGGTAAAACCCATATGTTCCAACTCGCAAAATAAGATTGGAAATTCAAAATCCAATAAAATGCCGAAGTTGTGGCCAACTTGCTGATGTCCCAAAGAGTCGTCTGAAAAGAGTCCACCCGGGGGATACGGGAACGTCCTTCTAAAGTGGTCCTGTGCCACAAGCAACTAAAGGTCCAAGTTGAATTATAACGGTAGGCTAACTCGCGTAGATGGACGGGACAGACAATAAAGTTGATGCGCTTTGGTTCAGTTGTTCTTTGTATGTTGCGTGTATGTGTAAGCATGCAAATTCCAGTATGTGTGACAAAGTGAGCGTAACAATTAAAGAGCGCAATTTGTACATACATATGTACCTTATGAGTAGCAATTCAAGAATACACAGAGTAAATTTACATATGTACATATGTACCTTAAGAGTAGCAATTCAAGAGTAAACAAAGTAAACTTAAGCTTAAGCGTATTTATAAAAATGTATGCAACTATAAGAGCAATTATTTAAGTTATAATTGAATATATCTAAACAGTAGGAGTTGCAATGAAATGAAATGACTAAACACCGACAATTTAGAAACCTCTATAACCTCTATAATTCTGGGCATCCGCCTTCGCACCCTTTTTGTGAAGTGGAATAATAAAAGAATCCTTCCAGATAAATGGACAAATGAAAAGGTTTAAGAATCGGTTTACAAATGGTTGATGCACTAAACTTAAGCACATACCCAGGAAGTCCATCATGACCGGGAGAATAAGTTGGCGTTGTTTTTGTTAAATCTTTTAAAAGAGAACATTCGGTTATTACAGGGTGTGACGACCCAGCGTCACAAACAATAAAAAGAACATTCCAAAAACACATCGATCTTTTTATTCTCACCACATTCAAAATACGCGCCAAAATCGCACACATTCAAAACGCGCGCCCAAACGGATACGCTGGCCACATTAATATATCGATAGTCAACTACCAGGTCTGGCCACATTAATATATCGATAGTCAACTACCAGGTCTGGCCACACTAACCCGACCGATACTGCGATAGCCGAATACCATCACCACATTAGAGACCCGATAACGAGGTATCGATAGCAGGATTCTCAGTATCGACCGCCCTGGGCACACTCAACGGGGCCTATATAAGCAGAGGCCAGACCCCAGATGAGTCACTTGCGTTCCGACGATCTTCGAGGAAACATCAACCACAAGGAGGAATATCCGGGTAAGTGTTCTGGTAGATAATCTTGGTAGTGGTGGTGGATCCGTAAGAGTGCGGTTTTAAATCGGCTCTACGACCTGGTGAGGATCACTGGCGTCCCGGCGTGGTTTCCCTGAAATCAGCCCAGACCCAGTCGTGATCACTGAGGCGGCCCGGTTTACGTAATTCAGGCCCACCTCAGTGAACTCACCCCAGACGTCACGTCTCCGGCTTCCGACCCGGAAACGAAACGGATGTAGAAACGGCAGGTCGAAACTAACGATGCCCGGCAGGCCGAAACTAACGATGCCCTACATCCCCGAATCCCACTAAAAATCCGAGTAGATCGTTCCCAATCACCCAGAACACGACGAACCCGACGTACACGACGACTAAGCAGTCCATACTCGGCCAGTCGCAGCGCCAGCGTGATCACTCGGCCATCTACAGCGCCGACGCGACCACTCGGCCCATCGGCCACGTCAACGCGATCACTCGGCCATCTGCAGCGCCGACGCGACCACTCGGCCCATCGGCCACGTCAACGCGACCACTCGGCCATCTACAGCGCCAACGCGACCACTCGGCCCATTCGCCACACACGCTCCCGCAGCACCAGATCAGACGGCAAGCAGTTCATCACACACGCTTCCGCAGCATCGGATCACAGACGGCAAGCAGTTCATCACACACGCTTCCGCAGCATCGGATCACAGACGGCAAGCAGTGTCGACTGACATGAACGTCATCGCCCGACAAAACCACACTTAACGATTACTACGAAATACACACCTACATTATAGCTCCATTCATCTGTGTTATTATTGGGGAAAGGAAGGTAAATCGATCTATAGAGGAACTATAAATATCTGTCACGATCCCTGACCACGGCGAGCTATACCGCCTCCCAAAACAGGGTCGTTACAGTGGCGCCCGAGCAGATTAAAGACAAATAGACAGAAACCTCAAACAACACAAAGATCGTTTTACCGCCTTCCTCAACACAGTACAGATAAAATGGCAGACAAACTAACTCGAAGCTGGATCTCCAATTGCAATAAGGCACAACTGGAAAGCTACCTGATGGAATTTGACATCGAGCCAGAAACACTGTGCGAAGACATGCGGAGACAAATGTCGGAGCTCATAAAGAACGGTGACCACAGCGAAAAAACCATCATACGCCTCCAAGAACTAGCGCAAAGACACGCAAGGACCCCATCACCAGCACCCGACGGAGCAGGGAATCAACCGAAAGGCGCTAGTGGGACATCCAACACGGAGAGACACATTAGCGAGAAAACCCCAAACTCGCTACAAATACCAAACATACAAGCGACAAGCAGCGGAAAACCGGTACCCGAACCGAGGAAGACTGACAAAGTGGCCACAATGGGAGTAATACGAAGCTGGGGAGAATTTTATGATGGCAAGGGCGACCCGACAGAATTCATCAGTAGAACGGAAGAGCTGGCAAAGGCCTATGGGATAGAGCTCGACCAAGCAGCAGGAGCTATGGTGATTTTGCTCAGAGACTGTGCCCTGGACTGGTGGCATACTCACCCAATCCCAATGACATCATGGGAAAGCTTCAAGAAAGAATTCCTGGGATACTACAGACCAGCGGACTCCGAAGAGAAAGCAATGGAAAACATAACACGCAGGCACCAGGGTACAAACGAGCCAGCAAAGGACTACGCACGGGAACTCCGGAAAATCATGAGATTCACCACTCTCACGGAAGGGAAAAAGCTAGAGTGGGTCTACCGAAACAGTCGAGTAGAGTTCAAAAAATATGCTAAACGGGGGGAATGCCGAACCCTAGCGGAATACCTACAGTTGGCAGAGGAATTCGAGGCCCTCCAGCTACAGGAACGCCCAACACAGCACACACCGGAAAGCCACTGGACACAACAGCAGCAGACGGGAAATTTCGGGAGACAAACAAGGAACCAATGGAGACCCCAGGAACCCCCACAAGCACTAAACAGAGGAATAACACGGTCATTCAGTATGAATAATAGATGTTCAAGGTGCAAGGAAGAGGGACACAGAGGACAGCAGTGCAACAACACGCCAAGAATGTACTGTTGGATATGCGGACAGGATGGAATACGAACAATCCACTGCTGTCGCCGAAACGAAACGTCGGGAAACGCCAGAGGCTCATGGGATCAGAGCGGGCACCCAGGGCAAACACCTCACCCGCAACATCAATAAACTTCAACGGCCGACGACTACTGGCACAAGTAAATATAGGCAACACAAGAATTCGCGGGGCCATAGACACAGGAGCCACAAGAAGTTTCATCGCCAGGAAGCTGGCCAGCAGCATAGCCAGGCATGGGACAGAAAAGCAAGTAACAGAAGCCATTAGACTAGCGGACGGAACAAACAGAACGGTCACAGAGGCACTGGAAGTACCAATACAACTCGGGAACAAAACAAGCACAACAACGCTGCTAATACTCGAAGAGGTAATCGGCGATCTCCTACTGGGGATAGACTTCTTGGAACAATGCAACGCGACACTACAATGCGGAGGACTCACAGCAAAAATGAACGGGAACAAGAGAAAGAAAAACAGAACAAAAAAGAAGAAGAGTCACGGCATTGGATCACTAGCGACAGGCGATCTAACAGAAGCAGAGGTGCAAGAAACCCTTAAAAAAGAGTTGGAAATGATGCGTCAAGTCAAGGGAGTCAGCCATATTGCCACACATAAGATCTTCATGAAGCACGATCGCCCAATCAAACAAAGGTACTATCCTCGAAACCCGGCCATGCAAGAGATAATAAACAAACAAGTGGACGAGCTTTTGGCTCAAGATCTCATCGAACCCTCGCATTCCGCTTACAGCTCACCAGTAGTACTAGTAGAGAAGAAAAACAAAGAATGGAGACTTTGCATAGACTACAGGCAGCTGAATGAGCACTCAGAACGTGACGCATACCCGGTACCCCGTATGGACCACATACTCAACCAACTACGGGAGGCCAAATATATAAGTACACTAGACTTGAAAAGTGGCTACTGGCAAATACCGATGGATAAAGGGAGCAAACAGTTCAACGCTTTCACCGTACCAGGGCGCGGACTATATCAGTGGAAAGTAATGCCCTTCGGACTACACACTGCACCAGCCACGTTTCAAAGAGCTCTGGACTCAGTCATAGGACCTGAGATGGAACCCTTTGCATTCGCATACCTGGACGATATAGTAGTCATCGGACGTACCAAAAGGGAACACATGGAAAAGCTACAGGAGGTAATGAACCGACTACGCAAAGCAAACCTGAAGATAAATACAGAGAAATGTCATTTCTTCAAGGAAGAGCTAAAGTACCTAGGCCATGTGGTTAGCGCAAGGGGGATACACACGGACCCGGGAAAAATAGCCGCGATCCTAGACATGCCAAGCCCACAGACAACGAAGCAAGTACACAGCTTTCTGGGAGTAGCGTCGTGGTACAGAAGATTCGTTCCAAACTTCACGGAACTGGCACAACCACTATATAACTTAGTCAAAAAAGACACAAAGTTTAAATGGAGCGAGGACGCAGAACAGGCATCGCAACTCCTAAAAAAAGCACTAACGGAAGCACCAGTTCTGGCCTGCCCGGATTTTGGGAAAACTTTCCTACTTCAGACGGACGCCAGCAACTGCGGATTAGGAGCAGTACTAACTCAAGAAGACGAAAACGGCGAGCACGTGATATCGTACGCCAGTCGGAAACTCACAAAGACAGAGCAGAACTACTCAGCAACCGAAAAGGAGTGCCTGGCAATCCACTGGGGCATCCAGAAGATGAGGATGTACTTAGAAGGTTACCACTTCATAGTCATCACAGACCATCAGGCGCTAAAGTGGCTTAACTCGATAGAGAGCCCATCAGGACGGATTGCCAGATGGGCGTTGGCAATGCAGCCATACTCGTTCGAGATTCGCTACCGCAGAGGAAAACTCAATGTCGTTGCGGACGCGTTGTCCAGAATGCCAGAAGAAGAAGCCCACGGAGCGGAAGTCGAAGAAGACCTCTGGATTAAACGGAAAATCATAGACTTGGAAAAAAACCCCGAAACATGGCCAGATTATGCGATGATCAACGGAAAATTATACAGACATATACCGTCATGGGCCACAGACGAGGACATTCAGCCGTGGAAACTATGCGTGGCTAGAAAACAACGGGAACGAGTACTGCGAGAAAACCACAGCGAAGCAACAGCAGGCCACCTAGGGGTGAGAAAAACAAAACACCGGATAATGGCACAATACTACTGGCAAGGAATGCACAGAGATATACAGCAGCATGTAAGAAGCTGCGAAACGTGCCAACGCTACAAAACATCTCAACAACAAGCAGCAGGAAAGATGTTGTCAGAAATAGCAAAAGCACCCTGGGAAACGCTTTGCATAGACTTCGTGGGCCCACTACCGAGATCCAGCCACGGCAACAACATGTTGCTAGTGATGTTCGACAGGTTTACAAAATGGGTAGAAATTGCAGCCGTCCGGAAGGCAACAACGGATGTCGTATTAAAGGTACTAAGGGAACAAGTCATATCACGATTCGGAACACCAAAAAAGATAATCTCGGACAATGGGGTGCAGTTTACTAGCAACAAGTTCAAGACACAACTACAGAAATGGGGAATTGATCACCAGCTGACAGCCCCATACACCCCTCAAGAAAACCCAGCAGAAAGGGCAAACCGGACGATTAAAACAATGATAGCACAGTTCTCGGGAACAGAACACACAAGATGGGACGACTGGCTACCCGAAATATCGCTGGCAATCAACAGTAGCAGGTCAGAATCAACAGGATATAGCCCGGCATACCTGCTTTACGGACGGGAAATGAGACTACCAGGAAGCCTATTTGCAGAAAACACACAAGGATCAGGAATCGTGGAGGAGACAGTACATACACGATGGGAGCGTATCATGGAAACGAGGAAGCTAGCACACCTAAACATGGGAAAAGCGGCACAAGACCAAGCTAGATCGTACAACCTCCGGAAAAGGGACTGGAGACCCAAAATAGGAGACTTAGTATGGGAAAGACAACACCCCTTGTCAAAAGCAGCAACTGGATTCGCGGCAAAGCTAGCTCCGAAATACGAAGGCCCATTCAAAGTCACAGGTTTCATATCTGCGGTAATTGCAACAATAAAACACACGGTGACCGGGAAGACGCACAGAACCTACGTAAATGAACTGAAACCCCATGTAGAAACCCTCGACTAACAAGCACGCACAACTTCACAAAACCAACTAATTAAAAAACCATTCGCCCGTGTTTCAGAATGGACAAAAAGTTAAAAAACTCACTAACCAAGTACAGGGAGAACCTGCAAAGGCGGACACGTGCACGCCAACACCATCGAGACACCAGCATCGTAAGCGGGGGGGGGGGGGGGGGGGGGGGTGTGACGACCCAGCGTCACAAACAATAAAAAGAACATTCCAAAAACACATCGATCTTTTTATTCTCACCACATTCAAAATACGCGCCAAAAACGCACACATTCAAAACGCGCGCCCAAACGGATACGCTGGCCACATTAATATATCGATAGTCAACTACCAGGTCTGGCCACATTAATATATCGATAGTCAACTACCAGGTCTGGCCACACTAACCCGACCGATACTGCGATAGCCGAATACCATCACCACATTAGAGACCCGATAACGAGGTATCGATAGCATGATTCTCAGTATCGACCGCCCTGGGCACACTCAACGGGGCCTATATAAGCAGAGGCCAGACCCCAGATGAGTCACTTGCGTTCCGACGATCTTCGAGGAAACATCAACCACAAGGAGGAATATCCGGGTAAGTGTTCTGGTAGATAATCTTGGTAGTGGTGGTGGATCCGTAAGAGTGCGGTTTTAAATCGGCTCTACGACCTGGTGAGGATCACTGGCGTCCCGGCGTGGTTTCCCTGAAATCAGCCCAGACCCAGTCGTGATCACTGAGGCGGCCCGGTTTACGTAATTCAGGCCCACCTCAGTGAGTTCCCCCAGACGTCACGTCTCCGGCTTCCGACCCGGAAACGAAACGGATGTAGAAACGGCAGGTCGAAACTAACGATGCCCGGCAGGCCGAAACTAACGATGCCCTACATCCCCGAATCCCACTAAAAATCCGAGTAGATCGTTCCCAATCACCCAGAACACGACGAACCCGACGTACACGACGACTAAGCAGTCCATACTCGGCCAGTCGCAGCGCCAGCGTGATCACTCGGCCATCTACAGCGCCGACGCGACCACTCGGCCCATCGGCCACGTCAACGCGATCACTCGGCCATCTGCAGCGCCGACGCGACCACTCGGCCCATCGGCCACGTCAACGCGACCACTCGGCCATCTACAGCGCCAACGCGACCACTCGGCCCATTCGCCACACACGCTCCCGCAGCACCAGATCAGACGGCAAGCAGTTCATCACACACGCTTCCGCAGCATCGGATCACAGACGGCAAGCAGTTCATCACACACGCTTCCGCAGCATCGGATCACAGACGGCAAGCAGTTCATCACACACGCTCCCGCAGCATCGGATCACAGACGGCAAGCAGTTCATCACACACGCTTCCGCAGCATCGGATCACAGACGGCAAGCAGTTCATCACACACGCTTCCGCAGCATCGGATCACAGACGGCAAGCAGTTCATCACACACGCTTCCGCAGCATCGGATCACAGACGGCAAGCAGTTCATCACACACGCTTCCGCAGTATCGGATCACCGACGGCAAGCAGTTCATCACACGCGCTTCCACAGCACCGGACCAACGGCGGCAAGCAGTTCATCACACAGCTTCAGCAGCATCGGACCCCGACAGCAAGCAGTGTCGACTGACATGAACGTCATCGCCCGACAAAACCACACTTAACGATTACTACGAAATACACACCTACATTATAGCTCCATTCATCTGTGTTATTATTGGGGAAAGGAAGGTAAATCGATCTATAGAGGAACTATAAATATCTGTCACGAACCCTGACCACGGCGAGCTATACCGCCTCCCAAAACAGGGTCGTTACAAGGGGAAAAAATACAATTTGCCCTATTCAAGGGATTAGGGTAGTTAGAATTTTACCAAGAAGACGAGCTAAAAGTAGTTTCGAAAAAGTCTGCAAATAAATCAGCAATTTCTGAATAAGTCGATCGCTCCATTGAGTTTAAACGAACCAATGAAGGCAAAGTCGATGACTTACGCTTAGCGTTAACAAAGTTATAAAACTGCTTCGGATCATGTGACAATTCAAATTTACAACGATTTAAATACATGGAATAGCAAAGACTGTTAAGAACGTTAAAAACAGATCGAGCCACCACATATTTCTAAAAGTCGTATGGCTTACCCGATTTGTTATACTTTTTGTAAGTGTTGGATTTAAGATTTTGAAATCTTTGAGGCTCATTTGTGTACCAGGAGGGCCTGTTCGCCTTTGGAGGAAGCCTATCAGGAACGCATTCATTAAAAAAAAAATCATTAAGCTAAGTTTATTATAGTCACATGTACGCAAGCATCTAATTATAGTCGGAGAAATTAAAGGAGAGAGGGAATCGAGGTAGGGAAAGCAAATTGTCAATTCCATTGTTGGATGGTATCGGTCTTCTGGCACCACAAGAGGGTCAATTCTAGATACCGTGACTTCAGACGGCTCTGAAACAAACACAAGATCTAATTGTCTATTTAATGAATTTCGTATAAATCTAACTTGCTGTAACGATAATTCTATAAGGCTATCCACAAAGTCATGGGCGGATAAAGGTATAGCGACAAGTGAGTCAGTAGGAGGGGACCAAGAAATATCCGGGAGATTAAAGCCTATTAACTTGGATTTCAAGTTACTTGAGTGGTAGGACTCAGAGCGCTATTTCTAAAATGATCTACGTGACCTCTGGTGACTTAAGGTAGTCATTAAGGCCCTTTGCTGTTTACTTTGTCTATTAACGATCTTCCCTCTATCGTAGCACATTCTCGTGTACTAATCGACATATCAAGACAGAAGAGAGTGAGTGTAGACGTGTTTTAATTACCTCCTGAGTTTTTCCAACTAGAAAGCCTTAAACAGCCCTGAAAAGGTAAACAAAGTGGGCAGCGTGATCCCCATAGGAGGCGGTACGTACCAGGGTGGGTCTGTGCGCGGAGTGCATCACATCATAGCGCTTAGACAATTAAAACTGGTGCTCCACCGAGGGTCGAGGAGAGAGGGGTCACCAAGACTCTGTTTTCTCCCGCACTCTTCCCACTGGGAAAACAAAAACAAAGTTTTTCCGCGGGCGATCGCGCGTTTCCCCTTTTTTTGGCAACTGGACAAACAGCTGATCACTCCGATAGTGCTGGAAAGCGCCCAAACCATAGCCAGAATTGGTAACTGAAACCAGCCGCTGCTAGCAGCTAGGAAATTGCATACCTCTAGGCTGAGCTCAAAGAAGATATTCAACTCGTAGCAGTCAGCTTCTGAAAGGGTTGAAGCGAAGAGTTCAAAAACGAAGGCCGAACTCCTTCACTAGTCCAGATAGGGGAACTAGGGGCAGCAAGTCAAGGATCCGACAAATCCCAACCCCCCCGCCTAGGCGGTGCCTCAGAAAACGGGGCTCTGGGGACCGAAAAGGGGCGGTATAACCCCCATCGTCAGAAAGTCTAGGAGAAATCTGAGACCAGCGAGGGAACCCCTGTCGCGGACGTTGAATGACCAATGGCCCAGGCAAACCCCTTCGCAAAAAGCTCAGCGACCACCAGATCGCCAACGCAGCGGGCTCAGCATAATGTTGAACAGCAGCCAGAACAAACTGAGACAATGCGCGATCTCCTAACAGAGCTGGTAGAGCTGCATAAAACGGCAGTGGCCTCCATCAAGCAGGAGGAAGCCATAGAAAAGGAGGGCAGGGAAAGTGCCACACAAACCACACCGATAGCCGAACAGCGCGACAACAAGCCGTGGGGCAAAGAAAGGATAATAGCGACACCGAAAAGGGCAAGAGAGCCAGCAGCAGGCCAAAAATGTACGCCACCAACGAAGAGGATACATCGGGAATGGCTACAAGAGAAGCGACAAGAAGATTTCCATCAAGTAGCTGACAGAATCTTTAATGGAAAGTCGACAAGGCAGCTCAGGGCCAGACCAGACGCCATCGTGGTTGCAAGAGTCGGGGAGATTACCTACGCGGAACTTCTCAAGGCCGTTAAAGGAGACTCCACGCTAAAACATGTCAGTGGGGACGTACAGACCATCCGGAAGACGGCCAAGGGAGATCTCCTGCTGCAACTAAAGAAGTCTCCAGACCACAGCGCAGAGGAAGTTAAAAAGGCGGTCGGAAACGCTCTCGAAGGTAGAGCAGTTGTAAGGGCCCTGACCGAGCAAACTAGACTTGAGGTCATGGACTTAGATGAAGTCACAACCAAGGAGGAGATAGTGGAGGCGCTAAATAGCAAGCTAGGCGATACCCCTCTCTCTGAGGAGGCCGTGAAATCGCTGAGAGCCACTAGAAACGGCCTGCAGATAGCCACACTATTGCTGCCAACACCCACAGCAAACAAGTTAGTAAACTTTGGGAAAATAAGGATTGGATGGGTGATCTGCCGGATTAAACCCATTCTTTCGCCAAAACGCTGCTATAAGTGTCTCAGGTTCGGCCATATCTCGTCGAACTGCGCAGAAAAAACGGACCTACGCGGAGCATGCTTCAAGTGTGGTGGAAAAAACCACGAGGCCAGAAGCTGCAATAGGGACCCACATTGCCTACTCTGCGCGCAGAAAAAAGATCTCCCAACGAACCACGCGTCTGGGAGCTTTAAATGCCCAGCGTATGTCGAGGCGGTAAAAGCACTACAAAGATGTTAAGGGTCATGCAGCTAAACCTTAACCACTGCAGGGTGGCCCAGGACCTTCTCACCCAAACAATTTCCGAGCTCAAAATTGACCTGGCAATTCTGAGCGATCCCTACAAAGCAATTAGATCCAACACGTGGGTCAAGGATCAAATGGGAAAAGCAGCAATCTGGACATGTGGGCAACCGGCCCAACATCTAGCTTGCGTAAAGGCATCAAAAGGCTACGTAAGGGCGAAGCTAAAAGACCTTTGGGAGGAAGAGTAGTCACTGAGACGTTCGCATCGCTGGACGTAGTCCTACAAAACACGGGCTCCACCCCTACATTTAGGAGAGCGGGAGCGCAGTCCATAATCGACCTCACCTACGTAAGCGCATGCTTGGCGGCGACGGCGACATGGGAGATTAGTGAGATCTACACGGCGAGCGACCATAGTGCAATTATAAGCACCATCAGCACGCGAAGAACAGCCGCACCGACAATTACTCGAGGACACTACAAAGAAAATACGCTCGACATACCAGCATTTAGAGCGGCCCTGGTTGGGACGGAATTAGCGGACAACGAACGGGCATTGATGGAAAAGGTCAAAGAAGCCTGCGACGCCAGCATGCAGCGCAGTAAAAGCTTCAAGGGGCGCAAGCCAGTCTACTGGTGGAACCAAGCGATTGAGAAGGCACGCCGCGAATGCATAAGCGCTAGGAGAGTCTACCACAGGGCCCGCGGAACCGAAGACTTCCATATACTTAGGGAGGTTTTCACCCAAAAGAGGAAGATCCTAAAGCGGGAAATAAAATGCAGCAAAAAGCAGTGCTTCCTGCAACTTTGCGATGAAGCAGAAAACGACCTGTGGGGAAAGGCCTACAAGGTGGTCATGAAAAAAACCAACGCCGTTAAAAACGTGACCCCAACTGACTCTGAGAAACTGGAAGTGATTATAAGGCACCTATTCCCAGCGCAGGAAACGAGGCAAGCGGAAGTGCTCGCTGTCCCGGACCATCAGATACCGCCGGTGACCCTACAGGAGTTGGACAGCATAGCCCAGAAGGTACCAAACAACAAGGCACCAGGGCCAGATGGGATCCCAAACCGGGCACTCAAACTGGCCATCAGCATGTACCCGAGCACCTTTGCCAGTGCATACACTAAGTGCCTGGCCCAAGCCCGCTTCCCAGAACGGTGGAAACAGCAAAAGCTGGTGCTTATACCAAAGCCAGGAAAAGATACGGAAGAACCGTCGGCATATAGGCCCATTTGCCTTCTAGACACGGCCGGCAAAATACTAGAAAGCATTGTCAGTGCAAGACTCGGAAAAGCAATTGAGGCTGCCGGAGGGCTCTCAGAAAGTCAGTATGGCTTTAGAAAGGCCCGCTCAACCCTAGATGCACTGGAAGCCGTGGACCGCATAGCCAGGCAGGCGTTTGGTGGCAACTCTGGACATCAAAAACGCCTTCAACTCTGCATTCTGGAGCAAAATAACGGCCGCACTCGGGATGTTGAACACCCCAAAGTACCTGCAGGCGATCGTTAGCGACTACCTGAGCGACAGGTGGCTCCACTACGATACGGACGAAGGACCTCAACGCTACAAAATCACAGGAGGAGTGCCACAAGGGTCTGTCCTAGGCCCATTATTGTGGAACACCATGTATGATGGTATCCTGCGACTAAACTTCCAGCATGGCGTGAACGTTGTTGGATTCGCGGATGACGTCGCGGTCATAGTGGTAAAAAAGTCGATAGCCAAGGTAGAAAGATCTACAAACGCAGCCATCAGCAGGATAAGTGAGTGGCTACAAATCGCGGGACTTGAACTGGCTGAGCAGAAAACCGAGGCGGTACTCATCAGCAGCAGAAAAAAGGTAGAAACGGCACGAATCACTGTGGGCGGAGCCCAAGTGGAGACGAAAAGGGCTATAAAATACCTAGGAGTCATGCTGGACACCAGGCTGTCCTACAGGGAGCACCTGCAGGCGACTCATAAGAAGGCACGCGGAGTTACGATGGCAGTGTCCCGAATGATGCTTAACCATAGAGGCCCAAAATCCACGAGCCGGAAGCTACTATTTAACGTAGCAAAGTCATCCATCATGTATGCGGCACCAATATGGGCCAAAGCGACAACAAAAAAGAGCTACACAAAGGGAATAGAGTCGGACTACAGAATAGGAGCCCTCAGGATAGCCTCCGCCTTCCGCACGGTCTCTACTGAGGCCATTTTGGTCATCAGTGGAATAACACCAGTCGAGCTCGCAGTTGTGGAGGCCAAGGAGAACTTCTAAGCGAGAAAAGTAGCCGACACGCAGGCGGACTTCCGCTTGGCAAAACTAAGGTCAAGAACCAAGTCCCTTGAAAACTGGCAGCAAAGATGGGATAGGGCAGGAACCGGCCGGTGGACGCACCGACTCATCCCCAATATAGCAGCTTGGGTAAACAGAACACACGGCGAACTAACGTTCCATCTGACGCAGGTGCTGAGCGGACATGGATGCTTTAAGGAGTATCTACATCGATTTGGCCACGAGACAAGCCCAATCTGCGAGGCATGCGGAGCACTGAAAAACTGCCGAACACGCACTAACCAATTGCGTCAGGTTCGGAGAAGAACGCCTAAGAGCCGAACAAACCCTGGGGACCCCGATCACAGTGGAGGGACTGGTACCTAGTATGCTGGAGAGTCAGGATAACTGGACAGCTGTATGCAGCCTGGCTGCGGAAGTCACGACGGAACTGAGGCGGCTAGAACGCATAAGGAACGTGAGGCCCTAAACAGACCAGCCAGCCTTGCGAAGCAATGCTTCACGGCAGTCCCGCAAGTCTGGATATCATATGTATATTTATTTTTGCCTATGTATGTAATTTATGAATAAAAAAAAAAAAAAATAAAAATGTACGCTGATGATGTAAAGCTTTGTTTATCATATAAAGACATAGGGTCAGGTTTCAACTTACAGTCAGATATTGATTGTTTTCAGGGATGGTGTGAGTACAACCTTTTAAATTTGAACTGCCTTAAATGCAACGTTATGACTCCTTATAGGGATACTCCTACGTTTATTACTTATTCTCTTCAAAATAACGATTTAGGTGCTCTTCTCGACCCAAAACTTAAATTTGACTGCCACATAATGGCCACTGTCAATAAAGCTTTAAGTGTTCTTGGGTTTATAAAGCGTTGGTCAAAAGAATTTGATGACCCTTATACAACCAGATTATTATTTACCTGCCCTGTCCGTCCTATTTTGGAATATTGTTCATCAGTTTGGAGTCCACAATATCAAGTGCACATTGACCGTATTGAGTCGGTACAAAAAAAATGTCTTCTTTTTGCCATTCGTAGTTTGAACTGGAATCAAAACTTAAGGCTTCCTTCCTACCAGAGTAGATTGCTTTTTACCTACACTTGAAAACCGTAGAATAATACTTGGTACTATTCTTATGCAAAATCATATAAGTGGTGATATTGATTTTGTAGAACTTGTAAGCCGCCTAACTTTTAATGTTCCCGTTTGACTAACACGAAATTACCATCCTCTTAATTTACCAAGATGTACATCAAACCCTTTCGCGTTCTATGTAATAATTATAACAACCTTTATCATTAAATTTGCATTTCAACTTCTATCCTGGTATTTAAAACTAATATTTTAACTGATTTGCTTCACACCTAATTGCATCTTTATTATAATTTATGTGTCCCGTCTCTATTTGTTTCATGTGTTTTCCTCGCGAACTCGCATTTTTGCCCAAATTGATTAAGGGTGCCGCCCGTAACAAGCACGTGCTTGGTATCGTTGGGCCACTTGTTTGTACTGCTCGTTAGTGCATCAACGTCCATCATATAAGGGCTATTCAGTTCAAAGTTTTAAAGAAAATCGTTAAAGCCGTTTTTGAGAAAAATACAAAAAAGCAAAAAATAAAGCCTAAAAAAAATTTGTTTTGTGCAAATTTTTTTACTATTACATTTACACAAATTACATTAAGGATGCGTTTGTAGCATTTCAAATACCTTTAAAACTAGGTACAGCACAAGTCTGTAGCTTCAGTACTTCAGAAGTTATTTTCAGGACTTTAAAACCATGTTTTGGGACAGACAGACAAACTGACCAACAGAATTAAATTTTAATTTTGGAAAGAAGAAGAAAATCTTGTTTTCGGAATAACTTTTGAACGGAGCGTCGGATTCTCTGATATGACCCCTCATATTAAGCGCATTTTCAATAAGAATACATCGACCGTAGTGGAGGAGCCAATTATCCCCACCAGCCCCAACAGATCCAAATTTTTCACTTTCACCGCACTCTCACCCAAACCAATTGAAATTGAGTCTTGGTATGCAATCCTGTTAGTTTTTGCTACCTGTCGATTGGTGTATCACCCATTATCATCACAGCAGATTTTAATTTCTTCCTTTATATATAGTAGTCGCCTTCGCACACTCTCCTGGTGCGCTATGTCACTACATAGACTCCCGTCCATAGTGATTCAACAGGGTAATTAACCGCATTATCAACATCAGGGACAGAGTCGACCGATTTATAGGATACTTCTAAATCTTCAAATGAGTTAAGCAATAATTTATTGATACCGGTTGCTCTTTAATTTTTCGTTGTCAAAATGGAGCGCTCAGATAGCCAATCTAAGCTTTTACATGATATGTTAAAAACAAAGAACACTTTTTTGGCTTGTGCCTAGCGCACTTTAAATTTCTGGAGGGGGTCATACAATTTTAATTTTTGCTCAAATAGGTCGTAAAAAGGGGGATATTCGATCACAGTAAAATTTCAAAGTTCCTGGTTTTAAAATGAATTCAAAAAAATGATCAAAATATGTACTAAAGAGAGTTTTTTAACCAAAATTAAAATCATTATTGTGAATTTAAGCTCTACCCTCTTGACACGCCACTGTCAATCTAATCCTCTGGCTTGTTTCTCTCTCTCTTTAGGCAAGCTCTCTCAGAGAGATCAGAGAGTGCGCTTGATCGTCCCCATTTTTTATACTTGCTACTGTCCTAACGCTAATTATCATTACACCCTTCTCACTCCCAATAAAACGAATTGTGGCAAAGATGAGGAAGTGTATTTTTTTGTATAGCCCTCTTCTGATACTTGCGATCTCATTGTTGTCAAATCAAATTCATATAATTTTTTGAGATTCTTTAAAAATAAATAATAAATGAATGTGATTCTTTTGAAAGTCGCGAATTTTTGTACTTGCTATCAGTTACAATCTTATCAATGCAATTTTATTGAGCGCTCAATATATTTGTTTGTAAATTGGATGTTTTTTTTTTTAATTTCTTGTTTTTAATGAAATGAAAATTTTTGTACAAACACAAAAAGATTGGCATTCCATACAAAAGTAGCGAAGTAACTTATTTTTCCCGGTACCGCCTTTGATCGATAGTTATTAATTTTAAACTCAACAAATAACTTAGAAAGATTTTGCAATGGCTGAAAAGAATTTAATCATTATACCCTTGCAGTCAGTTGTTTGCAACGCAGTAAAGTAGGCGTATTCGACCACATAAAGTATATATATTCTTGATCAGCACCAATGGCCGAGTCCATCTAGCCATGTCCGTCTGTCCGATTCTATGCGAACTAATCTCTCAGTTTTAAAGCTATCCCGATGAAATTATACCAAAAGTCTTCTTTCTATTGCAGGTAGTAATATGTCGGAACGAGCCGGATCGGACCGCTATATCTTATGGCTCCCATAGGAATAATCTCAAAAAATATATAAAAATACATTCTAACTTTGTAGGAAGTAGGCGTTTAAATTTGTGACAATTTAATATCAATATTTTTAATAGGCAATAATATATTTGGAATCCCAGGAACAGCACCGATCGAGTGATTACTAAACTTTGGGTACTTATTATAACTGCAAGGGTATATAAACTTTGGTTTGCAGAAGTTAACTTCCTTTCTTGTTTTTATATATTTTTTGAGATTATCCATCGCCGAGTGCTACAGCATTTTTTCCACAGCTTGCCTTCAATCGACGAACATTTGCGACTTTCCACCTAATCATAATTCGTTTGACTTTCTGTACGATTTGTCTAAAATCCAAATCCGATTTAATCCGACAACGGCAGTTAGTAAATTACAATTTCAATTCCGTATTTTATGTCTTCGGCCTTATTGCCTATTCTGCAATTCTTTTTCATGTGTATTTATGTACAAAATTCATATTCGCATTTGGCCGTACATCCATTAAAAATACATCCAACATCAAATCGATGGAATTAAAAATCCAATTCCAAATCCAAATTAAAGTGCGCGAAACGTGTGAAAATAAATTAATTTCAAGACTAAATTCAAATTAATTTCACACAAAAAAAGGAACACCAAAATTAAGTGTTCCGCCATTTTCGGCCAACAAAATTTTTTGAAATTGATTTTTTATTGTACATCCGCTGCAAAAATATTTGCATATGTAGGTAGGTAGGTAGAAGTGGTGAGGTCCTCTCTGAGGACCTCCAAGTAGAGCTGAGCTCCGTTTTGATCCACACCACCTAAATTGTTGTGTCCGCGTTCTCTTCAGTACCAGCCTGCGTCATTTAGAAAACCTAGGATTGCAGTTATCATCTGCTTTCCTATTTCTCCCAATGATTCCAGCTGATACGCCCCGAAGTATCTCGCCCTGATAAGGTTTAGTGCTGGGCAATGACACATCATGTGCTCATCATCATGTGAATCTGTTTCTTTGCAGCTTCTGCAATTAGCGTTGTACGGAAGCCCCATCTTCATGGCTTGCGTGCCAATGGCCTATGATGAGTGCCGTGATCCTTCTAGTATCCCTTTTACTTTTGGCTATTAGCTCTCGAGTTCTCTTGCCATTGACGGTTGGCCATCAGAAATTTGATCTACTGAGACCCTGCTTTTCCGACCAACTTTTACTAGCTTGTGTTTTGTAGTGTTCGTGAATCCTTGCTTGGACTGTATTTAGGGATTCAGGTAGACTAGTTGTATAGGAGTTGTCTGCCGACCCCATTCGTGCAAGTTCATCCGCCTTTTCGTTTCCTGGTATATCATTGTGCCCTGGCACCCATGTCATCTGTACATGGTTGTTTGTTGCTAGTATGTTAAGAGCCGACTTACAATCGGTTACTAGTATCGAATTGGTTCTTGCTGCTGCGAGAGATTTGATAGCCGCTTGACTATCAGAGTATATCCTTACTTTGGTATTCCTGAGGCATTGCAGAATCGAAAGCTTGGCTGCTTCTAAAATAGCAAGTACCTCAGCCTGAAAAACTTTCACTGATTCTGGGAGGTGGAATTTCGATTCTATCCCCCAGCTTTCAGCTAAAATTCCAGCCCCTACACCACAGTCTTGGAGCCGTCAGTGTAGAGTGGTACCTCATCTTGTCCGGTTATTCTGTCATTCTCCCAGTCTGCCCTCGATGAAGAGGTAGTCGTGAAACCGTTTCCAAATCGTATCTCCGCTGTCATATAATCCGTTTTGTTCTTTGCCAGATAGTTGCTGTCCTCTAAGATACGGCAGTGCCCTGTGTGGTAGCCTTTCCAGCATTTACTTGCCTTCAATCTGGCCGGACTCTGCGCTGCCGTATCCTTTATGAAAAGTTCTATGGGCATTATATCCAGAATAGTGTTCAACGCGGCAGCCGGGCATGATCTTAATGCCCCTGTAGCTCCTGCGCAACCTGATCTCTGTATTCTTGTCAGCTTGGTAATATTGTATGCTCTTGTCAGGGCTGGCCAATAGACTAGTGCCCCGTATGTGCACCGTGATGTTCAGTTTCCACCACAGCTTCGGGTCTAGTATCACTCCTAGGTACTTAGCTTTACCCGATAGCTCGAGTTCGGTTCCAACTATTTTTGGTTTACTGTATGTTGGGATCTATGTTCTTCGCGTGACCGAGTTCGGTTTTACTCGGGTTTATACCTAGTCCGCAGGTTTTTGCCCATTCATTGAGTCGGGTAAGAGCCCCGTCATTATACTACTAATGACAACTGGGAATGGTCCTGATACTAGCAACACTACGTCGTCTGCGTAGGCTTCTACTTTTACTCCTCCGCTATTGAGTTCTCTCAATATGTCGTTCATGTTAATAAGCCAGAGCAGTGACGATAGAACCCCGCCCTGAGGTGTGCCTCTCCTCACAAAGCGTGTGAGGTAAGTGCCACTCAGTTCGGCTGTTATCGTCCTGCTCGTGAGCATAACTCCGATCCAAGCTCTGATGTCTCCTTCAATGCCGATCTATATCTAAGAAGGTGGCCATCGTATATTGATTAAAGTGTAGCGATTTTTCTATGTGGCAGATTACTTCGCCGTTTCTGTCGATCTGCCCTTTCGGTACGCATGGTGGGCGTCCGATAGATTCTGCTTCTCGGTGTTTTCCCGGATATGAATATCGATCATTCGTTCCAGCGTTTTTATTAGGAAGGAGGTAAGGCTGTTCGGCCTGTAATCCTTTGCTAGGATATGACCTCTTCTTCCTGGTTTTGGAATAAATACTACTTTGGCTTCCTTCCATAGAAGCGGTATGTGTGTTAGTCTGATGCAAGCCATGTGAATGGCTTGCAGCCACCTACTGGTGCTGACCTGTGTTGCTTGAAGCATTGCCGGGAAAATGCCGTCTGGCCCCGGACTCTTGTATTGTATCCCTT
Source organism: Drosophila pseudotakahashii (assembly GCA_035046095.1). Classification (NCBI taxonomy): domain Eukaryota; kingdom Metazoa; phylum Arthropoda; class Insecta; order Diptera; family Drosophilidae; genus Drosophila; species Drosophila pseudotakahashii. The sequence goes on along the minus strand of JAWNOE010000222.1, from coordinate 221,442 downwards.
GTGTGTGTTGGTTGATGAGCCCTCTGACCTTCAGTAGGTGCTGGCTTTTCTCGAAGGTTGCCTGGAAAGTGTGTATCCACTAGTGTCTCTATGGATTCTTCCACTGTTGTAGTCGCTGATCCGTCTTGTTTGTGTAATTGAGTTGGGCTGTTATACCCATTAGCAAGGACCTTGCTTAGTCTAGCCGTGTCTTTTATACCTTCGAGCGATTCGCAGTAAGTCCTCCAAGAGTCTTTCTTGGCTGCGCATATCGCTTTTTTGTATGCTTTTTGTAATCTAAATGTCGATTTTAGTAAGAATCAGTATGCTCATCTATACGAAATGTACACAAGATTTCAAGCTAGTTACTATAACTATGAATCACACAATTTGACACCAAATGAATTTAAATTGAAAGCCCCTATCATTGATATTTCATATCAAAACGAATCGGTGAAAACTGGACCTATTGATGTGAGAATTTCAACAGAACTGAGGATACCAAGTCAAGAAAATACCCAAGCTTATTGCATCCTCATACATGATCGTTTAGTTGAGTATAACCCTTTAAACGGTTTTTTTTAAAGTGCTCTATGTGTGTTGTACATGTTACATGTTAACTGCGTTTTTCTCGAAACCACGTTTTGAAAATCCGTGTTCATCGGCATTTTTAAACGGATCAACCGATCGTTCTTAAACTTATCGCTTACCCGAGCCCGAGCCTTGGGAAACATTTTTTTTTATTATTTTTTAACTTGAAATATTTTTTTGTAAACCCAAAAGTCAAATTTTTTAGATGAAAAACGCATTTTTTACTTTGAAAGACTAAAAAAATACTTAAAAATAAAAAATTTAAAAACGGGCTTCCCGGTGGACGGTTTTTTTTTTTAATTCTTAAGCGAAATGTAAAAACAAAATGAAATCCGATCATTGTTGGCGGAGGTACATAGTGTTCCAGTAATCGCTTTGCCACCGATATATTAGCCGATAGTATCGGCTATGAAAATTTGTGGATGTTATTTAAATGACACTTAATAATCTACAAAAGGTTTGAATTAAATCCATCTAACCAGTTTTTATTGAAAAAATCGCAAAGTTAGTTGATTTTTTGATGCCCCCATCGTCGGGATAGAGCCAGAAAATTAATTTCAATATAGATTGAAACATGTTCAGAATACCAAAATAAATGAATAAAAATATCGTGATATCAAAACCTATTATGGCACATGTTCGACCTGCTGTGAGGACCACCATTTTATCAATGAACGCGCGCCTTGAAGCTTTTATTGCGGTCGGGTTCTGGATCAGGCGTGGGAAAGACAAAGCCATTTGTGGAAATGAGGGAATCTTAAAATCTATTTAACCGTTTAAGGTTCTGGGGCGGAAAGAAAAGCCATTAATATGCAATTTGGCCCAGAACCCGCAATATATAACTACAAAAGTGTTTAAAGTAATGAAATATATCTACTGGATAAGGAAGGCGGGTGCTGTCAAATGCAAATTGTCCCAGAACTCACAAAATATATATATTCACTATAGTATGTGCTAGGGCTGACTTTGGGCCTTTATTCGTTTTTAAGATATATAAAAAAAAGCAAGCACGCGACACTAATAGAAGTGACTTCTTTGACTACCAGCTTTACTTTCAATTGTAGCGAAACGTAAAGAAATATTTTAATGCAGTTAAGTTTATAGTGTTCCTTATTCTTTCTTTTGAATTAATTCAATCGCTAAAGTTGCTTCATGTACAGAAAACAAACTCTTCCTTTAAAAAAAAATCTGAGCTCGGACAGTTAATATAAACGTGTTTAATTTATAAACAAGCCAAATATTACCATCAGTCCAGCAAACAATAACAAAGCGTCTGCTTTGTCACAGCAAGTATTGTGATGTTCTTTTTATTCTTCAGCTCTCCTGTTTTACTACTCTCGGAGCTGCCGGTCCGTTAACACTCTAACGGCACTTTTTGCCGCTCTCCGCTTTGAGCGTGTCGCCTAAATCAACCGATCAGTGCATGTCCTCTTGCTAATTTAATTTAATTTGGATTTCTTTGGACCTGCTCCGCGTTCCGTGAGATTACGGACGAGATGCTTTCCTTCATGCGGTAAACACGGACTGGCTTCATGGAGATCAAAAAGCTGTTTCACGAGAAGCTGATAGCCGTTGAGTCCCAGTTTAATGGGCTAAAAATAATTAAGGAAACTTCAACAAAAATTTATTCTCCTCAAACTGGCCATTTAATGAACCATCTTACTCCTACTTATCCACCCTCATCCATGAGGGATCCTGGCTCCTCCAATAGCTCACTAATGTACGTTTCATTAGTTTCTGCTAACGCCAGTGAAATCGATAATAATGCGTATCCTCGAATATCCTGGTGCCCCCACTGCCGAGTCCCTTTATATTGCGCCCTACCATGGAATCCACCATGTCTCCTACTAGATTGGCAATTCCTGCTCCAATGCTCTATTTTTAAACTCCTAAGTCTATTTGTCCAGACCTGGCCCCTGGCTCTCATCCTGAGCCTGATCCTGGTGCCATAACAATCAACCTTCCACATTCCGCCAACGCGGTACCGCCGGTATCCTCCGTTATAACGGTACCGCCAGTATCATCTGGCCAATTAACTTCGGTTGTACATAAAAACTGAACAACTCCTGATGTACGACCATTAAACTTAACCGGTGCTAATGCCGGCGTTTATGATGGAAGATTTTTAGATCTTATATTTGTGTCTGACCTTTGTGAAGCCATTGTCACACGTACCACTCCATTGACCACTCCTGAGGAATTTCATCATCCTACACTCCAACTATCCATTAGTGGCATTTCTCGAGTACCTAATACCATCGAGGCCCCATTGCGGACTCGTTGTTTTCGGCATGTCAATTATTTGCAAATGTCGACATCCCTATCTTCTTGTCTTGTCTTGATGGTCTGCATCTTGATGAGGCTACTTTTATAATGTCCTTTATTCCATTTTTGATGAATTAGTCTCTTCCACAGTTGTTGGGAACTCTAACAGCCCTCCATGGTCTTCCAAACACTTGACTCAATTAAAAAATATAAAAACTAAACTTTAGAAGACTCCTACTCCTACCAGCTACCCCACACTGACGCCATTTGATGGAGGAGAAATTGTGCGTAGCCTATCCTCGATTAAATTATTATTCTCTGCGGGTTCCGATATGGTTCCAAGCTGTGTGCTCAAATATTACCTTACCACTGCAAGTTCCATTAACTATGATTTTTCAAAAGTCGATTGCTAACGGCACATTTCCAGCTATTTGGAAAAAATCCTATCTTATTCCGCTACATAAAAAAGGTAGTAAATCTGATATCAGCAACTATCGCGGCATTGGCTATTAGTGTTTGGCTTAGTGTTTTTCCTAAGCTCTTTGAAAAACTTATTTGCCATCAAATGCAGCACCAGTGTCGCTCCATAATATTGTAGGATTGGGGAATTTAGTAAAAGTGTATCACCCTTGCAGCGTAAGATTATCAGCGACATCAACGGTTTAGGCCCTGTACCTTATTTTAAATTGATCTCCTATTATTATTTGTTATAATATATTAATATTATATATAATAATTAATATTAATCGGGTACATTAAAAAGAATATAGAGTCTTCATTAAACAAATACTCGAGTATAAAAGAGTGACGCTATGGAGGAAGAGTTGAGCGAGTCGAAATTCGGTTTGTGAAGATATATAAGTTAAATCAAGGAACAGTTCGTTCATTTAAGTCTTTTAAGAAACATTCTGTACTTTCCCAAATAAAACTAAAATTTGTACTATCCCACAAAAAACTGCTACAATTTTCTCAACGCTTTCTAGAAAATTCTTGTGAAATTTTCACGTCAATATTACGACGTAACCACGACGAACGTTAAACTGAGATCTAGATCTGCAAGAGGACGTGATTTCAAGAGCTGTGCAGACGAGGGCGCAGAGAAGCAAAAGTTCTACCAAGACGAAGTGCCAACTTGCTGAGGTTGAAACAGCTGACTAAGACCCCAGCGCTACCCAGTGCTGCAACGAAAACTTGAGTACTTTCTTTCCATTCATTTAAATTTATACACATTTCGACAAAAATGTGTTTATATAAATTGATTTTGTAGAGAATAAGTATAACACTGTGAACGACATCTTATCGTAACCATGGACGCTAGATCCATTTTATCGCTGACAGTACCTTTACTGAAAGAAAAGCTGACTGAGTTGGGCTAAAGTACGGTGCCAGGTGCCAGATGCTGTAGGTGTTGATCAGGAAGATAGTACAATCCAGGTTGGTTCACAGAGTACTGAATTCCAAGATGCTGTCAACTCCACGAGTTTCAGGCTTACCTTGAGAGACGTTAAGGATAGCATTTAAAGTTTTTCGGGATCAGATCAGCAGGACGTTAGCGATTTGTTAATCGAATTTGAGGATGTAGCTATAACCGTTGGTTGGGATAATCTACAAAATTACATCTACGCAAAACAACTTTTAAGCGGAGCAGCTAAGCTTTTTATTAGAAGTTTGACAGGAGTGCTTGGTTGACATATCCTAAAATCTGAGCTACAAAAGGAGTTTGAAAAGCAGTTGTGTTCAGCCGATGTTCACAAAATGTTAAGGCATAGAGAGAAGAAAGCAACAGAGACATGCTTGGAGTATTTGTACAGTCTGATGGAACTGAGCAAGCCTATTAAGCTAGAGGAAGAGAGTTTGGTATCTTACTTTATCGAAATAGTCCCTGACAGCAAAGCAAACAAAGATGGCTTGTATATATTGAATGATTGATTGTATAAGATTGACAATTATGAGAAAGTTAGAGACAATGCTTTACATAGGGAAGAAAAGAAAGTATATCAGCACAATAACCAAAAGCAAGCAAATAAGGTTCAGAACAGTTCGTCAAAAAAGCGGATAGAAGGTTCATTTTGAAAAAGAATGCGTCGATGAAGTTATTCGCTACAAATGCCAAAAAACTGGCCACATTTCTAAACGGTGCTGTGAAACTCAGCAGTCCTCTTCAGGCAAAATGGAAGCAACGAATGTCCTTGAGGATATATTCCTTGGCTTTCAGCTAGTGTGAAAGTATGTGAAGACTGACTACAGATATGATCCTGTGATCCTTATGGAGTTAATGTTTTCTCATCATTTAACAGTCTTTTACAAATTTATAATGACAAAAAGTTTCATACAAATTTTATAAAAATTTGTTTTCTTTTTATCTCTTGGTTTTGTTTGCACTTCACATCGTGTAACTTGTGCTTTCGTACTTGGACTTCATTAACGCATCGCGTTTGCCGGCCTCGCCTGCATTGGCTGGCCGGCCGCCCTGCTGGTCGTCATCATGTCTGCCGCTGATCAAGATATTAATGTCCCTCTATGTGATCATGTTATGAATGTGGATAGTTGCGATGGTTCTTCGTCTCCTAATCTATTTATAACTGATAATCCAAATGTCAGTACTAGCAAGGAGTTTTCAAGGTCGTCTAGAGGTCGTGGTGTAAGGGTGACCTCCGTCAGGTCCAAGGAAGCAAGATCACAGAAATTTGATTTTGAACGCAATCTACAATCTATTTCTGATACTTCATATTCATCGCTAAACAATTTGGAAGCTTCGGCAGATAAAGATTTTGCTTCTCAACATGAATTTGATAATTTTAATGAAGGAATACACGGTGCAAGCACACCTGGACATTCCACTACTTCAACTATAAAATTCATCAGTCAGGAAGTGGCGGACCAGTTGCTTTGCGAATCCGTCAAACGCATAAGAAAGCGAAGCGAGCTTGACCCTAACAACAGTAAGGATACTTCGTTTGGACCAATTGTTAAGCGCTTTCGTAATATTAAACGCAAGGTTCACTTGGAAATATTTGGATCGGAGGACTCGGACTCTCCTGGTGAAAAATATTCAGGTCATAAAAACGGCTTTGCCCTTTTATCGGATGATGACATTGAAAACTCACTCCCTAATGATCATATGGACACCCAGTCTCCTCCATCGGATACCCTAAACTCCTGCCAGCCCCCTGCGACTAGTAAGAGTACAATAACTTCTAGCAAAAGTGGTGGAATTTCCCAAAAATCAAAGGGATTTTCTGGTACTCCTATTTCATCGTCTAAAGCACCTAAACCTGAACCACGTCCGCCCGCCTTTGTGATAAAGGGTGTTACTGATGTCAAGCCACTTATGAATCTGATCAAGGCTGCCACAACCAATATAAGATTTAAGATTACTGGACCTGCTACAGTGAGGGTATCTCCTTTCGATGGTGATACATACAAAATAGTTCAACACCTCTTGTGGAGTAATAATATTCCGTTTAATTCTTGGCAATTGAAATGTGATCGATCTTTCAGGATTGTCCTCAAAGGCCTACATTCGTCTACGGATCCTGAAGATATTAAAGCTGATTTAGGCGCCGCTGGGCACGTTGTCCGGAATGTTTATAACCCCCCGGGTAAGAAAAATGGTCACAGGCCCAATATTTTCTTCGTTGAGCTAGAGTCATCGACAAATAATGTCAAAGTCTATGACATTAAAACATTGGCCTATTGTTATTGTCCCTCCTGATCGCCGAGATGAAGTTGTTAGGTGTTATAACTGCCAGGATTTTGGACACACAAAAACATACTGTTTCGTGCCTCCCAAATGTGTTAAATGTGTTGGTGATCATGAGTCTCGAAGTCCTGTTTGCCCTGCTACGTCTCAGGATCGATTTAAGTGCATTATTTGCGGTTCCAACCACAGTGCGAAATACCGCAAATGTCCAGCTTTTCTAGAAGCAATTGCTCGTCGCAAATCGGGAACAATCAAAAAACAACCATCAATTAAATTTGTACCTGCCCCTCTTCCTTCCCAAAGTGCTTGGGGCCCAGCTTTACCTCCCCCGTCTACTGGATCTAGCACTTCCAAGCCCATGCAACGCGTTCCTGAGCCTCCTCCGCCTAGTGCTGGCTTTGAAATACTTATCTCCCGTATTGACCAGAGGATGTCAATGATGATGAAAATGATGGAGCTTCTTATGAACCAGTTTACCGGCAGTTCGCCTTCTGATGCGTCTAAGATCAGGAGACATGTCTAGTTTAGGCATTCGTTTATCATTTTGGAACGCCAATGGTGTCACTGGCAAAAATCTCGAGTTAGAGCACTAACTTACGGCTAATTCAATTGATGTGATGCTAATTAACGAAACGCATTTCAACAGCCGCTCACATTTCAGAATTTTTGGATATGATTTATTGACGGCTTATCATCCCTCTGACCGTCTTCGAGGAGGTGCTGCTATTTTAATTCGCTCTCACTTGCAGTTCCCCCCTTACAGTACAAACTCTACTGTAAAATGTCAAACTGCTGCAATTACCTTAAGCACGGATTTGGGAGACATCGTGATTGCTTCTATTTACTGCAACCCCTCCTTTTTATGGACTGCTCAAGATTTTAGACAACTTTTTAGTGCATTTTCAAACCGTTTTATCATAGCTGGCGACTGGAATGCTCACAATCAATTTTGGGGTTGTATCCGCTCTTTTGCTATTTATAAGGGTATTTCGTCCAACTTTCTGACTGTACATGAATCTCATGAACTTAGTTCTGATCACATTCCGCTTGAAATACTTTTATGCGCTTCTACTTAACCCAGACTTACAACACCAAGGCTGCTGTCTCGTCGGGCTAACATTGGACGTTTTAAGGATTGCCTTACAATCCTTATTGAGAATGATGAATCTGCTGATCTGAACTGTCCTCTGGATATTGATACAGCTGTTAGTGACCTGACTCTAAAGATTCAATCTGCCGCTGCCGCATCCACTGCTATCGGTAATCGCTCTGCTGTTCCACAGCCAAATAATGCCCTTTTAAACACCAGAGTAACGACGCTGGTTAGGCAGAAGAGATCACTCCGGCGACGCTGGATGCAAACGCGTCATCCACAAGACTTAGCAATATTTAAAAGAGCTGATACTTTATTAAGAAAAGTACTTTATGATGCTAAGTCCGGAAGCTTAGTGCTATCGATCCGGATGCTGATCGAGGCTTCGAACTGTGGAAATGCACTCGCGGGCTTAAACGGCAGCCTCTCCAGAAGTTTCCCTTGCTTCGATCGGACGGTACCTGGGCAAATAAAGATGATGAAATAGCTAAGGAATTCGCTGATTCTTTGGAAGAAAGATTTAAACCTTTTGATTTGGTCACAGATGAAGAGACTGCTATTACAGAAAACTTTGATGATCTTCCCTCTGGTCCAGCTTCTCAAATTTCACCTATTGATGCAGAAGAAGTTAAAGATCAAATAAATCGTCTGAAGACGAACAAAGACCCTGGCCATGACAGCATTGACGGAAAAGTAGCTAAAGCTTTGCCAGTAGCAGCTATTTCGTTCCTTACACGTATCTTTAATGCTATGATTGTTCTTTCATATTATCCGGAGAAGTGGAAGCATGCGAATGTTGTTATGATCCCCAAGAAAGGCGTCTCTCCCCGCTGTGCAGATTCTTTTCGGCCTATAAGCCTATTGCCAACTTTCTCTAAGATTTTTGAGCGAATCTTACTAAAAAGGCTTTTTAGTGTTCATATGTTCCAGGATGCAATTCCAAATCATCAGTTTGGTTTCAGGAGTCTGCATAGCGCTGCTGAGCAAATGCATCGGGTGGTCAACCATATCCTTAAAGCATTCGAGGCGAAAAAGTATTGTTGCACAGTATTTCTAGATGTCAAGCAAGCCTTTGATCGAGTCTGGCACTGTGGCTTGCTCTATAAGCTGAAACCCATTCTTCCCCCGACATACTTTGATCTCCTTCGCTCATTTCTAATTGGTAGAACCTTCCAGGTGGATGTTCGAGGATCAAAGTCTGCCTCAAGGCCTATTCTTGCTGGAGTCCCTCAAGGAAGTGTGCTGGGTCCTGTCTTGTATACAATATTCACCTCGGACCTTCCATCGCCCAGAGGCAGGAATGTTTTAACAGCTACCTATGCAGATGACACAGCATTTCTGGCGACAAGTGCTCTGCGAAGAGAGGCGACAGATATGGTGCAGGACATGCTAAATGAGTTTGAGGCCTGGGCGTCGAGGTGGAACATCGCAGTGAATCCTGCCAAATCTCAGCATGCAACCTTTTCATTAAACAGGCTGAACACCTACCGCCTAACCTTAGACGGGACTCCAATAAAGCACTCGGACACGGTTAAGTACCTTGGGCTTACTCTGGACAGGCGGCTTACCTGGAAGCAGCACATTGTGGCAACCTGTGCTTCAGTAAGGCAAAAAGCGGGGAAAATGAGATGGCTTCTTCGTCCGGGCAGTGGACTGTCGATCACGGCGAAAACCCGGCTCTTCAAAGCAACCTTGATGCCTAGTCTTCATTGGGGTATACACTTCTGGGGCACTGCCTGTAACACTTCTATAAAAAGAGTTGAATCCTGCCAATCCAAAATTTTAAGACATATGATAAACGCCCCATACTATACAAGAAACACTACTATTTTTCGAGATCTCAAAATTAATCCTGTTTGTAAATCTATCACCAATTCTGCCATTCGCTACAGATCAAGACTCATCTCCCACACAAACAGACTTGCCCTCACACTTTCCAGACCTATGAACAGAAGAAGACTAAAAAGATTGCACCCATCAGACAATTGGATACTTGGACGGCACGATAGTGGGAAACTGATTCCAGACTTAGACTCATAGACTGCCACACTGCTCAATTTTTGTAATTAGTCTTTTTTTAATCACTACGTCTTGTTAATTTTTTACCATGGGTGAAAGTGAATTAAGTTTCACATAACACTCTCCAATAAACATATTGTTATGCATATCGAAAAAAAAAGAGGATATATTCCCAAAAGCAGGACTTATTTACAAAAGCTTCAGCGCTCAGAATTTATCTTTTACAGCCATGATAGATTCTGGCAGCGATCTAAGCCTCATGAGAGATGATGTGTTCAGAAAATTCGAAGGTCTTCAGCTTAAGAAAGAAATCAAATATCTCAAAGGCATTGGGAAAGGTGAACTTATCACCGTAGGAAGTTTTGACCTAGATGCTTTCGTTGACAATATCAGCTTTACAATAACCAAATAACCAAATAACAAATTTGACAACATTTAGGTAGATAACAAATCAAAACAACAGTTTTATTGGTATAATAAATCCAATAAAATATCCTCAAGAAAACGCTATAAACCGAAATGAAAGAATAAAATGAACAAGAGATTCAATGAATAATTAAAATTAGTTCCATTTAAGATTTAATTCTCAGAATTCTTGTTTCACAGAAATGCTACAAATTTTGGTAGTTTCAACTTTGGCATCGAATTCCAAAGACATGGGCAATGGTTCACGATTGGGACTATTTTTTTGTAGTGCCGTGATGTATTGAGAGTAGGTCCTACCGAAAATAATACAGGTAAGTCTAATTATATAGGCCACGTAATTCAAAATGTCGGCAAACATCGGTTTTTTGTATTCTTAGCTATACCGCGGAACCTGTAGGTGATGGAAAATAATTTTGTACGGGACTTTTGCTCAGGAGCACCCAAATATCATGAAAAAGTTGAAATGGTATGTGGAAATTTCACAAAGTTTAATTTTGTGTTCCTGTGTAATCTAACATCCGAGGCGAACACCCTACGAGAATAGAATTCTAATCGAAAAACAAGTTCAGGAATGGCTAGATGCAGGAATCGTTATTTCAAGTTGCTTAGAGTACTTATCACCTGTGGTATTAGTGTCAAAGAAAGATGGATCAAAACGTTTCTGTTGCGATTATAGAGGCGCTCAATCTGAAGATAAAAAGCGACAACTTTCCGATGTCGTTAATCGATGACGTGCTAGATCGATTACAGGCTTCCAAACCACCCTAGATTTACCCAACCAATTTTTACGTGCCAATCAAAGTTGAGTTTAAATAGTTTAATTCCTTCGTAACAAATAACGGACAATATGAGTACAAACACGTCCCACTTGGTATAAGCAACTCCCCCGCAGTATTTTGCCGCTATGTAGGTGCTGTGCTATGGAACCTGAAGCAGTCCAAAAAAATCGTTGTCTACAAGGACGACATTATTATACAAACGGCAGATGAAGAAAAAAAACTATCGGTTCTGAATAAATTTTTAGACGTCGCATCTAAAGCCGGGTTGCGCATCAAGCGGGAGACAGGTCACTTCTTGACGCGAAAAATTACATTTCTTGGATACCTAATCGAAAACGCAACGATTACTCCAACAGAAGACAAGGTCTAGGCAGTTGTTAACTACCCAGCACCGCAAAGCAGAAAGGCACTTGAGCAATTTTTTAGGCTAACATCTTATTTGCGTCGTTTCATGAAAGGCTATGCACTGGAAGCAAAGCTCTTAAGTGATCTACTTTGCAAGACCGACAAGTCGCGTGACAGAAAAAAAATTCAGCTCGACGATCAGTGTTTAGTTAGCTTTGAAAATCTGAAGAGTCTTTTAGCCATTGCCATAGTTCTTAGATTGTACGATCTTTGTGCCGTAACTGCAAAAGGACTCAGAAGATCAACTACTTCACCCAGTAGAATTAATGAGCAGAAAGACTACACAGTGCGAGGAAAAATATAGCGCGTACGAGCTTGAAGTATTAGCTGTCATCAACACTGTTAAGAAGTGGCGCGTTTACCTGTTGGGAATTAATTTTACATTTGCCACCGACTGCGTAACATTTGCGATGACCATGAAAAAAGACGATGGCTTACCAAGAGTCGCCAGATGGGCCATGTACTTACAAGAGTTTAAGTTTTTCGTACAGCACAGAGCGGGACATCAGATGAAACACGTCGATGCCCTTAGCCGCCTAACTTGTTTTCTTATTGAAGATTCGACAAAATACCGTTTAAGAGAAGCACATAACAAGGATTAAAGCCGTAAAAACAATTCTAGATATAGAAATAATTGAAATTGTGCATCGCGAAGGCCACATCCAGAACATTCAAGACAAAGTAGAAATGTTCGTCAAGAGTTGCGTAGAGTGCTTGATTATAAACTCAAAGAGAAGAAAAAAAAAGGATTGCTGACTCCAATGGACAAAGTCCAAGAACCTCCTGGTACGTACCACATTGACCATGTCGGTCTGCTTACCGAAACCAAAAACAAGTACAACCACATTTTAGCAGTGGTAGACGGATTTTCCAAATTCGTTTGGTTATATCCAACGCGATCAACAGGCTCTGACGAGGTAGTGAACAGGCTGGAAAAGCAATCAGCAATTTTTGGAAACCCCCGCGCATCGTAACAGATAGAGGCACCGCATTCACGTCCAGTACCTTTTTAGGACTATTGCAGTGACCAAGGAATCCAATTGTTACACATAACAACAGACATGCCGAGAGGTAATGGACAGGTTGAAAGGATCCATAAAATTGTTATACCCATGCTAAGCTAACTTTGCCAGAATAACCAAGCGAACTGGTACTGTCACGTGGATAAAATCCAACAAAAAATTAACGTTACGCCTCCCAGAACGACCAAATACTCTCTTTTCAAAATCCTTACTGGATTAAATAGTGCGTGGTTCCGAAAAGAAGTCGGTTTGTGATAATATATAAGTTACATTAAGAAACAGTTCGTTCATTTAAGTCTTTTAAGAAACATTTTGTAATTTCCCAAATAAAACTAAAATTTGTACTATCCCACAAAATCCTCTGAACAGCATGGTTTCACAAAGTAACCATCTACAACAAGTAATCTGCTTGAGTTTACAACCTTTATTAGTCTAAGCTTTAAATACATAAAGCAAACTGATGTAATCTTTACTGACTTTAGTAAAGCCCTTGATTCGGTCAACCATGAGCAGCTGATCCACAAGCTCCACCTCCTCGGATTTCCTCCAACTCTACTGACATGGCTTCGTTCTTACTTAACAAATCGTACCCGAAAGGCCCAGCATTTATTCAAAAGCTGTTTCTGTAAATTCGGGAATGCCACAAGACTGCCTTGGTCCTTTACTATTTGGCTTATTTATCAATGATCTTCCTCAAGTAATTGAGTTCTCCAAAGTGTTTATGTTTGCGGATGATGTCAAGTTTGTATGCATTTGACTTCACGTAGTTCCTACATGCAGCTCCAGCTTGACTTAAATAACCTTTAATCCTGGTGCCTTGTCAACAAGCTACTGCTTAATCCAGATAAATGTAATATTTGTACATACTCAATAGATCACTCTGCACTTGAACGCATTGATACTGTCCTTGATCTTGGTGTCCTATTTGAAGATTTGTTATAATCGCCACATCAGTACCATCTCCAATAAAGCTAAGTGCTTATTAGCTTTCATCAAACCCTGGTCCAAGGAATTTGATGACCCTTTCACCACTAAGCTCCTGTAATGCTCAAGTCTTTGGTTTCCACAATATGAGCACTATCAAAATATGATAGAATCCGTCCAAAAGCAATTTCTCCTTTTTGCACTACGAGGCTTTAACTGGGAGGAGGGACGCCGTTTGCCATCTTATAGAGACAGGTTGCGCCTCTTGGATCTACCTACCTTAAAGGATCGTCGGGCCTGTTAGGGTGTAATATTACTTCACAAAACTCATCACTGGCGCCCTCGACTTAGTTGATCTATTGCTACCTTCAATTGGAACGTTTCTTGCAGAGCTACTCACCGATTCCGTCCATTAGCACTTCCTGTGTACAATGAACTATAATAAACTTTACCACTTAATATCCTATGAGTGCTCTGCCAAGGCTAATTCGCTAAAAGTCAATGCGTTCCTTTAATCATCAACTTAATAATAAGTTGATAAGTTAAATAAACAAACAAATAAATAAACAATCAAATAAAAATGTATTTTGTTTGGTTAAAAAATATGGAGTAGTTACTTTTGTATTTGCATTGAAGTGACTGTCACACGCTGCATGTTGCACGCGACAGTTTTTTCAGTAGTTTTGTTTGGTTGGTTTTCCATTAACCTTAACGTCAAAAAAAAACCGATTAAGGCAACTTTAAACAAGAGTGGTCGCTATATCGAGTACTTCGACTATCAGATACCCGGTACTTAGTGAGTGCGAGGGAGATGGATTGTCAAAGCTTCTCGCTCCATCTAGCGCACGTTTAATTTTTTTGCTTATAATTTTTTAATCGATTGTCCGACTGTAAAATTTTCTTCTACATTTCGTTAGGTATTATTAAACACAACAAAATGGTATTTAATCTTCTAGAAAATCTGTGGGCGCCAGGCTTTTATATAAGTCCATTAAAGTGACTGTGGGCGAAATCGCTTCCTTCTCCCTATTACATACTCTTGCACGAATACAAAAATACTTATTTGTCCATATTATAGGTATTGTCCTAAAAATTATCCAAGGATAATCAAATTGCTTGGCTTAGTTTAGGATCCATCTATCTCAGAGACCGTAGGTTAGGTTAGGTTAGGACGGCTGCCAGACTGTAGCCTGGCACACTTAGACCTCTGTGGGTCCATTGTAAATGTAGTTAGTAAATGCGGGAGCTGGATCCAAAAAGTGAAAGGGGGAGGTAATTAATTATGCTAATTAGGGTAATTAGGGTAATAAATGGGGGTAATTAAAGTTAATGGTGCGTGACGAGTGATCGTTAAATAGGGTAATAAATTAGGTTAAGGTGACAGGTGGGGGTAATTAAAGTTAATTAGGGTGATAAATTGCGTATATCCAGGATTTGTATCCAGAAATCCTATCCAGAAATCGGGGATTCTAATTAAGCGGGGAGAAGTTACTGGGGTGTGACGGGTGGGGTGACCTTTGCTTAGATTAAGAAAGTGTGGTGCTCACACGGTGTGACGGGTGATCATAGCGTTATATTTAGGTTTTCCTAGTTAATGGGGGGAGAAGTTACTGGGGTGTGACGGGTGACTTTTGCTTATCTGGGTTATCCTAGTTAAACAGGGAGAAATTACTGAGGTGTGTCAGGTGATCATAGCGTTACATTTAGGTTTTCCTAGTTAATGGGGGGAGAAATTACTGGGGTGTGACGGGTGTTCGTTAATTAGGGTGATAAATTGCGTATATCCAGGAGTTGTATCCAGCTTTTGTATCCAGAAATTATATCCAGAAATCGGGGATTCTAATTAAGCGGGGAGAAGTTACTGGTGCGTTAATTAGGGTGATAAGTTGACGGGTGTCCGTTAATAGATTTATTAAATGGGGTTAAACGAGTCGGGAAGAAAGTGTGGTGTGGTAAGCAATTTAATAACCATAGCCTCTAGAAAATGTCTCGGGTTGTTGACACGTTCACACGTGGACTTGGTAACTTGATTAGCACCCTTGAATAGGGGATCCCTTTGCTTGCCACTGAGAAACAAACACCCACCCCGAACAAACGAATACTCAAAAGAAACAGCTGAAAGCAAACACCCACCCCAATAGCAAAAGAATTCTCAAAAGAAACCGCTGAAAGCAAACACCCTCCCAAACAAAAGAATATGTACATTTTTATTTAGCTCATGTTTATTTGGAAATTTGTAACAGGCTTTCTTATACACTAAATATGATGACATTAGTTTTAAGGCTCCGTCTCGATGATTTTTATAGAATATTTAGGTTTTCCTAGTTAATGGGGGAGAAATTACTGGGGTGTGACGGGTGACCTTTGTTTATCTGTGTTATCCTAGTTAAACGGGGAGAAATTACTGAGGTGTGTCAGGTGATCATAGCGTTATATTTTGGTTTTCCTAGTTAATGGGGGAGAAATTACTGGGGTGTGACGGGTGTTCTTTGCTTATCTGGGTTGTCCTAGTTAAGCGGGGAGAAGTTACTGGGGTGTGACGGGTGACCTTTGCTTAGATCAAGAAAGTGTGGTGCTCACACGGTGTGTCAGGTGATCATAGCGATATATTTGGGTTATCCTAGTTAATAGGGGAGAAATTACTGGTGTGTGACGGGAGTCCTTTGCTTAGATTGAGAAAGTGTGGTGCTCACGGGTACGAGATAGAAAGCAATCACCCTTGATCATCCCTTTGCTTGCCACTAAGAAACAAACTCCCAGCCAATAACAAAAGAATATGTAAATTTTAAATTCAAATATATTTTTATTTTTTTTTTAACTTTTTGACCTGAAAGAAATACCTGAAAAAATCACCCATCCCCCAAACAAAAGAAGATACAAATTTGAATTTAGGACATGAATTTAGCTCATGTTTATTTGGAAATTTGTAACAGGCTTTTCTTATACCCTAAATATGATGACATTAGTTTTAAGGCTCCGTCTCGATGATTTTTATAGAAAAAGCAGGCACACGCATCTTCCCCGAATCCATTATTACAAAACGTAAAATGATTACCATATACCGTTTTGTTAAGATCGTCTTCTCCTTTATTCATGAACATATTCCTTGTATCAATGAGATATTTTAAATCTTCTTTAAAAATTTCCTCAGCAAATTGGGATGTGAAATTATTAATTTGGTTTATTAATCCACTTTGTCTGTTATCCATTGTATATGTATAAGTGTTAGACCATAAATGCATTGCAAAAATTTAAAATAGATTTAAAATAGAATCTGGCACCGATAGAGTAAGCATTAAAATATAATTATTTACTTTATCTGCAAGGGTTTATAAGCTTCGGCTGTCCGAATCTAGCTTCCTTTCTTGTTTTCCAATCGAATTTGCTATTTATCGTGACCATAATATGACCTTCAAACAGATTATGATTAAAATTATGGGGTGTGCTGGTAAAAAAGTTTATGGTTAAGGTCTTCTCTTGTTTTATCTCTGTTAAGCTGTTACATTTGTTATAATATTTGTTTATGGACGGTAAATTTCCCAGAATTTTACCTACAATAGATATTGCTGTGTTCGTTGCACTTAACAAACCTTTATATCATCACCTTTTTGTATTGCTGTTGGTAATCATAACTTTAGGATTATTACCTAGTTATCAATAGTTCTCCTGATTAATGACTTTTAAATTATGGATGACACATTTTTAACTAACCCTTTTATCGTTTTTTATTTATATTCTGTTAACTGATACTTTTAAATCTTTTTGGGAGATATTTGCAAATAATCGGAATGGAAAGATTTAATGATATGTATAATAAAATTATCAACGTGATATTCTTAACTCTCTTGTTTTTCGTTTCGTTACAACAATGTAATGAGTATTGAGTCGGTGTAAGTAAAGTAGTATTTTATATTAATAATCTATCAGTAATTTGTATCGAGTATTCATTTATTAGTTTTCTATGTTTAAGCAGGTAGGATTAAGAAGAATAATATCTCAAATATTAGTATTATTCTGTATGTTAAAAATTTTGATGTTAAGTTTTTTGATAATTGTTTACTAATCAATAACAAGAAAATGTGTTGTGTTGGACAGGTTTGAGGAAACCGGTTTTCATATTGTGTGCACATGTTAAGGGAGGATTTTGTTTTCTAAGCATTGGTTTTTTTAAAGAAATTTACTGTAAGGAAGTTAATGTTATATACATCATTATAAATTCGAGACCAGATATGATAAGAAATATAACTATGAAATTGATTTATATGTTCAAGAATTGGTTTAACTGATGCCTTGTTACTATTTATTTATTTATTTATTTATTTTAGTTTTATCCCAGTGCTACAGGCTAGGTGAAGCCTTTTAATTATGGCACCAGTCACTTTGGGTAACATTTAACATTAATCAATTTTGTCTTACTAACTATCATTAAAAATCTTAAAACTAAAAAAACATAAGAAATTTAAGATAGAAGAGAAAATAATTTGGTTTTGATTATTAGCTGTTATGTTGTTTATTAGCTGGTTTATAGTTGTTTACTATCAATATTTCGATCAATATTTTCAACATCACCTAAGTATAAAAACTATAATCATGAATTAGATGGAGATGATCGCAAACTAAGATTTATTTTGATGACTTTTCATACTATAATCCTGAATTACCGTCGGAAACATGTGTCTACCTCTTTTAATGTAAATCACAAGAATAGAAAAAGAAGATTAACTTCATAAATAAATTAATAAGTAAAATAATTGAAATTGATAAATACTTAAATATTAATGAAATAATACTTAAATATTAATAAAATAATTAAAATTAATAAGCAAAAATATTTAAACAAAAAAATGAATACGACAAAATTTCTACAGGCTCTTGTGCACTTCCCTTTTATAAGATATTTATGAGCCATTTGTGGAAAGAAAAGAAATTTTAAAATCAATTTATTTCCTACATCTGAGAATTATTAACTTGTGAGATTTATTTCATTGGACGTTGTTTTCATTTCTTTATTAGTTTTACAATCATAGGATACATCGTTCCCTAAAATGATCGGACATGTTTGTCTTAGATAACAATCTTTAAATACTTTGACAGTTGAATATTAATTGCTCATAATGAGGAAACAAGTCACGTGATCAGTATTGTTACATGGGGGATGTCGGGGATGGGTGGAAGGTGAGCTATCTTTCTCACGTATAAAGAAAGCCCAGTTGAATATTAATTTCTCATAATGAGGAAAAGGTCACGTGATCAGCACCAAATGAATTTAAATTGAAAGCCCTTTATCTTTGTTATTGATCTTTCATAATGTTGAAAGATATTGTTTCAGTTGATGTGCAAGGCTTTTTTGGTAATAATAACAATTTCATTGTAAATGAAATAGGATTAGTATTTGATCAGGATCCTAACTTGAATAATAGTTCTGTAATAGAACCACCATATGATTTCACTTTACTTAATACAAAATCTCGAAAGACTGCAATTTGGTTAACCGATAAACATCATAACATTTATTGGAACGATGCATAAAATAGTTTTTCTCAAACTCGAAAGTATCTAAAGTCAATTACAAACGGAAAACAAATTATTTGTAAAGTGGTGGAAAAGAAATGATTTCTTCAGAAAAGGTTTGGAAATTGTCAGTTCTTTAATATTAAGGAAATTGGTTGTCCGTCCCTAAACAGGTTTAAGGGAAACCGGTTTACATATTGAGAAACACGACTTAGGGGCGGGGTTTGTGCTCTAAACAATGCATACATTATTTTAAAAATTTTTAAAAGTACTTTGATACCAAGAAAAAAAATGTTATATACGTCATTTTTAAAGTTCAAATTGACCAATTTATTCAAGATTTGAAAGGGGAGGTAATTGGTCACCACTTTCAATACTTCATAAACACAAAACGATGTTCATGAATCAAGGTGGATATGATCTTAAAACTTCGAATTATGGTGAACACTTTACATTCTGTAATCCCGAATTGACACCAGCAGCATACGCCTGTCACTTTTGTGCAAATCGTCGGGATGGAGTCAGAAAATTAATTTCAATATATAATGAAATATGTTTAGAATCCCAAAATAAATGAATAAATATATTATTATGGTATAAAATAAACTCTGACTTTTTATTGGGAGTTCAAATTGCAGGTACGGAGAAGTGCGGGTTCGTGATTTCAACTCCTATTATGGCACGTGTTAGAGCTAGCCTGGGACATTGCGTGAGGTTCACGATCTTATCAATAAGCGCGCGCCTTAAGGCTTGTGCCTTGTCCCTTTTTTAGCGGTCGGGTACTGTTAGAGGTGCGCAGGTTCGGGTACCTCTTGTGCGAGTCCCTTTTATGTCATCTTCATGAGTCATTTGTGGAAAGGAAAGAAACTTAGAATCAATTTAACACGTTCTGGGGCGGAAAGAGAAATCTGTATTTGAAACTATTTTCCCACATTAACTTGTGAGATGATAACCATCTTTGATTATTTTGGGTGTGCGGTCTTTCTCTCGTACATAGAAAGTCCAGTTGAAAATTAATTGCTCGTAATGAGAAAAAAGGTCAGGTGATCAATATTGTTACATGGGGATGTGGGGGATGGGTGGAAGGTGAGCGACAATTTCTCACTTGGGTGTGTGGTCTTTCTAACGTACATATGAAGCCCATTTGAATATTAATTACTTCTAAAAAATTGCGAGGGAGGGATGGTGGAAAAGCATGCTCCCCATATGAAGGGGGGATAAAAATGAGAAGTTACTGTAAAGGAACTTGAGTTCGATTTCAAAGTCCACTGGATCCTTGTTAGAGGCATCAGCAGCAACATCAGTAACAACCACAACAACAAACAACAAACAAAAATCATCAAACAACAAAATCAACTAAACAACAAACAAAAAATCAACTAAACAACAAACAACAAATCAACTACAACAACAAAACAGTTAAACAGCAACAACAAAATCAACTAAACAACAAACAAAAAATCAACTAAACAACAATCAAAAAATCAACTAAACAACAAACAACAAATCAACTACAACAACAAAACAGTTAAACAGCAACAAAACCATCAAGCAAACAACAAAAAACAGTTAAACAGCAACAAAAACATCAAGAAAACAACAAAAAAACAGTTAAACAGCAACAAAAACATTAAGAAAACAACAAAAAACAGTTGAACAGCATCGACAACGTCATGAATATCAACAACAACGTATGTGATAAAATACCATATTCCTCTAAAAAAATGGTAATTTCATTTTTGGGGATCATTGATGGATGGAGAAAGTTGGTAAGAGAAAATCGAAATATGGCGTACATATGCTATCATGTTCCTGGGCCGACGTGTCGTTGCGACGATGATGTAAGAGAGGGCCCGGATACTTTTCAATGCCACCAGGCACCATACCTTAGGATTAAAGCTATTGATTTAATAAACAAATACAATAAACTTAACCTAAAATTAAAAAACACAAGAAAGGAAGCTAGCTTCGGCCAACCGAAGCTTATATACCCTTGCGGATCATTCCTATTCATTTACAGAAACATTAATTTAAATGAACTTTTGTATATGTTACAACAATACAAATTTTAGCTGCTTTCGTATTACATTGCCATTAATTTTTTGATCCTTCCCGTGGCAGCTATATAATATAGCCGTCCGATTTTTGTTAAATTTTAATCGAAATTTTGAAATGTTAAAGAAAAGCCATATCCCAGAGAAGAAAAGAATGTAATAAAAATCAACAAAGATATAATTTTTTTCCTATTAAATACCATTTAATTTTCCGACCGTTCCTATGGCAGCTATATGATATAGTCATCCGATTTTTAAAAAATTTTTAAAAATAGTATTTAAAAAATAGTATTCCCAAAAGTAGAAGGTAATATTTCAAAAAACACCAAAGCTAGAATTTTTTTTACGTTTTTTACGTTTTTTTTTTTGATCCTTTATATGGGAGCTATAAGATATAGTTGTCCGATCCGGTCGGTTCCGACATATATACTACCTGCAATAGAAAGAAGACTTTTGGGAAAGTTTGAGCCCGATAGCTTTAAAACTGAGAGCTAGTTTGCGTAGAAACGGACGGACAGGCACAGACGGACAGACGGACATGGCTAGATCGACTCGTCTTGTCATGCTGATCAAGAATATATATACTTTATGGGGTCGGAAACGTCTCCTTTACTGCGTTGCAAACTTCTGACTGAAATCATAATACCCTCTGCAAGGGTATAAAAATCTATATATATATTTGCAAAATCAAATTAAAAAAATAATAAAAAAAATATATATATTTATTAATTCAAATTTGTATCTACTTTTGTTTGGTGCATAGGTGTTTGTTTATCTTACGTACTCAAATTTACAACATAATGGACTAACCTATGTTTAAAAATTTATTTTTTTTTGGCAATAGTCTAACTGCATGTCAACTGGGAGTGCATTAAACTCATATAAAGCCCTATAGAGGGACTCATTTTGGGAATAATTAGTCCGCCTCAACTCGAGAAAAAAGGGATTAAAATTCGTAAGTTGTCTAGACGGAGCATTAAATCCAACTTTCGAGAGTAGTAGTAGAGTAGACAGTCGATACTACCATTCACAAAATCGAAGATGAAGCAAATGGCAGGGATATTTCTACGATGAGCAAGGGATGGTAGGTAATCAACCTTACATTGCTGGTGATATAAAGGAACAGAGTCTAACAATCTTACGGCAAAAAAGCGAATTTAAGAAATTGTTTCTGTAGTCGTTCTATTTCCATTAGTGGTAGTAAAGGGATTCCAGATAAGAGCTGCATATTATAGTTTAGATCGAACAAATGCAAAATAAAGCGCAAGTCTGGTGTAGGGATCAGTGAATAGCGATGCGTTCCGCTTCACAAATCCAAACATGGCATAGGCTCTGAGCATGATATAATCGAAGTGTGCTAAGAACTTAAATTTCGAGTCAAATATCACACCTAGATCTAAGGATTACTGCCGTAGCTGCCATTAATATTATAGGGTGGGACGAAATTATATACAGATTTACTGTAAGTAACATAGAAGCACATTTTTATGTTTAGAGGAAGCGCATTTCGGCTACACAAAGAGCTCAACGAATCTAAGTCCTGTTGAACAGATTGTGAGTCTGTCGCTATTTTAATAGACTTAAAAATTAAAATCAGACTTAAATTTTAAATCATCTGCATACAGTAGACACTCTGAAGATAGACAGAACTTGACATCATTAATGAATATTATGAAAAGCAGAGGGGCCATAGCACTCCCCTGAGGAAGGCCAGAGGTTGCCAAATAAAAGGGAATTTTTATATTTAAATAGTGTAAATATTAATGTGGTCGTATTAATGATGTGTTCGCATGTTGCATGAACTAGTTGTAAAACGGCAAATTAGTGAGTATAATTCTATGGGATACGTCCAAGAGTTTGCTATATTGCTGTATCTTTGCTACTTAGGCCTGTAATTGACAATGTTATTCAAAATTGCTGAGTTCTCACGGATGATTCTAATTTCCGAAAGTGACTAGAAGTGATTTCTCAAAGATAATTTGGTGTGACGCATTTATTGAAAATAGCCTTCTGGATGACGTTGCAGTTTCGATTCTCGGATAATCGGAAACCGCCAATTTTGAGCCATACATCAGCCTAACACTTGATTTTAAACCTTAAATGCGATCACTTCTTTCCTATTAAATTTAGGTAGTTTAACCGTGTTAGAAGAGAATATTCATAAAGCTGTTAAAGACGTTGATGATTCTTACACTCCGGACTGTGATGGGATTCCGGCTTACTTTCTGAAACATTGTATAGAGGTGCTATGCGTACCACTAAAAATTATAATTATCTTTGAGAAATCACTTTCTAGTGGACACTTTGCGGAAAGTTGGAATGTCGCATCCGTGACTCCAATTTTAAAATCAGGGCCGAAGAATAACATTGTCAATTACAGGCCTATAGCAAAGATCAGCAATATAGCAAACTCTTGGAGCGCATTGTTGCCCATAAATTATAATTTCTTGCTAAAACATTTATAAGTACTTCTCAGCATGGTTTTGTAGCAGGTCGGTCAACCTCGACTAACCTTGCCGTTTTCAGCAACTATTGCGTTCATGCCTTTAATATGCGAACACAGGTTGATGTCATATACACTGATTTTGAGAAAGCCTTTGACAAAACTAGCTCGCTTGGGTATACATTCGGCATTAATAAATTTACACCACATTAATATTTACACCATCGTCTTTATAGAGTGAATATTAATGGAAATTTCCCTGGTTCCTATTTGGCAACCTCTGGCCTTCCTCAGGGGAGTGCTATGGCCCCTCTGCTTTTCATAATATTCATTAATGATGTCAAGTTCTGTCTATCTTCAGAGTGTCTACTGTATGCAGATGATTTAAAATTTAAGTCTGATTTTAATTTTTAAGTCTATTAAAATAGCGACAGACTCACAATCTGTTCAACAGGACTTAGATTCGTTAAGCTCTTGGTGTAGCCGAAATGCGCTTCCTCTAAACATAAACATGTGCTTCTATGTTACTTACAGTAAATCTGTATATAATTTCGTCCCACCCTATAATATTAATGGCAGCTACGGCAGTAATCCTTAGATCTAGGTGTGATATTTGACTCGAAATTTAAGTTCTTAGCACACTTCGATTATATCATGCTCAGAGCCTATGCCATGTTTGGATTTGTGAAGCGGAACGCATCGCTATTCACTGATCCCTACACCAGACTTGCGCTTTATTTTGCATTTGTTCGATCTAAACTAGAATATGCAGCTCTTATCTGGAATCCCTTTACTACCACTAATGGAAATAGAACGACTACAGAAACAATTTCTTAAATTCGCTTTTTTGCCGTAAGATTGTTAGACTCTGTTCCTTTATATCACCAGCAATGTAAGGTTGATCACCTACCATCCCTTGCTCATCGTAGAAATATCCCTGCCATTTGCTTCATCTTCGATTTTGTGAATGGTAGTATCGACTGTCTACTCTACTACTACTCTAGAAAGTTGGATTTAATGCTCCGTCTAGACAACTTACGAATTTTAATCCCTTTTTTCTCGAGTTGAGGCGGACTAATTATTCCCAAAATGAGCCCCTCTATAGGGCTTTATATGAGTTTAATGCACTCCCAGTTGACATGCAATTAGACTATTGCCAAAAAAAAATAAATTTTTAAGCAAAGGTTAGTCAATTATGTTGTAAATTTGAGTACGTAAGATAAACAAACACCTATGCACCAAACAAAAGTAGATACAAATTTGAATTAATAAATATATATATTTTTTTTTTATTATTTTTTTAATTTGATTTTGCAAATATATATATAGATTTTGTTTTTTAATTTTAGGTTAAGTTTATTGTATTTGTTTATTAAATCAATAGCTTTAATCCTAAGGTATGGTGCCTGGTGGCATTGAAAAGTATCCGGGCCCTCTCTTACATCATCGTCGCGACGACACGTCGGCCCAGGAACATGATAGCATATGTACGCCATATTTCGATTTTCTCTTACCAACTTTCTCCATCCATCAATGATCCTCAAAAATGAAATTACCATTTTTTTAGAGGAATATGGTATTTTATCACATACGTTGTTGTTGATATTCATGACGTTGTCGATGCTGTTCAACTGTTTTTTGTTGTTTTCTTAATGTTTTTGTTGCTGTTTAACTGTTTTTTTTGTTGTTTTCTTGATGTTTTTGTTGCTGTTTAACTGTTTTTTGTTGTTTGCTTGATGGTTTTTTTGCTGTTTAACTGTTTTGTTGTTGTAGTTGATTTGTTGTTTGTTGTTTAGTTGATTTTTTGATTGTTGTTTAGTTGATTTTTTGTTTGTTGTTTAGTTGATTTTGTTGTTGCTGTTTAACTGTTTTGTTGTTGTAGTTGATTTGTTGTTTGTTGTTTAGTTGATTTTTTGTTTGTTGTTTAGTTGATTTTGTTGCTTGATGATTTTTGTTTGTTGTTTGTTGTTGTGGTTGTTACTGATGTTGCTGCTGATGCCTCTAACAAGGATCCAGTGGACTTTGAAATCGAACTCAAGTTCCTTTACAGTAACTTCTCATTTTTATCCCCCCTTCATATGGGGAGCATGCTTTTCCACCATCCCTCCCTCGCAATTTTTTAGAAGTAATTAATATTCAAATGGGCTTCATATGTACGTTAGAAAGACCACACACCCAAGTGAGAAATTGTCGCTCACCTTCCACCCATCCCCCATATCCCCATGTAACAATATTGATCACCTGACCTTTTTTCTCATTACGAGCAATTAATTTTCAACTGGACTTTCTATGTACGAGAGAAAGACCGCACACCCAAAATAATCAAAGATGGTTATCATCTCACAAGTTAATGTGGGAAAATAGTTTCAAATACAGATTTCTCTTTTCGCCCCAGAACGTGTTAAATTGATTCTAAGTTTCTTTCCTTTCCACAAATGACTCATGAAGATGACATAAAAGGGACTCGCACAAGAGGTACCCGAACCTGCGCACCTCTAACAGTACCCGACCGCTAAAAAAGGGACAAGGCACAAGCCTTAAGGCGCGCGCTTATTGATAAGATCGTGAACCTCACGCAATGTCCCAGGCTAGCTCTAACACGTGCCATAATAGGAGTTGAAATCACGAACCCGCACTTCTCCGTACCTGCAATTTGAACTCCCAATAAAAAGTCAGAGTTTATTTTATACCATAATAATATATTTATTCATTTATTTTGGGATTCTAAACATATTTCATTATATATTGAAATTAATTTTTTGACTCCATCCCGACGATTTGCACAAAAGTGACAGGCGTATGCTGCTGGTGTCAATTCGGGATTACAGAATGTAAAGTGTTCACCATAATTCGAAGTTTTAAGATCATATCCACCTTGATTCATGAACATCGTTTTGTGTTTATGAAGTATTGAAAGTGGTGACCAATTACCTCCCCTTTCAAATCTTGAATAAATTGGTCAATTTGAACTTTAAAAATGACGTATATAACATTTTTTTTCTTGGTATCAAAGTACTTTTAAAAATTTTTAAAATAATGTATGCATTGTTTAGAGCACAAACCCCGCCCCTAAGTCGTGTTTCTCAATATGTAAACCGGTTTCCCTTAAACCTGTTTAGGGACGGACAACCAATTTCCTTAATATTAAAGAACTGACAATTTCCAAACCTTTTCTGAAGAAATCATTTCTTTTCCACCACTTTACAAATAATTTGTTTTCCGTTTGTAATTGACTTTAGATACTTTCGAGTTTGAGAAAAACTATTTTATGCATCGTTCCAATAAATGTTATGATGTTTATCGGTTAACCAAATTGCAGTCTTTCGAGATTTTGTATTAAGTAAAGTGAAATCATATGGTGGTTCTATTACAGAACTATTATTCAAGTTAGGATCCTGATCAAATACTAATCCTATTTCATTTACAATGAAATTGTTATTATTACCAAAAAAGCCTTGCACATCAACTGAAACAATATCTTTCAACATTATGAAAGATCAATAACAAAGATAAAGGGCTTTCAATTTAAATTCATTTGGTGCTGATCACGTGACCTTTTCCTCATTATGAGAAATTAATATTCAACTGGGCTTTCTTTATACGTGAGAAAGATAGCTCACCTTCCACCCATCCCCGACATCCCCCATGTAACAATACTGATCACGTGACTTGTTTCCTCATTATGAGCAATTAATATTCAACTGTCAAAGTATTTAAAGATTGTTATCTAAGACAAACATGTCCGATCATTTTAGGGAACGATGTATCCTATGATTGTAAAACTAATAAAGAAATGAAAACAACGTCCAATGAAATAAATCTCACAAGTTAATAATTCTCAGATGTAGGAAATAAATTGATTTTAAAATTTCTTTTCTTTCCACAAATGGCTCATAAATATCTTATAAAAGGGAAGTGCACAAGAGCCTGTAGAAATTTTGTCGTATTCATTTTTTTGTTTAAATATTTTTGCTTATTAATTTTAATTATTTTATTAATATTTAAGTATTATTTCATTAATATTTAAGTATTTATCAATTTCAATTATTTTACTTATTAATTTATTTATGAAGTTAATCTTCTTTTTCTATTCTTGTGATTTACATTAAAAGAGGTAGACTCCTGGATATACGCAATTTATCACCCTAATTAACGAACACCCGTCACACCCCAGTAATTTCTCCCCCCATTAACTAGGAAAACCTAAATGTAACGCTATGATCACCTGACTCACCTCAGTAATTTCTCCCTGTTTAACTAGGATAACCCAGATAAGCAAAAGTCACCCGTCACACCCCAGTAACTTCTCCCCCCATTAACTAGGAAAACCTAAATATAACGCTATGATCACCCGTCACACCGTGTGAGCACCACACTTTCTTAATCTAAGCAAAGGTCACCCCACCCGTCACACCCCAGTAACTTCTCCCCGCTTAATTAGAATCCCCGATTTCTGGATAGGATTTCTGGATACAAATCCTGGATATACGCAATTTATCACCCTAATTAACTTTAATTACCCCCACCTGTCACCTTAACCTAATTTATTACCCTATTTAACGATCACTCGTCACGCACCATTAACTTTAATTACCCCCATTTATTACCCTAATTACCCTAATTAGCATAATTAATTACCTCCCCCTTCCACTTTTTGTATCCAGCTCCCGCATTTACTAACTACTGGTCCCCTATCCGTTAAAAGTCAGCCTGTAGGTTGGTCGATCAGCAAGTCCCCCATCCGGAGGATTTAATAAAAGAGCTTAGACTCTTCAGATTAATCTGCGATATTTCGGTCAGGTCATTTATGAAAGGATATCCTAAGTGTTTCAGTCTAAGCCTGCATAGGGCTGGGCATGAGCAGAGTAGGTGTTCCACCGTTTCCTCTTCTTCCTCATCCCTGCAGCTTCTACAAAAATCATTTTTTGGGGCTTTTAGCCTGCCGGCGTGTGCGCCAACGAGCCAGTGGCCTGTAAGTACTCGAATTAGCATGCCGCACTCAGTGCGGCTGAAATTAAGTAGGTCTGATGTTTTCTTATTGTTTATTGCAGGCCATGTCTGGTGAGAGATTCGGCACTGCGGTGTGTTTTGCCAATTGGTGTTGGCTAATTTGCAGAAATGGTTTTTAATAATTAGCTTACAGGTAGCCATAGGCATGCCAACATTCTCCTTTCCTGGAAGGAGAGGTATGGTGGTGCCTTGCCTGGCTAGCTCGTCTGCTATACAGTTGCCTACGATATCCCGGTGACCCGGAACCCATATAAGGCTGACAGTAAACTGACTAGCCATCTCGTTAAGAGATTTGCGACAGTCTGCTATTGTTCGGGAGTTTGTATTCGTCGAGTAGATTGATTTAATAGCCGCTTGTCTATCACTATATATGTTTATGTGTCTGTTTTGGGTGTTTAAGCCCCTTAAACAGACGAGTGCTTCCATTATAGCATACACTTCCGCTTGGAAGACACTGCAGTGGTCAGGAAGTCTGAATGACTGCCTGATCTCTGATTGCTCGGAGTATATGCCTCCACCTACGTGTCCGTCGAGTTTGGAGCCGTCTGTATATAAACAGATTGCGTCTATTGAGCCAGGTCGGCCCCTATCCCATGCTTCCCTGCCTGGGATCAGAGCTTCGAAGGGCGTGTGACTTACCACCATACTTACCATTACAAATGATAGCGACATCGTCTGCGTATGCCACTATCTTACAGCCTCCTCCTTCAAGAATCCGCAGTAGTTTATTTACCGCGATATTCCATAAGAGGGGTGATAATACACCTCCTTGCGGAGTGCCTCTATTCACTAGTCTAGTCTGGGTAGAGGTCCCTAGTGTGGCCGTGACCAGTCTGCTTATCAGCAATTTGTGGATCAGCCCCACCAGCGGTGGCTCAACCCCTAGTTCAGTGAGGATTCTGTTATTGCCGTGGGAAGCACGTTGTTGAAAGCTCCTTCTATGTCAAGGAAGGCGATCAAGGTGTATTCTTGTATACTGCGTGATTTCTCGATGCTGCTTACTACCAAGTGTAGCGCCGATTCGGTCGATTTACCTTTGGTGTATGCGTGTTGCGCCTTTGATATCTGCGTCGGGTCAATGATGTCTCTGATGTGTAGACCTATCAGTCTTTCTAAGATTTTTAGCAGGAATGATGTCAGACTTATCGGTCTAAAATCCTTCGCTGTAGTATGGGTGGCCTTCCCTGCCTTAGGGATGAAAACGACTTTCGTTTCCCGCCACGCTGTAGGTAGTTCTCCTACTGCAAGAATGGTCTGGAAAATTTTTCTCAGCCAGTTTATAGCTAGCTGTCCTGCTTGCTGAATATGTGCCGGTGTTATATTGTCCGGTCCCGGCGATTTGTACGGTTTAAAGCTATGAATGGACCAGTTTATATTACGGTCTGATAGTAGGAGGTTTAAGTTTATTCCTTCTCCAGTGTGTCTTCCTGGGGGATGTCCTGCTTGTAGGCTCCCTGGGAAGTGAGCGTCTAGGAGTAGGTTTAGGGATTCTTCACTAGAGTCCAACCATGATCCGTCAGCCTTTTGGAGATAGCCCAAGGATACGGCTGTCTTAGAAAGTATTTATCTGAGCCTTGCGGCATCCGTTGTCTTTTCAATATCCGAGCAGAAGTTCTGCCACGCAGTTCTCTTCTCTTTTCTGATGGCCTTTTTGTATGTGGCTAGTTCCTTTTTGTAGCTTTGCCAGCTAATGTCCTCATTTGTAGCTTTCGCTCTGTTGAACAGGCTTCTGCATTTGGCTCTGAGGATTGATAATTGCTGGTTCCACCAAGGAGGTTTTTTCTTTCCCCTTGGTTTCCCTAACGGGCATGCAGTTGTGAATGCCGCGTTGCATGCTTCTGTGAATTTGTTTACTATATTATCTAGCTCTTGAGTGCAAAGAGTGCTTTCTGGTGGCTCCCTGGGGAGGAAGCTCGATAGAATTTCTTTGTATTTATTCCAGTTTGCCCGCCTGGGGTTGGCAATGCTCTATAACCTGTGATCTGAAAATGAGTGCTCGTCGGAGACAGCCCAGTTTGTGACCGTGCTTACGAGTGAATCTGATGCCAGGGTTAGATCTATGATCGTTTGGCACGTTTTTGTTATAAAAGTATGGGTATTGCCCCTGTTACAAAGAAATAAGTTCGAATTTAGAATGAAATCAAATAAAGACTCACCTCTGTCGTTGTTGATAGGGCAGCCCCACTGGGTATGGTGGGCATTTGCATCGCATCCTATCACCAAACCTTTCTTAAGCTCTTCACATTCCTGTACCAGTCCTCTGACTAGCGCGTCTGGGGGTTCTACCTTTTCAAAAGCCATGTAGGCCGATAGCATCCTAATAGAGCCGCCTTGCAGCTCCAGGCTTATTGCTGTGTTGTCTCCGTTGCTGTAATTGCGAAGCAGAAATGTACTAAGATGCCGTTTGGCTAAAATGCAGGTTCGAATTTTACCTTGTTTGGGGTCAAGCATAAGCTTGTAATCTTTTGTTCCTAGTCCAGCAACCCTGCCTCCTGCTATCCAGGGTTCCTGCACTAAGACCACGTCGGCTTCGCCTGTGGCCAGGCGAAGCAAAAGGGCAGCGGACGCTGCTTTACTGTGATGTAGGTTGATCTGCAGGAGTCTTAGCGACATCCCCAGCTGCAACCTCCACCACAGTAACGTCGGCCTCCGAATCGCTCAGGTCCACTTCATCGATTGCCGGTCCCAACGCTCGCATCTCTCTGCTCAGCGACGAGTCGGTTGAGTAGCCGTCTTCCGGCACACCAGGGGCCTCCACTTCCTCCGCAAGCACCTGATCAGCTTGGTTGCCGTCAGGACTTCCCGAGGAATTAGAGTCCCCTTTATAGATTTTAATGTGTATGGCACTAAAACCATAGTTGAGCTTTTCCCGAGCAGCCTCTATGGGAGCGATCGACTCCTTATTTAGAACCACGATCGCTTGGTTCACGTCGCCTGCGCGCTCCTCCACCTTAACGACTTTCCAGTCTTTTGTTGGGAGATGTGGATTGCATTCCTGCAACATATAAAGGATGTCCTCCGGTGAAACGATGGCTGCTGGGAGCCAAATTCTGGCTCGTGGTCTACTGGGGACGTCACACCAATCTAGTGCGACTATGTTCGCCCCTTCGTACACTGCTCCGAGCTCAGCTACCGCCTGCTTGTAAAGGTCAGCTGATCGCTGATCATCGCAGGCCACCACTTTTACACTGCCCTGGTACCAGCCCGCCTCCATGCAACAAGGCGATGAACCGGGCTTCTCGCGTACTATACGCAGGCAAATAAGAGACAGCTTGGACTCAACCGCCTTCCATTTGTTTCTGGGGATCCTGTTCCCCTATCTATAAGTCCTAGTAGGACCCGATCTTTGGTAATCTCGGCAAAGGAGACCGACGGCTGGATCTTCGATCTCTTCGCCGACGGACCGGGCAGCTCTATAGAGCGTTGCCTCTTCGCCTGAGCACCTTCTTGCTGGGGCTTCTCTTGCCCATAGTTGGGAAACACCGTCCTTGCCCACTCTACCTTCTTAAGCCATTCTGGCGAAGGCGTGGCGACAGTGCTTCTGGCATGCGAGCGCAGGGTTTGGGCGGCAGTCCTTCTCTCTGCGTACGTGAATTTCTTGTCACCAGCGGGTGACCCGATCGACTTTGCTGCGCCTACCGCTGATTTTGGCGCAGATGCGCACATAGCGGAGGCGTTAGCGACAGTCTTTCTGTCCCCCGACATCCCTAATTTGGGATGGGGCCCTTTCTGAGCCCTACTGGTGCTTGCAGTGGAACCATCGTTCGTCTTTGCAGCGCCGGGTTTTGTGGAGTTCCCGTCTCCGTTTTCTTGTTTGTGTTTTTGTTATTTATTGATTCCATATTTGGTCCCACGAGCTGCGGAGAAGGGGAAAGGTCCGCCCGGGAAGAGATCCGCGGTACCCGGGTAAGGCGGTAGATAGAACAGGGGGTCGCCATCTCCCTGAGCCCACCGTTTGAGACTGAGCTAGTTGTTTATCCGGGCCCCCAGCCAGGCTGACTCTTAGCACGATCCGAATTACACCGTAGTCCGGCCCGGAGTGAGATGTTGTTTGGGAGAGGAAGTGGGTAGGTGGTGTGTGGGGGATATTGGGTTTGTGTAAAGCAACTGTTTAGATGCGGCTGAACAAATCGCATCGTCGGTATTGCCTCGTTGCAAGATACCCGCTGGTTGTCCGGGACTGCTTATTTGCTGGGGCTTCCGTCCACGATTCCGTGTTTGACTTCCACCTCCAGCTTATTCGCAGTTGGCCTCGAGTGAGGTCGTCCGCTATCCGCAACCTGCGACCCGCTCGGTCGCCCCAGCTAGGCGGCTTCAGAACCATCTCACAAGTTCCTCAGGCCGAGCGACCGTAATAGTTATAAGTTTTATTAGTAAAAATAATTTTTAACAGTTATTCAAAATTTTTATTATACAAAATTAAAATAATTATTATCAATTTGTATATTATCGCTTAAAAATGCGCAGAAAAATAACTCTTTAATTTCCAATGGGTTTGATAAGTAGACGTCGCTAGACTCGCATCGAATCCCATTTTAAAAATTGAATTCTTAAAAAATATTCGTGTTAGACCGGTCACACAAACACTTAGCACAGACCACCATGGTAGGTAGGTAGGTAGAAGTGGTGAGGTCCTCTCTGAGAACCTCCAAGTAGAGCTGAGTTCCGTTTTGATCCACACCCTCGTAAATTGTTGTGTTCGCGTTCTCTTCAGTACCAGCCTGCGTCATTTAGAAAACCATGGATTGCAGTTATCCTCTGCTTTCCTATTTCTCCCAATGATTCCAGCTGATAAGCCCCGAAGTATCTCGCCCTGATAAGGTTTAGTGCTGGGCAATGACACATCATGTGCTCAGGTGTCTCCTGTGAATCTGTTTCCTTGCAGCTTTTGCAATTAGCGTTGTACGGAAGCCCCATCTTCACTAGTGTCGAGTTGGTTCTTGCTGCTGCGAGAGATTTGATAGCCGCTTGGCTATCAGAGTATATCCTTACTTTGGAATTCCTGAGACGTTGCTGAATCGAAGCTTGGGTGAGTAGTGTATAAATGCGGGAGCTGGATACAAAAAGTGGAAGGGGAAGGTAATTAATTATGCTAATTAGGGTAATTAGGGTAATAAATGGGGGTAATTAAAGTTAATGGTGCGTGACGAGTGATCGTTAAATAGGGTAATAAATTAGGTTAAGGTGACAGGTGGGGGTAATTAAAGTTAATGGGTGCGTGACGAGTGATCGTTAATTAGGGTGATAAATTGCGTATATCCAGGATTTGTATCCAGAAATCCTATCCAGAAATCGGGGATTCTAATTAAGCGGGGAGAAATTACTGAGGTGTGTCAGGTGATCATAGCGTTATATTTTGGTTTTCCTAGTTAATGGGGGAGAAATTACTGGGGTGTGACGGGTGTTCGTTAATTAGGGTGATAAATTGCGTATATCCAGGAGTTGTATCCAGCTTTTGTATCCAGAAATTATATCCAGAAATCGGGGATTCTAATTAAGCGGGGAGAAGTTACTGGTGCGTTAATTAGGGTGATAAGTTGACGGGTGTCCGTTAATAGATTTATTAAATGGGGTTATACGAGTCGGGAAGAAAGTGTGGTGTGGTAAGCAATTTAATAACCATAGCCTCTAGAAAATGTCTCGGGTTGTTGACACGTTCACACGTTCACACGTGGACTTGGTAACTTGATTAGCACCCTTGAATAGGGGATCCCTTTGCTTGCCACTGAGAAACAAACACCCACCCCGAACAAACGAATACTCAAAAGAAACATCTGAAAGCAAACACCCACCCCAATAGCAAAAGAATTCTCAAAAGAAACCGCTGAAAGCAAACACCCTCCCAAACAAAAGAATATGTACATTTTTATTTAGGTCATGTTTATTTGGAAATTTGTAACAGGCTTTCTTATACACTAAATATGATGACATTAGTTTTAAGGCTCCGTGTCGATGATTTTTATAGAATATTTAGGTTTTCCTAGTTAATGGGGGAGAACTTACTGGGGTGTGACGGGTGACCTTTGTTTATCTGGGTTATCCTAGTTAAACGGGGAGAAATTACTGAGGTGTGTCAGGTGATCATAGCGTTATATTTTGGTTTTCCTAGTTAATGGGGGTGAAATTACTGGGGTGTGACGGGTGTTCGTTAATTAGGGTGATAAATTGCGTATATCCAGGAGTTGTATCCAGCTTTTGTATCCAGAAATTATATCCAGAAATCGGGGATTCTAATTAAGCGGGGAGAAGTTACAGGTGCGTTAATTAGGGTGATAAGTTGACGGGTGTCCGTTAATAGATTTATTAAGTGGGGTTATACGAGTCGGGAAGAAAGTGTGGTGTGGTAAGCAATTTAATAACCATAGCCTCTAGAAAATTTCTCGGGTTGTTGACACGTTCACACGTGGACTTGGTAACTTGATTAGCACCCTTGAATAGGGGATCCCTTTGCTTGCCACTGAGAAACAAACACCCACCCCGAACAAACGAATACTCAAAAGAAACAGCTGAAAGCAAACACCCACCCCAATAGCAAAAGAATTCTCAAAAGAAACCGCTGAAAGCAAACACCCTCCCAAACAAAAGAATATGTACATTTTTATTTAGGTCATGTTTATTTGGAAATTTGTAACAGGCTTTCTTATACACTAAATATGATGACATTAGTTTTAAGGCTCCGTCTCGATGATTTTTATAGAATATTTAGGTTTTCCTAGTTAATGGGGGAGAAATTACTGGGGTGTGACGGGTGACCTTTGTTTATCTGGGTTATCCTAGTTAAACGGGGAGAAATTACTGAGGTGTGTCAGGTGATCATAGCGTTATATTTTGGTTTTCCTTGTTAATGGGGGAGAAATTACTGGGGTGTGACGGGTGTTCGTTAATTAGGGTGATAAATTGCGTATATCCAGGAGTTGTATCCAGCTTTTGTATCCAGAAATTATATCCAGAAATCGGGGATTCTAATTAAGCGGGGAGAAGTTACTGGTGCGTTAATTAGGGTGATAAGTTGACGGGTGTCCGTTAATAGATTTATTAAATGGGGTTATACGAGTCGGGAAGAAAGTGTGGTGTGGTAAGCAATTTAATAACCATAGCCTCTAGAAAATGTCTCGGGTTGTTGACACGTTCACACGTGGACTTGGTAACTTGATTAGCACCCTTGAATAGGGGATCCCTTTGCTTGCCACTGAGAAACAAACACCCACCCCGAACAAACGAATACTCAAAAGAAACAGCTGAAAGCAAACACCCACCCCAATAGCAAAAGAATTCTCAAAAGAAACCGCTGAAAGCAAACACCCTCCCAAACAAAAGAATATGTACATTTTTATTTAGGTCATGTTTATTTGGAAATTTGTAACAGGCTTTCTTATACACTAAATATGATGACATTAGTTTTAAGGCTCCGTGTCGATGATTTTTATAGAATATTTAGGTTTTCCTAGTTAATGGGGGAGAAATTACTGGGGTGTGACGGGTGACCTTTGTTTATCTGGGTTATCCTAGTTAAACGGGGAGAAATTACTGAGGTGTGTCAGGTGATCATAGCGTTATATTTTGGTTTTCCTTGTTAATGGGGGAGAAATTACTGGGGTGTGACGGGTGTTCGTTAATTAGGGTGATAAATTGCGTATATCCAGGAGTTGTATCCAGCTTTTGTATCCAGAAATTATATCCAGAAATCGGGGATTCTAATTAAGCGGGGAGAAGTTACTGGTGCGTTAATTAGGGTGATAAGTTGACGGGTGTCCGTTAATAGATTTATTAAATGGGGTTATACGAGTCGGGAAGAAAGTGTGGTGTGGTAAGCAATTTAATAACCATAGCCTCTAGAAAATGTCTCGGGTTGTTGACACGTTCACACGTGGACTTGGTAACTTGATTAGCACCCTTGAATAGGGGATCCCTTTCCTTGCCACTGAGAAACAAACACCCACCCCGAAAAAACGAATACTCAAAAGAAACAGCTGAAAGCAAACACCCACCCCAATAGCAAAAGAATTCTCAAAAGAAACCGCTGAAAGCAAACACCCTCCCAAACAAAAGAATATGTACATTTTTATTTAGGTCATGTTTATTTGGAAATTTGTAACAGGCTTTCTTATACACTAAATATGATGACATTAGTTTTAAGGCTCCGTCTCGATGATTTTTATAGAATATTTAGGTTTTCCTAGTTAATGGGGGAGAAATTACTGGGGTGTGACGGGTGACCTTTGTTTATCTGTGTTATCCTAGTTAAACGGGGAGAAATTACTGAGGTGTGTCAGGTGATCATAGCG
Organism: Drosophila pseudotakahashii; assembly: GCA_035046095.1. NCBI lineage: Eukaryota > Metazoa > Arthropoda > Insecta > Diptera > Drosophilidae > Drosophila > Drosophila pseudotakahashii. The sequence goes on along the minus strand of JAWNOE010000222.1, from coordinate 184,933 downwards.
TTATATTTTGGTTTTCCTAGTTAATGGGGGAGAAATTACTGGGGTGTGACGGGTGTTCTTTGCTTATCTGGGTTGTCCTAGTTAAGCGGGGAGAAGTTACTGGGGTGTGACGGGTGACCTTTGCTTAGATCAAGAAAGTGTGGTGCTCACACGGTGTGTCAGGTGATCATAGCGATATATTTGGGTTATCCTAGTTAATAGGGGAGAAATTACTGGTGTGTGACGGAAGTCCTTTGCTTAGATTGAGAAAGTGTGGTGCTCACGGGTACGAGATAAAAAGCAATCACCCTTGATCATCCCTTTGCTTGCCACTAAGAAACAAACTCCCAGCCAATAACAAAAGAATATGTAAATTTTAAATTCAAATATATTTTTATTTTTTTTTTAACTTTTTGACCTGAAAGAAATACCTGAAAAAATCACCCATCCCCCAAACAAAAGAAGATACAAATTTGAATTTAGGACATGAATTTAGCTCATGTTTATTTGGAAATTTGTAACAGGCTTTTCTTATACCCTAAATATGATGACATTAGTTTTAAGGCTCCGTCTCGATGATTTTTATAGAAAAAGCAGGCACACGCATCTTCCCCGAATCCATTATTACAAAACGTAAAATGATTACCATATACCGTTTTGTTAAGATCGTCTTCTCCTTTATTCATGAACATATTCCTTGTATCAATGAGATATTTTAAATCTTCTTTAAAAATTTCCTCAGCAAATTGGGATGTGAAATTATTAATTTGGTTTATTAATCCACTTTGTCTGTTATCCATTGTATATGTATAAGTGTTAGACCATAGATGCATTGCAAAAATTTAAAATAGATTTAAAATAGAATCTGGTACCGATAGAGTAAGCATTAAAATATAATTATTTACTTTATCTGCAATCTAGCTTCCTTTCTTGTTTTCCAATCGAATTTGCTATTTATCGTGACCATAATTTGACCTTCAAACAGATTATGATTAAAATTATGGGGTGTGCTGGTAAAAAAGTTTATGGTTAAGGTCTTCTCTTGTTTTATCTCTGTTGAGCTGTTACATTTGTTATAGTATTTGTTTATGGACGGTAAATTTCCCAGAATTTTACCTACAATAGATATTGCTGTGTTCGTTGCACTTAACAAACCTTTATATCATCACCTTTTTGTATTGCTGTTGGTAATCATAACTTTAGGATTATTACCTAGTTATCAATAGTTCTCCTGATTAATGACTTTTAAATTATGGATGACACATTTTTAACTAACCCTTTTATCGTTTTTTATTTATATTCTGTTAACTGATACTTTTAAATCTTTTTGGGAGATATTTGCAAATAATCGGAATGGAAAGATTTAATGATATGTATAATAAAATTATCAACGTGATATTCTTAACTCTCTTGTTTTTCGTTTCGTTACAACAATGTAATGAGTATTGAGTCGGTGTAAGTAAAGTAGTATTTTATATTAATAATCTATCAGTAATTTGTATCGAGTATTCATTTATTAGTTTTCTATGTTTAAGCAGGTAGGATTAAGAAGAATAATATCTCAAATATTAGTATTAGTCTGTATGTTAAAAATTTTGATGTTAAGTTTTTTGATAATTGTTTACTAATCAATAACAAGAAAATGTGTTGTGTTGGACAGGTTTGAGGAAACCGGTTTTCATATTGTGTGCACATGTTAAGGGAGGATTTTGTTTTCTAAGCATTGGTTTTTTTAAAGAAATTTACTGTAAGGAAGTTAATGTTATATACATCATTATAAATTCGAGACCAGATATGATAAGAAATATAACTATGAAATTGATTTATATGTTCAAGAATTGGTTTAACTGATGCCTTGTTACTATTTATTTATTTATTTATTTATTTTAGTTTTATCCCAGTGCTACAGGCTAGGTGAAGCCTTTTAATTATGGCACCAGTCACTTTGGGTAACATTTAACATTAATCAATTTTGTCTTACTAACTATCATTAAAAATCTTAAAACTAAAAAAACATAAGAAATTTAAGATAGAAGAGAAAATAATTTGGTTTTGATTATTAGCTGTTATGTTGTTTATTAGCTGGTTTATAGTTGTTTACTATCAATATTTCGATCAATATTTTCAACATCACCTAAGTATAAAAACTATAATCATGAATTCGATGGAGATGATCGCAAACTAAGATTTATTTTGACGACTTTTCATACTATAATCCTGAATTACCGTCGGAAACATGTGTCTACCTCTTTTAATGTAAATCACAAGAATAGAAAAAGAAGATTAACTTCATAAATAAATTAATAAGTAAAATAATTGAAATTGATAAATACTTAAATATTAATAAAATAATACTTAAATATTAATAAAATAATTAAAATTAATAAGCAAAAATATTTAAACAAAAAAATGAATACGACAAAATTTCTACAGGCTCTTGTGCACTTCCCTTTTATAAGATATTTATGAGCCATTTGTGGAAAGAAAAGAAATTTTAAAATCAATTTATTTCCTACATCTGAGAATTATTAACTTGTGAGATTTATTTCATTGGACGTTGTTTTCATTTCTTTATTAGTTTTACAATCATAGGATACATCGTTCCCTAAAATGATCGGACATGTTTGTCTTAGATAACAATCTTTAAATACTTTGACAGTTGAATATTAATTGCTCATAATGAGGAAACAAGTCACGTGATCAGTATTGTTACATGGGGGATGTCTGGGATGGGTGGAAGGTGAGCTATCTTTCTCACGTATAAAGAAAGCCCAGTTGAATATTAATTACTCATAATGAGGAAAAGGTCACGTGATCAGCACCAAATGAATTTAAATTGAAAGCCCTTTATCTTTGTTATTGATCTTTCATAATGTTGAAAGATATTGTTTCAGTTGATGTGCAAGGCTTTTTTGGTAATAATAACAATTTCATTCTAAATGAAATAGGATTAGTATTTGATCAGGATCCTAACTTGAATAATAGTTCTGTAATAGAACCACCATATGATTTCACTTTACTTAATACAAAATCTCGAAAGACTGCAATTTGGTTAACCGATAAACATCATAACATTTATTGGAACGATGCATAAAATAGTTTTTCTCAAACTCGAAAGTATCTAAAGTCAATTACAAACGGAAAACAAATTATTTGTAAAGTGGTGGAAAAGAAATGATTTCTTCAGAAAAGTTTTGGAAATTGTCAGTTCTTTAATATTAAGGAAATTGGTTGTCCGTCCCTAAACAGGTTTAAGGGAAACCGGTTTACATATTGAGAAACACGACTTAGGGGCGGGGTTTGTGCTCTAAACAATGCATACATTATTTTAAAAATTTTTAAAAGTACTTTGATACAAAGAAAAAAAATGTTATATACGTCATTTTTAAAGTTCAAATTGACCGATTTATTCAAGATTTGAAAGGGGAGATAATTGGTCACCACTTTCAATACTTCATAAACACAAAACGATGTTCATGAATCAAGGTGGATATGATCTTAAAACTTCGAATTATGGTGAACACTTTACATTCTGTAATCCCGAATTGACACCAGCAGCATACGCCTGTCACTTTTGTGCAAATCGTTGGGATGGAGTCAGAAAATTAATTTCAATATATAATGAAATATGTTTAGAATCCCAAAATAAATGAATAAATATATTATTATGGTATAAAATAAACTCTGACTTTTTATTGAGAGTTCAAATTGCAGGTACGGAGAAGTGCGGGTTCGTGATTTCAACTCCTATTATGGCACGTGTTAGAGCTAGCCTGGGACATTGCGTGAGGTTCACGATCTTATCAATAAGCGCGCGCCTTAAGGCTTGTGCCTTGTCCCTTTTTTAGCGGTCGGGTACTGTTAGAGGTGCGCAGGTTCGGGTACCTCTTGTGCGAGTCCCTTTTATGTCATCTTCATGAGTCATTTGTGGAAAGGAAAGAAACTTAGAATCAATTTAACACGTTCTGGGGCGGAAAGAGAAATCTGTATTTGAAACTATTTTCCCACATTAACTTGTGAGATGATAACCATCTTTGATTATTTTGGGTGTGCGGTCTTTCTCTCGTACATAGAAAGTCCAGTTGAAAATTAATTGCTCGTAATGAGAAAAAAGGTCAGGTGATCAATATTGTTACATGGGGATGTGGGGGATGGGTGGAAGGTGAGCGACAATTTCTCACTTGGGTGTGTGGTCTTTCTAACGTACATATGAAGCCCATTTGAATATTAATTACTTCTAAAAAATTGCTAGGGAGGGATGGTGGAAAAGCATGCTCCCCATATGAAGGGGGGATAAAAATGAGAAGTTACTGTAAAGGAACTTGAGTTCGATTTCAAAGTCCACTGGATCCTTGTTAGAGGCATCAGCAGCAACATCAGTAACAACCACAACAACAAACAACAAACAAAAATCATCAAACAACAAAATCAACTAAACAACAAACAAAAAATCAACTAAACAACAAACAACAGATCAACTACAACAACAAAACAGTTAAACAGCAACAAAACCATCAAGATAACATCAAAAAACAGTTAAACAGCAACAAAAACATCAAGAAAACAACAAAAAAACAAAGGTAACCCGTCACACCCCAGTAATTTCTCCCCCATTAACTAGGAAAACCTAAATATTCTATAAAAATCATCGAGACGGAGCCTTAAAACTAATGTCATCATATTTAGTGTATAAGAAAGCCTGTTACAAATTTCCAAATAAACATGACCTAAATAAAAATGTACATATTCTTTTGTTTGGGAGGGTGTTTGCTTTCAGCGGTTTCTTTTGAGAATTCTTTTGCTATTGGGGTGGGTGTTTGCTTTCAGCTGTTTCTTTTGAGTATTCGTTTGTTCGGGGTGGGTGTTTGTTTCTCAGTGGCAAGGAAAGGGATCCCCTATTCAAGGGTGCTAATCAAGTTACCAAGTCCACGTGTGAACGTGTCAACAACCCGAGACATTTTCTAGAGGCTATGGTTATTAAATTGCTTACCACACCACACTTTCTTCCCGCCTCGTTTCACCCCATTTAAAAAATCTATTAACGGACACCCGTCAACTTATCACCCTAACTAACGATCACTCGTAACACACCAATAACTTCTCCCCGCTTAATTAGAACCCCCGATTTCTGGATATAATTTCTGGATACAAAAGCTGGATACAACTCCTGGATATACGCAATTTATCACCCTAATTAACGAACACCCGTCACACCCCAGTAACTTCTCCCCCCATTAACTAGGAAAACCTAAATATAACGCTATGATCACCCGTCACACCGTGTGAGCACCACACTTTCTTAATCTAAGCAAAGGTCACCCCACCCGTCACACCCCAGTAACTTCTCCCCGCTTAATTAGAATCCCCGATTTCTGGATAGGATTTCTGGATACAAATCCTGGATATACGCAATTTATCACCCTAATTAACGATCACTCGTCACGCACCCATTAACTTTAATTACCCCCACCTGTCACCTTAACCTAATTTATTACCCTATTTAACGATCACTCGTCACGCACCATTAACTTTAATTACCCCCATTTATTACCCTAATTACCCTAATTAGCATAATTAATTACCTCCCCCTTCCACTTTTTGTATCCAGCTCCCGCATTTATACACTACTAGCGAGCTCAGTATGAATTTTGGCGTTTACATTATTGAACGCACCTTCTATATCTAAGAAGGTGGCCATCGTTAATTGGTTAAAATGTAGCGATTTTTCTATATGCCAGACTACTTTGTGTAGTGCCGTTTCTGTCGATCTGCCCTTTCGGTACGCATGCTGAGCTGATAGATGCTGCTTCTCGGTGTTTTCCCGGATATGAATATCGATCATTCGTTCCAGCGTTTCTTATATGCATTGTTTAGAATGTTTGTTAGGTCCTCTACTTCCTTGTCCAGGGTCGTCGTAGAGGTTTGTACCCGTTTTCTTCTGTTACTAACTTTCGAGTAGACTATCTCATCGAATTTGTCCCAGTTTGTTCTACGGGGGTTAAGTTTCGGTTCCGGTTTGCTAATCGGAATCGAAATTTCAAAGAAAATGTACCTGTGATCTGAAAAGGAATTTTTACACTCTGTCTGTAAAACACCTCTTCCCATCCCTGAAATTCCCTAGTGCTTGGGAATAAAAAGGTGGGTGTGTTACCTCTATTACATATGGTGCTGTTGCGGCAAATAATATTATCAAAAAGAGACTCACCCCTTTCGTTAGTTTCCGAGCTTCCCCATAGTGTGTGCCTCGCGTTAGTGTCGCACCCGAGCACCAGGGTCGTCTTAGTGTCTTCCTCCCATTGCAACAGCGTGATGACTGGCTCAGGTGGAGCCGGTACATCATTGGCCATGTAGGATGAGGCTATCACCATCGATGTCCCATCCGCAGCCACGAATCTGGCAGCTGCTAGATCCGGTGTACTAAGATTGGGGCATAGAAGTGCGTTATAGTTATTCTTTACAATAATACATGCTCTCGGCCTACCTGTCGAGTTAGTATAAAAGAGTGTATATCCTTTTTGTGTTAGACCCGAAATTTTTCCGTCTTGAGTCCATGGTTCTTGAACGATGCCTATGTCAATGTTCCTCTCACTGAGAAGAACTGCAAGATTGGCTGAAGCATGCGTGTTGTGCTTCAGGTTAATCTGCACGACTTTAGGCATCGGTGTTGGGTATTACGTCCGGGGTCTTGTCGTTGATGACCAGGTCATCCAACAGCTTGTTGGTGTCATCGACCTCCTCGAGAACATCATCCGGCTCTGCCAGGAAGACCTTGATCTTGGCCTTCCGTAGGCCGTGCCGGATGGTGTAGTCGGCCTTCTCAAGTTGCGGCAAGCAGCGCTGGTTGATGAGGAAGAGGAACGGCGGGCTCGTCTTCATCTCCTTCTCTACTTTGAGTATCGCCCAGTCCTCTGTGTGCACTTCTGGGTTCTGAGCCCTCAGCAGCGACAGAACCTTTCATTGGTCAGTCTGCTCCTTTGGCAACCAAATGCAAGCCCGCGGCCTCCTAGAAATCTCCCTGGCGGGGACAAGCCTAATACTAAGATCGTCCCATGCATTTCCAATCTTGGCTATGCATTCCGCCAGGAAGGACCTTAAGAACGAGTCATCGCACTTGATCACCCGTTGCCCACCTGACCATGTCCGACGAGTCGAAGGAGGGTATCGGACCGTTTGGCACGGCTGATAGCCTTTCAGCTATCATGTCGGCCACCTTGACCTCGATCTCCTCCCACTTCTCCGACAGTAGGCGTCCGTCGTCGTGCAGGTCTTCCACCAGTGCCATCGCTAGGCTGTCTCTGGCTACGTCGCTGAACTTCTTGGCAATCTTGCCGAGAATAAAACGAGCCCGACTGACCTTGGCCTTGCGCTGCTGATGCGTAACAGTGGCTGCCTTGTTGGTACCCGGCTGGGTTCCGCTGTTGTGTGGGTTACTGTTCTGGGTGTCTATTGGGGTGCTGGTCCTAGCAGCCCCTTCCTCGATGGTAGCGGAAACGGTTTGGGGTTTAACCTCCCCCGTGAGGTCCGAAGCTACGGTGTTTGGTTCCATTTACATTACATAATCGCCCGCGTTGCTCGACCAGGCAAGCGCGGCGGGCTTGAGGGTTGTTGGGGCTCTATGAAAAAGTCGACCGTGACTTCGCCCCAAAGCCACGGCAAGGCCACTTCCGACCCAGGGTTGCCCGGCCCTGGGAAGGCTCCGTTAAAACACAGCTGGATTTACCCCTCAGCTGCAAACCTGGGTCGCTTGACACGCCTGACTTGAGGGTAGGCACTTTAAAGACCTACCCAGGTCCGCCCGACTACGATTCGTCAGCATCCATAGTCATAGCTAGACTATGGACCTGCTTCCAGCCGCCCTCACGGGGAGAGTATAGTCACACTACCATATGTACATTATAAAAAATCCAAATACAGTTCACAATAAATCGAAAATTTACAACACATACCCGCCGGCAAAATTTACAATAAAAATTTTCCGCCATATTGATTACATAAGTTAAAAAAAAAAATTTTATTTTAATATAAAAAAACAAACTTTTCTTTTTTGAATTGTGTTAAGAACTAACTTTACTTAAGCTAAACAATTATTAAATACAACTACGCGTCGATCCATCGCAGCCACCGTCTCTGTCGCTGCTGCTGCTTCTGTTGACGTTTCTTATTTTCTCCCATTAGTTGGAATATTGGAGGTTCTGGTTCGACTATGTTGATTTCTCTCGACTTGTAAGTTGTTTCGCCAATAGTTACTGTTGAATTACGATATTGTATTATGAAGGAGCCTTGTAGTTGCAGGAGTTTTTCGTCTAGCGAGACTAGCCCATTGAAGTCGTTTAGCAGTATGGTGCCTGGCAGTATTTCCTCGAAATCCGGTATGTGTTGATTGTTGATCGTCTTACATTCGGGTTCTCAAAGGTTCAGGAGAGCGTTTACGCAAGTGTCATTGCTTAAATGTAATAAATTTTCTGAATTACAAATGGTCTTATCATTATGGGATTCGCAAGGTTTTTTAATTGCAAATAATTGCCTCTTACATTCTAACAAATTTTCGTATTTTAAATCGTTGATTACACTGTGCAGCATTTTTAGTGATTTTTAAATTTACCTCATTGAATGCTATATTTTTGGATTCGTTACGAATTCCCAAGTTAAACTGCGTTTTTCAAAAAGTTCCCCGAAGCAAGGATTCTTAGCAAAAGGACCTCAAAGTTCGAAAAATGCTGAAATCGGCCAACTTTGCGGAGCTCTCAGAGGCACCCTTTATCTTTCAAACCCCATACTTATAATATTTTTAGGATTTTTTTAAAGGGAGAAATAAAGTTATTGCGACATAGCCATAAACAAAGGACGTTTACTCCCTGACGACTTTTACTTTGCCCAAAAGTATTCTCTATAAAATAGATGTCAAATCAACAGAATCTACAGAAAATGTAGGGGGCGCCACAATGTAAATTCAATAAATGTTTCAAAAAATGACAGAACAAATAGTAGAGTTTTTGTTCAAAAATTTTTAGCCACACTATTTTACCATAGTTTTCACTTATGCTTCCGCAGGCAACCAGTCGAGACATATTCTCCTGAATTTTTATTAAAAAATAACGATGCCGCATTACTCCTGCGCAAATTCGCCTGTGGCAGGTTCACAGCGAGAAAACAAGAAAAAAAATTACTGAATCACTTAAACTTAAATATTTTCATTTATTTAATAAAGAAATGGCTAATCTTGAAAAGTCATGGGTTCCGCATATAGTGTGCACATCCTGCTTTTCTTACTTAATGAATAATGCGAACAAGATTCCCTATTTGGACCCAATGACTTGGCGAAAGCCAACTTCAGAAGATGACTGTTATTTCTGCCTTTCCGAAATACGCGGTAAGAGAATTAAGCAAGGGAATAATATAAAGTATCCAAACGTTTCTTCTGTAACAAAACCCAAGTCCCGTTTTTCTTCTCTTCCGGATTTGGAAAACATCAACGATGGAAGGAATTGGGAGGATTTCGAGAAATCTTCTGAAGAAGACGAAGAATTTTTCGTTTTGCCTGATAACGCCCCAAAGCTTTTTACACAGTCCGACTTAAATGATTTTGTCAGGGATCTAAACCTATTAAAGTTCGAAGCAGAACTTCTTGGATCAAGACTAAAAGAAAAAAACCTGCTCGCCAAGGGAACAACCTTTGCCTTCTACAGGTCTAGAGAAATGGAGTTTGTCGATTACTTTTCGCAGTCTTGATCCCTAGTTTTCTGCAGCAATGTGTCGGGACTCTTAAAACAACTAGGTATGGACGCCTATGATCCGGCTGATTGGAGACTTTTTATTGACTCCTCCAAAAGAAGCTTAAAGGCAGTGTTTTTACACAATTATAAGCCTGATTCCGTGCCTGTTTGTAACTCCGTGCACATGAAGGACACATGTGGTAATATAGAAATCTTGCTTAGCGCTCTAAAGTATAATGAACATAACTGGCAGATTTGCGGGGACTTAAAAATTGTTTCAATAGTTTTAGGACAACAATCTGGGTACACTAAATTCCCATGCTTTTTGTGCGAATGGGATAGCCGAAAAGGGAGGACCACTGGGTAAAAAAAACTGTGGCCCCCTGGGAAAAATTAATTCCTGCCTCCCTAAATGTAATACGCGCCCCTCTTGTAGAGCCATCTAGGATTTTATTGCCCCCCTTCATATTAAATTAGGCTTAATGAAACAATTCTATTTCTAAATATTTGTCTAACCATTTTCCATTTTTAAGTGAGGCGAAAATAAAAGAGGGCATTTTAATGGTCCTGATATAAGAAAATTAATAAATGATATTTATTTTGAAAAAAGTCATGGACTGGCTTCAAAAGCTTGGTTAAAGGATTTTTAGGAAACCGTAAGAGTTTAAACTATGTGGATTTGGTTGTCAATATACTGAATGCATATAAGAATTTGGGATGCAATATGTGCTTGTGAATACAAAAGAGTTTATTGTGTTAGATTTTGCCCATTCTTTTAATAATTGAATTATATACTTTAAAATATTTGCTTTTTGATTAACTATTTCTTCCGAGCTCTGGGTAACTTTTATTATTGCATTTGTAACATTAGTTAGTTCATTAATCTTTTGATTGATTAATCTGTTAATTATAATTTGTTTATTGTTTTTTTCTAATTGCTCATTTATCTTATTTTCCAAGATCTCGTAGTCGTGATGGTCTGGAGATCCCGCCAGCCATTTCCATGCTGTACCTATTGCTTTTATTGCCCTTTTTTGTCTTTTTTGATTTTGGAGAATGCGTAGGTCGGTATGAATCTGTTTTAATTCGTAGGAAAGGTAGGGATGAAATTAGAGCTTGAAAATTATCGATATTTTCGATATTTTGACAATATCGAATCGATAATATCGATGTTTTGAAAGGAAACACACAAATTAAATATCGAGAAATAGCAAACTGTCGATATTTGTTCAAGCTCTAGATGAAATGGATGAGATGCGGTGAGTAGATGAGATGATTATTCTAACTTCGCCAGAGTTTCTTCATAGCTGGTTAAGTTGAAGATGTGGATGATTTCAAATGTCCCGTCTTGCTTAGCTGCTAGTCCGGTTTCAAGTGAGATGATTTGTGAGTTGGAATAATCTAGGACTGTGGTTATGCCCAGGCACGTTGGTAAAAATAGTCTGAAAAATTATGTTCTAATATTATTCTTATGTATGTCGTTTTGTTTTCTGCTACTTTCTCGGCTTTATATTTAGGTGTCAGTTTAGTTCCTAACCTTTTGTCTATTTTTACGTGTATTGTGTCGCCTGGTTTAAAAAGTTTTGGTTGCATTTTGCCCTGATTGTGATATTCGAGGTCGGCAGCTTGTTTTTTCTGGATTTTAGTTTAATTTCTTGTCGATTTTTTTCTATGTCTTCTGTTGAACTTGATATTGTTCTTCTAAAAAAATATATTTATGGGGCTATCTTTAATTACAGAATGTATTGATTTGATATATTCCTGAACGGCTTTAAAAATTAAGTTCTCGAATGTTATGCTCCCGTTGTCTTTTTTAAGACACCGCATGATTTTGGTTAACGTTGAATGGAACCTCTCTATTTGTCCGTTGCTTGTTGATGCATACGGAGCAGTCGTGTGTACTGATATTTTGAGTTCGTCCTCTAACATAAACTTGATTGCTGCTGAGCCTAATGAGCGTTCGTTGTCCATTATTATCAGTTTTTGCATGCCGAAGGCAATTAACATTTCCCTCAGCGGGTTTTTAATGTCTTCAGATCCTCTTGACTCTAAAATTTTTACTTGAGCATATTTTGAAAATTTGTCAATTCCTGTTAAGACTCTTTGTTTTTCTGTAATATAACTATCAATGTGAAATATTTCTCCTGGGTAATTAGGAATAGGGGTCGGTTGTATTTCTCCTTTTGGGGGTGGCTATCGTATTTTGATTCTTTACAAGTTTGACAGGCTTGAACTACTGCTTGAATTTTCTTCATTGCTTGTGGAAAAAAATAATTTTTTAGGATTTGTATTTTATTTTCTTTTGCATCCCTATGAGCTCTTTTATGTTCGAGTGTAATTATTTCGTTTTGTTGAGATTCTGAAGTTACGTCGTCTATTTCGTTTTGAGTAAACCTTACTTTATATGATTTGAAGTACGTGGGGTAAATGTTTTGAATTTTTCCCATCTACCCTCTCATTATCTACCCTCTCATTAAAATACACAGACGTGATTCTTGCTGGCGATTTCAACAGTAACATTTTAATTGAAAAACATTTGTCAAACGATATGGAATCACTTGGCTTATTTCCTGTTAATTTTAAATATCCTACACATTTTTCCACTACCTGCAACACCCTACTTGATGTATTCTATGTTAGTGACCGTACAAAAATTCAGAATTATGACCAAATATCGTTGCCTGCCTTTTCCAAACATGATCTGATCTTTTTCACGTACAACATTAAGCTTGATCACCATGACTATTACATAGAGTATAGGGACTTCATCAACATTGACTACACTTCACTTAGTGCTGATTTAGACTCTTGCGACTAGACCTCCATATATTGCACTGCTGAGGTTAACACTCAGCTAGAAATTCTACAACGGAAAGTTAAAATCCTTTACGACAGAACGGTTCCTTTGAAGCGCAAAATGTGTAAGCACAGCGCCAAATCGTGGTTTAGTTCTAATATAAAAAACTAATACAAAAGCGCGACAAATCGTATGCGAAATGGAAACGCTACAAGACAGATACCTTTTATAACGAATTCAAAACAAATAGGAAATTGGTAAATGAAACCATTGCTGAGGCGAAACGAAATCACTTTATACATAAATTCCGACATTCAAAAAACAATAAAAATACATGGTCAATTTTAAGGGAATTGGGGATCGGCAATATTAAACCAACATTGAGCTGTGATACTGATCTTGATGATCTAAATCATAAGTTCTTGCAATTGTCCGTACCTGAAACAACTTATAACACCTACCTGACACCCTCTGAGCCTTGTGATAGAAATAGCTGTGATATTATTTTTAGTTTTAATTGTGTCAGCCAGTGCGATGTCCTTAATTCAATCCTAAGCATTAAATCTAATGCAACGGGTTTAGATGATTTAAATCCGAAATTTTTAAAATTAATCCTTCCCAAAATTCTTCCAGTAATAACGCACATTTTAAACTGCTCCGTCACCACTTCTACGTTTCCCACATCCTGGAAAATAGCAAAAATAATACCAATTCCCAAATCAGTTACAGAGTATCGACCTATTGCTATCCTGCCTTTTTTGTCAAAAGTTCTTGAGAGGTTAATTGCTAACCAAATCGTGAGTTTTATGGATGCACACAATGTTTTTTCAGCAAAACAGTCCGGTTTCCGGAAGAACAGAAGTTGCACAACAGCTGTTATAAAAATCACTGAAGATATTAGATTACAAATGGATTGTGGCAAGATTACTTTATTGACGCTTTTAGATTTCAGTAAGGCTTTTGACACGGTAAACCACGAAATACTATTAACTAAACTAAGTCGTCTTTATATGTTTTCAACCTCTGCAACAAGATTAATGAAATCATACTTATCTCAAAGATCACAGCTAGTAGCTACACAAGCCTCTAAATCATCTATTCTGTTCGTAAAACGTGGTGTACCGCAGGGGTCCATTCTTGGTCCCCTTTTGTTCAGTCTATATGTTAATTTATTTATTTATTTAGCGATTAACTGCTAACTTAGACTTGAACAATAAAACTAACAATTAGGCATTAAATGCGGTATACAATAATAAATTTACATATTTGAATTTAGGTAATTGTAAATTTTACACGGTAAAGAACTTAAAGTTACATTAGGGGAGAGGATAACAGATAAAGTATTGTAATTGTGGCAAAGAACACGAAAAGGTTCGTGTTGAGCATAGTTAGACCTACATAATGGCAAGCGCAAAGGTCGAAACGTGCGTGTAAATCTTGAAGGAACCGTGAGATCAATATAGGAAAGGAGAGTTTGTGAATCAACTAAACCGAGAAGAAGCTTATGAACAAACATAACGCCATTACAAATTCGTCGATGGTATAAGGAAGGCATGTCAATTAATTGTAGCCTACTTCGGTAAGGTGGCAATAATCTACCAGAGTCCCAATTTAAATTACGCAATGCAAAAATTAAAAATTGCTATTGTGGACTCCAAACACAAGAACAATACTCCAAAATCGGACGCACTAACGATACATACAGAGTCTTGGTAGTAAACGGGTCATCAAATTCCTTGGACCATCGTTTTATAAATGCTAAGACACCCCTGGCCTTGTTTACCATGGCTGCAATGTGATTATTGAAACACAGTTTGTGATCAAAAAGAACACCAAGGTCATTTGTCACAGAAATTCGATCAAGGGTATGATTTCCGAGGGAATATGAGACAAGATGAGGAGAGGAACGGTGAAAAGTCATAACTTTACATTTTGTATGGTTCAAAAAAAGAAGATTATTTTGGCACCAATTCTGGAATTCGTCAAGGTCGAGCTGAAGGCGTGTATGCAGATACCAGTCAGAATAAGACAAACAGATTTTAACATCGTCAGCATACATGAGAATGGAGGAGTTTAAAATTACTTGGGGAAGGTCATTTATAAAAAGTATGAAAAGTAATGGACCCAGGTGGCTACCTTGTGGAACACCAGAAGTTACATTGACAACATTTGAAAACACATTGTTAAACAAAACACGTTGTATACGGTTTGACAAGTAAGACGCAATCCATTTTAAAAGATTTGGAGGAAATCCCAAGTGCGAAAGCTTAAGCAGAAGTATCGAGTGGTTAACCGAATCAAAAGCCTTGCTAAAGTCGGTGAAAATTACGTCGGTTTGCAAGCGGCTCTGAAAACCTCGATTAATGATAGAAGAAAACTCGAGGAGATTGGTCGTGGTTGAACGATGTTTAAAGAAACCATGCTGAGATGGAGATATAAGACTGCTGCAGAGGTGTTGCAGTTGGTGCGTGATCAGGTGTTCGAGCAGTTTGGGAATAGCCGAAAGCTTTGCAATGCCTCGGTAATTTTCAACGTCAGACCTTGAACCTTTTTTGTGTAGAGGAATAATGTAGGATTCATTCCAAATGACTGGCATGCAGGATTGGTTCAGAGATAAATTAAATAAATGTGTGATAGGGCGTGCAAGATTTTGGGCACATTTTTTCAAGATGCAGCTTGGAACCATATCGGGACCTGCTGCATATGAATTGTCAATTGAAGACAACCCATCAAAAACATCACCTTCCGTGAAAGATGCAAGAAAAATATTGTTCGCATGAGGAAGGTTATAAGGATACGGACAACGGGGAACATAGAGTTGTGTAGAGTAAGTTGACTGGAAGAAAGAAGCAAATAAGTTTGATATACCAAGAATAGAAGATTCAGCACTATTACGATAACGGAGGGACGAAGGAAATGCGTTAGATTTACGTTTGGAGTTAACAAACGAGTAAAATTGCTTAGGATCAGTGCGGAAGTTTTCCTTGCACTGGGAGAGATAGTTCATGTAACATTGACTATTCGTAGTTAGGAATTGGGAGCGGGTGGAGGAATATTGAGCAAAGTCAACCAAAGATCCAGATTTTTGGTATTTTTTAAATAGCCTAGATTTCTTATTTTTTAAATAAGAAAGATTCCTTGTAAACCACGGAGGCTTGGAGGTTGAAGTACTAGTAACTTCGGGAACAAAAGTATCGATGGCCGAGAGAATAGAAGCGTAGAAAGCATGAACGGCAGAATCAATATCCTGGAATGCATATAAAAATGACCAGTCGATCCCCGACAGGTGTAAATTAAGACCGTTAAAATCCGTTTTTCTGAAACATTTAGCAGGGCACGCAGTTAAAGGATCTGAACTTGGGCTGGAAAACTCAATAGAAATAGCTAGGGTTGGGTGATAAGGATCTTCAGGAAGGGATATCGGGTTAGCTCTCGACACAGTTGCAAGCGAAGAATCGCTTACAAAAATCAGGTCTAGAAGTCTGTCGCGGATATTTTTTACGGAGTTAATTTGACCAAGAGAAAGATCGGTTATCCCTTCGATGAAATCATGAGTAGTGTTAGGTAACAAAAAGTTTGTATCATCGCAAGGAAGCCATGAAACGAGAGGAAGGTTAAAGTCACCCATCACAATGAGGCTATCAGCGCAGCCTAAGGCTGACATCACAAGTTGAATGGCAGAAAGGTGGCTTGAATAAACGCTTATATCAGAGCAAGGAGGGATGTATGAGCAAGTTAGGAAAATAAAAGTAGCACCGACGCGGACTTTTACTGCAATAAATTCAATTTCATCATTGTTGGCGTAGGGGAACAACTCAGAGGAAAAATCGTTTTTAACTGCTATAAGGACCCCACCCGCAAAAGAAGGACGATCCCTTCTATAAGTGGTGAACTTATGAATAAAAATTTCATGATCGAAGACAGAAGAATTAAGCCAGGTTTCGGTTAAGGCGATGGCATCAAAGTCAAAGGCAGCACTATTAGTATGAATTTGACTCAATTTACCCAAAAGACTGCGTACGTTTTGATAGTGGATGGAGAATATGTTATCTAGTTTTTTGGATCGGTAATTTTGGAACTCGGGTTAGAATCTTTTTGCAAAAATTCATGAACTATCGTGTGTTCAGGCCATAATGTGGGTTCAAGAGCTCGTGATAATAGAGAAGGTGGAAGAAATATTTTAAATGAAGAAATTTTGCGCGCATGGTTAAAATTAAATTTAGTTACACTAAAATTATCGGATGTAGCTTCGAGTTTAGAGCATAAATAGTTTTTAACGGCATCGGGTGTAGCATCAGGAACGAGACGGGATACAAAAATGGCTCTGCGAGGGCTGACAGCCCTTATACGAGATCCAGAGGACCGTGAGGGTGGCGGTACTCCCATGAGAGGTGGATCCACAGGGGCAGTAGTACTTGCAGCGGCGTCAGCTTTACGAGTATCCAGTTGGGCGGAACCCGAAACAACGCCAGTTTGGCGCCGTACGCTAGCAGATGGACTAGCAATAGCAGGAGCAACAGGAGCTACTGTTATTGGAGCAGCGGTTGAGATGGGTTCAACGTGAAGGGCAGCAGCAGGTTCAGTTAAGCCATTGGCAGGTTCGGTATAATCCATCCGATTATATGTAGGTCCGGGTGCAGCGGGTAGAGGTTGATGCGTGGCAGTTATGGCAACGGGCGCAATAGTGGGGTTAGACGCCAAGTTGGTTTCAGTTGGTGATTCGCTTAGCAGTTGCAGCTCAAGAAACCGCGACTCCACTGAAAGGAATTCGTTATTGAGGGCAGCGAACTGTTTTCGAACCCTCTGGAAACCATTTCGAAACCATGATTTGCCAAATATTCTATCAAAATGTGACATGCATATGTATGCCGACGACGTCCAACTATATGTAAGCTGTCCTGTTAGCCAAATTAATGAATGTGTTCGTGTCTGTAACACTGAATTAGACAGGGTTTGTAAATGGGCAGAGCGCAATGGATTTTCCTTGAACCCCCTCAAATCAAAATGCATAGTAATATTTAACCGATTTTTTAACACAGATCATCTGGAAAAACTTTGCTTGAATGGTCAACCAATAAACTATGTAGATCGAGCGAGAAATTTGGGGTTTACAATAAATTCCACTCTTTCCTGGAGTAATCATGTAAATTGTACGGTTGGGAAAATGTATGGGATACTTAGACAACTAAACGACACGAAAACCTTTTTATCAATAAATCTAAAAATGCTCGTTGCGAAAACCAAGCTGACACCATTACTATTTTATGGAGTCGAAGTCTTCGGGAATTGTGACGCTACTAGCCAGCATAAACTCCTTGTAGCTTTCAACAATGTAGCGAGATATATATTTAATCGCAGGCGCAGAGATCGAATCTCTGACGCAACTTTTAAAATTTTTGACATGCCGCTCAAAGCTTGGATCGAGTTCAAAACACTAATACTGCTGCACAAAATAATAACAACTGCCAAGCCAAAATATCTTTTTAGCAAGCTAAAATTCAGCGCTTCCAATAGAACAAATAACCTAATTTGTCAAGTCGTAAAACACTCCTATGCCGAGAAACACTTTTTTATCTGTGCTGTACGTTCTTGGAATAAACTACCACATCCAATAAAAACCATTAAATCTGCCACGCAATTCAAAGCAAAATTATACACACATTTTTCAAACTAGTAATTAATTTTAAAAAACTTTAGTCTTTAAGAAATCAATGTTTGTAATGTCATCATTTATTTATGTTCATGAATCTGACAAATTGTGACTAGCGCTTTAATTTATAAGTATTTTTCTGTACTTGTAGCGTTAGGAAGAAATAAAACCAAAATTAAATAAATTACTTCTTCAGATGTAATGATTCCGTTTATGAGTTTAGGATCAAGTCTGGTAATTAAAATTGCAATGAGTTTTTCTTTTTTTTTGTGTAAGATTTTTGTTTAATTATATGTCTTTTTCAAAACTATAGGAATCTGTGTCAGCTGTCAGTAAATATATCTGGTTTTTAAATACGTTAATTGGGGCTTCTACCGAAAATATGAGGTTGTGTGACGAGCTGTCGTCGCTATGGACTGATGCTGAGGAGCTGATTGAATTTACTTCAGCGGGGGCTCGGGATAAAGCATCTGCCACTACATTAGCTACTACGGGCTTGTACCTGATCTCGTGGTTATATTCGCCAACGAGGTCTCTCAAGCGTTTTAGCTTAGCGTTGTGGTTATTTACGCTATTTGAGAATCTCAGGGGCTGGTGGTCCGTGTATATTACCACCTTCGAATACCCGTAAAGATAATGTCTTAAACTTTGCAGAGCCCAAACGATGGCGAGCATTTCTCGTTCGTTGGTTGCGTAGTTTTCTTCGGTTTTTGACAGAGTGCGCGAAATAAATGTTATTGGACTATGGTTTTGTTCCAATACTGCGCCTATTGCGTAGCTGGAATTCCTTTCCGAAATATGGGTATGCAAGGGTTACGTCTCTGGAAACGAGGGTATTTTTAAGTTTCTCGAATGCTGTAATCGCATCCCTGCTCAGGTTAATAGCAGTTTTGCTTGACTAGGTCTTGGATTTACGGCCTTCTTCGCCTCTTAGGAGAATTGTTAAAGGTTTTGCTATTTTTGCATAATCTTTTATAAACCGCCTGTAATAATCTGTCATGCCTAGGAAAAAACGGAGTTCTTTTAATGTTTTCGGGACTGGAAATTTTGTAATTGCTTTTATTTTATCTATGTTAGTTTTAACTCCGTTTTCTGATATTGTGTACCCCAAAAAATCTACTTCGTTTTTGAAAAAATGAAATTTCTCTATTTGGAATCTCATGTTTGCGTTTTGTAGGGTTGAAAATACCTTTTCAAGATTTTGACCGTGGACTACTTCATTTTTGCTAAACACTATGATGTCGTCTACGTATACATAGCAAATTTTTCCTATGCATTCTCTCAGTATGTCATCTAAAGCTCTTTGAAAAATTGATTCGTATTCGTATTTTCCGCCGTTTACAGCGAATGCTGTTTTTTCTATGTCCGTGTCTTTCAATGGTATTTGGTGAAAGCCACTCTTGAGATCTAATACCGAGGAATACTTCTTGTCGCCAAGTTTTGCAATAATTTCGCCAATTTCGGGGATCGGGTACCGATCTGAGATAGTAACTTCATTAAGTTTCCTATAGTCGATTACTAATCTGTACTTTTTTTCTTCTGACTGACCGGACTTTTTCGGAACTACCCAGACTGGTGCATTATATGGTGATCTTGAGGGTCTTATAATGCCGTCTCTTAGCATCTCTTTTACTTGTTTTTCTACTTCCTGTTTTAATGATATTGGATATGGGTAGTGTTTTCCGTAAACTGGGGAATCTGACTAAGTTCTGATCTCGCCTACAACTTTAGTTGTGTATGCTAACTTTGTATCGGGATCTGCAAAGAGGGTCTTGTGACTTTGTACTAGGGTATTTATAATTGATTTTTGAGACTCGGTCATGTGGCTGACTTGCGGTCCAATTGTATTTACTGCTTGTGTTGCTAATTGGTGAATTTTAATTTTGCGTTTATTTCCAAGTATTAAAGTATCGTTTTTCACATCTATAATTGCTCCTAGGCTTTTCATTGTGTCGTTGCCCAATATACCGTGGAAGGTTTTTAGGGTCTCTAGTAAAAAAAATTTCATGGGAGTATCCGAAATGTTAGGGAGTTTAAGTATTGCGTGTTGCGTAATTTTAGTAGTGCCTCCGACTGAGCTAACGGAAAAATTTTTCTCATTTGGTTTTGGTTTTGGTACTAATTGATTTTGAATATAATTTTGATTTGAGCCCGTATCTATTAAAAATTTTAGGATTTTTCCGTTCCCCGTGGTTACTCTAAAGTAAGGCAATGAGGATCGATTTATTCTAAAAAATAGAGTTCTCACATATCTATGTATTCCTGCTGTTCAGTATCATTTTGCCATACGTATTCTTACTGAAGCTCATTTATATTGTTTTCCTCTACTAACTGATAATATTCCTGCTCTGAGTTTGGTGTAGCTTCTTCTGGATTTGGCTGTGCAGTATTTTTTATTTTTGGTTGAATGTGGAATTGTCTTGGCATTTTATTGGTATTTGGGACGTTGGCAGTGCTGAGAGGTCTTTTCCCGACCAAGTCATTATTTGCCGGCTTGTTCATATAATTTATATGACGCAAGCGAACTGACTGATCGACATCCATAGGTACCGGTTTCGGTTGGGGTCGTGGGGGAGGTTTTGGTGTGTTGTAAGATGCTATTGCACTGGCTTGTTTTGAATCGGGTTGTTTGTAAGATTTAAATTGATTAGCCTGAGTAATTGGATTTGCTCCAGTTACGGATACCCACTGTATTTGGATTATGGTACAGCTGTGGATGAAAGCTTTGTTTGACGGCTACCGCCCTGTATGGTTGTTGGGGCGTGGGTGGTAATATAGGTGCCCTTGCTAAATATGGAGTTTTTGGCGTCTGACTGTTCCTAGTGTTTTGATTCTCAAGTAAACTACACAAATGTAAAGCGTGTCCCAAATCGTGTGGCTCTTTAATAGCCAACAGTTGTGCTAAATTTCCGTTAAGGCCTCTGACGAAAGTGTCCAAAGCTTTTTCTCTGTACATAGCTGTTAGAGATTGCACAGTTTCTTGTGAGGCATCTAAGTTAGCGATCTGGTTTAAAATCAATGACAGCTGTTGATACACTGCCTGGTAATAATCGACTACTATTGCTACCCTGATAAAGAGCATAAAGCTGATATTCCAAAGTCTATAGGTCTCGCTTGTCCGCAAAATGCGCTGTTAGGCATTTTGATATGGCCGTCCAATCTAAGGGTGTATTATATGATTCTAAGACTGCGTCTGCTTGTCCAATAATTTTGTTTCGGATTGCCAACAGAATTCCGTAGTATTTAGGCGAGCCTATTCTGACTTCGTAAATTTTCAACACCCTTTCTACACTTTTTTTCCATGAAGAATATTCGCTTTTATTTCCTGAGAAATCCCTAAGTGTCCGTACAATGTCTGGTAGTTTGTCTAAGTCACTAAGATTGTGCGATAATTCTCTCTTTATTGTTTGATCTGTATACTTGGAAAAATCCTTATTGGGATAAGGTATTTCTTTTACTAGATTACTAAGATTTGTCTCTAGGACAAGTTTAATTTTTGCCTCAATATCTTTCTCGGTCATGATTGTCGGATTTGCTTGTACGTTGCTTACTGACGAGGGTACGGCAAGATTCGCGAGTCTGTCTGCTAGATCTTGTTCGGTCATTTAAGATATCTGAGAACTAAAGAATTGAGATTAGATTTTAATTTTAATTGCTCAGAATTCGGAAGTTATTTTCCTAAAGAATTATGGGTTTGATTGTAGTGTGGATTTGTCAATTGTTTTGCAAGGATTGTTTTCCTATAATTTGTATCTTTCTTAATTTCTATTTTTGTAATATTTGTTTCCTTTAGAATTTTTTCTTTTGGGTTTTGATAGATTTTCTTAAAACTATTCTTACAGTAATATCACATTTCGGCGTGCTCTCGTGAAGACAGGATTGGCAGATTCCGGTTTATCCTGCGCTGTAGCGATCTCTCCTCAGTGCGGCTTTACTGTGGGGCCTCCTCTGTACTCTTTTCACGTTCCCTTCGAACGGATACTAAAGGGATCACGGCGAAGATGTCGGCCTGATTAATTCACTAGGCAAAAGTCCTTTTCTAGGAGTGACGGTATAGCGGCGTTATTATTAACGGCACTTTTTCACTTCCGGGTCTCGGATTTTTCTTCTCACTTCACACGGATTAGGTTGAGGCTTTGAACGAAACGTCAGAGTTTTTTCTGTACTTTGCGGGACGCGGAACTTGCTGCCTTTCGCGACTTTTAATCAGGTCCCTGTTCGGGCGCCAGTTAAAAGAATGAATTTTATTTTACTTTACTTAAGCTAAATAATTATTAATAGTTGTACTACGCGTCGATCCATCGCTGCCACCGTCTCTGTCGCTGCTGCTGCTTCTGTTGACGTTTCTTATTCTGATTGGCTGTTACTTTTTGTCGCTGTCGCTGGCCTGCAACCAATGCCCTCGATAAAGTTCATCCGGGCTTAGCCACGTGCGCTGAGCTTGCACCTTTTGGTCAGCGATCGTGGGAATGCAGAATAGCATATTCCCAAAGTTGATCGAACCGAGCCAAGTGCATACAACAAGAACAATATTAAATGCATTGGCAGGAAATGCGGAATGGCATATTCCCAAAGTTGATCGAACCCAGCCAAGTGCATACAACGAGAACAATACGTAATGCATTGGCCAAAAATCGTCTTACTTATGTAATGTTGGGTGTTAACTCATATATTTAATACATATTACATATATTCCATACATACATTTATACACATTTTTCTACATCACTACACCTCGATTCCCAAAATTCAAGTATTTCCGTCGGCCATCCAATAAATATATATTAAATAAATTCCCAAAGCCGACGTGAAATAACTTAAGTGTCTCTGTGTGTTTTTTTGGCGCACTATCCATCCAAACATACACGAGAATTGCAGTACCGCAAAAAGTTCGAAATTGCAGAGTCACCAATACACAGCCCGCAAAAGTTCGGGCATTTGTTTTCAATCATCCCATAAATAAATTCCAACAAAATTAAATAAATACTTAGTTCAACTCCAATAAAATTAAATAAATACTAAAAATTACTGCCAGTTCAAAAAAAAAAAATACTGTCGCCATCGCGAAACTATTGGAATCAATTTATTAATTTATTGACCTATTTCTTCGGTTTCAAATTTTTTCACAAAACGTCCATTCCAGTATTTTTTTCTTATTTATTGAGCCTGGTAAATCTACATATATATCGATACTCAATTTTTTTCTTTTGGGGAAAAAAAGAAAAATTGTGAAAAAATACCATCCAAATATTTTTAAAATAAAGAAAAAATACTAAAAAAAAAACCATACACTGCCGGGGACATCCAATCCCATCCTAATTCGGCCAACCACCCCCTATAAAATACTAAACAAAAAATACTTCATCAAGTACAGTATTTTATTTTTTTGTATTTTTAGGTATTTGTTCCATTCTTGTTCCATCGTTTCACCAAAAGCCTGGGAAATATTTTAACAATAAAAATAAAAACCAACGCATAGCATATATCAAAATAAAACTGCTGTGTTTAAACTGCTTTGCGCGGACACATTACAGCGATCGTGGGAATGCAGAATAGCATATTCCCAAAGTTGATCGAACCCAGCCAAGTTCATACAACAAGAACAATATTAAATGCATTGGCAGGAAATGCGGAATGGCATATTCCCAAAGTTGATCGAACCCAGCCAAGTGCATACAACGAGAACAATACGTAATGCATTGGCCAAAAATCGTCTTACTTATGTAATGTTGGGTGTTAACTCATATATTTAATACATATTACATATATTCCATACATACATTTATACACATTTTTCTACATCACTACACCTCAATTCCCAAAATTCAAGTATTTCCGTCGGCCATCCAATAAATATATATTAAATAAATTCCCAAAGCCGACGTGAAATAACTTTAGTGTCTCTGTGTGTTTTTTTGGCGCACTATCCATCCAAACACACACGAGAATTGCAGTACCGCAAAAAGTTCGAAATTGCAGAGTCACCAATACACAGCCCGCAAAAGTTCGGGCATTTGTTTTCAGTCATCCCATAAATAAATTCCAACAAAATTAAATAAATACTTAGTTCAACTCCAATAAAATTAAATAAATACTAAAAATTACTGCCATTTCAAAATAAAAAAAAAATACTGTCGCCATCGCGAAACTATTGGAATCAATTTATTAATTTATTGACCTATTTCTTCGGTTTCAAATTTTTTCACAAAACGTCCATTCCAGTATTTTTTTCTTATTTATTGAGCCTGGTAAATCTACATATATATCTATACTCAATTTTTTTCTTTTGGGGCAAAAAAGAAAAATTGTGAAAAATACCATCCAAATATTTTTAAAATAAAGAAAAAAATACTAAAAAAACCATACACTGCCGGGGACATCCAATCCCATCCTAATTCGGCCAACCACCCCCTATAAAATACTAAACAAAAAATACTTCATCAAGTACAGTATTTTATTTTTTTGTATTTTTTCCATTCTTGTTCCATAGTTTCACCAAAAGCCTGGGAAATATTTTAACAATAAAAATAAAAACCAACGCATAGCATATATCAAAAGAAAACTGCTGTGTTTAAACTGCTTTGCGCGGACACATCGGCTGCGCGACTGCGAAAGCGCACATAACTGCTTCACGTGCTGGCAGACCATCCCCAGCGCGCGCAAATCCAACGCCAACGCCCAGATCCAGACCAAATACTCCCGGTCCCTCGGCTGCCAGTGACACGCAATCAACGCTTTAAAATTCTTTTGCGGCAGGCTCTAGGTCAGTCCTCCTAGGCACCGCCATAATTAATATATGCCAGCGCGAGCCTTAATAGACTCCGGATCTGAGGCGACCTTCATTACTGAGCGCCTTTTCAACCTGATTAAGCTGCCGTTCCAGGTTATCCAAGCACAGGTCTCAGGGCTTAATTAAACGGTCTCCGCTGAGACCAAAAAGCTCTGTCAATTTACGATCCGTTCTCCGACCCGGCCTAGTTTGCAGTTAAACACCACTGCCTACGTGCTACCGCAAATAGCCGGAAATCTTCCTTTATGTCCGCTTCCGCAACATGTCCTGCGAGATCTTCCCGAACTTTCACTAGCAGATCCAAAGTTTTATGAGAGCGCACAAATAGATCTTCTAATCGGGGCCGATTAGTAGAATGGATGGTAGAATGGATGGAAGTATATCCATTCTACTAAGCGGTACCCGAGTGAACATCTGTGGCTCGCTTCTCGGTCAAACCATTTTCGGCTGTATTTTAACAGGACCAGTACCGGCTCCGAGGTAATATCAAATATATCAAGCGTCAGTCGATAAACTCCTTACCAAATTCTGGGAGGTGGAGGATCTGCCAGTAAAAGTGGCAAAAGAATCCGACGTGATTGTAAGGACCATTTCCTTCGGAACACCACAAAAGACGATACCGGCAGTGTTAAAACCGGAGAGTACGACCACCAAACTTCGAGTGGTATTCAACGCCTCCAGTATACAATAGAACTATGAGGTCAGCTTAAATGATATCCTTCATGCTTGCCCGGTCCTACTGTCCGATCTAACCATCCAGATCCTGAAGTGGCGATATTTCCGATTCCGATATAGTGCGGGAGATCTGGGTAGATCCGAAGCAGACAGCGTTCCAACGTATCTTATTCCGCAAAAGAGAAGGATACATTCGAGATTTTGAGCTAAAAACTGTAACGTTTGGGGTCAATTGTGCACCGTTCCTGGCAACACGGGTACTGCAACAGCTGGCGACCGACGTGCAACTAATCCATCCGAGGGCGAGTAAAGTTATTCGTGGTTGCATGTACGTCGATTATGTCCTTTCGGGCGTTGATTCTGCAGAAGAGGCTCACCTCACTATTCGCCATGGGTTTCCTTCCGCCCAGAGTTCCGAGTGGAACATCACGGATTCTGTGACGCCTTTCAAAAGGCGTACGGTGCTGCGATCTATGTGCGCGTCGACGCTAGTGCATCTTCATACGGCCAGGACGCGCGTGGCGCCAGTAAAAACTGTGTCGCTTCCCAGGCTAGAGCTGTGTGGAGCTCTATTGCTATCCGAGATGGCTGTATCCATCCTCCCCCATATGCCCATGCTGTCCTCGAAACTACATTGTTGGACCGATTCCACGAATGTGCTTGCATGGCTAGAAAAACCAGCATGCCAGTGGAAAACGTTCGTTGCCAATAGGGTAACAAAGATTACCCAGTCCACAGAGGCACCCAATTGGGCGCATGTTCAATCCGAACACAATCCAGCTGACTTGGCCAGTCGGGGAGTGCCTCTACCAAAACAGGTCCACAACTCTCTTTGGTGGCATGGGTCAACTTGGTTGCAAAAGCCACGAGATTAGTGGCCTGCCCAAAGCGCCGACTTACAGGTGACCGAAGTGGAAAGGCGTCCTGTCAAGGCCCATGTGGCGTCCATTCCGACAGAAGACATCCTTAATCGCTTTTCCAAGTTAGCCAGAGCTTTACGGGTCCTTGCGTATGTCCACCAATTTGTCCAGCGATATAGAAAACAGTCGTCGATTCCGGAAGTCCGTCTTCAGGTCCAAGAACTTGTCGCCGCTGAACGGCTCATGGTCATCAGCACTCAGCGCAGATATTTTGCAAATGAATATCGCTACTTGATTCAGAAGCGTTCTGTGTCCGCGACAAGTTCCATCCTCTCCTTAAACCCCCTTTCTAGATCAGAAAGGGCTTATAAGGGCGTGCGGCCGCATAACGGTCTCCGAAAACTTGCGATATGATGAACGAAATCCGATAATCCTCCCGTACGAATGTGCCCTCTCGCGACTACTGGTGAACTTTACGCATCTCATAACGTTGCATGGAGGTAACCAGTTAGTGGTACGTCTCACCCGGTCAAGATACTGTGTTCCGAGGATAAAGATCATTAACTCCTGCAAGGTCTGCGTTATCCACAAAAAGCGATTGCAAGTCCAAATGATGGGAAATTTACCAAAAGAGCGATTCTCTTTTTCCCGGCCATTCACGTACACAGGGATGGACTACGCTGGCCCCTTTGACATAAAGAGTTATACTGGAAGATCTTGTCTTATCACAAAAAGGTATGTGTTGGCTTTCGTCTGTTTTTTCTAGAGCCTAAATCCGATCTGACGACCGAGAAATTTCTCGCCGCTTTCGCTCGTTTCGTATCTAGAAGAGGTTGTCCTCGTCAAGTTCATTCCGACAATGGGAAATCATTTGTCGGCGCAGCCACCCTGCTCTCCCGAGATTTTTAACAAGCCGTAAAAGAGTCTGTGACTGATGCGTACAGTCATTAGCAGCTCAACTGGCAATTCATTCCCCCGGGGGCACCCCACATGGGAGGGCTGTGAAAAGCTGGTGTCAAGAGCTTCATAACCTTGTTCTACAAGTCTACAAGTTGAACAGCGAAAATCGAAGCTTGCTTAAATCCAAGTCTATTGTGAATCGGTGGCACCACTTAAAGGCGCTCCATCAACAATTCTAAGATCGATGGAAAGAGGAGTATCTGAAAGAGCTCCATAAGCGCTGGCGACATGGTAGTTGTCAAAGATGATAGTCTGCCCTCGAATGAGTGGTGCCTTGGCAGAATCGACTCTGTATTTTCGGGTGCCGATGGCAATGTCCGCGTCGTCAGTATTCTTACAGCCCGCGGGTTTGTCAAACGTCCCGTGACCAAGGTGGTTCTTCTGCCAGGAGAACATTCCAACCGTCTGCCTCAACCAACATCCTCCACATAATTCCCCGTCCATAGCAGACGTACTCGGATTTAAATTCCTACCGATGCCGAGTCTACCGTGGAATCCATCCGCTTCGAAAGTGTCAGAGGTTAAAAGCTGAGCGCAAAGAAGCGGCTTCAGGCAGTGCTCATCAATAAGTACTGCTCGAATTGTCTCGCTCGCGAGCACTCCGACGGGAGCTGTCGCAGGGGCGACAAATGCAAAACGTGCAATGGGACGAGCACGAGCGCCCCCTGCCGTCGGGTACTCAGCAGCGTTCACCGCCCCCGTTACTTGCGTCCATCCTCCAACGGCAAAGCGTGAACGTTCTGCCGACGGCCATGGTCACCTTGGAGACCGGGCTGAAGCCCTTAGACACGGCCGCCCTCATCGAAACGTGTACGCAGACGAGCTGCATCGACGCATCCCTGGCATCCGCGCTCCGCTTGCCGACTACTACCGTCGGTGACGAGAGGATCTGCACGGCGACGATTCGGTCGAAGCGCGGAGACGGCTACAAGCTAGAGGTGGTCCTAAAAGTGGAGCCGAACGTCCGCATACGCACCCCCATCCGAGAGCTCTCTGACACCGTGGTCAACAAATACGGTGAGCTCCCGTTGGCCGACGAGCGGTTCTACTTGCCGGCAATCATCTCCGTCGTCCTGGGTGCGGACGTCTAAGCGAAGGTCATCCGACCTGGCTTCCAGGTCTCTCTCTTCCGCTCTCCCCTCTCTTAAATTGCCCACTCTCCCCTCTTTGCGAATGCCTACTACTAATGCCCGCACTGGATGCTCGCGATTCCAGACTCTCCCGCACTGGACGCTTGCGATTCCAGGCTCTCTCCCCTTCCTGCTCCCGGAATCTCTCCGCTGCGCTTTGAAGCGCAGCGCTCAACTAGGCTTAAGTTATTACTCTTTGTCAGCCACATTGAAATACATCGCTCAGCCGGTCCGCGCTATTTTCAGAAAAGTCCATCGTGTTTTTTCATTTCTCTTTCGACTCGCGATCGCCGAGTGTTTCAGCATCTCTTCCACAGCTTGCCACCCGGCTACGTGCAACAGCCGCAACGCCCGACGAAGCTGCCTTCAATCGAGGAACATTTGCGACGACATTTCAATATTTAAGTGTCTTCCTAGGAGGCTACTGGTCCCTTAGCAGTTAAGTGCTTCCTTTATAGCGGGAACCTCCGCTTGAAAGACGCTACAGTGATCCGGGAGTCTGATGCCAAATTGTTCGGAGTATACTCCTCCGCCTACATGTCATTTTAATTTGAATCCATCTGTATAAAAACAGATTGCGTCTGTCGGGCCCGGTCGGCCCTTTTTCCTAGATCATTCTTGTATATTCTTAGAATACGTTGTTGTTGTTGTTGAGCTTGCTCTCTCTCTCTTGTGGCCTCACCGCTCTCGCACTTTCTCAGAGAGTCGGGGGTTGGTGCGAGTCCTGAGCTGAGAGTGAGTTCAGTTGAAAGGCAGCAGTGATCCTGACCAGAGACTATAAAACTGAATAAAACTTAATAAAGCTATAAACTATTAACATATATATTAAGGTGTGTTAAATTGAATCTCTAGGGGATATATATTATACCCCTACAAAATCAGAGTTGGGCCGATCACAAGCCAAATTAATTTAAAAAAGAAAAGACTAAAAACTGAGAAAGTTAAAACAAAATGGATTTAAACGATGCTTCGATTGAACAATTAAAGAAGTGGTTAAGTGTACTAAAGATATCAACGAAGGGTACAAAACGAGAATTAATTTTACGTCTTAACAAGTTGCCGATCGAAATACGCAATAAGGTTGATAAAATGTTTATACAAAAAGGGAACGGCGACCAAAGTAACGGAGAAGACGGCGGCATCGAAAATTCCGAAGAAGAAGGCGGCGCCAAAGGCAACGAAAAAAACGGCGGCATCAGAAATTTAGAAGAAGAAGACAGCGACAACGGTTACGGCAAAGACGGCGACATCGAGGATTACGAAGAAGACGGCGACAAAAGAAACGGCAAAGATGGCGGCATCGAATATTACGAAGAAGGCGATGGGCAGCATTGGCGAAGTTTGTGGCACCATTGAAAAGAAAGGGTCAAAGAAGCAACGAAAAATGCGGCGAACAGAAGGAAGGCGAAGGCAGAAATCAAAAGTGTGCAGAAGACAACATGGCAAACCAAGCTAGAGACAGTTTCAACGACGCAATAAGCAGTGCGCGTGTGGTGAAAAATGTCAACGTCGCCAAAGAAGAAATAGAGAACCATTTTAATCAAAGTATTGATATTTCGTTGGGGATGGCAATGCAAGTATTGAGTGACTTTGCTGGTGAATCGTGTGCCCGCGATTGGATATCTCAGATAAATAACATCCCAAGCATCTATGGCATAAGAATTAACTGCCGAACTGATGTCAATGTTTGGCGAAAAAACATCAAAGCTGGAGATGATGCGCAAGTTTGAGAATCGCAAATGGAGTACCGGCGAGATGTTCGGGAGCTATGCTGATGACAAAGTAATGCTTGCTCAGGGCATTAATACGGATGCAGAAGAAATTTTAGGCTGCATTATCGAAGGAATCCCAAATCAAGGTCTGCGTAACCAGGCGCACATTCAATGTTTTGAAGATGTTGGGCACATAAAGCGAGCATTTGCCGATGTAAGCTTGCCCAAATCCGTAAGTTTTTGAAGGACAACGACAGGTGTGAACTTCAACAAAGACAACAAAGAGATGCGCTGCTATAATTGCAATGCCAAAGGACACTGGGCATCCGAATGCAGGAAATCGAAGAATCGTGCTACACATGCGGCGAGATGGGACATTTTGTGGCAACATGTCTGAAGAACAAAAATAAGCCCGGATGCAAAACAATTATGTAAGATACTTTGAAATTAATTTTATGAACGATTCTAATACCAGGTTAATTACAGAATGCCTCAGGAAGCCCGATTTCATTTATAAAAATATCCAAAGTACCAGAAAATGTCTGCAAATTGCCAGATTTAAGTTTATACCATGGATTAAATAAAAGTTACCTAGAAACATATGGAAAAATATTATGTTACGTTAAGAAGAATTTAAATAAAATACATTTTCATTTAGTTATTGTGGCAAACAAGTCTTTGAGTCATGATGTAATACTGGGAAGAAAAGTTATGAACACAGATGAAATAGATGTAGTGGAAAAGGAATTGTTTAATATTTATATAACAGACGAAATTCAGATTACAAAATTGGCAATAAAGTGAATTATAATGTTAGGAGTCAGTTTGTTAGAATGGTAGAATGTTGTTATGTAAATAAAGAAAGACCAAAGGAACCAGAAGTTAGAGGTGAAATAAAATTAAGATTAGAGGACTCTAAACCTTTCAGTTGTTCGCCCAGACGTTAGCTTATACAGAAAAATAAAAAAATCAGGTTATATTAGATGAATATTTAAATGAGGGAATTATAAGACCAAGACAATCGGAATATGCATCTCCAATAGTGTTAGTAAAAAAAAAAACAGGTGACCTACGACTTTGTGTGGATTATCGAAAAGTTAATAAGGCAATGCTTAAGGATAATTATCCCTTACCTTTGATCGACGATTTGTTAGACACTTTGGTAAATAAGACAATATTTTCAAAATTATATTTAAAACATGGCTACTTTCATGTGTTCGTGGACAGTGACTTCAAAAAATATACTTAATTTATGACGCTATTAGGACAATTTGAATTTATGCGGATGTCAATGGGGCTAAAAAATGCTCCTGCGGTGTTTCAAAGATTTATTAATACAATTTTTGCAGACATGACAAGGGATGGTAAGGTGGTAATATATATGGACGATGTTATGATCGCCAGTAAAGAGATACAGGAACATTTAAATGTTCTTAGGGAAGTTTTTTATCGTTTAGCAAGGAACAAACTAGAATTAAGAATGAATAAGTGTGAATTCCTACAAGCAAGTGTGCAATATTTAAGATTTTTAGTAACCAGCAAAGGAATACAAGCTAATGACAAAGGAATAGAAGCTGTTTGAGCTTTTCCCGTTCCAGATAAAGTACACGGTGTTAGAAGCTTTTTAGGATTATGATCGTATTTTAGAAGATTCATAAAGAATTTTTCGATTATCGCAAAACCCTTATATGACCTGTTAAAAAAGGATAAAGAGTGTGTATTCGAATAGAAGGAATTACAATGTTTTGAGATGCTTAAGAAAATGTTAGTGGAAGCCCCAGTGTTAGGATTATATTATTACAAGGACGAGATAGAATTGCATACAGATGCAAGCGCACAAGGTTTTGGAGCGGTATTACTACAAAGGAAAGAGGATAAAAAGTTTTATTTTTATACCCGTTACTCGTAGAGTAAAGGGTCGAAATTCATTTTTTGTTTTAGGAATCGGGAGTATCTTAGCCCTTTTCCACACTTCGGGAAACGTAGAAGTGGTGAATATGGTATCATTATTTGTGAAGCGAAAGATGAGAAGTTAAAAGATGTTAGGAAGAAGTTAGAAAAAGAGGAAGATAAAATGTTTGAGATGAGGAATGGCGTTATTTATAGAAAATCAAATGATGGGAAAATGTTATTCTGTGCGCGAGGAAAAATGGAGGACAAGATGTTATACAAATATCACAATGAATTAGGTCATTTAGGTCGAGATTATGTTTTGTTACGTAGGCGTATTAGGGCCCTGTCCTGAGGACATGGGCCGAGGGAGATGAGTCCGATGTTCAGGCACCATTTTGCCGGCTGAGCTCGACGGATGGGGGGGGTTCTTGGTAATCATTTCACCTCTCCCGCATAACCAGAAAGAATTATTTAAAGTGCCTGGGAAAAATAATAGAGATCGTCTGTTTAGTCTGTCATCTGTCTCAGCTGCCCGTAAGTTCCCCGAATAGCTAACTCGAGCACTTAATCGAAATACGATCGGCAGCTTGTGGCTGTTACCCTCCCCTTTCACAAATCGTGTGCCATTGGATCAGTGCTAGCCTTGCAATCTGATCCCCTAATGTTAATGTCGTCTGTCAAGAAGTCGTCGTCATTATTCTAGACCTACTTCACTTGTGGAATCAGCACCCCCTTTTAAACGTGAACCTAGCAACTCATGTTGAGACTTTTCCTCACACGATAAATTTTAATAAATAGATATTGAAATAAATCATAACGTATAGGCTAAGAATCTTTGTTTATGACACTGGCATTACCAATTAATGACAAGGTATTTTTTTACGGAAGGTATCGAATTGATCGCTTGTAAAAGCGCGCACGTCAGCAAAAAGATTTGCAGACTATTCACGACAAAAAAGGTCGCTCTGTGGGCTGCTTATATTTGAACATGCAAATATGAGAGCGGATACCTCCCGCTGAAAAAGAAAATTTTATTGAATAAAAAAAAACTGAATACAGAGTTTACACTATTATAGACATATTACCTATACATATGGTTAACATGGATATTAAAAGTAGTTAAAATTAACTAAGAGGTAATAAAGTAAATTAACAAAATAGTGCCCAATAATAAAAAAGGTATGCTAATAATTAGAAATCATTAAATGTAGTTAGCTTACTCAGTTAGAACTAAATTTTATTAACATGCACTTGTGATATAAATGCTTAATATTATTATAAATATAGGTTAATTAGAGGTACTTAATATTTTAAGTATAATTTTAAAAGTATAAGTATTTAAGAGTACTTAATGGTAAAATTTAAAAATAATATTATTTTTCGTAGTACGGTTCTACACTACTTATTAAGATAATATTCTTTAAGATAATCTATGAAAGTAAAGATTTGATTCCCGGAACATATTATTTACGAGTAATTACAAACTTCATAATTCTCCCGAGAAATTGATTTTCTTCAATGACAGAATATACCTTGGTAAACGGAAGGGTAGATATAACAATCGCTTTCTGAGTGTTAGTGCAATGGCTAATCGGAGAAAAATCTAAGTTGTATAGATCCATATATTTTTGTTCGAATTCATTAACAGATATTGGAAGTGAACATTTCATTAAAACATATTCGGATCGACTATTAAAATCTGAATCCTTCTCATAAGTTTTAGCAATAACTTTCGTAGTTAACATTATGTATTTTTTTGTATATGCACAAATATATATATATATAAGAAAAATAAAATATAGAGAGTGGAACTTGGGTTCCGTAAAACTCACCCTCTAATATCTCCAGCGAAGAGAGCTCTCCTTACTGTTGTACAGGCTGTAACCTTGAAGAATTGTTAAATATATATTTGTGCATGTCTAAACTCTTTTGAGGACCCAATATGTGGTTATGCTTCACTTATCACACTAAGTTATACATATAGTTGAGATTAAGTTCGCACAACAAAAATAATAATATATAATTTCGCCGATCGAGCGTTTTTCGTGGCACACGACTGTCGCGGGTAGACGGGTCTTCACTCCACTCCGATTCCACTCCACTCCAGTAGATTTATACTTTGGCGCCGTTGGCGGTTTACTATTTCATGCACTTATCTTCTCGGCACACTTATACTGCAAACTGATTATTGTGTTGTACTTTTCGCAATGCTCGGATGTTCATCGCGATTCGGATTAAATGGAGCACGGCAATAAAAACGAGAATATAGAACACTTCCGCGATTTGTCGATTGTGGTCTATTATTTGTATTTGGCAATTAGGATCTATGTCCTTGGAGTTCGTTCCTCCCATGGTTTTGTTAATGTTATGGTATAATGTATATGGTATTCTTGTTGATTTCAACTTATTGCTGCGAAATGGTATTTAAACCCAGAGCGCGTTCGATATCACTATTGTTCACTGTGTATTTCTTCCTCAAATTGCGCTTGTGCATTACATATGCATTCATAGCCACATTAAGGAGCAAAAGGACAGCAATAATGATCAGGACGTTGTATAGTTTATCAATCTGTTCTGAGTGATCGACTACTTGAACATTGTTGACAACATTAGCTGAGTCGTTGTCGGCCTTGGAGGTCTTTCCTCCCATATTGCATATGTTTTGGCCAGGACCAACTATATATTGCTTTGTTCCTGGATCCTTTAGTCCTTTTTTTTTTTTTTTGCAGGACTTTTGTCAGGATTGGCTTCGTCCTCTCTTTTTTTTCAGGAAGACTAAGAATGTCCTTAGTGTTAAGGACTAGGTTCTTATGCCTTTCCTTGGATCCTGTTAACTTAGCCTTTTAGGTTCACTGTTCACTTTTTGCCCGATTCTTTTTTTTCTCATCCTCCCTTTTCAGATGCGGCTCTTTATAAAGGTTTGCCGGGACTAAGATCGGAAAGAGGTGAATTCCATCGTTCCTATTAAAATTCCCGTTCCATCCAGAATCTCTTCTCATCAATACACCCAGCTTGAACTCCCACATGGTGAAGTTAGAGTGCCACGCCGGTGCATCCACCTGCAAAGTGTCAAATTTCCGTGTGTCAGCGGTATTTAAATCAGGCCACGCAAGTGCATCCACCTGTTCACCATAGGTGTCATCTTCTTGTTTCTGCATCCGGCGCGTGCCGCCGGCCACGTGGAACTTTTCTGCATGCTAAGCGTTTCCCACGGCAATTATGTAACTTAGCAGGTGGGGTTAGATATTCTTACGTAATTGACAACGGTGGTTGACACGTGACCTTATTGTTTTTGCACCTGCTGTCTGCATGATCACTTACATAACTGATTGTTGTCTTTATAGGATGATGTTGTCACACTTGGTAGATGTAACAGGCTCGAAATCATCGATGTGAATTTCTCATGGAATGGTTTCGTAAGAAGAAGCACAAAATCTGCGAGTGTGGCGTCCTTTAATGTGTGGCCTCGACCCATACCCTGAGCGTATCCTGTTCTACCGACTGCGCTAGCCGGGCTATTGCATAATTTGAAACATGAGTTCTTTTCTTTTTTGTTTTGTTTATTTCTTTTTATTTATGTTCTTATCTATATTACAAACTATTTATATTGCTATCATCCTCCTGCTGGCGCTTCATTATGTCGCCGTCTCGCCAACAACCGTTCCTCTTCTCTCTTTAGCCGAGCCAGGAGTAGACTCCGTTTATTAAGGGCACTCCTTTTATCGTCGAATTCGTTGACGAGAGCCCTCGCCTCATGGACGAGCTCCCTTGTTAACGCCTGTTCCTCCTTCAAACTTTTCATTTGCCGGAGGGCATTCCAGTGTTTTTTTATGGCGAGGTCCTCCACATCGAGTGAAATCCTGTCGTCGTGCCCTCAAATACCGGGTCCATCTATTGGTCTCCAGCATTTGGTCAAGCTCTGCTTGTACCAAATCAATATATTTGGTCAGCATCTGCATCAGTCTCTCTTGTGCCGAGCGATTTCCGTCCCGGATCCGCGTAGACTCCCGGTAGATCTCCTGGATCTCCTCTTCGAATAGCTGAAGATTTTCTGCCGACATTGTCCTCTTTCGTGGATATTCTCCAATGTTTGGATATTTGGTCTTTCCTTATATAGCTTTTCAGTTTTGGACGAGGCTTCCTTTCCACCCGTAGGCAGTACCCCCCTTTCCTGGGATTTAAGCTCCGATGCCTAGAATCTGCTTACTTTGCTTTTCCGTTTCAAAATTTTATTCTCATCAGACGAGAAGAGACAAATTTTGAAATCCTCCAATTCTGATATTGGATCACGCTGTGAAAAGGTCTTTAGCATGGTAGACCCCGATACTCTTCCCGGTGGTATTTCCCAATTCATACAAGGCATTGCCATGCTTTTTTAATACCACACATCGGATTCGATTGGGTCCTAGTTTGGCGTTATAGCCTTCGGCTTTGTTACTTTGCTTGTAGTTTTTTCGGTAAACCACCTGCCCTACTGCAAATTCAACATTCCTACAGCGGGTGTTATATGCCTTTTCAGCTCGTTTGTGGGCGTGGTTTAGTCCTTGACGCACTTTTTCTCTCACTAAGTCCATTTTATCTGGTAACGATATTTCAGGACTTGCGGATCGAATGCCTCCCAGTTTTTTCAGTATGGGGTACGCAGTCCCATGGGTGATCATGCGTGTTCCAAACATCGCATAGTATGGTTCCATGCCGATGGACTCATGTAATCCACTTCTGAGAGTACAAGCAATTCGGCTTAATTGTACATCCCAATTTCGCTGATCTTGTGCGATTGTTGCCCGTAACATTTGGAGTACTGAACGGTTTACTCTTTCAGCCGCGTTGGCTTGAGGGGAGTAGAACCCCGTTCTCACATGTCGTATACCATATTTATCAAGGAGTTCAGTGAAAGCTTGCGCAACAAACTGCTTACCGTTGTCTGAATGTATAAATTCAGGTACGCCAAATTGGTGAAATATATGGGTTTCCAAAAATTTGATGACTTCGGCCGAAACGGCTTGTCGCATTGGTTGTAGCCAAACAAATTTCGAAAAATGATCCAAGCATACGAATATTACTGTGTTTCCAGTTTTGGTTCGGGGATACGGGCCCATAAAGTCAATGTACAACCTTTGCACTGGCCTTTCGGTAACCTGTTGGTTACCCATTGGAGGTCTTGTTGTCTGGTTGGAGGTTTTGCTGACTTTACAGATTTCACATTGAGTTACTACTTTCTGCACGTCGTTGGCCATAGACGGCCAGTAGTAGAACTGTCTAAGTCTTGCAAGGGTCTTATGTAATCCTCCGTGCCCGGCTGTGATAGCATGATGTGCCTTATACACCAGATCAGATCGTAGATCTGTAGGGACCCAGAGTTTCCAAGCTCTGTCATCTCTTATGGCATCATTTGATGTGAAGCCCATTCGTTTTATCTCAGTATCGGGAATTTTTCCTGCACTTTCTTCAATCGTATGAATTAATTTTTCGTAATCCGGCGATTGAAATTCTGCAGAATTTAGATCCAGGTGCAATTCCATAGTATTGGCGTTGGCCATTGCAACCTCATCCATATGTACTCTTGATAGTGCATCGGGAACCACATTGAGGGATCCCTTACGATGCTCTATTGTGAAGTCAAAAGCCTGTAATTTTAAACTCCACCTTGCTAATCTACCGGACAAATCCTTTTGGTTCATTAGCCATTTTAAGCTAGCATGATCGGTAATTACCGTGAAGGACATTCCTTCTACATATGCACGAAATTTTCTAATGCTAAGAATTGCAGCATAGCATTCAAGCTCGGTAATGCTGTAGTTAGTCTGTGCTTTATTTAGTTTGGCAGACATGTAAGCTATGGGGTGTTCACCACCTGCCTCGTCTACTTGAAATAATACCCCCCCGACTCCTGTTTTTGAGGCGTCACACTGGATAACAAATGGTTTTTTGAAGTCCGGTGTAGTTAGAACGGGAGCTGATACCATGCCTTCTTTCAAAGCCCTAAAAGCCTTTACTTCCTCTTCATGCATCTCAAATTTCTTAAGACGCTCCTTCTTCAGACAGTCATGAAGAGGTGCTGCAATTATTGCATAATTTTGTATAAAGCGTCGGTACCATCCTGTCATGCCCAAAAACCTCCTCATCTGCTTTGCAGATTGTGGCTGGGGGAATTCTTGTATTGCCTGAATTTTTGTATCGTCAGTTTTGATGCATCCCCCACCTACAACATAGCCTAAATATCGCGCTTGGCTATAGCAAAACTTGCTTTTTTCTACATTGATGGTTAGTTTTGCTTTTTGTAGACAGCTGCTAACTTGTCGTAACATTTCAAGGTGTTTTTCAAATGTAGGTGAACACACCAGGAGATCATCCAAATACACGAATACGTGTTCTCGTAATGCAGCTGGAATTACTTTGTCCATCAGCCTGCACATTCTTTGTGCAGCATTGCACAATCCGAAAGGCATTACAGTGTATTGGTACAAAGGTCGACCTGGCACTGTAAAAGCTGTCTTTTCGCGACTTTTCGCTTCTAGGGGTATTTGCCAAAAGGCATCTTTCAGATCTATTGCAGAAATGTAGTATGTCTCTTGTAGTCGGCTCAAAAGACCTTCAATATGTGGTAACGGGTATGCATCTTTGATAGTCCGGGTATTTACTTTGCGAGCATCAAGGCAAAGCCTGTTCTTAATACCTTTCTGCACTAGGGTTACTGGAGAACTCCAGCTACTGTTGCTTTCCTCAATCACACCCAATTTTAACATCCGATCCAATTCGTCATAAACCAGCTTTTGTTTTGCTGGTGAGATCGGGTAGTGCCGTTGCTTGATCGGCAAGTCTTCTTCCGTGACTTTGATTATATGTTCCTCTAGGTCAGTTTTGCCAAGTCCTTTATCTATGCATGAGGGATATGTATCTATGACTTTGGTCAACTCCTCTTGTTGTGTTGCCGTAAGCTTGTGTGGTGTGTAAGTGGTCTCGGGCTTCGGAGTTCCTTCATCCAGATCGATTTCGGATATTGGAAGCGAACTTTTTATCTCATTCCATCGCTTTCCTATGACTGGTAAGCCGAAAGCGATCCAGAAGTCAATGCCAAAGTAGAATCTTTGGTTTAACCCAGGCACGATCAGAAATTCGAGATCCTTAACTTCGCCTTCCCATTCGACTGGTAGAACTATAGCTCCTTTGACTTGACTTTCTTCACCGCTGGCGGTGCGAACATTTTGCCCGTCCATCTTTGATATCTTCTTAGTTCGGTTCTGTAAGAAGGCTTCAGCCCCTTTTCCGATGCAGTTTGCGCCAGCTCCTGAGTCAAGTAGGGCTACTATTTCTTCTCCGTCCACTTTTGTCTGGGCAAAAAGCCTGTTGTCATTTCGCTTATGCACCACGGTATCTATGACCTTTTGTCTAAGCCGATGACCATCAGCTCGCCGTCCATATAATCTTTGTATTTTCCGGTGGTCTCGGGTGGCATTATCTAGTTCTTCTGTGCCTTCAAAAATGCGTTCCCTGATTTGGTAGTACTCCTGCTCTCTTTGAGGAAGGCTTTTATCTGGGGAGATTTGTTTTGGAGTGGGTATTTTTATTGTTTCGGGGTGGACTCCGTCTGCGTGGTTACCCCGTTGTTCGCCGGCAGACTCGTTTGTAAACACACCGGAGCAGATGTGGTTGCAGAATCTCTTAAACCACATACTCTGCAGGTGGTTTCGTGGAAATAGGAACCACATTTCGGCTCCACAGTCGGATGTTTGAGGTAATAGTCCACTTCTTTATGGCATTTAAAGCAAGAAAGTAGATGGAGTGGTGCCGTGCATGTTTGAGTGGTCTGGTATGTTGTCCGACCTGAGTTCTGGTTTGTATGCCCTTGGCTTTTCACCTGGTCTTTACGGTATTTTGGCCTACGGTTTTGCTGATAGGCTTCTACTAGTGCCAGATCTGATTCATCCTCGTATTCAGGGTATCCCCCAATCTCATCCACCCGCCTTGACCTTGACTGATTACCTTTTAACCATCTTTCTGCCTCGGCTCCTTGCCTTCTCAATTCTGCTACTGATTTTGTAGGTGTTATTAAAAGGAAAGGTCCCATTTTGGCATTGAGATTTCCTTTCAAGATCTTTACTAGATCAGGCTCCGGAATTTTTTGTCTCATTTTAAAATGCAAGTTGTGCATTGCTGCTAGATAATCCGCAAGTGTTTCGTTGGATCCCTGACGACGCTCTACTAACTCCTTGACTGTAACGAAGTCATTGTCACATGTGGAGAACACTCTGCGCATTTCCTGGGTCAATCCACTATAGTCAAATTCGTATTCATGCATCTTGTCCTCCATTAGTTGCCAATACCACTTTGCAGCAGCGCCTGTCAGTAGGCAATGGAATTCCCGGAATACTTGTTCGCGGGTGATTTCGTACATCTCTTGTAGCCTCTCTACGCGGAACAAAAAACTTTCTACTGTCATCCCCTTGCTTGATCCATCAAACTTAAGGTTCCATTTATCTAAGCGTACTATTCGATTGTTCCGGTTGTAGTTATTTCCTTCCCCGGCCCTTGCATCGTGTTCCGTCCATGAGCTTGGTGCAGCTGGTGGTGGCACACTATTTTGGCCTATTGAATGCCTATTTAGGCGCACTGGTGGCGGTGCCATTGGTGTCGGGGTTTGTTGAGTTCGCCAGAAGCTATCTCCCATATTTATCCCGGGGTTATTATTTGGAGTGCCAATTGCTCTATCCGACTGATTACCACCTCGAGTTTGATTCATTTGCGCCTGCAACCCGGTCATCTGAGTTTTCATCCCAGTGACTGTTTCTTTTAATTCATGGTTTTGCTTTATCAAAGCAGACATCATTCGTTCGATTCTTGAAGAATCTATATTTCCTGCGAGTGCATTTTGTGGTAACGGAAGTATACTAGATCTTCCTCTTGGGGGTCCGAAATTTATGTCTACACCTCCCACTGCTCCTTCATCACTTCCTACATCTTCCAAATTGCCTAAGTTATCAATTTTAGAATTAAAACTTAGGGATGTATTTTTCTCTGGAACTCTGCTGGTGCTAGTATTCCTACTAGTTCTTCCTGATGCTGCCGCGGCTAATGCAGCCTGTCGCATAGCAGTGGCCCTGGTATGACGACCCGGAAGTGGTACCGCGTATAGCGAAACTTTCTTTCTTGCCCCCGCCATTGTCACTTGGTATTTTTACTTGACACGTATATATATACTATGTAATGAAAATATAGTATACGCGAGCGCCTAAAATCACACTTCCTTTCGCGAGTCGTATGTAGATAATATACAAAAGTAAATATAATGTAGATACGTACAAGCCTCTGATAGTTGACGTGACTGAATCAGAGCATACGTAAGTTCACGAGAAAGGTTATATATACATTAAAATATATATATATATAATATAAATATATGCAATTATTTTTCAATAGAATATTATCGCATGGATATACAACCTAGTTGTACACAGATTATAGAATACAATATAAAAATTAATTCAGGGGTGCTGAGTTACTATAAGTTATTTTTCGGTCAAGAAACTGTCCAGTATTTAAGCCCCAGAATAAAATCAAAAAAAAGGTCCCTAACCAAGAGTGCTAGTTGAACTTCTGCGCACGTGGTTTCATTCAGCTAACAAGCCCTTGTTCCTTCCTCTAAGGAGCCCTTCGCACGTGGAACTGGCTACACCTACAAGAAAGATCCGTCCTAAGCCCCCCCCCCCCGCCCGTCGTCGGAAATCAGGTTAGATCCGTCCATGACCTCTACTGATCTGGTAGTTGTCTACACCTGCTGCTGTCAGACCGATACGTTCGGGATCCACAACAGTTTCCCTATTTCTCTGGACTCGAGCCTTACAAGAGTACCTGGCGTGGCCTAGTACATCCGGCAGCGTCGGCCAGAGAAACTTAAATCGTCCACCCGCCCAAGTAGTTGTGGCTATCATACGGACTCGAGCCTCACAAGAGTACCTAGCTTGGCCTAGTACATCCGGCAGCGTCGGCCGTATGATTTCCGTCAGTCCCCATCCCCCCATTCAGTCCTGGATCAACAAACGACTGATGTAACCGCACATCTCCAGATCGGGGATAACACACTATATAAAACCCGCTTTAGCTGTGAGTGCGTCATCCTATCGTCTGTGCTCCCGCCCTTCCTGGACTCGAGCCTCACAAGAGTACCTAGCTTGGCCTAGTACATCCGGCAGCGTCGGCCAGAAAGAACAACTACAGTTTATTTACGTTAATTAAAAAGTTTGTCTGCACTAATTTAGGTAGTATTATCCAAAGGACCAGGAATTGCACAAAAATTAATTTTTAGAATTATTCTATTATAATTACATCTTTTAAATAACGTGCATAAAATCCCCTTTCTGATACTGCAGGTTTCTGAAAACGGGATTACACGCACTTGGACTATTTTCGTTAAGTATACATCGTTCTCGTACCGCTAGAAATCAAAACTGATACCAAAGTTAAAAAAGGTAAATTAGGGATATTAAACATGTCCTTTTCGTTGGGCGCCATTTCTGTTACGTAGGCGTATTAGGGCCCTGTCCTGAGGACATGGGCCGAGGGAGATGAGTCCGATGTTCAGGCACCATTTTGCCGGCTGAGCTCGACGGATGGGGTGGGTTCTTGGTAATCATCTCACCTC
Source organism: Drosophila pseudotakahashii (assembly GCA_035046095.1). Lineage (NCBI taxonomy): Eukaryota > Metazoa > Arthropoda > Insecta > Diptera > Drosophilidae > Drosophila > Drosophila pseudotakahashii. The sequence goes on along the minus strand of JAWNOE010000222.1, from coordinate 142,135 downwards.
TCCCGCATAACCAGAAAGAATTATTTAAAGTGCCTGGGAAAAATAATAGAGATCGTCTGTTTAGTCTGTCATCTGTCTCAGCTGCCCGTAAGTTCCCCGAATAGCTAACTCGAGCACTTAATCGAAATACGATCGGCAGCTTGTGGCTGTTACCCTCCCCTTTCACAAATCGTGTGCCATTGGATCAGTGCTAGCCTTGCAATCTGATCCCCTAATGTTAATGTCGTCTGTCAAGAAGTCGTCGTCATTATTCTAGACCTACTTCACTTGTGGAATCAGCACCCCCTTTTAAACGTGAACCTAGCAACTCATGTTGAGACTTTTCCTCACACGATAAATTTTAATAAATAGATATTGAAATAAATCATAACGTATAGGCTAAGAATCTTTGTTTATGACACTGGCATTACCAATTAATGACAAGGTATTTTTTTACGGAAGGTATCGAATTGATCGCTTGTAAAAGCGCGCACGTCAGCAAAAAGATTTGCAGACTATTCACGACAAAAAAGGTCGCTCTGTGGGCTGCTTATATTTGAACATGCAAATATGAGAGCGGATACCTCCCGCTGAAAAAGAAAATTTTATTGAATAAAAAAAAACTGAATACAGAGTTTACACTATTATAGACATATTACCTATACATATGGTTAACATGGATATTAAAAGAAGTTAAAATTAACTAAGAGGTAATAAAGTAAATTAACAAAATAGTGCCCAATAATAAAAAAGGTATGCTAATAATTAGAAATCATTAAATGTAGTTAGCTTACTCAGTTAGAACTAAATTTTATTAACATGCACTTGTGATATAAATGCTTAATATTATTATAAATATAGGTTAATTAGAGGTACTTAATATTTTAAGTATAATTTTAAAAGTATAAGTATTTAAGAGTACTTAATGGTAAAATTTAAAAATAATATTATTTTTCGTAGTACGGTTCTACACTACTTATTAAGATAATATTCTTTAAGATAATCTATGAAAGTAAAGATTTGATTCCCGGAACATATTATTTACGAGTAATTACAAACTTCATAATTCTCCCGAGAAATTGATTTTCTTCAATGACAGAATATACCTTGGTAAACGGAAGGGTAGATTTAACAATCGCTTTCTGAGTGTTAGTGCAATGGCTAATCGGAGAAAAATCTAAGTTGTATAGATCCATATATTTTTGTTCGAATTCATTAACAGATATTGGAAGTGAACATTTCATTAAAACATATTCGGATCGACTATTAAAATCTGAATCCTTCTCATAAGTTTTAGCAATAACTTTCGTAGTTAACATTATGTATTTTTTTGTATATGCACAAATATATATATATATAAGAAAAATAAAATATAGAGAGTGGAACTTGGGTTCCGTAAAACTCACCCTCTAATATCTCCAGCGAAGAGAGCTCTCCTTACTGTTGTACAGGCTGTAACCTTGAAGAATTGTTAAATATATATTTGTGCATGTCTAAACTCTTTTGAGGACCCAATATGTGATTATGCTTTATGGTATAATGTATATGGTATTCTTGTTGATTTCAACTTATTGCTGCGAAATGGTATTTAAACCCAGAGCGCGTTCGATATCACTATTGTTCACTGTGTATTTCTTCCTCAAATTGCGCTTGTGCATTACATATGCATTCATAGCCACATTAAGGAGCAAAAGGACAGCAATAATGATCAGGACGTTGTATAGTTTATCAATCTGTTCTGAGTGATCGACTACTTGAACATTGTTGACAACATTAGCTGAGTCGTTGTCGGCCTTGGAGGTCTTTCCTCCCATATTGCATATGTTTTGGCCAGGACCAACTATATATTGCTTTGTTCCTGGATCCTTTAGTCCTTTTTTTTTTTTTTTTTGCAGGACTATTGTCAGGATTGGCTTCGTCCTCTCTTTTTTTTTCAGGAAGACTAAGAATGTCCTTAGTGTTAAGGACTAGGTTCTTATGCCTTTCCTTGGATCCTGTTAACTTAGCCTTTTAGGTTCACTGTTCACTTTTTGCCCGATTCTTTTTTTTCTCATCCTCCCTTTTCAGATGCGGCTCTTTATAAAGGTTTGCCGGGACTAAGATCGGAAAGAGGTGAATTCCATCGTTCCTATTAAAATTCCCGTTCCATCCAGAATCTCTTCTCATCAATACACCCAGCTTGAACTCCCACATGGTGAAGTTAGAGTGCCACGCCGGTGCATCCACCTGCAAAGTGTCCAATTTCCGTGTGTCAGCGGTATTTAAATCAGGCCACGCAAGTGCATCCACCTGTTCACCATAGGTGTCATCTTCTTGTTTCTGCATCCGGCGCGTGCCGCCGGCCACGTGGAACTTTTCTGCATGCTAAGCGTTTCCCACGGCAATTATGTAACTTAGCAGGTGGGGTTAGATATTCTTACGTAATTGACAACGGTGGTTGACACGTGACCTTATTGTTTTTGCACCTGCTGTCTGCATGATCACTTACATAACTGATTGTTGTCTTTATCGGATGATGTTGTCACACTTGGTAGATGTAACAGTTTATGGATGCTTTTGTTAGGACGTATTGGTTTCCGAACATGAAAGAGAAAGTTCTTAGACATATTGATAATTGTTTGAGATGCGTGGCATATTCGCCGAAGTCAGGAAAAGGGGAAAAATGTTGCACAGCATACCAAAATAAAATGTGCAATTCGAAATTATACATATCGATCATTACGGACCGGTTGATAATGGAAGAGCAAAGAAACATCTGTTTGTGGTTATAGACGGTTTCACTAAATTCGTTAGACTATACGCAACAAAGACGACGAACACGAAAGATGTCATTATAGCAATGAAAGATTATTTTAGGTCGTACAGCAGACCAACATGTATCGTTTCGGACAGAGGAAGATTACATCGAAAGATTTTGGAAAATTTGTGGAAGATTATAATATTAAACACGTAAAAATTGCGACTGGGGCACCCTAAGCCAATGGGCAGGTGGAAAGAATTAATCGAATTATAGGGCCAATGATAGCTAAGTTAACAGATCCGGAAAAAGGACTGCATGGGGATACGGTTGTTGAGGACGTTTAATTTTCACTGAACAATACAAGGCAAAGGAGCATTGCACAAATTGCACAAGTAAAATGCTGTTTGGAATCGAACAGAAAGGAAAAGTTATTGATGAATTGAGGCAAAAGTTAGAAGAAGATCTCTTGGATATTTATTATACCCCTACCAAAATGCATTAAAAATATTTTCATTTATTTCTTAAACGCTGTTCACAAATTAAGATTTTTAAACATTTCTGTGACCCCTTTCTCTTGTGGTTAAGTTAGATTGAATTATCAAAACGACCGTATAAAAGAGACATGTAACTATTTAATAAGATGTAACGTGGATGTAACGTGTTGCTAAATATTCTGCTACCTTCGAGTGTTCTTCTTTAGGACTAAATAAGTACCAAAAAGTTATTGTCCCACGTTAAAATTGGTAGGGTTTTCTTTGTAATACCGAACTGCATTTTTCATATTAGTTTTACCTTAATGGGAACGGAAATCAGTAAGAAGGAAAACTGTTCGTCTAACGTAATTCAATGTATATCAACGAAAGACTGCTTTGTATTTTATTGTTTTACTAGCTTAACCCGAAGCGACTTCGTTCGCTTAAAATTAGTTTGGAGTACGGTTGTCAAGACTTTCTTATTTCCAGAAAAATTGACACTTTTTTTTAATATGATTACTTTTAAAACTTATGTGTTAACAACATTTTTAGAAGATCCTTAAGGATCGAGAATAAGGCTACTGGCAGAGCTAATAATCTAAGATCTAGTCCAGCCAGCTTCCAAGTCTGCCCCTGCGATTAATTTATAGTTATTGCAAAGCAAACTTTTAGAGAGAATTTTAGCCTCTTAAACTGAAACGGCACACTGGAAGGTATTAATGGGATCCTGTTTCCCCCTTCGTGGATCCCGTACTGTTGCTTTGATTATGAAGACCTTTTATCTGCAATCGTGTCCCATTCCATAACTTTGAGGGAACTAAATTTCGCAATTACATTTCGGGTGCTCCAATCTTAAGAGACAGATTATGCTGCGGAATCCCTGCTACATTCAAAGAGTTTAAAAATTCAACAGGGTAATGAACCGCATAGTCAACATCAGAGAAAGAGTCGACCGATTTATAGGAGACTTCTAAACCATCAAATGAGTTTAGCAATAATGTATTGGTACCGGTGATCTTTTATTTTTCGTTGTCTAAACGGAGCGCACAGATAGCCAATCTTAACATTTCATGATGTGTTAGAAAAACAAAGAACCCTTTTTTGGCATGTTTTTTGCCTAAGTAGGTCGTAAAATGGGGGATATACGATTAAAGAAAAACTTCAAAGTTCCTGGTTTTAAAATAAACTCAAAAAAATTATCAAAATATGTACTAAAGAGAGTTTTTTAAACCAAAATTGAAATCATAATTGTGAATTTAAACCCTACCCCTTGCCACACCACGGTCAATCTTGTGCTTCTTTCTCTTTCTTTAGGCAAGCTCTCTCAGAGAGTTCATTGTGCGCTTGATCGTCCCCATTTCTTACACTTGCTACTGTCCTAAAGCTCATTATCATTATATCCTTCTCACTCCCAAAAAACGAATTGTGGCAAAGAAGGGCAAGTGTATTTTTTAGTATAGCCCTCTTCTAACTTGCGATCTCATCCTTGTCGAATCAATAAAAATTAAAAACATATAATAAATGAATGTGATCCATGTGAAAGTCGCGAATTGTTGTACTTGCTTTCAGTTACAATGTTATCAATGCAATTTTATTGAGCGCACAAATATATTTGTTTGTAAATTGGAATTTGATTTTTCAAATTTTTTAGTTTTTAATGAAATGAAAACTTTTGTACAAACACGCAAAGATTGCCATCCCATACAAAAGTAGCGAAGTAACTTATTGTTCCAAGTTCCGCATATGATCGATATTGTTTTAAACTTTAAACTTTAAAAATAACTTAGAAAGATTTAGCATTGGCTGAAAGAAAGGTAATCATTTTATTTGTATTTAAACACATCATCTACTTTCAAATAGAAACACACACAAACACACAATACAAATCAAAACATATCCCAATATACCTACATGCCTACATATCTGAAGAAGTAACGTATTTGATTGCTTACAGATAAAACTTCCGTACTTGTTCAGAAATTCGAATCTTAAGATTTTGCCTTTGCTTACAAAATATGTAGTAAGTTTGTCTATTTTCTTCGATGGCCGAAATTAAATAGGGCTCTTACTTCTGCTACAAAATGAAAAATACTTTTTGAAAAAAAAACCTAAGCATTTGATCCACAGAACTGACTATTGATCGAAAATCATTTTTATCAGAGCAGATAATATTTTAAAATCCAAAACAAATTTTAACTTAAATTGCCTCTTTCCCCTCCCCTTTCCACACAGCACTTCCCCCTCCCCATCATCAGTTTACTTGGCTGTTGCTCTCTCGGCCGTCGCTCTCTTGGTATTCGCTCTCTGGGTTTCGCTCTCTTGGCAGGCTTCCGCAAAATGAGACGCAATAACTTAGAATATCTAAATAAATTCTTTAAAAATACTAAAAAAAAATGTTAAAAACTTGAAAAATTAAACTTAAGCACTTGGGCCGTAGAATAACTAATGATCCAAAAATCATCTTGATCGGAGCAGCGGTTTGGATTTTTTAAATCGAAAAGTTAACTTTAAATGTAGCCCCCAAATTATGGGGGATATCGAAATTTCATTTATAAATCTAATTAGGTCTTTTCAATACCTAAAATTCGGCAAATTCCAAATTTCAAAATTCCAACCACTTTAGAAGTTAAGCAATCAAATAGACCAAATTTTGAGCTTCCAAATATTAATGTTGGAGCTGATTGGGGCCACTGGGGGGACATGTCGGATCTTAGTGGGCGTTTAGATCCCCAATGGAATACTGTGCAAAACTTTGGATGTTCTAGCTCTTACGGTTTGGGCTGTAGTCGTGTCCCCTTAAAAATCGGTCTTTCATTTTATAATCCTTAGAGATTTTTAGAATTAATCTCCGATTTTAAATTAATGCAGCAATTGAGACTCGTTTGAGTTATTTTAATATTTGGTATGCAACTTTGTGGGATATCTTAAAATATTTAAAATATTTATTTATTATTTAAAATTTAGTTTGTAACTTAATCTCTAAAGACTTAGACTTACCACCGCGGATTCTGGCAGCTCCACATTAAACAGTTATTTTACCGCACATAAAATGTCCGCTTTCTCGGTGATCTCGTCTATGTCCTTTACCTCGACCAGCATTGTCTCAGTCAGTGCTTTGACGTCCACAGTGCTGCCCAGGAACGCCTTCATTGTGGTCTGAAGCTCCGCGGTTTTAGGATCAGATAGTTTGTTTAGAAGCATTAGGAGTTCCCCCTTAGCTGTACGCCTGACAGCCTGTACGGCTTGTCCGAGCTCCTTCAGCTGCGATTCAGCTTTAACCTTTTTGAGGATATCCGCATAGGACCCTCCAGTGGAGGATGCGATCACTATCGCATCATTTCGAGGCGGTCGCATCCTGGGCTTTCTTACCACCTGTTGCCATTCCTCTGGCTTCTTCCCAGGTCTTTGGGGCTTGCTGGTGCTCTCTGTCCCAGCATGCTTTCCCTTTTTACCACTTAGGCTGGCATCGCTTGCCGGTGCCTTATACATCGCCTTTTTTGCTGGTACAGCTAGCGTTTTCTCAGTTTCTTGGCCCCTGGGTCGCTTACTGTTTCCGCTCGCGAGCATTTTTGCGTAGGTTTTTCTGGCTGTCTCTGCACAGCCGATAGGACTTCCTTCTGAAGATAGATGATTTCGTCGACAATATCTCTCATGGAGTTTGTGATGGAGCACTTTCCATCCATGAGCTTCTTTAGCTCCCTGGCCTTCGATCCCAGGCCAGTCAGCTGTCTTAGCACATCCTGCTGAGGGGTGCCAGGCTGCTTGCCACCGCACTCCACCCTTTTTTCTGGCGATCTCTACATCGCATTGCTTTTTTAAAAGGGTCTGCTTCCAAGTTAGCCCAGTCCGGCGTATGAAAGCCGTCGGCGAGTGCAAGGAATATCTTTTCAAAATGCATTAACTAAAGTGTTCGCTACGCTCCTACTCGAACGCCTTAAAAACTGGTTAAGAGGCTGCTGTATTTTCACTGAATTCCAAGCCGGTTTTAGAAAAGATTATTCGACAGTAAACAGTATTTTCAGTTTCACAAGAATAGCAATATGACATTATCGACAATTGTCGACAAATTATTGTCATTCGGGCGCGTGTTTTCTTAACGCTCCGAAAAAAACAATTATTCACTCTGTCGAAAACGTTCGAAAAATTTATAAACGCGAGGTTTTGCGTTTCGCGTTGCTAATCGCATATCGTTAACCAAAGTTTTAATTAATTAATTAATTAAACTTTACGCACTATCAATAAGCAAATGAATAAGAACGTGGATCAGCGCACTCAAAGTTTACTGACCGACGAAAACCAGAGAGCTAGTTCTTGCTCTCCCGCCCCGCTTCTCACGTCAACTACAACGGCATCTGTCGCCAACAATGCAATAACGTCTCCACTCTCTTCTTCTGCAGCGGGTAAAGCAACAACACAACCAAGTACAAAAATCGGGTTAAACGGCAAAAACAAAGCTACGGTAGAAGAAATGACAATTCCGCAAACGGGTTCGGCCATGCAGACAGGCATGGATCGCTACATTAATATTTCCAAGCGAAAGCTAACACCCCAAAAAAATCTGACGGCAATAATCCCAAAATAAACCGTACCAACAAAGGCCCTGAAAATCTCGGGCCATTAAATTTAAATAGATTTCAATTAGTCAACAAAATAGTTGAGCTAGTCGGAAAAGACAACTTTCATGTTATTCCGCTTATGAAAGGGAATATAAGCGAAACTAAACTGCAAACCAAAACTGAAGACGATTTCCGAGCAGTGTCAAAGTACTTAAACGATGCCAAAAAGAATTACTACACGTACCAGCTAAAAAGCTACAAAGGCTTACAAGTTGTGCTTAAGGGAATAAAAACCGATGTGACCCCCTCTGAAATTACAGAGGATTATCTTTTCAATGTGCATAAACTAAAATGTTCGCTACGCTCCTACTCAAACGCCATAAAAACTGGCTTAAAAAAAAACGGTTTTTGTGCAAAAAATGTTATAAACATTATGAACAAAAGAAGAAGCCGCAACCACTATTAAAGTTCGAGCTGGAGCCAGACAGCAGAACTTTGTAAAAAACGCAGTGCACCCGATCTACAAGTTGCAGTACCTGCTGCATCGTAGGATCACAGTAGAAGAGCCGCACTAACGGAACTGGCCAGTGCAATGCACGAATTGCCAGGAATACGGAATACCAGAATACCAGGGCTTACTGCACCCTCAGGTCGGTGTTGGTGTGTGTTAAGTTCTGGGTCGGACGCCTGCGCTGGCGCTCCGCCTTAAACTCGCGCTGCGGCAGTGTACCTGCAACAAAAAGTGGTCAGAAGGAAGCACAAAGCCTCGTCGTGGACTCACCCGTCGAGGCAACAGCCCACCGCCACAGGTGAGGAACTTCATGCTCCTACCACTCGGAGCGAGGTCGTTGGACGGGGGGAGAGAGGGGGATCATTCTGTGCAACGAACTTTCTCTTCCACTGTCTATTTGTGTCCCAACTCTCTTTGTGCAGCAAAGTTCCTCCGGTCACGACAGCTGATCGCGAAAATCAGCTGCGACCAGAGTTGGTCAACGGGCGACTCACAGGAGTCTGGCAGCGCTGCAGCTCTGCACACACGGAGTTTTAGTAGCCCCTATGGGGGCTACTATCGCTGCCTGCCAGAAGCTGATTGCTACGAGCTTCACTTGTGGATCGCGCCAAAAACCGCAGCACACTTTTCCGGGCTGCTGCTCGCGATCCTTGGCAAAGAGGACGAATTTTTGCGTTTTTCACCGTCGAGGTACGCACGGGGGACCAACGGGTGGTAAAGGTCATGGAACTGACTGACTGCCGTCCTCACGGTACACCCAAAACGGGGCTCTGGCGACCGAGACGGGGCGGTATATCCTCCATCATCAATACGTCGGAGGGAAATCTTCGGCCGGCGATGGATGTCCCCAAGCGTACCCGGTCTGGAAAAAACCCACGTAGCGTCTGTCCCATATTGGGCGGCTGCGTGGTCTGCGTCTGAGCCACAGTGGCCGGCAGCTAACACACCTGGCAGCAGGTATAAAATGCAGCCCCGCATTGGGCCAAAATGCACTCTTTAAAAGAATGTCTTCGAAAAACGAAAATACTTCAGGTGGCAGCCACAAATGTGGAAATTCAAAAAACCTAAAAAAAAAACCGATGTGGCGGTGGCTGACTTGGATACCGCGGAAAAGGCACAGCAAACCACTAAGGTCTGGACTAAGGCGAGATCAGTTTAAACCGCACAGAGTCTTCCCAAGGAGGTAGCCCAACCCATATAGGGCAGCAGGCTGCAGCAGGGCGATCGCACAAAGTCTGCGTCCGTGGCGACCAAGGCACCGGCCTCGAGGGCGCCACAGGTTCAGCAGATGGTCAGCGCACATCAACGTGGACCAGATTCAAGCGTCGGCACAGGGCCAGGGAGCGGATGGAGCACCGTGACCAAAAGAGCGAGAGGCAAGTCAAAAAAAGGCAAGCGTGAGCGCCCGAAAGCCGTCATTGTCCAAGCGGAAGGGAAAACTTACAGCGATATTTTGGCGATGGTCACTAGAAGGGATGATACCCAGCTCTCAGAATTGTGCAGCTGCGTGAATAAGGTCCGGCGCACGGCAAATGGCAATCTCCTCCTAGAAGTGGCCAAAGCAAGTGAGAAGAGCGCAGACAAAATGAGGGAGAACATAGCGCAAGTCCTTGGCAGCAACGCCGAGGTCCGCGCTATAACCGAGCACTCCAAGGTGACAGTCTTTGAAGTCAGAGGTCTCGACGCGCTGGTGAGGGAGCCGGAGCTTTCAGCTGCAATCGCTAAGAAGTATGGAATATATGCGAGAAAGGTGAAGGTTCGCAGTATCCGCCCTAGCTTTTCTGGGGCACAGACGGCCGTGTTCAGCCTGCCAGTTCCCCAAGGAAAAACGGTCACGAGCCACAGGCAGATCAAGATCGGCTTGTCCTTATGCCGGATCCGGGAGTTGGGCGGTCCACCGCGGTGTTTCAAGTGTATGGAGCTAGGCCACATCGCGATCAGATGCAAGAGCCCTATTGACAGGAGCGGGAACTGCTTCAAGTGCGGTGAGCCGGGCCACATGGCCGCAGGCTGCTCCAAGGAACCGCGGTGCCTCACCTGCGCCGCAGCGGGAAAAATGGACACGACGCACCAGACAGGCAGCAAAAAATGCCCCTCCGAATGCAGTGGTGCTAGCTCAACATCGACCCCATTCAATTGATTTAGCTAAACATGAATCACTGCAGGGCGGCTCAGGACTTGCTCATGCAGACCGTTCGAGAGCTGGGCGTGGAGGTGGCAATTTTGAGAAAACCTTACAAGGTCGAAAACGATCAACGATGGGCCGCGGATATAAATGGCAAAGCAGCCCTATGGCTTTGCGGCGGAGACGGGCTCGAGATGACCAACATCTGGGCGGACAATGCGTTCGTCCTTGCAAAAATTGGAGACCTCTGGGTGTACAGCTGCTACCTAGCCCCAAGCGTTTCCGAGAAGGACTTCGAACGGGTCATGGACGACCTCTGCAGCGACCTCCGAGGGAAAACCAAAGTGGTGGTTGGAGGGGACTTTAATGCCTAGGCCGAGGAGTGGGGTTGCCTATCTTCAAACGCCAGGGGACGCGCTGTCACAGACACCGTGGCCTCGCTCGATGTTGTCCTGCTTAACGAGGGCTCCCAGCAAACCTTTAACAGAGCCAGTGGTGGATCCATAATCGATCTCACGTTCGTGATCAGCTCCTTAGCCAGCCGAACATACTGGAGGATAGGCGATGTGTACTCAGCCAGTGATCATGAAGCCATACTTCTGACCATTGGCGTCACAGCGAGCAACAGACTGCTGCCGGCTGCACACAGGAAGGCCTACCGACAGGACACGTTCAGGACCCAAGCCTTTGCCAGAGCGCTGGAAGGCTTGTCGGTCTCCGTGGGGGACACTGCAGACGAGGCAGCAAACAAGCTGGCTGGAAGCTTGCGATCAAAGCATGGACCAGCGAAGGACATTCCGTATGCACCATTCGCCTGTGTACTGGTGGACGGAGGAAATCGCGAGTCTGCGGAGGACCTACCATCGAGCTAGGAGGTTGGTCTAGCGCGCCAATGGCACACCGAACCTGGACTCCCTCAACGAAACGTACAAGGCTGCAAGGAAGGCACTTAAGCTATCGATTAGGGACAGCAAGAGGGAATGCTACTGGAAGCTCTGCGACGAACTCGAGAACGACCCTTGGGGAAGAACGTACAAAATGGTTGTGAAGCATATGAGTGCAGGCAACAGATCGCCATCAAACCCGTCGGCCCTAGAAGCCAGCGCTTTTTCCAGCGGGACGTAGGCACTCCATTCCCCGCTGCACTAGTGGAATCAGTAATGTGGAGATTCACTCTTAACTTAACTTTATTTTAATATTAATCGGTTGAGTAACAATTGTGTGTACTATATGCTAGTTGCGCCGCAAGAGAGAGAGATATCGATATCCATCCAATTTTGATATCGAACCAGAGTTATTTTATGACCTCAGCTGTTCGCTTCGGGTTGCCAGATTGGTCGCCACAGTAATAATGCATTACTGCTTCAAGACACGTGAGACATGACGTCCTCTTGTCCAGAGAACGCCGGGGTGCCTTCGCATTAGCCTTCTCCTGTTCGTTGGGTTGGCCAGGGAAGCTGGCCGTTGAAACCCGGCGCTTTACTGGGATGAAGCTTCTGAATGTGACTGCAAATTTCTTCTGGACTCACGTGTTGGATCGGTAATGCTTCCGGGGAAGGAGTTTTAAGAAAGGCCTGTGTTTCCTCAACGTCCTTGGGTCTCGCCAGGTTGAATGGCTGGAAACGTTTCTCGAGTTCATCCGCAAGAGCTACGGAAATTTCGGAGTCGGACTTGCACCATGTATCGTCAGCTTTCTTAATGGGAATCTTTCGGAGAGGCTGTCGTCCGCGTTGAGGAGCATATCATCGAAATATTCGCGCTTAGTTTCATGCAAAAGCTTTTTGAGTGCGTCTTCAGCACGGCGATAGGCTCTTTTGTCAACTTGATCTTGGGATCTCATATATCTGCGACATAGGGATCTTTTCAGCCTTACCAGGTCCATAACCTCAGGTTTTAAAAGAGCCTGAGGTCTGTTGGAGGGGTTTGAGACTTGACCATTGACTGAGGACTCGGCTGCGATATGGATTTCCGGGCAAACATCTCGACAGCGTCGTTTATGTCATCAGGAGAGCTTAACACCATATTAAGATTAACAAGCCGATTTATTACTGCTTGGAAGCGGGGAATGTTCGCATTTCGTGTAAGGATGCGAGGCCTGTGGCAAATTTGCGCAGCGACTCTAAATTTAATTATCAGTGGGATGTGATCAGAGCTAAGTTCAGGACTTTCCGAGATAGAGAGGCTCTTGGGCCGTATCCCATTGTAGACAGCAAAGTCAATGGCGGTTGGTGTTCTTTGGCTGAAAGGATAATGCGTAGGCCCGCCGGTAGCAAGGACCTGGACATTAGATCTTTGAACGAATTCCGCTAGAGCTCTCCCACGGGTGGTTGAGTTTCGAGACCCCCAGTGACAGTGGTGAGCATTCCAGTACCCAGCAATAATGAAATTTGACCCCAGATCGTCAAATAGCTTTTCGAAGTCGTCGGCAGAACATTGAAAATTTGTAGGTCAATAGATAGACGCAATAGTTTTTTCGCCAAGGTCGGTTTTGACTTTGACTGCGACACATTGAGCATTTGGACTTTGTAGACTATAGCACTGGTAACATTGAAGACAGGATTTAATTTAGATAGCAGAGCCACCACGTTTCCGATCTGCAGGACGAGTGGCTTGATGGATATCGTACCCGTGCAACTTGTAGTACGACCTTGAACAAAAGTGAATTTCACTAACTAGCATAATGTCAATATTATGACTTTGTACAAAGAGCTCCAACTCGAGGGCTTTGTTGGCAAGTCCGTCGACGTTCCACACACCAATGTTGAGGCCGATTTGATTCATGGTTGTGTTGCATTAACTGGGAGGAATCCAGCAAATGCTTGTGCAGTTCCTGGAGTATTTTGGGGTAATAGTTTTGAGACTAGATCCATCATCGACAACATCATTTGGAAAAGTTTTTCAACCTGAGCAACAAGGACCGACATTCTTTCGTTGGATTGCAAAAACATTTGCTTTTGACGCTGCCATTGCTGATCGTGAAACGATTGCTGTGGGCTGCGTCGCTGTTGTTGAGGGGAAGACTCCTGTTGATGATATGGCTGTTGTTGTTGTAGAGGCCTTTGTTGTTGCTGTGGTGGCTGTTGCAGTTGCTGCTGACGAGGTGGTGCATTTGGATGACGGAGCTGGCTTTGCTTCCTGTTGTTGCTGCCCAGTGGGGGAAACTGTTGGTTGTGCTGGAACGTAATTGGAAGTTGTTGATGTTGGGGACGATTGACTTGGCCGCGGACAGCGTTAGCGTAGGAGGTTGAAGCCACAAAGTTTGATTGGACATTTGATCTAGCTGACTTGGGGATGGGATGGAACACTTTTTCGTCGACTAGCTGCCTTTTGAAAAGCTACACAGCCTTTATAGCTGGCTGTGTGGTTACCACCACAGTTTACGCATTTAACTGGATGAACATCCCTTAAGCAGTCTTCCAAACCGTGTTGCAGACCGCATCTGACGCTGTTGAAACGCATATAGCAGTTGTTTTTATTGTGATGGAAGGCTTGGCACCGGTGACATTGAACGACATCCTCCTTCTTGGGCTTGGTTTTCAGACGGTTGGCTGGGATCGGTGATGTTGCTAGCGGTACTGTTGTTGTTGCTGCTGGCCTGTCCTGGGCTACTGGTAGACCAACCCGGATGTACTAAGTTATTGGGGCTGACCGTTGAAGAATCTTCGACTCTTTCATCTGTCTCCATGTCCGAAAGTTCTGAGAAACGGTTGGCAGAAACATTCTTTTTTGGACGTCCTGAGTTCCTCAGGATTTTGGTGGCTGAATTCGGGGATCTGGACTCAAGGCAACGTTTGCTGTTTGCTGGGCGTGGGGTCCACCAGACCTCATCTTCGACATTGATGGCTGCTAATTCAGGATCAACATTATTGTTTGGTGGTGGCGCGGTCTTGGCAGAGGCTGAAGCATATAGCCGGCTAAATTTGGATAAGGAGCAATTAAGTGCCTCGCTCATTATCTGTTGTTGACGAGATACAGTATTTCTAATGTTCGGAGTCCGAAAGACCAGGCATTCTTTGTATTATGCACTGATATTGTGCACTGCTTAACCGACGATTTGCATACAGGGCGCTTTGCCCGAATTCCGAAAAACCGATCGTAGCCTAGAGGGCAAGGTGCAAGCCCCGCAATCAGGCAAGACCGGGATCGAACCCATAAAGAGGCACACCAATTTAAAATTCATTTTTTTTCCTTTATTTGGGATGAAAATATTGATTGTAGCTCACTTCGAAACCGATTTCGAATAAGAACCAGCTAGTTGTGATTTTCAGGAACAACAATTGCAACTGTAAGTTTTGACTTTCTGTTCCACTTGTTTTCGCGATAAGCACAACTAACGGGGCGTTGGAGCACTGGAACCGCGACTTTAGATGTCGGAATCTCAATATCAATTACTTTTGCCACGCAGGTGGACTTGTCCATAGAATCTTCACAAAAAACTTCGCAGCGATGCAAAAACGCGTCTGCACTCAACGAAAGCATGATCGAGACTGGTCCACAGCTACCTCAGCAAAAGGCAGCTGTCCGTCGACACCTCATCCGGACCAAGGATCTACGAGGTCACTGCCGGAGTTCCACAGGGTTCGGGCCTTTGCTGTGGAACACTATGTACGACGGTGTCCTCAAGCTCCCAATGCCAAGCAACACCAGCATAGTCGGCTTCGCCAATGACGTGGCGCTGGTAGTGGTTTCCAGGGAGGTGCCAACTATAGTCGCGGCTGCCAACAGGGCGATCCAAGTGGTGGATGCGTGGCTTTCTGTGGCGGGCTTGGAACTGGTAGCACAGAAAACAGAGGCTGTCCTAATCTCGAGCAGGAAAGTGGTGGAGACGGTGGAGTTCCTGGTCGGTGGGACTACAATTCAGTCTTAGCGTGCCTTAAAGTATCTAGGAATGATGCTGGACACATGCCTGTCGTTCCGCGAGCACCTCGAGTACGCGAACAAGAAAGCGAAGGAGACGACAAGATCGCTGTGCAGGATCCTGCTAAACACGATAGGGCCGAGACAGGACAAAAGGATACTCCTCGCAAGTGTGGTTAAGTCCCAATTGCTGTATGCCGCACCGGTGTGGTCGGAGGCCACGGCTAAGGATAGCTACATGCGAGAGGGCAACTCGACATATCGTCTGTGCGCTATCAGAATAGCGTGCGCCCTTAGAACCATCTTTGACGACGCTGTTCTAGTTATCGCTGTCCAAGTCCCGCTGGGAGAATTGGTACGGGAATCTAAGGACATCCGCACCACCCTGAGTCTCACCCAGGAAGATCCGAGGGCCAAAGCCGAGGCCAGGACCCGCTCCAGAATGCAGAGCGTCAGCAACTGGCAGAATGCATGGGATACCTCGAGCAAAGGACGGTGGACCCACAAGCTTATCCCTAACATCGAGGCGTGGGTAAACCGCAGGCATGGCCATTTGGACTACTACCTAACGCAGGCGCTAAGCGGGCACGGCTGCTTCCGGAGCTATCAAAAGCAGTACGGACACGAGACGGAGGATGGTTGCCCAGAGTGCGGTAGCGGGATAGCGGAGGACGCTCAGCACGTCCTGTTTGAGTGCCACCGGTTCAATCACGAACGTCAAGTGCTGTAGGAAATAGCCGGGGCAAGAGTCCTACCTGAAACCCTCGTTCCCCTGATGATAGGGAACCAAAGGACGTGGGAGGCTGCAGCAGCATTCACAGCAAGCGTTTTGCGGACGCTGCGATCAATGGAGAGGAAAAGGAGAGGAGCAGCGGTTTAGGTGGCCAATTTTCGCGCGAAGCAATGCCTTGCGGCGGTACCGTGCGATGTCGCCCCTAATCACGCATAGTCAATATTGTTAGTTTAGATAATCATTGTTGTTAATAAATACAAAATACAAATACAAAAAAAAAAAACCTCAGGTCAGTATGTGTAGCTTGTGGAAACTGCCACGGCTCCGAACCCTGCTTTGCCAACAAGAAAGTCTCTCTCACTAAAAAGTGTGTAAACTGCCAAGGAAACCACGCAGCAAACTACAGAGGCTGTCCAGTCTACAAGGAGATGAAAAGTCGGATGTAACGAGCGACAACGGCACGCTCCCAGAACACACAGAACATTTACATGAGATTGCAAACGACACCGGAAGTTTTCTTCGCAAAAGCAGCCAGGTCACCATTTGGCCCTTCAATATCCACCAACGGCATTTTTTACGGCAGTCCCTAAGATCAGGCACAGCTCACATAGAGCCGGAAATGGCCAACATCCCGCACGCCATGGGACAGCCACAAAGTAACATGGAACCTATGATGATCACTTTGCAACAATTTATGATGGAATTTATGTACTTCATGGAAACCACCATGCAAACCCTTGTGCAAAACCAAAACATCTTGTTAAAACTGCTTGAGCTCAGCAGTCCAAATAAAGTATGCCTTGTCTTCACATAACTCTGTAGAACGCCAACGGTGTTTCACGGCATAAACCTGAAATAACAAAATTTCGGAACGAAAACCACATTGACGTTATGTTGCTGGCAGAAACGCATTTCACCAGCAAATATAACTTTCAAATACGGGGATACACGTTCTACAGCACCGACCATCCAGATGGTAAAGCACATGGCGGAACCGGCATCTTAATAGGAGACCGCATGAATATTTCTCGCAATCTAATATCTGCAAAATCGCTTTTAGATCTATCATCGGACCACTCACCAGGGCTAATAACTCTTCTTCAAAGCCCGGAATTAATCGATCACCCTAGCAGGCTGACGTCGCATCTAACCAACTTGCTGAAGTTCAAAAGGTACGTAAGTTCCCACCTTGAAATAACTTCACAGCTCAACATCAAGGAAGACATCGACTGCTATGCCGATGCACTGGTGTCTGTACTCGTCACAGCAGCCAAAGTCTCTACACCGCAAGGGAGGGATGGGTGCACACACCAACACAAAACTAACCTTGAAACCTTTTTTTTTTTTTGTTTTGCAAATAATAATAAATATTTATTTAAATTCCTAGCACTACAAGTTAAACTTATATATTAATGTGCTAGTCACGTTTTGTTTTGGAGAAAAGGAGTTTGAGGCGTGCTTGGAAAACCAACAGATCGCCATCCTCAAAACAAAGTCTTAGGGAGGCTGGTCGCAGGTTACCAGGGCCATAAGGCACGAAGAAGTAAAAGCTCAACGCCAATACATTGAGAAGCTTTCACCCACCAGCACAAGCATCCCTTGTGGAGGGCCTTCCCAAATCTAAGTGCGCCGGCCGAAACAGTAATTCCCATAAGAGACTCTTCAGGCAGCTGGGCCATTTGCTTGTACATTTGCTTACACCTTCGAAATGTCTTTCAGCCAAACCTTGCAACATATTCATTCGCACTACCGTCGCCGTTAATTCGAATTGAAACTGAGACGGAACCAATTCTGTTTCAACCAAACGAAGTTGCTGTCATCAGCGAGCAATTGAAACCAAAAGAAAGCCATGGAACAATAGAACAAGTCAACAGATTAACAACGGATATACGGTCTGCATTCGAATATCGGAAATACTGCAGTGCGGTATTCCTTGACGTTGCACAGGCTTTCGATCGAGTCTGGCTTGATGGCCTGCCGGAAAACACTCACAGGATACTTGAATCGTACTTTTACAACAGAGAGTTCGCCGAGAGATGCAACACTACAACATCCGGCGATTACACTATAGAGGCTGTAGTTCCCCAAGGTAGCGCCCTTGGTCCAACTCTATTTCTCCTTTACACCGCAGATATTCCCACGAACGACCGGCTAACTACTTCCACATTCGCAGACGATACCGCGATCATAAGTCGGTCCAAATGCCAATTTTAAGGAAACAGCACTACTAGCTGATCATCTCGTGGTAGTGGAGAGGTGGTTATCAGACTGGCGTATAAAAATAAATGCGCAAAAGTCTAAACACATAACGTTTACTCTTAAACAAAGCTCGTAAAAAAAGGTCTCACTTGTGCTTGTTGTCAGAAAAAAACCCCTCACAAACTGACTTCATACGAACCTGTCAGAGAGAGACCAAAAAATTTCATTTGCCCCTGGGTTGCTCCCTGCTTAACCGATGAGCGATTTGTTTTGCTCGATCGGGTCTGTGTTCACCCGAGACCCTTTTCATCGTAAATACTCAGAAATAGATCTTTTGAGCATGTATGTGTGCTTCTCGAATAGCTCGGTAAAAAATTTTACACAGCTTGCTTTGTTGCTCTCGTATAGCTGGATAAAAATTGGAATGCTCTTTCCCCACCGAGCAGCCTTAATGATTCTCAGCGGTCATCTCTTATTTTCATCAATCTGGATGGTCAAACCTATACACGGAAATTGAAAAAAATATTACTTTGTTTCATGGTCGCCTACCATTAATAACCAACAAAATTAACTTTTATGGGTAAAATTTAAGTCCTTATTTGTAGAAAGTTGCGAAAGTGGTTCTAGTCCCAATTGCATTTGTAATATTAATAATATAAACATGAACTAATAATAATAATAATTGGGAGTGGTATGTAAATGCGGAAGCTGGATACAAAAAGTGGAAGGGGGAGGTAATTAATTATGCTAATTAGGGTAATAAATGGGGGTAATTAAAGTTAATGGTACGTGACGAGTGATCGTTAAATAGGGTAATAAATTAGGTTAAGGTGACAGGTGGGGGTAATTAAAGTTAATGGGTGCGTGACGAGTGATCGTTAATTAGGGTGATAAATTGCGTATATCCAGGAATTGTATCCAGAAATCCTATCTAGAAATTCTATCCAGAAATCGGGGATTCTAATTAAGCGGGGAGAAGTTACTGGTGCGTTACGAGTGATCGTTAATTAGGGTGATAAGTTGACGGGTGTCTGTTAATAGATTTATTAAATGGGGTGAAACGAGGCGGGAAGAAAGTGTGGTGTGGTAAGCAATTTAATAACCATAGCCTCTAGAAAATGTCTCGGGTGTTGACACGTTCACACGTGGACTTGGTAACTTGATTAGCACCCTTGAATAGGGGATCCCTTTGCTTGCCACTGAGAAACAAACACCCTCCCCTAAGAAACGAATACTCAAAAGAAACAGCTGAAAGCAAACACCCACCCCAATAGCAAAAGAATTCTCAAAAGAAACAGCTGAAAGCAAACACCCTCCCAAACCAAAGGAATATGTAAATTTTTATTTAGGTCATGTTTATTTGGAAATTTGTAACAGTCTTTTCTTATACACTAAATATGATGACATTAGTTTTTAGGCTCCGTCTCGATGATTTTTATAAAAAAGCAGGCACACCACTAGATCGTATTTAGTTTAACTGAAAAAAAACAGCTAAAAGCAAACACCCATCCCCAAACAAAAGAAGGTACAAATTTGAAATTAAAATATACTTTTATTTTATTATTTTTATAATTCGATTTTACAAATATATAAAGGCATAGAATTTTTTTTAAATTGTTTAATTTTTTTTTTTTTTAATTTAAGGTCAATACTTTTGTATTTGTTTATTAATTCAATAGCTTTAATTCTAAGGTATGGTGCCTCTCTTACATCATCGTCGGCCCAAGGACATGCTAGCATATGTACGCCATATTTGGATTTTCTCTCACCAACTTTCTCCATCCCTTGAAGTTTGGAGAAAATCATCTCCAGGGTCTGTCGATGATCCTCAAAAATGAAATAACCATTTTCTTTGAGGAAATTGGTGATTTCATTACACACGTCGTTGTTGGTAGTCATGTTGTTTTGATGTGTCTTGATGTTTTGTTGATGTATAGATGTTTTTGTTGTTTAACTGTATAGCTGTTTTTGTTGTTTCTTGATGTTGTTGTATAGATGTTTTTTGTTGTTGTTTAGATGTTTTTTTTGTTGTATAGATGTTTTTTTGTTGTTGTATAGATGTTTTTGTTGTTTAATTGATTAGATGTTATTAGCTGGTTTCTAGTTGTTTAACTGTATAGCTGTTTTTTGTTGTTTCTTGTTTGTTGCTGATCCAGTGGACTTTCAATTTGAACTGAAGTTCCTTTTCACCAACTTCTCATTTATATCCCCTCTTCATATGGGGGATCATGCTTCTCCACCACCATCCCTTCCTCGCAATCATCCCCTTTGAGACGTTTTAGATAGACAAATGCTAATGTGTCTGGAAACCGAGTAGACAAAAACCTGGTTGCTAGGCACTGATCACTTTTACCTTCCCTCCCTCGCCAACAAATATTCGAAGGAATCAACCAATCAAAACAATGCAATTCAAATTTCTTATATTAAATTTAAAGAAAATTTTGTCATCAACCAATCAAACATTCCACCTCTAATTTTTTTATTTTTTAAAAACTATAGTTTAAGTTCATACTAATAAGCGTTCCTCAAAGTTATACTTTAGGTAGAATTTCGTTTAATTCAGATCAGTATAATCAAATTATCTTGAAGTGAACTACGGTTTTTACTAGTTTTGAAAATCAGTAAAGTATTCTTATCAAGTGACTTTGTGAGAACAATAACAATTGCAAATTAACTATAATACACCTGACTTTGTGAAAAGAAAAACAATCTACAAATTAATTACAATTGTAATTCTTTCCAAATAAATAATAAATAAAATGAATAACCAAACCCAAAAATATTGCGAGTCGTGCCGTCGTTTCATCCCGGTGGGAGTTCAATGGAATCACCATGCTCGCACAGCGGATCACAAGATGAATGCTGTGATACCTTTGGATGGAAGAATCAAAAAGATTTCGGATGGATTCAAGGGTCGAATGTTGTTAATGAAGGAGAGGAATTAAGATACCCGGAAGAGTTCCTCTTCGAAGCAGGAGGGGCTTTAAAATCTCATTTATTTAATGTGCTTCAAAGCTACGTGTCCGGTAAAGTTAATTTTGAGCTTTTTGCTGAATATATGCTAGTGAAAGATGATGATTTAAAAACGGAGACTAAACAATTCCAAAGCAAAATGGAAGTTGTTACAAGCCACTCGGATTTAGACCGCATATTCGCCAATCACTCAGACCATCTGAAAATAAAAATGGAAGAGTTTCAGGAAAGGGATAGCCGGTGGACCCTACTCCGCATAATTCGATTGGAAATGAATTTCAATAAATATAAGCCGCTTTCTAGATCCTCATATATCCCAACACCACCCAGGCTTTTTGCGAAAAAAACAATAATTAATGTCCAAAATAAAAATGACTCATACTGCTTTAAATGGACTTTGATTTCGGCGCTTACAAATGTAGAAAGTAACCCTAGGATATGCTACACATATAAAGTTGATATAAGGGCCGAAAGATTTGTTTTAACTTCTGGAATAAATTTGGACTTCAATGAGTTGATATTCCCGCTCAAATAAAGGACATAGACATTTTCATTCAAAAAAACGTTACATTGAGTATTAACGTTTTTTAAATACGACGAGGAAAGTGAAACTATAATTGGACCTCTTTATCAATCTGGAGTTGAAAAGCCGACGCACATAAACATACTCTTCCTGGAAGGAAACGGATTCGGTCACTATACATGGATTAAAAATATTTCAAAGTCTGAATTTTTCTCGTTATAGATTTACTTTTACTTGTTATTTTACATTATTGTTTATTTAATAGACTAATGACTTCACAAAGAGGATCACATAATGGACAGACATGGTATTGCAATACCTGCTTAAATTTTTATCAAGTGCAAGTCGCGCACTTCGTCACAAGGAGCTTTGCAGTGGAAAGGTTGTCACTCTCCCAAACCCATATAAGTCGACATTAAAGTATACGGCCCTGCGTCATCAACTAAAAGTACCGTTCGCAGTGCATGCAGATTTCGAGTGCATACTTCGTCGTAAAAATATTGATGTAAGTCCTAAACTATTTAATGTAAATGAACATGTACCAATTTCATACGCTTACTTTATAAAGTGTTCATATGATTCTAGTTTAGATAAATTCGTAATGGAAACGGAAGGTAATTCAGATATAAATTTTGTTAATTCCCTTGTAAATAACTTAAAAACTATTCAAAATATTCAAAATATTTGAGTAAAGTTGTTCCCATAGTAATGTATCCAGAGGATGAATATGATTTTGAGGATGCCCTTAACTGTCATATTTGTGAAAAGGCTTTAGCGGATGATAGGGTTCGAGATCATTGTCATTATACAGGTAGATACAGGGGTGCAGCTCATTCTAAATGTAATTTAGATTTGAAAACGTCTAATTTTATTCCAGTTTTCTTCCACAATTTTTCCAAGTATGATTTAGATTTATGACATCTAGTCTAGATGCCTTAGCAGCCAATTTAGGAGATGACCAACTTAGATCAGTAAGATCACATTTTAATTGTGAAAATGAATTTAGACTTATGCGGAAGAAGGGTGTATTCCCATATGAATATCTTGATTCAGAGCATAGATTGGAGGAAACTAGTTTACCATCAAGAGATCAATTTTATAATCAGTTTACTGAAAAGCAATGTTCTCAAGAGGATTATAGTCATGCTGTTAAAGTTTGGACACAATTTTCCTGTAAATCTCTAAAGGATTATCTAGAGATTTATTTAAAAACTGATGTATTATTATTAACTGACGTTTTTGAAAACTTCCGTTTAATTTGCATGAAAATTTATTCTCTTGACCCAGCTCATTTTTATACAACACCAGGTTTATCTTGGCAGGCAGTGCTGAAAACCACACAAATTGAGTTAGAGTTAATAACTGATATTGATATGTATAAATTTATACAAAGTGGAATTCGGGGTGGTTTGGTACAATGCTGTCACAGATACACTAAAGCAAATAATTAATATTTAAATGACTACGATGATAGTAAAGAGTCATAATTTTTAATGTATTTAGATGCAAATAATTTGTATGGTTGGGCAATGTCTCAACCTTTACCTTACCAAGGGTTTAAGTGGCTGTCTCCCATAGACATGGAAAATTTAATAGTAGAAAATATTCCAAGCGATGGACATTATGGTTATATTTTAGAAGTGGATTTGGACTATCCATACAGTATCCATGATTTACATAGTGATTAACCGTTTTGTTCAACAACAAAGTTAGCCACTAATAGCGAAAAAGTAAAAAAATTAATTGCCGACCTCGGAAATAAAAAAAATTATATCATTCATTATAAAAATTTACAGCAATGTTTGCTTAATGGGTTGCAGTTAAAAAAAATTCATAGAGGGATACGTTTTGAGCAAAAACCTTGGCTCAAAACGTATATAGACCTTAACACCCAATATCGTCAAAAAGCTAAAAATTCATTTGAAAAAGATTTTTTTAAATTTTTAAATAATATCGAGAAACGGGTTGACATTAAAATAGTTTGTGATTGGGATCCTCCACAGAATAATAATATTAATAAAAGTGGTCGTAAAAAATTATGTGCACGAACATTAATTTCCAAATTTAATTTCCAAAGTGCCACAAAACTACAGAATGATTTCTATACAATTCAAATGAGAAGAATGACATATGTATACGATAAACCCATGTATCTTGGGTTTACAGTATTAAAAATATCAAAGTGGAACATGTATAATTTCCACTATCAGTATATAAAGCCACAATTTCAAGATAATATAAGATTAAATTACATGGATACAGATTCCTTCATCTATACAATTAAAACTGATGACTTTTATAGAGATATTCGGGATGATATAGAATTCAAATTTGATACATCTGGATATTCCGAAGTAAGAGCTAAATTATATAATTTTAAAATATGCAATAAAGCGGTATTAGGTGTTTTTAAAGATGAGCTGCATGGTAGACCAATGTCAGAGTTTGTCTCCGCCCTAAGGTTTATTGTTATAAAATTGATTCTATGGACAAATCGTTTATGAAATCTAAGGGAGTAACGAGAGCAGCATTAGAGTACCTAGATATTGAAAAATATAAAAAGGTTCTTTTCACTGAAAATCGATTGTATGGCAGCATGTCAGTTTTTAGATCTAAAAATCATACCATAAATACTTACAAAATGACAAAAATAATTCTTGATGGTAATGATACGAAGAGAAAAGTTGAGGGTGATAAATTTTCTACACTTCCTTATCATCATAAGAACTTAATAGAAAGGGAACTCATATCAAATGAAAATATTACTCAACTACCTAAAAAAAGAAATTGAAAATGTTGAACATGATTTACTTTACAAGTCACTTGAACTTGAAATGTTTTATAATGAATTACCCCCTGACCCAAAAAAATAGATTTTAGATTTAACGATATAAAATATTTATTTAATTAATAAGTTTGAAAAATTATATAATCTTGAACAATATAAATCTTAAACAATATTTATAAATGGTTATATTTTGTTAGTACAACATTAAGATAAACGAATAACAATTACATTTCAAATAAATTGAGTATTAAATATAATATTTGGGTGTGTTGGGAATTTTTTGGTTATTTGATTATACATTTGGTGAGTATATTTTATTTGATTGCTTTTGTAACCGTTGTCTATATAGATATTTCCACAGTTCTAATTAATGTGGATTTATTTCAGCTTCAGAATCAGAATCCCCTTCTTCAACAGGTACATCTTCTTCTTCTTCAGCTGTTTTTTCTTTCTCGTTTTTTTCTTTATTTTTCCTAAATGTTTTAGATAATAACCCAACTCTACTTGATCAGGAGTAATTTCGTTATTTTCATTACTCTCAATGCTATCAATGTTAAGGTATATATTTTGATGGTACAGTTGGGTAATACCATCATCAGTTAAATTAAAGCTAGAAATGTTATTAGAACTTGAATTTACTGAAACTACGTTAGATCCTAAAAGGTGAACATATTCAACTGAAATGAGAAAAACGAATTAATAAAATGAATCCTTCTGAAAAAAATAAGTAATATGTTATACCTAATTCATATAAAAGTTGTTGCGGTTCAACAACTCGATACACTCTAATAGACATAATTTTTCTCCATCAGAGTCTATACCACCTAAGTCTAGATCCTCAATTGTTATAACCTCTCTTTTACCTATGTTTTTGGGTGGAGGTGGTAAATCTATTGTTTTAGGTAGAAGTGGATAGTAAAATAATTCTTAGTCAATTTCTACACAGTTTATATGTATCTTAAACATCTGTAGATGAGAATGTTTTTTTAACCTTTTCGATACGTAATGACACTGGATTCTTAAAGTGAAAAGGTTTATATATCCGAGTTTAAAATATCTATCGAAACCTCTGTTTCCTGTCACAATAGTTCCGCCCTCTCTATTTTCCCTTTCAAGCAAGTCTGATTTAAACATTTCTAACAATACTTTTTTAAGAAAAGTATATTTTTTTTCTATGCTACGCTTCTCTGTTTTGTTTAAAATTGATGACTCTTGACTTACATTATCATTAATATTTTCGTCTACTTCACTTACTGTCGCGAATGTATGCTTGGAGGGTGACGACAAATCATCGTACTCATCATACATTTGAAAATTAGCTGGTGGCGGTGTTGTTGATGCTGTTGCTTCTGTTTCTGCTTCTGTTACTGTTGTTGCTTCTGTTGTTGTTGTTGCTTCTGTTGGTCTTGTTGCTTCTGTTGTTGTTGTTGTTGCTTCTGTTGTTGATGTTGCTTCTGTTGTTCTTGTTGCTTCTGTTGTTGTTGTTGTTCCTTCTGTGGTTGTTCTTGCTTCTGTTGTTGATGTTGCTTCTGTTGTTGATGTTGCTTCTGTTGTTGTTGTTGTTGCTTCTGTTCATTAATTTTTTTTTTATTGTTATTGCTTCTGTTCATTCATTTTTATTGTTATTGATATTCTTACCTTGTGAGGTTTTTAGTTTACTCTCTAACTCCTCCAATGTTATTTATATTCGCTAAGGAACTGTTTCTAAAAAGATACAAATTCAGCTCAATATTCAAAACATCGTCGTTAGGGAGTGAAATTCGAATAATTGCGGTATTCGTTGTCTCGTTGTAATTCGTTAAATGTGTAGTGTATTACACCCATTTCCACTACTCCTAATACACAAACTGTACTAGAGGCGTGCTTGCTTCTTAATTCCACGTTTGTAGGTAGCCGAGATAAAAATGAAACACATGCACGTCGGTTCGAGGGTTTAGGCAAAAGTGAGCCGGCTTTAATGGCCGCCGGAAAAGCTGGCTTTTTGTGTGACCGCATATTCTGAATCGTACAGTCTATAAATCTAGTATTTGTGTAAGACTTAAAGTTATGTTATGTTTCCATTTCACGTTCGTTTCTTTTTAAGGTGTAAACTAAGTATAAGTCTTTAGTTTTTGTCTTAACTAATTATAAGGGTTTTCATAGTGTAAATTAGGTATAAGTCCTTCAGTTTTTAATCTTAATATAATACAAGTTGATTTAAATTCTTTGTTGTTGGAGTGATACTCCAACACAAACTATTATCAAAAATAGGTTCATTATTTTATTACTTTCCATTTTCACACTCGCAATTAATAAATCAAGTTTGAGTTTTAAATTTTTTTATATTTTGTACTTTTATACGAGCAATTAGTTTTTCACCGCCTCGTCTTGGTTGCGATCGCTACTGAAAAAATCATGAACGCCCCAGCGATATTTATACAAGATTTTCAGTATATAACTCTAATGTAAACGAATAAAGGGATAAGGCAATCATACATACATATGCTGGCGAACCAGTCCAACAAACAGAAACAATATATACCAACCTTGACTAAACATTCTTATCGCCCTCCACACGCCCTCCACAGAAAAAAGAACATTCTATCAGTCTTTGCGTGTGCGTATGTGGAAACTATTTTTGACTTTGTACACGTAGGGTGCTGCCTTTCGATGCGGGCGATTGTGTCTGGAAACTATTTTTGATGTTGTGTACGTACATGAGCATGCGAGTCTGATCATAATTATAGAAACCACCTTGTATTGGATTACCTTCGAAGTCTTTGCGTGTGCGTATTTGTATACGTATGGTGGATTTTGACTGGAAACTATTTTGATTTTGTACATAAGCTGATACATGAGCATGGAGGCCTGAACATATTTTTCTGTTGCTGAGTTGATTAGTATATGCTGTATATATTTTTTTGTTTTGTTTATTTTCAATCCGAATAAGAGTTGCTCTACAAAATATTATCTTTAGATTTCCAGCTGTCATATTTTTTTGAACTTTATATTTTTTCCACTAAATATTTGTCTTGGAAGCGAGTTTTTTCCAGTTCTTATTTGTAGAAACCACCTTGTATTGGATTACCTTCGAAATCTTCCAACAAGTAGGTGGTAGGGTATGTGTTTCTCACATTTATTATTTTAAAAATTTCTGTAGTCCAATTCGGCGTATAGCCCTTTTCACAACACATGTTTATATATACTGATGCGTACATAATCTCCATTACGCAATTTCCCCACACTAAACATTTTGAGATGATTGTAGGCTGTTTTTAAAATGTGTTTTTCATTGGAAGAATTGACGTCAATTGGGGCGACCTTAATTGTTCTATGTGGTCGTTTGTTATATATATCAATTAATTTTTTATACATATCAACCCACTTGTATGTTCTGCTAAAGCTAAATTCCCGCCACATAAGTTCCTTCAAACTTCTGTTGAAGCGTTCCACAATTGAAGCTTTTAAAATTGAAAAGGTAGAATAATGGTTAATTCCATATTGTTTCATCAACGCGTTAAATTGTTTGATAAAAAATTCAGTTCCATCATCCGTTTGTAAATTCTTTGGTGTTCCACGTCCAGATTTGAAAATTTTTTCCATTGCCATTGAGACATCTGTAGCGCTTTTTGATTTTAATGCTTCTCCCCAGGCATATTTGCTAAAACAATCCACAACAGTCAAAATATAAAAATATCCTCCGTTAAGCTTTGAATACTTTCCCATTTCCACTAAATCTGCTTGCCAGAGATCATTTATATACTTTGTC
Source organism: Drosophila pseudotakahashii (assembly GCA_035046095.1). Lineage (NCBI taxonomy): Eukaryota > Metazoa > Arthropoda > Insecta > Diptera > Drosophilidae > Drosophila > Drosophila pseudotakahashii. Next base: position 113,930 of record JAWNOE010000222.1, on the reverse strand, counting down.
ACTACCCTTCGACGTTTAAAATTACGTCGACACGGAGCATGAATTTCTTTAACAATACCTAATTTATCACTCATAGTTTTGATACTAGAACTTTCTTACTATTGGAGTTGCAGTACCTTCTATTTCAACTGTCTGTGATTTTATAACTGATTTCGGTTGAGTAACATATTTATAAACATAGTTCTCAACACTAGTAATCTTTGTTAACATATTGGATAGAATTTTATAAACATTATCAATCCTCCCATTATTAACTTGAACTAAATTTTCCAAAGAAGTTATTTTAGAAAGTCTTCGATTAAGGGATGTATTTATTTTCGAATTAAGGTCTCTCTTTAACGTCTCCAAGTTTTCATCGACATATTTTTTCGTTGTTGCATCCGAGTAATCTATTGGGTTCCCGCATTTTTTAATTCGTTTCTGTTGGGTATTCAGGTTATCGTCACCATCAATGTACAACTCCACAACAGTTTTAATATCTCTTTTTAAAATATCTGAATACTCTTTTTCGTCTGAAAAGTGACCAAACTTGTCGACAGACATTTTGTTTATAAGGTAATTTAAAGTTTGTTAACCTTATTTATTCAATTAATATATAATTTTAGCCTCTCGCAGTTCTTCTATTATAGACATGATCTCGTTATTGTGATTAGTGTTGCCAGCGGTCTTTGAGGCTATTAAAAGCTGCAATCTTTAAACTAATTCATTGACGTCATCCCAATAAATATAATTAGGGTTTGCTCGTTGTAGGGTCATGTAACCAAATCCCTTTTTATTTGATTTTTTTTGTTTTGATTGAATTGGGGTGAATAGAGCTGAAGGAGGTATATTTTCATTGCTCATGAACTTTTTAATAATGTTTGTATACTTGTAACCTCTAGTTCCTTTTATTCGCTTATTTGGATCAAAATCTATTCTATGTGCACTTGTCTCAGTGATGATTTCTTTATAATTTTTCAAGTCTGTGGCACTGAATTGTGTGGGTTTATTATGAACAATAAGAGAATAAAGCCCAGCAGTTAAATCCCACGTGCTTCCACTTGATAATTGTACTTTATTATTACTTATATGTAATTCACTATTTCCCAAATTTAAGGATTTAGGGGTTGATAAACTTTTTCTAGGTCCATAAGCGTTGTCCAAAACTTTTTTTTTCGATAGACTACTAATATTAAAATCATAGTCTGCATGAATTAGGCTGCTAGCATCTGCTTCTATTTCTAGCGGTATTTCTAGTAGTGTTTCTAGCGGTGTTTCCAACTTTGATTCCAATTTAATATATGACTGTGAAAAATATTTATCATCTGAGTCACTTGTAGTAGTAGTAGTAGTAGTAGGTTGGTTGTTTATTGTTTGTGTTTGTTTTTCTTTTTTGCTTATTTATAGCTGGCTGTACATATTTAAGGTTACATAAAAACAAATAAACAAACAAAAATTGGTTGCAACGACAATGGCTTTTATGCCGTCAGTCGGTTAATTTAGTTAAATTAGATTCTAAAATTGTTTTAAAATAATTTTTTTTCTGTAATTACTGGCTTTTGTAATGAAAAATGACAGATTCTCCCAGTTTTCCCCATTTAGAAGACTGTGGAGATCCGATTCACAAAGGGTGGTTTTCGTGAAACATGTAAAACGAATCTCTCTCAGAATAGGGCAGACTGCAATGAAGTGTTAAACATTCTCGATTTCTCGCATGTTGCAGAGGCTGCATTCCAGGGATGGGTTGCTGCTGTATGGCCTGCCATTTAGAGGTAAACTCTCGGTTCTAGCTTGGAAGATATGTTTAATGAGTTCTTCTTTATGTTGATCGTGGAAGTAGTTATACCCGTTACTCGTAGAGTAAAAGGGTATATTGTATTCGTGCAAAAGTATGTAACAGGGAGAAGGAAGCTTTTCCGACCCTATAAAGTATATATATTCTTGATCAGGATCACTGGCCGAGTCGAACTAGCCATGTCCGTCTGTCCGTCTGTCCGTCCGTATGAACGCTGAGATCTCGGAAACTATAAAAGCTAGAGGATTGGCATTTTGCATGCATATTCTTGGAGTTCCTACGCAGCGCAAGTTTATTTCAAAATGGTGCCACGCCCCCTCTAACGCCCTCAATCGCCCTACACCATTTTTTGAAAGGTGTCTGGCGCCCACACCATTAAAGATTTTGGAAAACTAAAAATGCAGTTTTATTGTGACTCTCAATACCTATCGAAATGTAGAAGAAACTTTTCAAATCGGACCATTCGTTTAAAAATTATGCCCGATCAAAGATTTTATATATCTATCTCCCTCGCACTCCTTTAGCTGAGTAACGGGTATCTGATAGTCGGGACACCCGACTATAGCGTTCTCTCTTGTTTTTTCATATAAATTATGCTCAAGATTTCTATACACACTTCCGACGCGCTGTTTTTGGCCTTAGTTATAAATGTTTCTCTTTCTATGTTGTGGTATCTGGAAATTATTTCGGCATGAGTCCTGCTTCACGAACTTGCATCCTCGAGATCAAGGGGGCAACTGCATTCGGTTGCAATATCCGTCCACCTAGAGAATGGAATTTCTTTTCTTTCACAGAGAGACTTAGCAATTATTTTTGGTAGTCTACTATTTGGCATATGCATAACCTTATCGATGTAGTTAAAGTGCTGAAGTGTGTAGGAGAATATACTAGGCAGTCCTGTTTCAATAAAGATTGCATAGTCGGGAGTATTTTGGGGCAATCGAAATATCTTTTTTACAAAAAAAGTTAGTACTCGTTCCGCATCTTCATATCTATGATTTCCCCACACCTCTGCTGCGTAGCACATAATTGTTTTCACTGTCGCCTGAAAAAGGCTGTACTTGGCACTCATTTTAACGTTTTTTCTGCCTAAAAAGTTTTTCCAGGTGGCGTTCATAGCTATTTTTGCATCCTTGAGCTTATCTTTTATGTGGGTATAAAAACTCATATTTGTGGTAAGCGTTACACCGAGGTATTTGAATGATTTTACACGTTCCAGCTGGATTCCGTTCAGTTGCCATTCTTCGTTCCTAGCGTGATGGCCACCTGTACCCTTAACTACCATAATCTTTGAATTGCTTGTATTTATGGTGAGGTTCCATACTTTACAGTACTCAGATATGCTAGCAATCATGTCCCTTAAAGTTTCAGGGCTATCAGCCAGGAGGCACATCTCATCGGCATACATAAGGGTCTTAACATAGGTTCCATTCACAGTCACTCCACCTGGTAAGAAATCCACAACATCGTCCACGAAGAGAGAGAAGAGGAGAGGGCTGAGAATGCAGCCTTGTTTAACTCCACTGTTGGTATCAAACCATTTTGAGAGCTCTGATCCGTCCCACACACTTGCTTTGTTATCCTCATAAATACTGGATAGTGCTAGTATGGCTTTTGTTGAGAGTCCGAGTTGGCTAAGTTTATACAGTAGGCTATTTCGGTTCACTGTATCAAAGGCGGCTTTAAAATCTACAATTAAAATGTACAGCTTCTTTTTTTGTTGCAGGAAGGTTTGGGCGATTGATGTCAGAACGAAAACACTGTCAACTGTAGAGAAACCCTTTCGAAAACCTGTCTGAAATTCACTTAGAATGTTTTCTCTGTTTACCCATGTCGTCATACGTTTTAACAGTGCTTCTGCAAAAATCTTAGCGACTGTGTTTTGAGCAGATATACCTCGGTAGTTGCTGGGATCGCTCTCCACACCTTTTTTAAAAATTGGGCTGATCAGACTTTTTTTGAAGCAATCCGGGAAAATTCCATGGCTGTAAAATTCGTTGTAGGCATCTGTAAGTCGCTGTATAAAGCAAAGCGGCGCGTTTTTGAAAAATTCTGCAGTTATTCGGTCTTCACCAGGAGCTTTGTTTAGCTTTAGTGCTAGGACAGCGCTTTCTATTTCTGCAAGGCTGAAAGGGGAGTCCATATGATCTGAGGAAAGCAGAGGCTTAGCATAGCTGATTTCTGATTCATTTTGATTTTGGGAGAGTAGGCTACTAAAATAATCAGCCAAATCTGATGCCCTTAATTTTATGGGTTTTTTCTGCTTGTTCCCGTTTAATTTATTAACGATTTCCCAGAACTGTTTGCAGTTGGCGTTCCATATTTATCCATAACTGTTTTTCTTTGTATTTGCATAGACGTTTGTAATTTGTTACTGCCGTTTTGTAGATGTGTCCCATTATTTCGTTTCGCCTTAGCTGTTTAAGGCAATCAAAAGAGTGTTTCCTGGCCCTTTCGCATTGTACGTCGAACCACGGTTGCTTTCTGCTAAAGTTTAGTGACTGCTGCATGGGCTTGGAGGCATCTACGATTAAGTTTAGCAGTTTAGCTAGCAGTGTAGACCCACTCAGATCTTCTATTTGTTGGACTGCTGATACTAATGCATCTGTGTAACTTAGGATGTGGTTGTCCTTCCACTTTAACCTTTGGTTGAGTTTTGGCTGGGTACTATCGACTTGTTCATGTGGAGTGAGTTTTAAAAAGACTTCGATGGGCATATGATCAGAAAGAAGTTAAGCACCTACCACCAAATCTTTCACCACGGGGTGTCACTTTCCTTGTATGAGACAGTAGTCAATAGTCGACCTTGCTGCGCCCCTTATAAAGGTATATTCTCCTTCTTGGTCACCGATTGTCCTGCCGTTCATTGCCGTCAGTCCCAGTGATTCGCACATCTCAACAATTTTTGCGCCTTTGCTGTCTAAGATTTCGTCCTCAGATTTACGAATCGTGCTACTGGTCCTAAGGTCTATATTTGTGGGTTCTGATGTGGCTTGTGCTTTTCCGATGCGAGCATTTATATCCCCAATAATCATTAGGTTATTGCAACTTGTTGTCAGTCCGAAATCGTACACCTTTTCAAAATCTGCTTGCCAGTTATTGCAGTTAATGTATACTGGGAGTATATGTAGTTTTTCGTCTTTCGTGTTTATTTCGATGACTTCTGAGTTTTCCTTGCTCGTAAAGGTAATGTGTCCTTCGTTCACCTGCTGCTTTCGGATTCCGTAAACATTTCCTCCGCTGGCCCATCCACGGGCTGCTACTCTCACTGCTGGTATCCAGTGCAGCAAGTGATCAGGAAAGTAATTTGCAAAACTCTTTTCGTCGTTGGTCAGAAAAGTTTCAAATAGTAGAAAAATATCGAATTGTGTTACAAAATTAAAGAATTGTTTAAATAATGTCTTATTTGCTAAGCCAGCTATATTATCGTATAATTTTATTTTTAACATTAAGGGACGGTACTACATTGGGGACATTTAGTTTTTTGAATTTAGTTTGCTCAATATAACTTCGTAGTCTAGGGCTATTTTAAATGAGGTACCATATATGTTCTCCAGGACATTTTGTGCTAACTCTTCTCCACACATCACCGTGCCGTCTTTATTCCAGTAGAACCATCTACCTTCTATAACCATGCGATCGTTTCTAACAGTAGCTTTCCAGAATGTCCCGGCGGAGGCCTAGCATCACGCGTTTTTTAACTCTCCTTTCGATGTTCAGATCCTGTTCGATTGAGACTCGCGTTCCTTTAAGGTTTTTGGTGTGCTTAAGGATGGTCTGTACTGCGCTTGCTGTGTTAAGTTCAACCAGCACAGCCATTTTTCCGTCGGCGTCGTGCAGCTTCTTTACCGAGTCTATCTCCACACGGTCTTTTCTCAACAATTTCCTTTTTATTAGGTCAGAAACAGCATAAAATGGATTTCTTTCGGATTTTAGACCTCGGATAATTATATTTTTTCTTTTATTTGCGTCTTCTAGTTGTAGATGTCTTGCATGTTTGTTTTCGTTGTCGCTTTTAATTTTGATAATCTCTGCCTGCAATATTTTGTTTTCCTATGTTAGCGAATCGACCTTTGTTGAGAGACATTCTACATTTTGCTGAATCGTATCCATTTTTGTGGCAATCGAGTTAACGTCCGATTTTGTAGCTAGTTCTTTGAGCTTTGAGTCGAACATACCCTCCAGCATGGATTTCAGATCTTTAAGATCTACCAGGTTGCCAGTGTTTGTTGGTGTGAAATTATTTTGCGGGGGGGTGTCTGATCGACTCCGTTTTGAGACGCTAGCAGGTGTCGCATTGAATGTCCCGGCCTGTCCGTTACCCTGAGGATTGGTAGGGGTCCTGGCCAGTCCTGACATTTTTATTTAGTTTTGAGCAGAGATGAGATTTAACAGTATGCCTAAAACGATGCTTTAAATTTTTTTCCTAATCTTTTCTAAACGCCACCTGTTGGCTAAAGCTGGGGCCGTAGATTAGACTTAGCTATTATTCTGGTGGGCGTTCGATAAGCAAGAGCTTTGGATCCGACTCACTGTGATTGCTTCTCAGCTGTTTTGTTCAGTCACTAGTTTTGTTTGCGCCTAATCATTGCCGGTCTTCTGAGTATTTTTATTTTGGTTTTCCTCCTTTGCCGTCGGTTTCCACCAACAAAAATGGTCCGTTTGAGTGAAAAGCCGCGTTTCCAGGTCGGTTTGGGAGGGGCGATACCAAGTGATTTTAGCCAGATCCGGAGGTGTTTGGCCAGAGATTTCACGGTGCCGATGTAGCCCCTACCAAGTGACAGTGTTTAGGTACGTCCAGCAGGGCTTTGGCGGACCAGGAGTGTTGTGTTTTGAAAAGAATTCAGGAGCCACTTTTCGTACGCCCGTACTGTGTATCTTCTTTATACTGTATCACTAGTATCATCATCATTATAAATTTTTGTTTCTCCGTTTCGGCTATGATTATCATCATAATCGTAATCATGATCACCATCATCATCATAACTTAATTGATGTTTCTTAAACTTTTTACTGGGGGTTTCATTTTTAAATATTTCACTTTTTTGCTTTAGAACCAATGATTTATCTTCGTTTGTATTCATAAACTTTCGTTTTTTATTTTCACTAACTAGTACATTTAAGGGATCTGTTATTGGCTTAAAAGTTTCTTCCAACTCGTAAGCATTTTGTGACTTGAAATGTTTTAGATCATCGAATTTTTTCTTCAATGCATTTCTTGTTTTAGTAAGCTGACGTAAAATAAATTGACGCATTTTGTCTACTCTCAAGACTTTCACCAACGTCAGCACAAAAGGTGAAATACCGGTGTATGAACTATACTTTACAGGGTTACATTTCATACTAATGAAAGTTATAAAATATATATTATTTATATGTTTATATATTTTTTTTTATACCCTTGCAGAGGGTATTATAATTTTGGTCAGAAGTTTGTAACGCAGTATATATATTCTTGATCAGGATCAATAGGGGAGTCGATATAGCCATGTCCGTCTGTTTCAATACCGTTTGCGAGCTCAGTTTAAAAGCTAGCGCCTTGAAACTTTCACAGTCCTCCTAAAACATGTGTACGCAGATCAAGTTTGAAAGCCGACCCGATCGGACGTCTATATCCTATAGCTCCCATAGGAACAATCGGATATAGCTTTCACAAAATGAAGATTTTTCGCTCAGTGTAAGAGCTATTGACAAGAATCTTTCTAAATCTTATTACTTTACGCATACCTTGATCAGGGTAAAAGCGCGTGCCGATCGGACGTCTATATCTTATAGCTCTCATAGGAACAATAGGGTGAAATCGGTCAAAATTTGTCGTTTTTCAGGATATTTCGCGCAGATTATAAGCTATTCCCATGAAACTTTCCAAATCGTATTTTTTTGTGCGTACCTTGATCAGGGTAAAAGCGCGTGCCGATCGAACGTCTATATCTTATAGCTCCAATAGGAACAATAGGGTGAAATCTGCAAGGGTATTAAAACTTCGGCTTGCCGAAGTTAGCTTCCGTCCTCGTTTTTGACTGAAAAAGAATCATTTTACTGTTGTCATTTCCCTTTAATAAAAAGATGATAAAGTGTGTGTGTGCATGTTTTATTGAGTTGATATTTAACTCCAGTTGAAGGGAATCATTGCATCTTTTTATAACTCGATATTCCTTGTTCTTGAGCAACTTTAGATGGACATCTTTTATAGCGTTATATCTCTTAGGTAGATATAGAATATATTTATCAAGTTCCAAGGCAATAGAGTCCCCATAAACAGTTTTCTTCCTCTGCGCATTGATAACACTAGTTTCCAGCAAAAAAAGATAAACATTGAGACCAATTTTTTTTGATTAGTTTTGAGTTGCTGATCACGCTGAACAAATTTAAAAAAATTCCCAAAGAACCGTTCTGAAGATATTCGCAAAAATCCAGATTTTCGGCACATCTTTTATAAAACCTAACAGATCTCAAAAACAATTAGACCAATAAACTTGCTTACTATACTATTTAAAAGGCAATAGATGCACCTTTCCGAAAAGCTATTACTCGTTGTGATCGGGTCGCAATTAGTGGAGGTACAACCTGTGAAAGTTCAAAAAAAATTTCATTTCTGGCGTTTTTTTGTTATAGCTAGTTTTCATTTAATTAAAAAAAATACAAATAAAAATGTAATAATTATATTGAGCTTTCAGATCTAAAGGCCCTTTTGTTGTTAACAAGTTAAGGCCATATTTTTGCAAATGGAGTGCAAATTCTAGGAGATATGCATTTTTTAGTGAAACAAACCATTTCCAAAAAATGCTTTTAAAGGCAAGTGGCCTGCTTTTGGTAGTTTGCTCTTTGACATTTGAACAAAATAGGAGTATTTATTGTACATTAAGTAGTATACCTATACATATTTCAAATACATTTAAAAGTTCAAATAATAAAGTCTTCTGCCGATCTTAAACATTTCTTATTTTTTTTTTGGCTATGTTGCTCACCGAAAACCATATTTTCTTCAAAGAGGCTCCACAGATTTGGTTTTACGATTTTTGTTTAAGTACTTTAAATGTATTTGAATTTTTTTTAATTTATTCAGCGTGATCAGCAACTCAAAACTAATCCAAAAAAATTGGTCTCTGCGTTTATCTCGAAATAAAATGTAAAGTTGTAAACTAGTGTAATTGGGTAGGTGCATTTATTCCCATCTTATTTTGTGATAGCAAGGGCTTTAATGCTTGCGTGTTGAACTTCTTTATTTCCTCCTCCATAATAATAATAATAATAATTGGTTGATTCATGATGTTGTTGTTGTTGGTTTGATGTTTGTCCTCGAAGAAGGTGGTTTAACTGAGAAGCAAGCTGATCGACTTGACAAGTTTTTTTTTTTTTTTTTTTTTTTATTATGTGTGCTTTATTTATTGAATCTTCTCTATATGAGACTAACAATAAGTATATCAAATCTTAAAAATATAACTTAACTTACAGTCATGTAGACTGAATTTAGACTAACGGGCCCTAGTATTTATTGCTGGGCTGGCAGATCGTTTCGATGCAGACGAGTTCTGTTCGAAACCCGTGTTAGGTTCCTTGCGAGATTATTTGGGTGCTGTATAAGTTTGTTGTGGTAGGCTGCTTTCTGCTGAGATATTTCATCTTTGACCAGTGGTATGCCCAGATCCCTATGGATGTTATCGTTTCGAACATACCATGGTGCCCCAGTGATTGTTCGAAGGATTTTTGATTGTGAGCGCTGTATGATTTCAACATTGCTGTTGCTCGCGTTTCCCCAGAGCTGAGAGCCGTAAGTCCAAATGGGCTTAAAAGTGGAGTTGTAGAGAAGAACTTTAAAGTCCAGACACAGTGGTGATCGAGAATTTATAATCCAGTGTAGGCTGCTAGCTTTAAGTCTGATATGTACTTTCTTGCATTCAATGTGCCTCCGCCAAGTTAGGCGTCTGTCGAGGTGGACGCCGAGATATGTTACATCGCTGGCTTGGGGGATCTGCGTGCTATTCAAAGTTAGCGGAGGGCACGATTGTCTATTAAGGGTAAACGTTATATGTTTACACTTTTGTTCATTAATTTTGATTCGCCAGTCTGATAGCCACTTCTCAACCATCGAGCGGCTCAGGATTGCGGTGTCGTCAGCAAATGTGGACGTAGTCAGCCTCTCGTTCGTAGGGATGTCTGCTGTGTATAGGACGAACAGGGTAGGGCCCAGTGCGCTACCTTGTGGGACTCCGGCTTCAATGTTATACTCGTTGGATGTCGTTGTATTGCATCTCACCTCGAAGACTCGGTGGTAGAGGTACGACTTAAGTAACTTGTGAGTGTTTTCTGGCATTAATGTTATGATTTTATGCATAAGGCCTTCAAGCCACACTCGGTCGAATGCCTGAGAGACGTCGAGGAATATCGCACTACAATATTCCCGATGTTCGAAGGCTGTACGAATTTCTGAAGTTATCCGGTTGACTTGCTCGATGGTTCCGTGGCTTTCACGAAACCCGAACTGATGTGCCGGTATTAAGTTTTGCTCTCTCAAATATTTTTCTAGTAATTTGGACAGGCACGATAGTAAGCTTATTGGCCTATAGGATGAGGGAATTGTGTGGTCTTTCCCAGGCTTCGGTATCATTATAACCACAGACTTTTTCCATTTTTTGGGGTAGTAGCCAAGTCTTGTGATCCCGTTAAATAGCTTGCATATAGCATCCACTGCGCAGTTTGGAAGTTCAATTATCATTTTTGGGGTTATTAGGTCGCCCCCTTTTTCGGTTTTAGTTGCTTCCTAATGACATTAGAAATTTCAGGCACTTGAAACAAAATCGGGCTAATTGCAATTTCAGAGCTAAGCGGGGGTAGTTGAAAAGAGTTGGTGGCGGCGTTTGGCTGAAATACATTTCGTAGGTGTAGAGCAAATGTTTCGGCTCTGTCCTCGTCACAGCGGGCCCAAGTACCCGAGGAGTTTCTAATCGGAATGACTGATTCTATCGGAGAGCTTAAGTTTGGGTGAGCTCTCCACAAAGGATGCTTTGTACTGGTAGGCGACAGTTTCTCGATGTACCGGCGCTGCGCAAGCTCTTCTTCTTGCTTGAGGGTTTTGGTAAGTCTGCGTGTGGCTTCATTAAAGAGTTGCTTCGAATGGGGCGATCTGCAGGATTGCCAAGCGCGTCGTAGGCGTCGTTTTTCCCGAACCAGTTGTTCGATTTGCAGATTTGTTTTGTATTGGTTGCTACGTACAAGTATCTCTTCTGGTGTTGAGATTTTGGCTGCTGCCACGAGTACCGACTCCAGGGCATCAGCACAGAAGTCGATGTCATTCTCAGTGTTAAGCTGTGGTGTTAGCTCAATGTGGGAACTTACGTACTTTTTGTACTTTAGCCAGTTTGTTCTAGGCGAGGTCAGCATGAAGGGGTGCTCAATTACTTTGGGGCTTTGAAGGAGAGTTATTAAAACAGGCGAGTGATCTGATGATAAGTCCGATAGCGATTTGGCGCTTACTAAATTTCTTGGGATGTTCTTGGTTACAGCAAAGTCAATTAAGTCCGGAAGTTTTCTGGGGTCAGCTTGCCAATATGTGGGGCTGCCGGGGGAGACATAGTCGAGTTTGTTTCTCAAATTTATAATTGCTTTGTACAGTTGCCTTCCCTTGGGGGTCACGAGTCTTGATCCCCAGTGCGTGTGCTTGGCGTTGTAGTCTCCTCCTGCTATAAAGCGATCTCCAAGTGAATTGTAAAAGACTAAGAATTGCTCTTCAGTTATTTTAAAACGAGGTGGGCAATAAACAGCGGCTATAGTGATACTGCCATTGCCTGCTTGTAATTTTATGGATGTAGCCTGCAAATAATTTGTTGCAAACCTCTGATGAAAGTGGTGATTAATGCGTTCCCTGATTAAGATTCCGGTTCCTCCGTGGGCCTTGCCGTCCGGATGATCTGTGCAGTATGAAGTATAGCCTCTTATTTGGAAGTTGTATTTACTTGTGAGATGCGTTTCTGCCAGCAGCATTACATCTATTTGGTTTTCATTGAGGAATTGAGTTATTTCAAGTTTGTGCCGTGAAACGCCATTGGCATTCCACATGGATATTCGAAGGCAAGACATCGATTATTTAGATTGTTGAGATGAGAGCAATTTTATTAAAATGTTTTGATTTTGCATAAGGTTATCCATTGTTGTTTTCATGAAGGACACAAATTCCATCATACCCTGTTGTAAAGTCAGCATCATGGTTTCGATGCTGGTTGCTATTTGTCCTATTGCTTGCTGAGGTGTAATTATATTTTGCCCAGAGCATTGAGCTTGTGGCTGATTGGCTAGTCCTGTTTTTAGGGCACTGGCGTATAAAACTCCCCCATTTGCGTTGAGGGGCCCAAATGAAGATCTGGCTGCTTTCGCAAAGAAAACATCAGGTGCATATTGCGATTGAACGTATGCGTTTTGTGTATTCTGGGAGCGTGCATATTTTGCTTGTTGAAACTGACTCTTCAGCTCTTTATAGACCGGGCAGCCTCTGTAGTTTGCGGTATGGTTTTCCCCACAGTTAGCGCATTTCTTCGTCTTTGGGTCTTCTTTGCTTGCAGGGCACGGTTCGGAGTTGTGGAAGCCTCCACAAGCTACGCAGACTGATCGAAGCCCGCAGTTGTTTCTGGTGTGTCCATACTCTTGGCAGTTTGTGCATTGCAGCGGACCATTTCGCTTATGCGGTTCTTCAACAGTAATCCTTCTATGCAACAGGAATTGCAGTTTGTAGATCGGGTGCACTTCATTTTTTTTCAAGGCTCTGCTTTCTGGCTCCAGTTCAACCTTAAAGAGTGGTTGCGGCTTTTTATTTCTGTTGATAATATTAATAATGTTTTTGGCGAAAAATCCTTTTTCCTTCAGTGCCTCTATTATCTCATTGGTGGATACGTCGGGCTCTATGCCCTTTAGCACTACTTGCAAGCCCTTGCTACTCTTGAGCTGGTAAGTGTAGTAGGGCTTCTTAGCCTCGTCTAGGTATTTTGTTACGGCTCTGAATTGATCTTCAGTTTTAGCTTGAAGCTTTGTTTCGTGAATATTCCCTTTGATAAGAGGAGTAACATAAAAGCTGTCATTCCCGACCAGCTCAACAATTTTCTTTACTAGGGCATTTGAGTTCTGTTCCCTTATGTAAATTGGTGGGGGCTTTGGCTTCTTTTGTACAGCCTGTCCAGCTTCGGATTGATTATTTTCAATATCAGACAACAGGGCGAATCTGTTGTTACGAGATGCCCCTGGTTGTTCGCTGCCTTTATTAGGGCAATTTTGTTTTGGTTTATTTCCAACCATTTTATTTTGCGGGCTTAGCTTCCGTTTGATTTGGATGTAACGATCCATGCCAGTCTGTATGGCCGGACCCACTTGTTGTTGTTTAATGTTGCCGATATTGACACCCGTACATCCAATTGGCTTTGTAGTTTTATTCGGCGCTGCAGAAGTTGCTAACGCATTCGAAATCGCGTTGTTGGTAACGGAGACCGTTGGTGCTTTTGTTGCAGTTGCTGCGGTTGCACAAATTAACGAGGTTGCAGTGCTCGTGGCCGGTGAGCTGTGAGTCGGAGCTGGGGGTGGGGTTCTACACTGCAAGCTCCATGAAGTGGGAGTTGGTGTGAGTAGGGCGGGAGAACAAGACCGTGCTCTCGCACTGTCAATGGTCAGTAGAGCTGAGTTGCTCTTTGATGAAGTTCTTTCTACTTCAGTATCACGGGTTGAGAAATAAGAGATATAACTGTTTCTCTGGTCTACGGAGCTTCTACGCTCATTTTTTGGATCGCCGCTTCTGCCGATCTTAAACATTTCTTATTTTTTTTTGGCTATGTTGCTCACCGAAAACCATATTTTCTTCAAAGAGGCTCCACAGATTTGGTTTTACGATTTTTGTTTAAGTACTTTAAATGTATTTGAATTTTTTTTAATTTATTCAGCGTGATCAGCAACTCAAAACTAATCCAAAAAAATTGGTCTCTGCGTTTATCTCGAAATAAAATGTAAAGTTGTAAACTAGTGTAATTGGGTAGGTGCATTTATTCCCATCTTATTTTGTGATAGCAAGGGCTTTAATGCTTGCGTGTTGAACTTCTTTATTTCCTCCTCCATAATAATAATAATAATAATTGGTTGATTCATGATGTTGTTGTTGTTGGTTTGATGTTTGTCCTCGAAGAAGGTGGTTTAACTGAGAAGCAAGCTGATCGACTTGACAAGTTTTTTTTTTTTTTTTTTTTTTTTATTATGTGTGCTTTATTTATTGAATCTTCTCTATATGAGACTAACAATAAGTATATCAAATCTTAAAAATATAACTTAACTTACAGTCATGTAGACTGAATTTAGACTAACGGGCCCTAGTATTTATTGCTGGGCTGGCAGATCGTTTCGATGCAGACGAGTTCTGTTCGAAACCCGTGTTAGGTTCCTTGCGAGATTATTTGGGTGCTGTATAAGTTTGTTGTGGTAGGCTGCTTTCTGCTGAGATATTTCATCTTTGACCAGTGGTATGCCCAGATCCCTATGGATGTTTTCGTTTCGAACATACCATGGTGCCCCAGTGATTGTTCGAAGGATTTTTGATTGTGAGCGCTGTATGATTTCAACATTGCTGTTGCTCGCGTTTCCCCAGAGCTGAGAGCCGTAAGTCCAAATGGGCTTAAAAGTGGAGTTGTAGAGAAGAACTTTAAAGTCCAGACACAGTGGTGATCGAGAATTTATAATCCAGTGTAGGCTGCTAGCTTTAAGTCTGATATGTACTTTCTTGCATTCAATGTGCCTCCGCCAAGTTAGGCGTCTGTCGAGGTGGACGCCGAGATATGTTACATCGCTGGCTTGGGGGATCTGCGTGCTATTCAAAGTTAGCGGAGGGCACGATTGTCTATTAAGGGTAAACGTTATATGTTTACACTTTTGTTCATTAATTTTGATTCGCCAGTCTGATAGCCACTTCTCAACCATCGAGCGGCTCAGGATTGCGGTGTCGTCAGCAAATGTGGACGTAGTCAGCCTCTCGTTCGTAGGGATGTCTGCTGTGTATAGGACGAACAGGGTAGGGCCCAGTGCGCTACCTTGTGGGACTCCGGCTTCAATGTTATACTCGTTGGATGTCGTTGTATTGCATCTCACCTCGAAGACTCGGTGGTAGAGGTACGACTTAAGTAACTTGTGAGTGTTTTCTGGCATTAATGTTATGTTAAGCCACACTCGGTCGAATGCCTGAGAGACGTCGAGGAATATCGCACTACAATATTCCCGATGTTCGAAGGCTGTACGAATTTCTGAAGTTATCCGGTTGACTTGCTCGATGGTTCCGTGGCTTTCACGAAACCCGAACTGATGTGCCGGTATTAAGTTTTGCTCTCTCAAATATTTTTCTAGTAATTTGGACAGGCACGATAGTAAGCTTATTGGCCTATAGGATGAGGGAATTGTGTGGTCTTTCCCAGGCTTCGGTATCATTATAACCACAGACTTTTTCCATTTTTTGGGGTAGTAGCCAAGTCTTATGATCCCGTTAAATAGCTTGCATATAGCATCCACTGCGCAGTTTGGAAGTTCAATTATCATTTTTGGGGTTATTAGGTCGCCCCCTTTTTCGGTTTTAGTTGCTTCCTAATGACATTAGAAATTTCAGGCACTTGAAACAAAATCGGGCTAATTGCAATTTCAGAGCTAAGCGGGGGTAGTTGAAAAGAGTTGGTGGCGGCGTTTGGCTGAAATACATTTCGTAGGTGTAGAGCAAATGTTTCGGCTCTGTCCTCGTCACAGCGGGCCCAAGTACCCGAGGAGTTTCTAATCGGAATGACTGATTCTATCGGAGAGCTTAAGTTTGGGTGAGCTCTCCACAAAGGATGCTTTGTACTGGTAGGCGACAGTTTCTCGATGTACCGGCGTTGCGCAAGCTCTTCTTCTTGCTTGAGGGTTTTGGTAAGTCTGCGTGTGGCTTCATTAAAGAGTTGCTTCGAATGGGGCGATCTGCAGGATTGCCAAGCGCGTCGTAGGCGTCGTTTTTCCCGAACCAGTTGTTCGATTTGCAGATTTGTTTTGTATTGGTTGCTACGTACAAGTATCTCTTCTGGTGTTGAGATTTTGGCTGCTGCCACGAGTACCGACTCCAGGGCATCAGCACAGAAGTCGATGTCATTCTCAGTGTTAAGCTGTGGTGTTAGCTCAATGTGGGAACTTACGTACTTTTTGTACTTTAGCCAGTTTGTTCTAGGCGAGGTCAGCATGAAGGGGTGCTCAATTACTTTGGGGCTTTGAAGGAGAGTTATTAAAACAGGCGAGTGATCTGATGATAAATCCGATAGCGATTTGGCGCTTACTAAATTTCTTGGGATGTTCTTGGTTACAGCAAAGTCAATTAAGTCCGGAAGTTTTCTGGGGTCAGCTTGCCAATATGTGGGGCTGCCGGGGGAGACATAGTCGAGTTTGTTTCTCAAATTTATAATTGCTTTGTACAGTTGCCTTCCCTTGGGGGTCACGAGTCTTGATCCCCAGTGCGTGT
The DNA here is from genome assembly GCA_035046095.1 of Drosophila pseudotakahashii. Taxonomy (NCBI): domain Eukaryota; kingdom Metazoa; phylum Arthropoda; class Insecta; order Diptera; family Drosophilidae; genus Drosophila; species Drosophila pseudotakahashii. Next base: position 97,665 of record JAWNOE010000222.1, on the reverse strand, counting down.
GCTTGGCGTTGTAGTCTCCTCCTGCTATAAAGCGATCTCCAAGTGAATTGTAAAAGTCTAAGAATTGCTCTTCAGTTATTTTAAAACGAGGTGGGCAATAAACAGCGGCTATAGTGATACTGCCATTGCCTGCTTGTAATTTTATGGATGTAGCCTGCAAATAATTTGTTGCAAACCTCTGATGAAAGTGGTGATTAATGCGTTCCCTGATTAAGATTCCGGTTCCTCCGTGGGCCTTGCCGTCCGGATGATCTGTGCAGTATGAAGTATAGCCTCTTATTTGGAAGTTGTATTTACTTGTGAGATGCGTTTCTGCCAGCAGCATTACATCTATTTGGTTTTCATTGAGGAATTGAGTTATTTCAAGTTTGTGCCGTGAAACGCCATTGGCATTCCACATGGATATTCGAAGGCAAGACATCGATTATTTAGATTGTTGAGATGAGAGCAATTTTATTAAAATGTTTTGATTTTGCATAAGGTTATCCATTGTTGTTTTCATGAAGGACACAAATTCCATCATACCCTGTTGTAAAGTCAGCATCATGGTTTCGATGCTGGTTGCTATTTGTCCTATTGCTTGCTGAGGTGTAATTATATTTTGCCCAGAGCATTGAGCTTGTGGCTGATTGGCTAGTCCTGTTTTTAGGGCACTGGCGTATGAAACTCCCCCATTTGCGTTGAGGGGCCCAAATGAAGATCTGGCTGCTTTCGCAAAGAAAACATCAGGTGCATATTGCGATTGAACGTATGCGTTTTGTGTATTCTGGGAGCGTGCATATTTTGCTTGTTGAAACTGACTCTTCAGCTCTTTATAGACCGGGCAGCCTCTGTAGTTTGCGGTATGGTTTTCCCCACAGTTAGCGCATTTCTTCGTCTTTGGGTCTTCTTTGCTTGCAGGGCACGGTTCGGAGTTGTGGAAGCCTCCACAAGCTACGCAGACTGATCGAAGCCCGCAGTTGTTTCTGGTGTGTCCATACTCTTGGCAGTTTGTGCATTGCAGCGGACCATTTCGCTTATGCGGTTCTTCAACAGTAATCCTTCTATGCAACAGGAATTGCAGTTTGTAGATCGGGTGCACTTCATTTTTCTTCAAGGCTCTGCTTTCTGGCTCCAGTTCAACCTTAAAGAGTGGTTGCGGCTTTTTATTTCTGTTGATAATATTAATAATGTTTTTGGCGAAAAATCCTTTTTCCTTCAGTGCCTCTATTATCTCATTGGTGGATACGTCGGGCTCTATGCCCTTTAGCACTACTTGCAAGCCCTTGCTACTCTTGAGCTGGTAAGTGTAGTAGGGCTTCTTAGCCTCGTCTAGGTATTTTGTTACGGCTCTGAATTGATCTTCAGTTTTAGCTTGAAGCTTTGTTTCGTGAATATTCCCTTTGATAAGAGGAGTAACATAAAAGCTGTCATTCCCGACCAGCTCAACAATTTTCTTTACTAGGGCATTTGAGTTCTGTTCCCTTATGTAAATTGGTGGGGGCTTTGGCTTCTTTTGTACAGCCTGTCCAGCTTCGGATTGATTATTTTCAATATCAGACAACAGGGCGAATCTGTTGTTACGAGATGCCCCTGGTTGTTCGCTGCCTTTATTAGGGCAATTTTGTTTTGGTTTATTTCCAACCATTTTATTTTGCGGGCTTAGCTTCCGTTTGATTTGGATGTAACGATCCATGCCAGTCTGTATGGCCGGACCCACTTGTTGTTGTTTAATGTTGCCGATATTGACACCCGTACATCCAATTGGCTTTGTAGTTTTATTCGGCGCTGCAGAAGTTGCTAACGCATTCGAAATCGCGTTGTTGGTAACGGAGACCGTTGGTGCTTTTGTTGCAGTTGCTGCGGTTGCACAAATTAACGAGGTTGCAGTGCTCGTGGCCGGTGAGCTGTGAGTCGGAGCTGGGGGTGGGGTTCTACACTGCAAGCTCCATGAAGTGGGAGTTGGTGTGAGTAGGGCGGGAGAACAAGACCGTGCTCTCGCACTGTCAATGGTCAGTAGAGCTGAGTTGCTCTTTGATGAAGTTCTTTCTACTTCAGTATCACGGGTTGAGAAATAAGAGATATAACTGTTTCTCTGGTCTACGGAGCTTCTACGCTCATTTTTTGGATCGCCGCTTCTGCCGATCTTAAACATTTCTTATTTTTTTTTTGGCTATGTTGCTCACCGAAAACCATATTTTCTTCAAAGAGGCTCCACAGATTTGGTTTTACGATTTTTGTTTAAGTACTTTAAATGTATTTGAATTTTTTTTAATTTATTCAGCGTGATCAGCAACTCAAAACTAATCCAAAAAAATTGGTCTCTGCGTTTATCTCGAAATAAAATGTAAAGTTGTAAACTAGTGTAATTGGGTAGGTGCATTTATTCCCATCTTATTTTGTGATAGCAAGGGCTTTAATGCTTGCGTGTTGAACTTCTTTATTTCCTCCTCCATAATAATAATAATAATAATTGGTTGATTCATGATGTTGTTGTTGTTGGTTTGATGTTTGTCCTCGAAGAAGGTGGTTTAACTGAGAAGCAAGCTGATCGACTTGACAAGTTTTTTTTTTTTATTTTTTTTTTTTTTGTATTATTTATTGAATCTTCTCTATATGAGACTAACAATAAGTATATCAAATCTTAAAAATATAACTTAACTTACAGTCATGTAGACTGAATTTAGACTAACGGGCCCTAGTATTTATTGCTGGGCTGGCAGATCGTTTCGATGCAGACGAGTTCTGTTCGAAACCCGTGTTAGGTTCCTTGCGAGATTATTTGGGTGCTGTATAAGTTTGTTGTGGTAGGCTGCTTTCTGCTGAGATATTTCATCTTTGACCAGTGGTATGCCCAGATCCCTATGGATGTTTTCGTTTCGAACATACCATGGTGCCCCAGTGATTGTTCGAAGGATTTTTGATTGTGAGCGCTGTATGATTTCAACATTGCTGTTGCTCGCGTTTCCCCAGAGCTGAGAGCCGTAAGTCCAAATGGGCTTAAAAGTGGAGTTGTAGAGAAGAACTTTAAAGTCCAGACACAGTGGTGATCGAGAATTTATAATCCAGTGTAGGCTGCTAGCTTTAAGTCTGATATGTACTTTCTTGCATTCAATGTGCCTCCGCCAAGTTAGGCGTCTGTCGAGGTGGACGCCGAGATATGTTACATCGCTGGCTTGGGGGATCTGCGTGCTATTCAAAGTTAGCGGAGGGCACGATTGTCTATTAAGGGTAAACGTTATATGTTTACACTTTTGTTCATTAATTTTGATTCGCCAGTCTGATAGCCACTTCTCAACCATCGAGCGGCTCAGGATTGCGGTGTCGTCAGCAAATGTAGACGTAGTCAGCCTCTCGTTCGTAGGAATGTCTGCTGTGTATAGGACGAACAGGGTAGGGCCCAGTGCGCTACCTTGTGGGACACCGGCTTCAATGTTATACTCGTTGGATGTCGTTGTATTGCATCTCACCTCGAAGACTCGGTGGTAGAGGTACGACTTAAGTAACTTGTGAGTGTTTTCTGGCATTAATGTTATGATTTTATGCATAAGGCCTTCAAGCCACACTCGGTCGAATGCCTGAGAGACGTCGAGGAATATCGCACTACAATATTCCCGATGTTCGAAGGCTGTACGAATTTCTGAAGTTATCCGGTTGACTTGCTCGATGGTTCCGTGGCTTTCACGAAACCCGAACTGATGTGCCGGTATTAAGTTTTGCTCTCTCAAATATTTTTCTAGTAATTTGGACAGGCACGATAGTAAGCTTATTGGCCTATAGGATGAGGGAATTGTGTGGTCTTTCCCAGGCTTCGGTATCATTATAACCACAGACTTTTTCCATTTTTTGGGGTAGTAGCCAAGTCTTGTGATCCCGTTAAATAGCTTGCATATAGCATCCACTGCGCAGTTTGGAAGTTCAATTATCATTTTTGGGGTTATTAGGTCGCCCCCTTTTTCGGTTTTAGTTGCTTCCTAATGACATTAGAAATTTCAGGCACTTGAAACAAAATCGGGCTAATTGCAATTTCAGAGCTAAGCGGGGGTAGTTGAAAAGAGTTGGTGGCGGCGTTTGGCTGAAATACATTTCGTAGGTGTAGAGCAAATGTTTCGGCTCTGTCCTCGTCACAGCGGGCCCAAGTACCCGAGGAGTTTCTAATCGGAATGACTGATTCTATCGGAGAGCTTAAGTTTGGGTGAGCTCTCCACAAAGGATGCTTTGTACTGGTCGGCGACAGTTTCTCGATGTACCGGCGCTGCGCAAGCTCTTCTTCTTGCTTCGAATGGGGCGATCTGCAGGATTGCCAAGCGCGTCGTAGGCGTCGTTTTTCCCGAACCAGTTGTTCGATTTGCAGATTTGTTTTGTATTGGTTGCTACGTACAAGTATCTCTTCTGGTGTTGAGATTTTTCCTATGCCGGACCCTCACTATATCACACACGTTTTTCCCCCGGGTCCCGTTTTCCGGGTTACGGCTTACGTGCTCCTCCGTCTGCGCGGGGATACTGGCGAGTATCGGCGTCCTTCCATGAAGCTCGTCTGGGATGCTGGTTGCCTGCTGCAGTCGACGGCGACGTCGGCAGCGTTTGCCGCTGTCGAGTTTAGCTTCCAGGCTTGGTTCAAACCGCTCTCGGGCGTTTGAAGACGTTTGATAGCGGCATTTGTTGCGCTCATTGGTTCGATGGTTTAGCAAGGGTGGGTTTAAAACTAATTACTAATACTTTGGCCTTTGCGGCTGGGTTTTTTTTTATAGGGTTAATATTTACATTATCTTACATGGCTACAAATAGGGTATCTTACATGGCTACAAAATAGAGTGTCTTACATGGCTACAAATAGGGTGTCTTACATGGCTACAAATAGGGTGTCTTACATGGCTACAAATGGGTCTTTTGTGAGGGCCGTTTTACGAGTCCTCACACCCCCCCTTTTCTTTGGGTTGTTTAAGATTGACCGTGACCTGGTTAAGGGAAATGCTGATCTGGAACTTGGCCCCGCGTATGCGTCTAGCAATACGTGCCGTAGGTCGATTGGTACCTTCCACGAACGCGATCAGTTCCGCCGGTAGTCTGCGGCCGGGGGTGTTGACCCTCCATGTCGGGGGGGCCTCTTGCCATGGGTTCTCGTCCTGGACGTTGTGCAGCAGTGGTGTGTCCTCTAGAAGCTGCATGAGTTCCCCCTCTTCCTCCTCGTTGAGGCAGAGATCGAGGTCCGCGAGCAGGGCGTGTTCTGTCGCTATTTCGTCGGGTCCTGTCCAGTCGAATGTGGACTGGGGAACTTGGCTCCCCGAGTGGAGCCGGCGGGTGCCGGCTCGGAAAGCTTCGGTTCCGGTTGTGGGTCTGGCTTGCTTGTGGACTGGTCCAATGCCGAGAGGTTTTCGTCGGGGCCCTCGCCGTTGGCGACGTGGTTCTTCCACTGGGGAGGCCCGACCGGGGAGTTGTCGTGGTTGTCGGAGCCGTGGGAGTTGCTGGGGTTGTGGTCACTGACCAAACTATTCGAGCTGCGGCCTGTGAATCGTCCTGCGATCCGGGAGGGTCGTGGGATCGGCCGGAGCTGTTAGCGCTGCTGTCCTCGGGCTCCTGGGAGTCGTGGGATCGGCCGGAGCTGCTAGCGCTGCTGTCCTCGGGCTCCTGTGAATCTTCCTGCGATCCGGGAGGGTCGCACAGTGGGGCGAAAAAGCCAAAAGTCTGCCTTAAATCAGCGGAGCCACATAGCGAATATCTTTTGATGGGGTTTTGTTAAAGGCAATTAAATATGTTCAAAAACATCATAAGGTGTATTTTTTTAGTGAAATTTTTTTGTTGTAGGAAATTTTTAAGAAAAAAATAATGGTTTTTTTAAGAAAAAAAATATAAATAAATTACTTATAGGGTTCTAAGTTTCCCAATATTTTTTTTTAATTTAACTTGATTTTTGAAAAAAAAAATTATTCAAATCGGTCAACTACATCTTATAGCTTCCATATAAACGCTTAGTACAAAAGGGAATATATCGGTTCTATTTCAATATTTTTCATATAAATTGGGATAAAAAAAAAATTGGGTATAAATCAGGTTTTAAATCATATCTCGATATCAAATTCAGTTTATACTTATATTTTCAACAAAATAAAACCAATTTAAATTATAATTTCAAATTTTTATTCATTTAACTCTTCATCGCTACTGTCAGAACAGTCAAAAATATTCGAATATTTATTTTTAGAACAGGGAAGACTTTTTATAAGAGCTAAAGCCGACCCTGGCATTTTTTCAATTTTTTTTTGAGGAGTTTTGAAAAAACTGGAAATAATAGGATCCGAGCTGACAAGCAATCTATTGAAAACATCCTGGTTTGATTTTTCACGACTAGCTTTTCTGGAGTTGTGCTCTCGGAAATGCTTAAAATCTTTATTTCGAGCTTCCTGTGCTTCCTCAGTTAATTGGCCAATAGGTAGCAAAGCGTGGCTTATTATTTCCGGACCATGAATGAAAAATTTGTGCAGAGTTGGAGGCATATTATACCACGGATATAGCTTCACAAAATGTCTAGCCGTTTTTATAGCGAATTCTCTAAATTTTTCTATTTCAATCTCTTCATTGGATGAAACTACTATCAAAATGATGTGCATTTCTTTTATTAAATCCACATCTAAGTGTGTAATTACCAACAAGATAAATCACTATTTTTCACACTTCTAAGACATCACAATAGCTCTAAAACACGAATACAGCACATTAATAAGAATATATTTGACGCCAGAAACACAATATAAATACCTCCGGCTTCACTTTCCATTATAATTGGATTTAAATTTGATAAGACAAAATAATTGGACAGCTTGCCGCGAAAGAAAAACAAAAGTAATTGGAAACAGCTGACTAGTAATACAACTAGGGATTCATGCTGTAAGTGCGCGCGGAGAAACCAGGGCTGGCGACTATTCAAATTACGAACATTTCTTGCTAACTTAAACTGCGGTTTTCTCAGAAGAGGCACAAAAGGGCAGGCTAATTTTTTCAGAATTTGTAGTTAAATATCTAAACTTTTTTTTAAAAAAAGAATTAAACGGGGATCTAGGGTGTAACACTACTTTACGTCCAAGAATATCCAAAAAAACCCATCTTTTATGGACCACTTTTAAAAAATTAAAAAAAATATGTAATTATGCACTTAAAAATTTTATTTTTTTTCCAATATTCTAAGAATTGGTTGCTCTTAAAATTTCAATCGCTACATATACAACTTAGGCCCTTAGGCGCTTTCAGAAAAATTTCAAAGATTTATAAAAAATACTTATTTTTCTTATTGGCTAAAATTCTATTTCGAAAAGTCAACTTTAAAAATCTGTAGTGGGAGAACCATTCATCACAGATCACTTTTTCTTTTTGATTTGTATAGAGAATTTAATTGTTTTTAAAGTTGCATTGCAAAATTTTGGAAAATCTTAAAAAAAAAAAAACCATTTTGGCAGGCTTTTTGTTCTAGACGCCCCAGTGTGGGTCGTGGGATCGGCCGGAGCTGCTAGCGCTGCTGTCCTCAAACGCCTGGGGACCGTTGATTAAGGCCGAGTCGTCAGAGCTGCTAGCGCTGTTGGGTACGGGGGCCATATTAGCCCAGGCCTCGTTGGCTTCGGCGAGTCGTTGGGCTGAGGGTTGTGCACAACCCACTCGGAAATTCAGCTCTACTAAGCTTTCCGCGGGGCTCGAACCCCTGGACGGGCTGCCGCAGGGTGGGCTGTCGTAGGGTGGTCGGTCGCAGGGAGATCGGGGAACTGGCGCGACGATTTGGATCTGGCGTAGGCTGTCCTCTAGCCTTTCCGGGTCGAAGGCGGGTAGGCCTACGGCGTCCACCCAACTGCTAACGGCCCACATGGGAGGCCAGTCTGTCATGGCCGCGGACTCCAGCTCTTGAAGTCGGGCCAGGCGTTCGGTGGTGACCACCATTGGGTCGGCGGCTCCCGTCTCCATGTGGGGTTCCACTAGCCTCGGGATCCTCTGATGGGCGTCGTCGTCGGAGCCAAGGTTCAGTGTCCTGGTTGGGGAGAACGGAATCGTGCTGGCTGACTCAGGACATGAGTGTGGTTCCTCCCTGAACCGCACTGAGTCGATACTCGGCGTCCACTGGATGCCCGAGGTTGCTGATATGGTTGTAGGCGAGGAGCAATGGCCGCTGGTGACGCTGGATTGTCTGGGAAGAAAAGAACTGGGTTAGCGTATATACCGTTGGGAGGGGTCTGATGGTCGAGTTAAGAAACCAAATCCCATCCTTGCTCTCCTAACGTGTATTTGGGTTCTATGCGGGCTTCCAAGGCTTCTTAAGAAACTTCCCCCCCCCCCCCCCCCCCCCGTCCTTGTGGAGAGAGTTGGGGCGTTGGCGCTGGTGGACCAGGCTCAAGTGGCCCCACTGAATCTCCCTGTTGTGGTAAGATGGGAGGGTGTCCTGATCTGTTAGGTCTTCTTAGTCTTATTGAGTCGTGAGGTCGGTGATCCGGGAGTGAGGAAGTACCGGGTTGGTACTCGTGTCATCCTCGGCGTCTGCTTCTGGGTTGTCGCCGCTATCGTTCCCTTGGAAAGGTTTTAAATCGCTTATGTTCGCGTTCCGATGTTTACGCGTTCCCTGGAGCTGGACTCTGACGATGTTTGGGGAAATGAACCTTACTATCTTGAAGGGGCCGTCGTACTTTGGGCCTAACTTGGCGTTAAAGGCTTCGGATGCCTTCGAGAGGAGGTGAGTCCGAACCCATACCAAAATCCCAATGGTAGGTCTCCACTCTCGTCGACGTAGGTTGTAGTATCGACTCTGTTCCCTTGTGGCCTTGTCCATATTTTCCCGTGCCGTTCGAAATATGTCCTTCAGATGGTCTGCCTTATTCCTGGGTTCTCGGGGTGTTTCCCCTGTTCCGGGAGTGACTTCGTCGAACCAGCTTCCGGGTAACCGGGGTTCCCGACCCTGTACGAGATATGCCGGACTAAATCCGGTGCTGTCGGAGACGCTTGTATTGATGGCCAGAGTAATTTCTGGCAGCAATTGATCCCATGTCTTTTGGTCCTCGTTGACGTACTGCGAGATCATAGTTTTGATTGTCCGGTTTGCTCGTTCCGTAGGGTTTTGGTGAGGTGAGTATGGGGCCGTGTGCTGTACCTGGATTCCCGCAGTTTTGCAGAAGGTCTTGAAGGCCCGACTGGTAAATTGCGTCCCATTGTCGCAAATGAACGCTTTCGGTGCTCCGAATCTAGCCAAGATTCTTTCTCTAAAGGCTACTTCAAGGCTAGCAGCCGTAGCCTTGCGCAGGGGAATCAACTCGACCCATTTGGTGAAGTGGTCTAGGAATACCAGTAGCATCGTGTGTCCTTTGCGGGATCGGGGTAGTGGTCCTATGAAGTCGGCACACAGGGTTGAAAACGGTCCATCGGCTTTCCGGGTCAGCATCTTCCCTGCCTGTTTGAGTTGGCTCACTTTGAACCGTTGACAGATCGGGCATTTGCGGACATATCGAGCTATGTCGCGGAACATTCCGGGCCAATAGTACTGTTGGCAGATCCGGGTGGTCGTCTTCCGAATCCCCAGGTGCCCGGCTGTGGGGTGATCGTGACATTCTTCTAAAATCCTACGTCGATGGCTGCTAGGTACGCAAAGTCTCCATGATCCGTGCTCACTTTGCTTGGAGGGGTCGCCTAGGTTCCTGTATAGTTGACCGTTCTCCTGGGCGTAGTCCGGAAATTTTCCTGGGTCCTCCTCTATCTGTTTGATAGTCAGCGGTTGTCGCGACAGTGCGTCTGCTACGACGTTCTGTTTTCCGCGTCTGTAGGAAATGTCGAACTGGAATTGCTGCAGTTCCAAGGCCCAGCGGGCGATGCGGCCGGTCGGATTGTCTATTGAGTTTATCCACTTAAGGGCAAGGTGATCCGTGATGACGTCAAACCTGTACCCTTCGAGATAACACCTCATCTTCCTGATTGCCCAAACTATCGCGAGACACTCCTTCTCCGTGGCAGAGTAGTTCTCCTCTGCTTTAAGCAACCTCCTACTGGCGTAGGCGATTACCCGTTCGGTTCCTTCGACTTGTTGAGTTAGTACTGCCCCAAGGCCAAAGTCACTCGCGTCTGTTTGGAGTTGAAACTTGAGATTGAAGTCCGGGCAGGCCAGTACTGGCGCTTCCGTGAGCCTCGTTTTCAGTTCCTCAAAGGCCTGTTGTTGCGCGTCGCTCCAGGTCCATTTCTTTCCCTTCTTGAGGAGGGTTGACAGTGGCTGCACTATAGTGGCGAAGTTCTCGACAAAACGACGGTACCAAGACGCTATTCCGAGGCATCGTCTGAGTTCCTTGCAATTGGTGGGGGGTTGTAGTTCCCGGACGGCCGCGATCTTGTCCGGATCGGTATGTATCCCTGCTTCACTGATGACGTGTCCGAGATACGCTATACTTCGTTGGAAAAACTTACATTTTGCCTGATTAAGCTTCAGATTAGCATTTCGAAGCCTTCGGAGGACTTCCCGAAGATTGGTAACGTGTTCTTTCAACGATGTACCGATGACTATAATATCATCTAAGTAGGCGAATGCGTGTGGCTCCATATCTGGTCCAATCACGCTATCGAGTGCCCGTTGGAATGTCGCTGGGGCTGAGTGTAAGCCGAACGGCATTACCTTCCAGTGGAAGAGTCCTCGGCCTGGCACGGTGAAAGCGGTACATTCACGGCTGTCTGCAGCCATGGGGATCTGCCAGTAGCCGCTTTTGAGGTCCAATGTTGAGATAAACTTCGCATTCCGGAGCCGTTCCAAGATATGGCCGATCCGGGGTAACGGATACGCATCCGGGACCGAGTGAGCGTTGAGCTGACGATAATCCACGCACATGCGCATATCTCCTGTCTTTTTCCCGACGAGGACGATGGGTGCGCTGTGCGGACTCCTGGAAGGTTCGATGCGACCGTCGCGTAATAATTCGTCCACTTGCGAGTTGATGATCTTCTGCATGGCTGGGTTCCTCGGGAAATACCTCTGCTTGAGAGGTTTATCATCCCTCATGACGATCTTGTGTTCCGCGATGTGGGAGACACCGGACATGTGGTCAAACGGTGCCTGCTCGGCTGCTAAGAACTCGGTGATCCAGGGTTCCTCGGTGGTGACGGTTGCTAGATTGGCCGATTGTTCATTGACTTGGTTCGACTTGCTGGGCTGATGGTCCTGACGTCTTGATTCCCTTCGAAAAGGGTTCCTTTCCCGGGCTAAGGCGGCGTCAGCCAAGGGCTCAAGGTGAACGGAGTTATCTACGGCCGGCGATGGTCGTACACCTATCTGTTGCTTGGGGGTTGTGGTGGTTGTAGCTGCCACAGGGTTTTCCTGAAGACGCGGTGCATCAGGAGAAGCTGCCGCGCACGCCGCGTTTGGTGCGCTGTTTCTCGCTGGTGATTCCTGCGTGTCCAATGGGCTTCTGGTCTTACTGGGAGAAACTGCCGCGCACGCCGCGTTCGGTGCGCCGTTCCTCGCCGGTGAACAGCCCGGTCTGGTGGTCGTTGCTGCGGGTTTGGGTGTGTCCCGAATCGCGATCGGGTTGTCTTCGGTTGTTGGGGTGGAGCCCGCGATTTCGGTAATCCTGATCTGCGATGGTTCTGATGACGGCTTGGGGATTGTTGGGGGTCCTAGCGGGGAATATGATAGAACCAATCGGGCCCTACCACATTGGATGATGGTCTGGATTCCACAGAGAAAGTCGATGCCGAGTATGATTTCGTCCAGGATGTTTGGGAGTATCAATAGTGTGGGCGTAGCCGTTTCCGTTCCCAAAGTTATACGGGTACTCAGGGCGTGGGTGACGTCTGCTGTGGACCCATCCGCAAGAGAAATTCGCGTTCGCACGTCCTTTCGGTTGGTGGGGCTCCCAATATCCTGCGCGATCCTCTCACTGATGAAACTCCTCGAAGCCCCGGTGTCTATAGTAGCGTGGAAACGCTTGCCTTCTATGGTGACCGCGGCTACGATGCGTCCCCCCTCAAACCGTAGAGGTGGAGTTACTTCTGGGGTGATGGTTGCATGGTCCTCGCTGGTTCCCCCGGCGGGCGAGGACCCTGTCCATTTCCCGAAGTCGTGGGCCGGCAGCAGTCGAGGGTGCGTAAGCCCCTTCTTCCGCACTCCCAGCAGAACAGCACTTGTGGATTGCGACATTCTCGAATGAAGTGTCCCACTTCTCCACAGCGATGACAGGCGTTCCTTACGTCAATTGGTCCTCCAGATACCTCGGAAACCGTTCGGTTTGTAGCGAGGGTAACCGGGGGTTCGGCAGGTTGAGCATTGTTGCTGGGGTTTCCGTTTCCTGAGTGCACGGTTCCTGTGGCTTGCAGTGGTACTTGGTAATTTCTTTGAGCTCTACGCGACCCGGTGCCAGACATCGTTGGATGCAAGGCCCGATCGCGGTCACGAGCGATCTCATATGCCGAAGCCCGTTGGATCAGCGTGGCTAGATCCTCGAAGTCGTGTCGCCGAACAAATAGTTGGTATTCTGGCAAGAGATTATTGTACAGCCGCTCAAGTTCTTGTGCGGGGGAGAACTTTGCCCTTTGCATCAAGAGTCTCAGTTCCACCACGTACTCCTTGCACGTTTCCCCTTGGTGTTGGTACCGATTCCTTATAGTATCTTCAAGTAGTTGAAAATACTGGGCTGGAGTCTAAAAATTCCTTCCTGAAGGTTTCCCAGACCACATCTTGCATTTGAAATGTCCTGAACCAGGTTTCCGCTCTTCCTGTCAGCAGTCCTGCGACTACTCGGGGGAGTTGCGTAGTTCCGAGCCGGTAGGCCTCAGCATGGGTTTCCAGGCGCTCGATGAAACTGAGCGGGTCCGAATGTCCGTTGAACAATACTCCCCATTTGCGCATCTTTTCCGCCAGGGTAGCTGAGGATATTTCCTCGCGTGGCCCGTGGATCACGGGTGGTTTCGGCAGAGGGCTAACACCCGCGGGTACCTCGAGTCTTAACGGCGTGTTTGAGAACTCGGTTACCAAGGCAGCGTTGTCCTTGAGTTTTTCTTCGCGTTGTTCCAGATCTCCCGAAGCGGCTGGGGACTGTCCACGGGTGTCCCTCGGCGTTGGTGCCTCCGGATATATCGTGGCTAGTTCGCGGATCCGCTCCTGCTCTGTTTGCTCGTGGTCATCTCGGGTGAAGAACGCTATGAGCCGACTGCGCAGTTCCTCAACCGTTCCCGTTGATTGCAACCCAAATTCCACAGCAAGGGCTTGTAGCTCGTCCTTGCGACGATACGTTACCCATCTTACGCCCATAATGTAGTGTTTGCACGATGTAGGCGGTACGGAATAAATCTGCAAACTACGGGAGGATCCCACGGGAGGTCCTTCTGGGTTTGCTCGAGGATACGCGTAGGATTATTATTTAATTATTTAACACGGGAGGTCCTTGTGGGTCTGCTCGAGGATACGCGTAGGATTATTATTTACTTATTTAACACGGGAGGTCCTTGTGGGTTTTCTCGAGGATACGCGTAGGATTATTATTTAATTATTTAACACGGGAGGTCCTTGGAGGTTGTACTCGTGGAGATGATTGGTGATCGACTGCCCTTTAGCCGGCAGGCGCACTTGCTTTAATCGCTGCCGGGGTTGTTGCGACGCTGGCAGAGGACGCGCGATGTTGGAAAAGTTTCGGGCGTTGGCGTCGGTTTTGGCCATCGGGCCGCGTGGTTTTACGATACGGGCCGAGGACGCGCGAATTCGGAGGAATTTTCCTCCGTGTGCCTTTTTTTTTTCACGAAAGACACACGCAGCCGAAAACCCCCAATCAGAGAACCGGCAGGGCAAACGTGTGTTTGGGAAGATTGTATATATATGTATATAAGAAAACCATTCGTTTATTACTTATCTATATTGGATTTGTTCCAATCCTAGCGTGGGTGGGTTTTTTTTTTTCCGTGGAACCAAATAGGTGGGATTTGGAAAATTTTCGTTGCATCCGCATATGCATTTAGTGATGTAATAGGTTGTCCCCAGGTATTTAAATTTTGTTTCTGGCCGTTTGTGTGGCGTGGTTGTTGACATTTGGTTTGGTTTTATGTTTTGGTCTTACATTTTGCCGAATATATATATATTTTTTTTTTTTGAAAAATCATATATATTTTATTATTTATGACCTATTTTGTGCTGGGGTAATACTTCCAAAATTCGGGGTCTCTCATATGGTTGTTTAAGCCAATTTGGTGGAAATTTCCATACGAACGTTTATGTTTCAAAAAAAACGAGAAAATAGAATTCGTCCTTTCGTCGTAGTAGTCCCTGTTCGGGCGCCATCTGTAAGGATGTTTCTAGGCTGGGGTAGGACTCAGTCTCCCAGGATCACTCACAAAATTATTTGTATTTGGAGTACTAGGACAAAAGGGGGCAGGAGAGATAAAGCTCCCGACCAACACACCGAAGGTGATAACAAGGACAGGTTCCACTGCTCGGGATGTACCCTGTTTACGCCCGCCGCTGGGGTTCCCTATGCCGGACCCTCACTATATCACACACGTTTTTCCCCCGGGTCCCGTTTTCCGGGTTATGGCTTACGTGCTCCTCCGTCTGCGCGGGGATACTGGCGAGTATCGGCGTCCTTCCATGAAGCTCGTCTGGGATGCTGGTTGCCTGTCCTTCCAATAGATCTACCGGCCGCACGCTGGGCTTGTGGGGATTCTCACGTACTTCTCCTTATTTTCCGCGATCGATCTGTTCGCTCCTGCAGTCCCGAACTTAATGCCCTGCAGCTCCTGTGACCTAGTTTCACATTACTCCGGCGTCTGGCTGCGGTCGACGTTGGCGTCGGCAGCATTCGGCGCTGGCAGAGCTTTACTCGCCGGTGGCTGCGATCGGTTGGAAGCGTGCCGCTCTCGGGCGTTTGATGACGCTCTCGCTCTCGGCCGTTTGATGCTGCAGTCGACGGCGGCGTCGGCAGCGTTTGCCGCTGTCGAGTTTAGCTTCCAGGCTTGGTTCAAACCGCTCTCGGGCGTTTGAAGACGTTTGATAGCGGCATTTGTTGCGCTCATTGGTTCGATGGTTTAGCGAGGGTGGGTTTAAAACTAATTACTAATACTTTGGCCTTTGCGGCTGGGTTTTTTTTATAGGGTTAATATTTACATTATCTTACATGGCTACAAATAGTGTATCTTACATGGCTACAAAATAGGGTGTCTTACATGGCTACAAATAGGGTGACTTACATGGCTACAAATAGGGTGTCTTACATGGCTACAAATGGGTCTTTTGTGAGGGCCGTTTTACGAGTCCTCACAAGCCTCTTATTTGGAAGTTGTATTTACTTGTGAGATGCGTTTCTGCCAGCAGCATTACATCTATTTGGTTTTCATTGAGGAATTGAGTTATTTCAAGTTTGTGCCGTGAAACGCCATTGGCATTCCACATAGATATTCGAAGGCAAGACATCGATTATTTAGATTGTTGAGATGAGAGCAATTTTATTAAAATGTTTTGATTTTGCATAAGGTTATCCATTGTTGTTTTCATGAAGGACATAAATTCCATCATACCCTGTTGTAAAGTCAGCATCATGGTTTCGATGCTGGTTGCGATTTGTCCTATTGCTTGCTGAGGTGTAATTATATTTTGCCCAGAGCATTGAGCTTGTGGCTGATTGGCTAGTCCTGTTTTTAGGGCACTGGCGTATGAAACTCCCCCATTTGCGTTGAGGGGCCCAAATGAAGATCTGGCTGCTTTCGCAAAGAAAACATCAGGTGCGTATTGCGATTGAACGTATGCGTTTTGTGCATTCTGGGAGCGTGCATATTTTGCTTGTTGAAACTGACTCTTCAGCTCTTTATAGACCGGGCAGTCTCTGTAGTTTGCGGTATGGTTTTCGCCACAGTTAGCGCATTTCTTCGTCTTTGGGTCTTCTTTGCTTGCAGGGCACGGTTCGGAGTTGTGGAAGCCTCCACAAGCTACGCAGACTGATCGAAGCCCGCAGTTGTTTCTGGTGTGTCCATACTCTTGGCAGTTTGTGCATTGCAGCGGACCATTTCGCTTATGCGGTTCTTCAACAGTAATCCTTCTCTGCAACAGGAATTGCAGTTTGTAGATCGGGTGCACTTCATTTTTCTTCAAGGCTCTGCTTTCTGGCTCCAGTTCAACCTTAAAGAGTGGTTGCGGCTTTTTATTTCTGTTGATAATATTAATAATGTTTTTGGCGAAAAATCCTTTTTCCTTCAGTGCCTCTATTATCTCATTGGTGGATACGTCGGGCTCTATGCCCTTTAGCACTACTTGCAAGCCCTTGCTACTCTTGAGCTGGTAAGTGTAGTAGGGCTTCTTAGCCTCGTCTAGGTATTTTGTTACGGCTCTGAATTGATCTTCAGTTTTAGCTTGAAGCTTTGTTTCGTGAATATTCCCTTTGATAAGAGGAGTAACATAAAAGCTGTCATTCCCGACCAGCTCAACAATTTTCTTTACTAGGGCATTTGAGTTCTGTTCCCTTATGTAAATTGGTGGGGGCTTTGGCTTCTTTTGTACAGCCTGTCCAGCTTCGGATTGATTATTTTCAATATCAGACAACAGGGCGAATCTGTTGTTACGAGATGCCCCTGGTTGTTCGCTGCCTTTATTAGGGCAATTTTGTTTTGGTTTATTTCCAACCATTTTATTTTGCGGGCTTAGCTTCCGTTTGATTTGGATGTAACGATCCATGCCAGTCTGTATGGCCGGACCCACTTGTTGTTGTTTAATGTTGCCGATATTGACACCCGTACATCCAATTGGCTTTGTAGTTTTATTCGGCGCTGCAGAAGTTGCTAACGCATTCGAAATCGCGTTGTTGGTAACGGAGACCGTTGGTGCTTTTGTTGCAGTTGCTGCGGTTGCACAAATTAACGAGGTTGCAGGGCTCGTGGCCGGTGAGCTGTGAGTCGGAGCTGGGGGTGGGGTTCTACACTGCAAGCTCCATGAAGTGGGAGTTGGTGTGAGTAGGGCGGGAGAACAAGACCGTGCTCTCGCACTGTCAATGGTCAGTAGGGCTGAGTTGCTCTTTGATGAAGTTCTTTCTACTTCAGTATCACGGGTTGAGAAATAAGAGATATAACTGTTTCTCTGGTCTACGGAGCTTCTACGCTCATTTTTTGGATCGCCGCTCATTGAGCTATTACTCGTGGCACTTCTTAGTTTTGTATAATAACTTTGCACTAGTTTTATACATAGCTATAATTATTATTTACTGTTTTTTAGCAATAAAATTGCCTTTTGTCTGGAGTAGTGTATCCAGTATTTTTTTTTGGTTATTTGTTATTCACTTTTAAGCTGGTTTTTCCGGAGCTCGCGCAAAACACGTCTGCACTCTCCGAATTCGCAATACGAATATGACAAGTTAATGTTAATGTTCTGACTGTTAAGTCCCAACGATTTCCGAGCTCATTTTATATCAGTTCTCAGACCGAGATTTCCATAGCAACAGGTTGTTGTTTTTCCACCCTTATTGTTTTTCCACCCTTGTTGTTACTTTATTTGAATGAAAGCAGGAATTTAATACACAGGTGTCCACAATTGTATGATCCAAAACGTTGTACCTGTTCATAGTTATATTTGATATCATTCCCTAAGTATTTCACAACTTCTTTTGGTGGTTGTAAATTTCCAAAACTATCAAAATAGAATATATTGTTTTTGTTTTTGTGGTAAGCTACCCAATGTGTACCCCTTGACTTTGAATCATCCAAGTTAATCACTCCACTCTCATTATTTTTAGGTGTTTTTGGGAGAGAGTCTCTCATAAACACCCCCCTAAAATGCGGTATATTTCTTTGAGCAAATTCCATTATATCTATATTGGTTAATGCTCTTTTAGGTAGCTGACCAATTAGTTTTTTTGTTTCTTTATTCTCCCACCACGACTGTTGAATGGTTTTAGGTATAAGCCGTAACCATTTTTATAGGGTTTTAAGTATAGACCTTCACCCACTGAAACTTCTTCCATCTTTCGATTGTTTCTTTTATTTTCTTCTAGCTGTTGCTTAGCAATTTTTGCGTTTGTTATCAATTTTGCATCCTCCTACGCTTCCTCTTCCTCTTCTTCTTCTGTTTTTTCTTATTTCGCTTACGAACACCCATTCCAAAATGTTTTTTTGCTTTCATAATATTAGTTACAAAATATGCCGCTGCTCGCTCCTTAAGAGAACTACCCTTCGCCTTTACTCGCTCCCAAGCCTTGTTAATTAATTCAGAATCTGCCTTATGTCGATTGCTTAGATCCTTGTTTTGTGAATAGGCAATATCGTGAACCTTGCAAGCTTCATCCAACTGATTAATTCCGTGATCTCCACGCTGTAATCGCTCTGCAAGCTTTGTACCAAGTCCACAATAGTTATATCCAGGAATGTGAAACTCAATCGGAAGAGAATCTATTAACTTATTAATAAGACCACTTCCACGTTTACGGTGTAAATAATGACTGATGTGATTATAAAAACGTTTCCCCATTATATTGTCTTTATTCATTGAAGATTGATCACGGAATAAACATAAATAAAATAACATTCTTGTTCGTAACATTGAGAACGTGAACAATGTTAAACAACCACCACGTCACAGTGAATTATTACCAAACACAATTAGAGCTCTTGTGGGAAAACTAATGTAATGATCAGTCTAATTGAGAGTCCAAATGGTTTGAGATTTGAAAATATATACGTGTTTTCAAAGAGTCTATACCAACCGAAATATGATTACTTGGAAAAGCTAATAAAACCGATTACTAATCATACATACATACTAATACATCATACTAATCATACATTCTCTCAGAACGAAACTGTTTTATCACCCACCGAAGCAAAAAATAATTCAATCATGATTTTCGACGATGTGGCTTGTGAGAAACAAGATAATATTCGATCATATTTCTGTATGGGTCGTCACAAAAATATTGATTCTTTTTATTTATGTCAAACATATACACGAATTCCAAAACATCTTATACGGGACAATACAAATGTAATTATTATATTTAAACAGGATGATTTAAATATGCGACACATATTTCGGGATCATATCATGCCTGACATAAATTATGAGTCATTTACGAAAATTTGTCAAAAATGTTGGGAGGATAAATATGGATTTTTATTTATAAGTAAGGATGACAATATTGATAAGGGACGATATAGAAAAGGATTTGACCAATTTATTGTTCTTTAATTCTAATATAAGTTTGGGGCGGGGTTGTATGACACCCAGTTGAACAACAGATTTTAAAATGGTTAGATCATTGACTCTATCAGTGAATTGAAATAGTTCCGTTATAAACACAGTTTATTTTCCACCAATTGAATTAATCGGGGAATATGAGTGTGCGCTAGTTGAGTTTAACATGTACAGCTCAATTCCCAACGTGGATGTAAATATCAATCTCTTTCATATTGGTGATAAAGTTATTATTATTCCCACCGGCTCCTATGAACTCATCGATATTTCTCAATTTATTTATAACTAGTTACAGGATTATAATCTGGAAAATACTGTGAAAATTGTAAACAATAACAATACACTTCAAGTGGAAATATTTAGCAGTAAAGAAGATGTATACTTTAATAAGGAGAGGTCAATAGGCCAATTGTTTGGTTTCAACAAAAGAGTGTTAAAGGCAAACCATTATCACTTGTCCGATAATGCTGTCAACATTTTAAAAATTAATTCGATTCGTTTGGAATGTAATATTGTGAGTGGCTCTTACGTTGATAATACACCAAATCACGTATTACATGAGTTTGCAATTTCGGTTCCACCGGGATATAAAATGTCAGTGACACCACACAATCTCATCTATTTACCTATTAACTGCAGAGAAATAAGTACACTCTCATTACATATCGTTGATCAGAACGGAGATTTATTGAATTTGCGTGGTGAAAACGTATCAATTCTCATACATATTCGAGCAATAAAATGATAATTTTCAATAAAAGCATCGGTATACTTCATCAACCGCGCACTAGCAGTTGTAAAGCTAAAGGAACAGGATTAAATCGAAAGGGTCTTACATTAAAAAACAAATTGTTTTTAGAATCACTGGGCTTCAAAATTCAAATCTGATAATAATAATAACAAGCATTTAAAAATGAATTACATTTTAAATGTTCGTGAGAGACCGTTTTCAGATGAAAGTATTTCGAAAAAGGAATATCATACATATTCCTCATATCATCAAACATTTAAATCAAATGATGAAATACGTATTTGTATTCAAAATCAGGACTTGTATGTACTCCCTCACGAAAGCTATCTTAATTTTCAAGGAGTTGTTAAGAGAGTAGCAGTCGATGGACAAGGCACCACTGATAATATCGATGTTACGTTTCGCAATAATTGTATGGCAAATTTTATTGATGAAATTAGATATGAAATAAATGGATACGAAATTGATAGAACACGGTTTGTTGGTATGAGCAGCACACTTAAAAATTATCTATCGGTAAGTCGTCAGTATAGTCGCAAACTTTTAAATGCTGGATAAAGTGGTAGAAATGAAATTAATACAAAAGCTAATTTTAATTTCTCGCTACCCTTAAAAAATGTAATGGGGTTTGCTGAGGATTATATAAAAGTTTTACTGAATTGTAAGCATGAACTTGTACTTTTGCTGACAAAAAATCTGGATGATGTATATGTTAAAAACAAAGCAAACCATACATATGTTTTGGAAATGACTAATATTAGCTGGAAAATCCGTCATGTAACACCCAGTGATGCTGCAAAAATTAAAATGTATGATATAATAAAGAGTGGTGTTAATTTACCGATAGCTTTCCGTAGTTGGGATACATACATTAACCCAAAACTAATACAGGGTACTCAACACGTCTGGAATTTGAAAATAGGAAGTAATAGAGAACGACCGAGATTTGCCATTATAGCCTTCATGTTGAATGGAGAACTAATTACAAATAATTTATCTAACCTGAAAGTCCACTTGAATTCAGAAACGTATCCATATGACGACTTAAATGTAAACTTTGAAAATGACAAATATGTTCACCTTTATGATATGTATGCAAGGTTTCAAAAGAGTTATTACAACCGCCCAGCAGAACCATTTTTATCACCGTTAGAATTTAAAAGTAAACCTATTATTGTAGTCGGCCTTTCAAAATGAAACAGTTAAATCGGGACTTATCGACGTGAGAATTTCAATCGTTTTGAAACAAGCAAACCATGAAAACACCCAAGCATATTGTCTCCTTATTCACGATCGTTTAGTTGAGTATAGTCCTTTAAGTGGGCTAGTTCTAAGAATTGTCTAGCAACATAACAACCACATAAAATGGAGAAAGATAAAGTTGCAATTGATGTACATGGATTTTTTGATAACAACGACAAGTTCATTCTAAAGGAAATTGGAGTTGTATTTAGCAAAGAAAATAAGTTTAACAATAATTTCGTTATACAACCTCCATTCGATTTCACTCGTCTTAATAACAAGTCACGAAAACCCACCAAAGCTCACCAAAAACCATCATAAAATTTTTTGGAACGAAGGAATAAACAACTTTAAGCAAACAAGAAAATATATTAAACAAATCACTTCGGGAAAGGAGGTTTTATGCAAGGGAATTGAAAAGAAACGTTTTCTAGAAATCTTTCTCAGATCAGCGCACATAAGAGATGTTGAGGAATGGTTGCCCACCATTAAACACCGTAAACATAAACCAATTCCCTTTTAGCTCAATACATACTAAAAGCGGTATTTGTGCTCTGAATAATGCACACAATATTTTAAATTTTTGCAATGGAACTATGGTCTAACACCTACACATATACAATGGATAACAGACAAAGTGGATTAATAAACCGAATTAATAATTTCACATCCCAATTTGGTGATGAAATTTTTAAAGAAGATTTAAAATATCTCATTGATACAAGGAATATGTTCATGGATAAAGGAGAAGACGATCTTAACAAAACGGTATATGGCGATCATTTAACGTTTTGTAATAATGGATTCGGGAAAGATGCATGTGCCTGCTTTTTCTAAAAAATCATCGAGGCGGAGCCTTAAAACTAATGTCATCATATTTAGTGTATAAGAAAAGCCTGTTACAAATTTCCAAATAAACATGATGTTTGGTGGAGCAGGAGCGTTTTCCTGACCCACATGAGACTCTTGGGAGTCGGGGGGATAGTTAAGTTAGTGAAGCAAATACAACCGTCTTGTCGCAGTACCAAAATTGAACTCTTTATTCTAACGTCGTATAATAGCCTTCGTGGCCACTGAGGTGAATTACATGAGAGCGTGAACTAAAGCTTTACCACTGAGAGCGCCGCTCAGGTTAACAAATTAGATCAATACACTTCAAGAAAGATCAATACTTCAAAATTACATTTATGTTTATCTCGAGATTCAATAGTGGCCCAACATTCCGGCCCCATTGAAAGTACCTAGTTACTTTAAATTAATTGGTAAACGGGCCAATTTGTGAATCGGTCGCCTTATAATTCCTTTCGACGTCCGGACATCAGCAACTCGGTCGTGGTTGTCCTTTCCTGGTATAGCTGCTTCGATGCGACCTAACAGCCATCGACGAGGAGGGACATGGTCTTCGTGGATTAGGACCATTTCGTTGACTGCAATATTCGAAGATCCAGTCGACCAGTTTGATTTGGCCTGAAGCTCGTGAAGATACTCCGTAGACCAGCGCCTCCAGATGTGTTGCTTGATGGCGCTGACACGATTCCATCGTTGAGAGCAGTTGAGCTGATCATCCTTGACAGGCCAGTCTGGGAGTGCTCGAAGGGAGTCCCCGGTTAAGAAATGACCAGGCGTTAAGACGGCCAAATCGCTAGGATCCGATGAGTGTGGAGAGAGCGGGCGAGAATTTAGGATTGCCTCAGTTTCAGCAGCGACAGTTGAGAGCTCCTCGAAGGTTAGTCGGGCATCCTTGAGCGTGCGGCACAAGAGATTCTTGGCGCTTTTAACAGCAGCCTCCCAGAGGCCGCCGAAGTGTGGAGCCCTAGGAGGTATAAAATGGAACGTTACAAATTCGTTTGAACAGTACTATGTAATGTCTTGCTGGTTCTTGGTGCTGAAGAAAAAGTCATTCAGGTCTTGCAACTTGTTGCTTGCGCCTACAAAATTCGTCGCATTGTCGCAAAAAATGTCTGAAGGCAGCCCACGTCTGGCGATCATCCGCTTCAGAGCACCCAAGAACGAATCAGTTGATAGTTCTCCGACGATTTCGATGTGCGCCGCCTTCGTGGCGAAGCACACAAATATTGCGATGTAGCTTTTAACGGGCACCTTTCCTCGAACGCGTAGATAGGTATGAACCGGCCCGCAGAAGTCTATCCCACACCGAGCAAATGGTCTTGACAGGGTAAGTCTCTCGACTGGGAGGTTGCCCATAAGTTGTTGCAGCAACTTAGGCCTGTAGCGCACACAGTGGACACAGTTGCGTACAACACGACGAGCGACATCTCGGGCATTCACGACCCAAAACTCCAGCCGCATTAGTCCCACCAGGACCTTTGGACCAGCATGGTAGTTCCGCAGGTGTAGATGACGTACGTAGTTGACAACAGAAACATCCTTAGCGGGAAGCAGTATGGGATGCTTGTGAGTGTCTGGGATCGATGCGAGTTCCAATCGTCCTCCGACGAGAAGTAGGTTGAATCCATCTGTGATCTGCAAGAAGGGCGATAAGAATTTAAGATGGCTACGAACCGGCGCGCCCCTTTGCAAAAGAGTTATTTCCTCGATGAAATATCGCTGTTGTAGGTTCCATGCGACGCAAAGCATGGCCCTTCGCAGTTCCAGAGGGGAAAGTGGCCCCGTAGTAAAGGGTTTTTTCTTCCGACATCGGTCGCAAAATCGAAGCATCCATGCTACCAGTCTTAGGCCAGACTGGTGTGATTCCTTGTTGTGAAGGGCTTCCAAGACACTATTTCTGGAAGGCGGTGTTGATGCAAGGAATGCTGATTTGCGTTTTTCTGACGATACGACGGCAGATTTGATAGAAATGTAGGTCCGTGGAACCATGTTGAGTTGGTGAGTTCTGCGAGGTTGCATCCTCTGGAGATCATGTCAGCTGGGTTATGCCGTGTCGGAACGAACCTCCAGTGACAGTCTGGCGTGAATTCTTGGATGTCGGATATCCGGTTGCCGACAAACGTAGAAAGTGTCGCAGAATGTTGTCGAATCCAATGCAACACTAGCTGTGAATCTGTCCACAGAAAAGTATCGGGCGTGTGTTGTAGAAAAGCTGCCTTTATCTGGTTGTAGAGCCGTGATAGAAGATGCGCTCCACAGAGCTCGAGCTGCGGCAGCGTCTTCTTCTTCGTTGGTGCCACACGCGACTTTGAGGCGATTAGATGAACTTCTACGTGGCCATCGGCAAGCCTTGTTCTTGCGTAAATGCAACATCCATACCCCCTTATTGAAGCATCGCTGAAGCCGTGAAGTTGTAGTTCACCTGAATGGGGCTGCAGGCAGAAACGAGGGATGAGCAGAGAGTCCAAATGCTGTAGCGACGACACGAACGATAGCCACGCTTGTTGGAGTGTCATTGGGACTGATTCATCCCACTGTAATCGAAGAAGACAAATTTCCTGCAGAAGGATTTTTGCCACCATAATAACTGGCGAGACAAGTCCCAGCGGATCGAAGAGGGATGAGGCCACCGAGAGGATGGTTCGCTTTGTGATCCTTTCCTGAGCTGTGCTGCAGTTGAATGAGAATTTGAAGACGTCTTCTCGTTGGTCCCACTTCAGTCCCAATGTGCTTGTCGTGGCGTAGTCGTCGAGATTTAGCTCCTTGACCGTTGTATCATTGACGAAATCCTGATGGTTGGAGTGCCATTTTGCCAGTTCCATCTTGCCGGCCGTGAGGATAGCGATGACTTCGGTTCGAATCTGGTTCAATTGATCTAACGTATCTGCTCCACCGAGAAAGTCATCCACATAAAAACACGATTTTATGGCTTCAGCTCCAATTTGATGTGAACTTGCATGTTGATCGGCGAGGTGAGACAGGCTGCGAATTGCTAGATACGGCGCTGATGCGGTGCCGTAGGTAACGGTGTTCAGCTGGTATGTGCGAATCTCCTGGTGGAGGAAGATCGATTCGCATTTAGCTTGCGCTAGAGTAAGTGTTAATGGCGTAGTAGAAATTTCCTCTATGCGCCATAAGCGCTCCAAGTTCAGGTTTATTGAATCCTCTGATGAAAGGAAACTGTGGGCTTGGGCGGCATGGCCTTGATTGCCAGTGCGCCCTGATACTACCCATCCAAAGATCGTCTTTTGCAACATGGGGAGATGGTAAAATCTCTCATCAGCCAGTGGAGCGTTGTCTGGGAGGTTCCACGATGAAATGTCGATTTCTGCATCAGGTTGATAGGCGATTCTCGAGGTTATACAGCATTCGACGGGTAACTCTGCATCCCCGAATCGTGACTTGACAACGGTCGAAGTGCGATGCTTGATGCGGGTGAAAGAATCGCCGATGCTTCGAATGTCGATGTGTCCCTTGCTTCGGGGCAAACGAAGTTGTTGAGCGAAGTCTTCGGACATGAAGTTAACTTGGGAGCACGAGTCCAGTAGGGCACGTCCTGGTACGTAGTTGCCCACAGCATCCTGCACTAGGATTATGGCTGTAGCCAGAATGACTTGGTCGTGGTGGGTATCCACGTGTGCGTGAGTGACGGCCTCAGCGACATGGTGCTGAGGTGGCGCGTTAGGCGGACTTGGCCGTCGAGGACTCCTTGATTCCTGTCCTGACGGATCGAAGTGAAGCATAGTGTGATGCAGCCGGGAGCATATTCTGCACCTATTTAAAGATGGACAGTTTGATGGATGATGAGCCTTTCCTAGGCAGTTTGTGCACAGCGATTTTGTCCGGACAGCTTCTAGGCGTTGGGCAGGCGTCATGTTTTGAAGTCGCGGACATCTGAAAATCCGATGATCCCTGCCGGAGCATATAGGACACGTTTGCGTGGAGCACGTAAAGCTGTGGCCCATGCGTGGAGCTTGCGGTTGCCGCATTCTGCCAGATGTATTTTGAGCCGTATTCGTATTGCCGAGGGGATGTATTGAGGACTCCAAGTGTTGACAGTGCCGCTCAATCAATGTTAAGCAGGCATTCCAAGAGGGTAATGTGGCGAACGTGAGAGATTCATTCCAGAGCTGTCGAGTTCTCTTGTCTACCTTTTCCATGACAATAGTAATTAACATCGTTTGAGCTATCTGCGCTTCGGATCCTAAAGATCGCATCGAGTTGAACAACGCTGATGCGTTGTCAACCAGGCTGCGCAACTGTACACTATTTTCAGTGGTCACAGTTGGCAATTTGAAGAGTGACGCTATGTTGTCCAGGAATACGATGGTGGGGTTATCGTACCTGCTCTTTAGGCGTAGTAAGGCCTTGGTGTAATTCTCTGGAGTGACTTGAAACGCCTTGATGGTTTCTAAGGCGGCGCCTCTGAGACAGTTTATGAGGTGATTAAACTTCTCGATCGACGATAGCGCTTCCTGCTGGTCTACAACTTGCTGGAAGGTAGTAATGAAGTTTTTTTTATTCCGAGTACTGAGGAGCGTGTCGTGGGCAAGCGGCTTAGAATTGTGCACGTCGTCTCCAAGCTGATCCTTTATGGTGATCTTTATAGCGATGAACATATCTTCCAGCTCGGCCCGGTAGTTTAGCTGTTCCTCTGTTGAGTCGAGTGCCTCGATTTCGGTTTGGACGGCCATGACTTGTTTGAAATATGGCGTCAGCGCGGCATTTGGCTTCTCAACCTTTTCCGTCTTGGCGACTGCTGTTCCAATGCGGGAAATGCTCCTGCGTATGTTGGATCGCTTCTGTTTTAATACGTCCAGCGGTGTGGGACACATGGTTATTGTGGATCGCTTGCGATAAGCCCTTGTAAAGTGTATGTAGTTATAAATTAGAGCTTCTGGTTTGTAGTTATAAACGTATGCTGCCAACTTATGAAGTCGAATGTCTGGCAACGCTCTGGTTCCGTAATGAACCAGTTCCAGGTTGGTGCGTTGCGCGGTGACTGCTATTGGCACTCGTGGTGACTGTATGCGTGTACAGTGGACTTGCAGGTTAAAACCGAAAGCACTGCAGTGACGGCGGAATGAGACCAAAGGGACTCAGCGATTGGCGTGAGCGCTCTGGCGGCGTTGGCACTGATGACGTAACCTTACCGTTGTGGCGTTACGTCGTCCAGCGGAACGGTTTTCCAGGTTAGAGATGATATTGTCGACGGGGCGATGGAGATTCGGCTCCGCAATCGGAATATAGGTGGCGTAGCTGATTGAGAACAGCGTAGCGTAATCCAGATCTTCTGAGCAACCCGCGCCTTCCAACGATGGTGTATGGGGGGTGTACTGCCGTGTCTACGGATGCAAGTGTGCGTGTGTCGTAAGGTGAACGGCGAACAGCGTGACACTTATGAAGTAGCGCGATTCGTAACGTAACAATGCGCGGCTACGGTTAACAAATTAGATCAATACACTTCAAGAAAGATCAATACTTCAAAATTACATTCATGTTTATCTCGAGATTCAATAGTGGCCCAACACATGACCTAAATAAAAATTTACATATTCTTTTGTTTGGGAGGGTGTTTGCTTTCAGCTGTTTCTTTTGAGAATTATTTTGCTATTGGGGTGGGTGTTTGCTTTCAGCTGTTTCTTTTGAGTATTCGTTTGTTCGGGGTGGGTGTTTGTTTCTCAGTGGCAAGCAAAGTGAACGTGTCAACAACCCGAGAAATTTTCTAGAGGCTATGGTTATTAAATTGCTTACCACACCACACTTTCTTCCCGCCTCGTTTCACCCCATTTAATAAATCTATTAACGGACACCCGTCAACTTATCACCCTAATTAACGATCACTCGTAACGCACCAGTAACTTCTCCCCGCTTAATTAGAATCCCCGATTTCTGGATAGAATTTCTGGATAGGATTTCTGGATACAATTCCTGGATATACGCAATTTATCACCCTAATTAACGATCACCCGTCACACCCCAGTAATTTCTCCCCCCATTAACTAGGAAAACCTAAATATAACGCTATGATCACCTGACACACCTCAGTAATTTCTCCCTGTTTAACTAGGATAACCCAGATAAGCAAAAGTCACCCGTCACACCCCAGTAACTTCTCCCCCCATTAACTAGGAAAACCTAAATATAACGCTATGATCACCCGTCACACCGTGTGAGCACCACACTTTCTTAATCTAAGCAAAGGTCACCCCACCCGTCACACCCCAGTAACTTCTCCCCGCTTAATTAGAATCCCCGATTTCTGGATAGGATTTCTGGATACAATTCCTGGATATACGCAATTTATCACCCTAATTAACGATCACTCCTCACGCACCATTAACTTTAATTACCCCCATTTATTACCCAAATTACCCTAATTTAATTACCTCCCCCTTCCACTTTTTGTATCCAGCTCCCGCATTTATATACTACTATTGGGTTATTTCATTATATAAAAATGTATCCGTATCTGTATTTTTCTTTTATTTTCCCTGTAGTTTTTGTACTTTCTCTCTCCCGCTTTCGATCTCTCTCAAATGCTTCTCCTGTCACAATATATCTGAGGCAACAACACAAGCAAACCCAGCAACAAAAATAAAGACCTTTTGCAGGAACCCTTTTGTTGTTTTGCTCACCTACTGACTGTCAATATATGAGCGCCGAACGATTTAGTTCGTATCTCAATTTTAGGGTCTTTTAAGTGAGCAGCCCGATTAGAAAAATTCGGTTGACCGTATTTTAAGAGACTTGCTCTTTACAGACAAAAGGGTCCTCCGCTAACTCTGAATAACACGCCACTTCCACAAGCTGACGATGTAACGTACCTTGGCGATCACCTAGATAGGAGACTTACATGATCCGCCATAACATATCGAAGCTAAGAAAATTCATCTAAAACTATAATCCAATAGCCAGTTGTGGGGAAACGCAAGCAGCAGCAACATCGACATTATCCAGCGAGCACAATCAAAAATCCTGAGAACTATAACTGGGGCACCTTGGTATGTTCGGAACGACAACATCCACAGAGATCTTGGCATTCTGCCCGTAAAAGACGAAATATCAAAACAAAAAGCGTCCTACCAGACCAAGATAACTTCTCATCCAAACCAGCTCGCCAGGGGCCTAGCCAGGGTCTCATACCGGACCTTCCAGCTCAGCAATGGTTATTAGAGCTCTTAAATCTCGCGTCAGTCATCTTGACTGTCAGATAGCATTTTAATTTAAGATTTGATATACTTATTGTTAGTCTCAATTCAGAGAAGATCCAATAAATAAAATGCATATGTATAAAAAAAAATATATATATATATATCGACAATGGAAAAAAGTTATAAGCATTCTTTGCAGATTTAAGAGCTGCCTTTAATTCAATAGACAGAAGAACCCTAATGTACAAACTCAGCAATATCGGCATATCAACCACTTTTTTAAACGTCCTTCAGAGCTTGTATACGGATGAATTTGGCAGCAGTATGGAATGGAGATCAACTAGTGGAGTGTGGTTTACGACTGGTTTACCACTGAAGCTGGAGTGAAGCAAGGATGTCTACTCAGCCCAGTCTACTGTTTTAAACGACATTACGGATAGCCTGCCTTGCGGTATTCAAATAGGCGGATGCGGATGCGAGACTAAGGCGCTACTCTATGCAGATGACATTGTGATCCTCGCCGAATCACCCGACGAACTTCAAGCAATGATTAATGCTCTGCACAAATACTGTCTATTGTGGGGACTGTTAGTAAACACCGAGAAGTCAAAAATACTAATCTTCAAGAGTCATTGGAGAAGGCTAGCTCAAAACGAAAAGTGGAATTTAGGATCTTTTCGGCTAAAAATTGTCAAGACATATAAGTATCTGGGAGTCTATATTTACCACAACGGTCGCTTCAACAACCAAAAAGTACCCTAGTACTAGAAGCGCAACTCGGCTGACTCATAGAACTCTTGAATACGATTTGGGAGTCAATAACTATTTTACTGACGCTTCAACTGTGGAGAAGATCCGTACCATTTTCATGGCCAGAGCAGAAATCCTCTCTCTAAGCTACATCCCAAACGTGACAGCCAGCGGCACTGTGTGCCCGATCTGTAATATAAGGGAACAGGAAAACATCGTGCACTTTATAGGACACTGTCCCATTTTACGGGAGATCCGCCCGCCGAATTTCGGTAAGGCTCAGCTGCAACTGCGTGATGTATACGAATTGCTGAATGGGCAGTGATGGTCAACTCTCTAGAACTACATCAACCAGGCTCATGAAGTACTAAAGCAATATCTTAATGGTACACTTTTAAATACTTTGTCATTTTCTAATTCCAACTCGTAATTCATCTCTCCTAGTTGTTAAACAGGTTGGGGAAGACTCGAGAAGTCAGGTGTAGTTCACTGTGCAGTTTACCACTGTAAAAGCTGACATCGACAGTCAGTTAAAATAACCAAGTCGATATATGGGACGTTCCATATCAAGGGGGGTGGCCCCCATTTTTAATTTTTCTTAAAGTGGACAGTACCACATTGATATTAAAGGCCCTGGCTTTCAATATTTTACCTCATACCTATGTTTTCAATGTTACCATTCTTTCGCCGTATATTCGCGTTAGAAAGAAAACACCAAGTCAATATTATCTTCCGAACGGAAGACAATATTGGCATGGTTCAAAAGCAGAAAAATCTGTCTTTACATGGCCGAATTCGAGGAAAAAATGGATTTTTTTAGACCGTTGACCGTCCTCAAGAGAGATCCTACTTTGAAATCAGTCGCATAAAATCCGTTAAATTTTGGTCTTTCTGGGAAAAATATAATGGTATTTTTGCAGACTGACTCTTTGGACAAAATCCTATTTTATACTTTAAAAACGCTATCGCTTGGTCATCTACGGTCTACGGGTCGGAAACGTTTCCTTTTACCTGTTACATACTTTTGCACGAATACAATATACCCCTTTACTCTACGAGTAACGGGTATAAATAGTCACTGAACATATGCCATTGGCTTTTTGATGAGCGTCAAGGAACCGGTCCCCAAACTCGGAGGGCGGCGACTCCAAATGTTGGAGCATGATTACGAGATTGTGCACAAAAAGGGCTCTTTAAATGTAGTGGCAGACGCATTGAGCAGAATTCAACCTAAGCTCAACGTGCTAGAAGATGCCTCCGCTGGCGAAGTCCTGCAACTGGGATTCTGGTTATACAACTGGTTATACAGAAAGAGAGAGTAGCGGGAGTAGTAAAACAAATTCCCTTCAGGAATAAATTACGAGTAACTTGGACGGAAAACAATATTGATGAAACCCTGAAACCCAAAAGAACGGTGGCGTTGTTGATTTCGAATGTCTTGGTGATAACAATTGTGAGGAACCGTAAAACGGCCCCCACAATTGCCACCACAACTTTATAGACACGTAGGAATTTTTGTAGACATGTAGGAATTTTTTATAGCCATGTAAGACTCATGAAGAGATTTAGTATTAGTTTAGCTTTTTAATAGCCAACCCACCCAACATCGCCAGCTTCCCCTTCCCCTTATTATCCACACATCAGCACCCACATGGAACGCAACGCTCTTAACATCCACACACCGGCGAACCAGCGTCGCCAGCATCGCTTCCCCTTATCATCCACGCATCAGCACCCACCTGGAACGCAACGCTCTTAACATCCACACACCGGCGAACCAGCGTCGCCAGCATCGCTTCCCCTTATCATCCACGCATCAGCACCCACATGGAACGCAACGCTCTTAACATCCACACACCGGCGAACCAGCGTCGTCAGCATCGCTTCCCCTTATCATCCACACATCAGCACCCACACGGAACGCACGCTCGCATCACCCACACATCAGCATCTGCACGCTCTTAGCACCCACACACCGGCGAACACTCTCGCTTCCCCTTATCATCCACACATCAGCACCCACACGGAACGCAACGCTCGCATCACCCACACATCAGTACCTGCACGCTCTTAGCATCCACACACCGGCGAACACTCTCGCTTCCCCTTATCATCCACACATCAGCACCCACACGGAACGCAACGCTCGCATCACCCACACATCAGTACCTGCACGCTCTTAGCATCCACTCGATCGAACCAAATGGCATCCAACTCGATCGATGTTTACGAGCCAAAGGGGAAAAGCTGAAGCGCAGCGGCAGCGACGCCGCGGCAATGAAAAAGAGGGGGCATGTCAGCAGATATGGAGGAGAGGGAAATCAATTGTTCCTGAGGCTTCGCGCGGACAAGTCAATTAAACTCCGTGATAAACTCCGCAAACCCCTAAAAACCCGTCGTGAATTCTGTAAAAATGTCGAGTGATAGTGGAGAAGGAGGAGCCAACCACCAAGGTGCCGTAGACGGGGCATGGGAGATCGACTGGCTGAACGTGCTGTGGGACGAACCGTAAGCGCCCGCATTATTTCCCCACCAATATTTCCCCTTTTTGAAACCTTTTCCTTCGACGACTGACTAGAGAGGCGTGGCACTAAGGCTGTGTGCACCCCTCAGTTAAAACCCAAATTCCAAGTTAAGAAATAATAAATGAACCAAAGTGCTTCCTGGGGCACGCAGTGGCCGTGGATCACGATGGAGTCTTGCACTCGTTTGTCGGGTCCACGGGCAGTGCGGATCCCGGAGCGTGTGGCGGGTGGAGATTTTCAACGGAGTCCTGTACTCGATTGTTGGAATCTAAACCTGCTGCAGGTTTCGGCCCATGGTCGGCATTTTTGGGAAAAACAACCCCCTTCTCTTTTGCTGCTCCTGCCAGTTCCGGCCACAGAACCCGTATAGGGCCCTTTATCTCAAACCCCCTCCTTGAAGTCCTTGAACTTAACAAATTTCTGTAAGTGACCCTGGGAGCCCTGAGCAACTATCCCAGCCAAAGAGCTTCCTTACATGGCGCCCGAACAGGGACTTCAAGGATATGGAAAATTTTTCTTATTAGTTAAATTTAATTTTTCCTAAAAAAAAAAAAAAAAAAAAAAATAATATAAATTTTTTTTTTTGATATTGAAAATTGTTTTTTTGGAGGTATATGGCGTAAAGACCCATGAGATAGGCACCCAGACCCTATGAGCAGGCCCAAGGAAGGAAAGGATTTTTTTTTTACACACACACACAGATGGCGGTATTGTCGATTTTTTTTTTCTCTTTCCACGAAACCGCGGATAGCCAAGGATTACAATGGAGTCGGGGACTCGTTTGTGGAATCCGAAGCTGTCCGGGCCCGGAGCGCGAAGCGGCCGTGGATCACGACGGAGCTACGCTCGCGTGTCGGATCCAGGAGCCCACGAAAATTTCCCCCCCCCCCCTCTCGCTCCCCACGCTGTCCCGAACGCGGCGGACACGTGGCCGGCAACGGGAAGATCCTTCTCGCCCGTGGATCACGACGGAGCTACGCTCGCGTGTCGGATCCAGGGGCCCACGAAAAATTTCCCCCCCTCTCTCGCTCCCCACGCTGTCTCGAACGCGGCGGACACGTGGCCGGCAACGGGAAGAGGGGGCACAATTTTTTTGTAGCCCTTCTCGCCCGTGGATCACGACGGAGCTACGCTCGCGTGTCGGATCTAGGAGCCCACGAAATTTTTCTCTCCTCTCTCGCTTCCCACGCTGTCCCGAACGCGGTGGACACGTGGCCGGCGACTATAAGAGGAGCACCGCGGGCTACCAGAAGTCAGTCAGGGAAGATCGTCGCGCACAACCAAGCAGCAGTAAAAACTCTAAAGGATCCCCAGTATCCTTCTCGTGAAACACAAAGGATCCCAGTATCCTTCCCGTACAAAACCAAGGATCCCAGTATCCTTCCCGTACAAAACCAAGGATCCCAGTATCCTTCTCGTGTAAACAAGGATCCCAGTATCCTTCAAAATATTCGGCACCTCGCTCCGAATTATTTTCATCGTGCGCAACCAGGACCCTAGTCCTGTAAAATATTTGGAACCTCGCTCCGAATTTTTTTCATCGTGCGCAACCAGGACCCTAGTCCTGTAAAATATTTGGAACCTCGCTCCGAATTATTTTCATCGTGCGCAACCAGGATCCTAATCCTGTAAAATATTCGGCACCTCGCTCCGAATTATTTTTTCCATCGTGCGCAACCAGGACCCTAGTCCTGTAGAATATTCGGCACCTCACTCCGAATTATTTTCTCGTGCGCAACTACGCGGCAGTACTATTTTATATCCCTCTCGTTCCCTCTCGTTCGGAAAACCATGGGTATAAGGTGGATATCCTATCGCCGCAAGGATGAGCTACAACTCCTCTCAGCCGAGTTCGGGTTAGCCCTAGGAGGAACGGTCGAGGAACTGCGCAGTCGGCTAGCGACGTTTCTCACCCGTGAAGATCTTGAGCCAGCACTCCAGGACCGAGCCAATGAGCTGGCGGCGACATTTCCGGAAGCAGCCACACCCAGGGATAAATCACCGAGCCCGTTGGGAGGACAAGAACCCAGGGAACATAAGATAAACACGCCGGGCATCGACACCGGAAGCACCACATGCAGACTAGAAGTACCGCCTGGCAACCGACCGGCGATAAACACAAACCCAGACTCTCCCGCACGCGAGGAAATATCATCCGCGGCTTTGGCGGAAAAGTTACGAAACTGGGGTATTTCGTTCGACGGACGAACCGACCCGCTCACATTTGTAGAGAGACTGGAGGTACAAGCCGAGGCATACCGAGTCAGCACCACACGACTCCCCAGGGTAATCTCCGGATTGCTGACGGGAAAAGCGGAAAGTTGGTACCGCACCTTTCAGATGCAGGACGCGACGTGGGAAATCTTTAGGAGGGAATTCTTGGATTTTTTCCTTCCACCACAATACTTCCAGCGATTGGAAGACACGATCCGGACAAGGTATCAGCAACCGGACGAGAGCTGCAAGGAGTACGTGGTTGAGCTCCGTCTCCTGATGCAGCGGGCAAAGTTTACCCCGGCGCAGGAACTGGAGCGACTCTATCAGAACCTTCGACTGGAATATCAGTTGTTCGTGAGGCGACAAGACTTCGACGATCTAGCCACGCTAATCCAACGGGCCACCGCCTACGAGATAACACGCGACCGCGACCGAGCGCTTCACGTCAACTACCTAGCAGCGATGCCACACCGACAAGCCCGACGATTACAGGCTCCACCACCACCCCCAGGAAGCACAGGTAACCCCCTGGGACTTCCCAGTACCCCGGCGACCAATCGGATGTTGGCACAGGTACCCGAACACCCTATCGATGTACGGAACGCTTGTCGCCGCTGCGGAGAACCCGGACACTTCAGCGAGGGGTGTTCCAATCCTCAGGTCCTGTTCTGCTGGGAGTGTGGACGGAGGGGAGTAAGGACCAACACATGTTGCCGAGCTCGAAACCCGGGAAACGGCCCGAGTCCTCGCCCATCCGGGGAGCCAGCGAGGACCACACACCAAGGAACCCAGAACTAACCCCACCTTTACGGTTTGAAGGGGGGCGCATCGTGGCGACGGTAACCATAGAGGGCAAGACATTTCACTCTACCCTGGACACCGGGGCGTCCAGAAGCTTCATCAGCGCGAAGGTAGCCAACGACATCGGGAGTGCCGATAACCGCCGGGATGTGAGAACTAAGATTGCCCTGGCAGACGGATCCACCACCGACGTCACCCATGCTCTGACCACCACCGTAACCCTCGGACGGGACACCGCTAAGACCACCCTACTAGTCCTACCGTCCATCTTGGACGAAATCATCCTCGAAATCGATTTTCTCTGCGGGATCAAGACCACTATCCAGTGTGGGAAAGCCCAGTTGTCCCTGTCCTACTATAGCCCACCGCCAACAAACAGAAGCCAGCCACCTACGGCCACCCCACGAGTAGCTGCCATCGGCCCAAGCACCGTCGGACCGACGCCATCACCACGCTGCACGGTATCACCCGTAGCAGCCCCTCGAAACTCGCCACCCCGTGATAGGACCCGACATGGAGCCTCACGCCTTTGCCTATCTGGATGACATCATCGTCATCGGGACCTCATTGGACGATCACTTCACCAACCTACGGGAAGTACTCCGACGACTCAGGAAGGCCAACTTGAAGCTGAACAAGGCGAAGTGTAAGTTTTTCCAGCATAGCATCACGTACCTAGGGCACGTCATCAGCGAAGACGGGATCCATACCGACCCAGACAAGATAGCCGCGGTAAGAGAACTCAAGCCACCCACTAACTGCAAGGAACTTCGACGATGTCTAGGGATAGCCTCCTGGTACCGGCGATTTGTGGAGAACTTCGCCACAATCGTCCAACCGATGTCCGCCCTACTCAGGAAGGGAAGGAAATGGACCTGGAGCGACCCTCAGCAACAGGCATTTGAGGACCTGAAAAGGAAGCTCACCGAGGCCCCAGTACTGGCCTGCCCGGACTTCAACCTCAAATTCCAGCTACAAACCGACGCAAGCGACTTCGGCCTTGGAGCCGTTTTAACCCAGCAAGTCGATGGAACCGAACGTGTCATCGCCTATGCCAGCAGGAGGTTGCTTGCAGCGGAAGAGAACTACTCTGCTACGGAGAAGGAGTGCCTCGCGATAGTGTGGGCGATCAGAAAAATGAGGTGCTACCTCGAGGGATACCGATTTGATGTCATAACAGACCACCTTGCACTGAAGTGGTTAAATTCCATAGATAACCCAACAGGCCGGATCGCAAGGTGGGCCCTAGAGCTCCAACAGTTCCAGTTTGACATCTCCTACCGACGGGGAAAGCAGAACGTCGTCGCAGACGCCCTGTCCAGGCAACCCCTAGAAACTCTTCAACAGGTGAGCGAGGCCAACGAACCATGCAAGTGGATCGCAGCCAAGATCAAACAGATCGAGGCCAATCCGGAGAAGTTTCCGGACTACACTCAAGAGAACGGGCAACTCTACCGACACCTCGACAACGCGTACAGGAAGGAAGAACATGGAGCATGGAGACTTTGCGTACCCAGCAGCCACCAGCGCCGGGTCCTAGAAGAGTGCCATGATCACCCCACTGCAGGACACCTCGGGATAAGGAAAACGACCACCCGAATCTGCCAACAGTATTATTGGCCGGGTTTGTTTCGAGACATCGCTCGTTACGTACGACAATGCCCAGCCTGTCAACAATTTAAGGTGAGCCAGCGCAAACAAGCGGGGAAGATGCTGACCCGGAAATCAGAGGGACCATTCTCAACCCTGTGCGCGGACTTCGTCGGGCCTCTCCCCAGGTCTCGCAAAGGACATACCATGCTACTGGTATTTTTGGACCATTTCACCAAATGGGTCGAATTAATACCATTACGCCGAGCTACCGCCGCCAGCCTAGAATTAGATTTGGCACTCCAAAAACGTTCATCTGCGACAATGGGACCCAGTTTACCAGTAGGGCTTTCAAAGCATTCTGCAAAAAGGCAGGAATGGAAGTGCAGCATACTGCCCCATACTCCCCTCAACAGAATCCTACCGAGCGAGCCAACCGCACCATAAAAACGATGATAGCGCAGTACGCCACTGAGGACCAACGAACGTGGGATAACCTATTGCCGGAAATCACCTTGGCCATCAACACAAGTGTCTCCGACAGCACCGGATTCAGCCCAGCGTACTTAGTACAAGGCCGGGAACCCCGATTACCCGGAAGCTGGTTCAACGAAGTTACGCCAGGGACCAGCGAAGCGCCCAGAGACCCCCAGAGTAAGGCAGAGCATCTCAAGAACATCTTTCAAACAGCCAAGGAAAACATGGAGAGAGCCGCCCAGGAACAAAGCCGCTACTACAACTTGCGTCGACGGGAATGGAGACCGACCATTGGAATGTGGGTTTGGGTCCGAACTCACCACCTGTCCAACGCCGCGGAAGCGTTCAACGCAAAACTAGCTCCAAAGTTCGACGGCCCTTATAAAATCATCAAGTTTCTGTCACCAAACATCGCCAGAGTCGAACTTCGAGGGACACGAAAGCGTCGCAACGCAAGTCTAGCTGACTTGAAACCCTTTCAAGGGGACCAGACCACAGAGGACCCCGAAGAAGACTCCGAGGGGATTCACGAGACCACCCGGGTCTCACCAAGTCCGCAAAACTAAAATAAGCCGCGGAACCCTTGCTACGACAAGGAGATTCAGTGGGGCCACTTGAGCCTGGACCCCAGCGCCAACGCCCCACAACCCTCCCCATCGGTGGGGGGGTGTTAAACTCCTTAGGGTACACCACGCCAAAGTAGCCACGCCTAGTCACCGCCATAGCCACAGACGACAACAGAACGACCCACGAACTCGAGTACCCCGTCCTCCCTCCAGTGGCCATGCGCCTAGCCGCAGCCAACGCAGCATGGGACCAGTTCCCCATCGCGAATGATAGCTCGGGCGCGGAGTCAAGCCAAGACTCCGCGTTGTCGACGGAACGGAGCTCCAGCAGCAGTCAGCCGGAAATCGTCCGCGACCAGGAAGGGTCCAGCGAATCGGACGACAGCAGCCGCAGCGGAGCCTTTGCACCAGGCAGAGACGACCCCAGTCCCCAAATGGCTGCACCCCTGCTGGACGACCGCTACAGCGATGTCAGCGACGAGGAGCTACCGCTGCCATGGATCGCCGAAGTGGCGATGGAAACAATGGCAACGCTCGCCAACAACACCAGCGAAGAACGCCCCAGCTGCAGCCACGGACAGGAGGAATCCCCAATACCCTGGGAACTCTGCCTCGACCCGGAAGAGGAGAGGGAACTTCTGCGCGCGCTAGATGACGACCCACTACCTCCGGCCACCCCGGAGGAGGACCAGTGGTCAGAAGCCCCCGCGGAATGGTCCGTGACCACAGAGCGACGCAGACTGCCGAACGAACTCATCGTGTTCATCCGGCAACAGGATCGCCGAGGAGTGCGATTCCTGCGAAAAGTGAAGGGACGGATCTACCGGATCGCCATCACCAATACGCGATTTATCAGCGTCTCGCTCCAGCACCCCGAAGAAAGGGGGGGGGGGGGTGTGAGGAACCGTAAAACGGCCCCCACAATTGCCACCACAACTTTATAGACACGTAGGAATTTTTGTAGACATGTAGGAATTTTTTATAGCCATGTAAGACTCATGAAGAGATTTAGTATTAGTTTAGCTTTTTAATAGCCAACCCACCCAACATCGCCAGCTTCCCCTTCCCCTTATTATCCACACATCAGCACCCACATGAAACGCAACGCTCTTAACATCCACACATTGGCGAACCAGCGTCGCCAGCATCGCTTCCCCTTATCATCCACGCATCAGCACCCACCTGGAACGCAACGCTCTTAACATCCACACACCGGCGAACCAGCATCGCTTCCCCTTATCATCCACGCATCAGCACCCACATGGAACGCAACGCTCTTAACATCAACACACCGGCGAACCAGCGTCGTCAGCATCGCTTCCCCTTATCATCCACACATCAGCACCCACACGGAACGCACGCTCGCATCACCCACACATCAGCATCTGCACGCTCTTAGCACCCACACACCGGCGAACACTCTCGCTTCCCCTTATCATCCACACATCAGCACCCACACGGAACGCAACGCTCGCATCACCCACACATCAGTACCTGCACGCTCTTAGCATCCACACACCGGCGAACACTCTCGCTTCCACTTATCATCCACACATCAGCACCCACACGGAACGCAACGCTCGCATCACCCACACATCAGTACCTGCACGCTCTTAGCATCCACTCGATCAAACCAAATGGCATCCAACTCGATCGATGTTTACGAGCCAAAGGGGAAAAGCTGAAGCGCAGCGGCAGCGACGCCGCGGCAATGAAAAAGAGGGGGCATGTCAGCAGATATGGAGGAGAGGGAAATCAATTGTTCCTGAGGCTTCGCGCGGACAAGTCAATTAAACTCCGTGATAAACTCCGCAAACCCCTAAAAACCCGTCGTGAATTCTGTGAAAATGTCGAGTGATAGTGGAGAAGGAGGAGCCAACCACCAAGGTGCCGTAGACGGGGCATGGGAGATCGACTGGCTGAACGTGCTGTGGGACGAACCGTAAGCGCCCGCTTTATTTCCCCACCAATATTTCCCCTTTTTGAAACCTTTTCCTTCGACGACTGACTAGAGAGGCGTGGCACTAAGGCTGTGTGCACCCCTCAGTTAAAACCCAAATTCCAAGTTAAGAAATAATAAATGAACCAAAGTGCTTCCCATAAAAATCGATATCGCCTGTTATATTCTGTGTGTGATTTTAGGAGGGGAAATTAAATTCGCCAGTCCTATATTTTTGTCCCATTTAGGAAAACCCTTCCGCCGATCGTGGTCGAACCGTGTGATGGCCGGGGATCACGATGGAGTCTCGAACTCGTTTGTCGGATCCGCAGTTATCACCGGTCCTGGGGCACGCAGTGGCCGTGGATCACGATGGAGTCTTGCACTCGTTTGTCGGGTCCACGGGCAGTGCGGATCCCGGAGCGTGTGGCGGGTGGAGATTTTCAACGGAGTCCTGTACTCGATTGTTGGAATCTAAACCTGCTGCAGGTTTCGGCCCATGGTCGGCATTTTTGGGAAAAACCCCCTTCTCTTTTGCTGCTCCTGCCAGTTCCGGCCACAGAACCCGTATAGGGCCCTTTATCTCAAACCCCCTCCTTGAAGTCCTTGAACTTAACAAATTTCTGTAAGTGACCCTGGGAGCCCTGAGCAACTATCCCAGCCAAAGAGCTTCCTTACACAATCCAATACGTATATTGAAAATACTTTGCCTATAGTAAGCAGTATAGGGCAATAATATGTCCAGTTTTGTTGCCAGATATAACGAAAAAGACTAAACTGGAAAAAATAATTAAGGAATATCACGAAAAGAGCAACCATAGAGGAATAGAAAAAACCTTACCTCATCTAAAAAAAAATGTGTTTTTCCTTCACATATAACAGGCAATTACACAAACAATAAATAATTGTGAAAATTGCCAAATTTAGAAATAAGATAGGAAAGCGAATAAAGTACAGTCTGACGGAGACACCAGAGAGACCCATGGAGATATTACACAAAGACTTGTACTTTGTAAACAAGAAAAATGTAGTAACCATAATAGATAAATTCTTAAGGTAACAGCAAGCACAGCTGATGGGCAAAAGCAAAACGTGGTAGGGCGTTTGAATACACCAGTAGAGTATGAGGGAAAAATAGAGGATCTAGATATGTATATAATTCCTTCGCCACCTGATATGCAATTGGAGGAGTTGACTAGTTGTCAACCCCCAATATTTTCTTATTAAATAAAATATCTACTACTACTACTACTAGTACAGGCTAGAGCTCTGAGTGAGTAGAGTTTAAAATCAGCTCTGAGCTGATTTCGATAGGTATAACTAAACACAACAAAATTGCATTTATACATCTCCGAAATCTTTCAAAATGTGGGCACCAGACACATTTTAAAATCGTTTGTGGGCGGTTGTGGGCGTTAGAGGGGGCGTGTCGCTCGGCTGAAATAAACTTGCGCTGCGTAGGAAGCCCAAGAATATGTGTGGGCAATCCAAACTTTCTAGCTTTTGTAGTTTCCGAGATCTCAGCGTTCATACAGACGGACAGACGGCGTGGCTAGATCGACTCGGCTAGTGACCCTGATCAAGAATATATATACTTTATAGGGTCGGAAGCGCTTCCTTCTCCCTGTTACATACTTTTGCAGGAATACGATATACCCTTTTACTCTACGAGTAACGGGTATGAATAAAAGGAAATGTAAACTTAATCAACAAAAATCTGATGTTATTTTCTTAAATTGTTTGGGGCGGTAATATGTATTCCGCTGGCTTTTGGCGCGGAAATTTAGACGGGTGAAAAAAATCGACAAACCAGCGAGCTTGTGGAAAACTGCTGCTGTGAGGAAAAATCTCGCTTGGCTTAAGTAAAAATAAAGGAAAATGCTGGTTATACCCTTGCAGAGGGTATTATGATTTCAGTCAGAAGTTTGCAACGCAGTGAAGGAGACGTTTCCGACCCCATAAAGTATATATATTCTTGATCAGCATGACAAGACGAGTCGATCTAGCCATGTCCGTCTGTCCGTCCGTCTGTCCGTCCGTTTCTACGCAAACTAGTCTCTCAGTTTTAAAGCTATCGGGCTCAAACTTTCCCAAAAGCCTTCTTCCTATTGCAGGTAGTATATATGTCGGAACCGACCGGATCGGACAACTATATCTTATAGCTCCCATAGGAAGGATCGAAAAAAAAAAACTTAAAAAAAATTCTAGCTTTGGTGTTTATACCCGTTACTCGTAGAGTAAAAGGGTATATTGTATTCGTGCAAAAGTATGTAACAGGGAGAAGGAAGCTTTTCCGACCCTATAAAGTATATATATTCTTGATCAGGATCACTAGCCGAGTCGAACTAGCCATGTCCGTCTGTCCGTCTGTCCGTCTGTCTGTCCGTCCGTATGAACGCTGAGATCTCGAAAACTATAAAAGCTAGAGGATTGGCATTTTGCAAGTATATTCTTGGAGTTCCTACGCAGCGCAAGTTTATTTCAAAAAGGTGCCACGCACCCTCTAACGCCCTCAATCGCCCTAAACCATTTTTTGAAAGGTGTCTGGCGCCCACACCTTTAAATATTTTGGAAAAGTAAAAATGCAGTTTTATTGTTGATTATCAATATCTATCGAATTGTAGAAGAAATTTTTGAAATCGGACAATCCATTAAAAAGTTATGAGCAAAAAATGAAACAGCCACTAGATGGCGCTAGTAGCTTTGACGCGTGCATATATTAATCTCTCTCCCACTCCCTTTAGCTGAGTAACGGGTATCTAATAGTCGAAGTACTCGGCTATAGCGTTCTCTCTTGTTTTTGAAATATAACCTTCTTCTTTTGGGAATACTATTTTTTAAATATTTCTGAATTTCGAATAAAATTTCTAAAAAATCGGATGACTATATCCTATAGCTGCCATAGGAACGGTCGGAAAATTAAATGGAAATTAATAGGAAAAAAATTATATCTTTGTTGACTTTTATTACATTATCTTTTTCTCTGGGATATGGCTTTTACAAAATTCGGACGGCTAAATTATATAGATGCCATAGGAAGGATCAAAATATGAATGCCAAAGTAATACGAAAGCAGCTAAAATTTGGATTGTTGTAACATATACGCAAGTTAATTTAAATTTAATGTTTTTGTAAATGAATAGAAATTATCTGCAAGGGTATATAAGCTTCGGCTGGCCGAAGCTAGCTTCCTTTCTTGTTTTTTTTTTTGCGTTTGGCGCTTAGAAGTGCCGTGGATTCAGTGGCGACTTTCGCCTGCGGTTGCCACAACCTAGAACCTTGGCCGTGGCGGTGCCGTCCTTGTAGCAACTCCTCGTCTAGGTTCTTGCAGCGGTCGCTCTTCCACGTCGCTGTTCGCTATCGCTTTCAGCTGCGCCACAAAGCCAAAAATTAACAATCAACTCCCCGAATCGAAGATAAATCCCTAACTCACCCTTTGAGAGCCCCTGCCTTTGCAAATGGCTCGGAAAATCGTCGCGGGATTTGTTTCAGAATGCGCCAGCTGGAAGCTGAAACAGTTGCCGATTAGCCACTTAGCCACAGTTGCCACTTTCACTCACTCACTTGTTCCAAGCACTTTGGAAAAATGCACTTGGTATGAGCAGCTGCCACCAGTGGGCCGCCTTATATACCCCCGCATGACGCCACCAAGCTGCAATTCCACCACTCCGCCAAAATCTTTGCAAGTCCTTGCTCTCGATCGACTCTCCTAGCAACCCACACAGCCACAATTTTCCGGACCTATTAGGAGCGCAGCATGTTGCTCAACTTCTCATAAATGTTCCTTAGACCAAATGTTGCTAATCATCCGCAAAGAAAAATGTTGTTTAGCTTCGCCGGTGCAGGTCTAAGATAAGCCTCAGAATTTTAGATACATATCTGGTACACGCGAAATTGAAGTAGTAAAGGAGTACAAATATCTGGGAACGGTCGTATCATATCATCAAACATGTGCTTCAAGAAACATCTGCAACAAAAGCTTAAGGATGCCAAAGTTGCACTGAACAGTATTTGGAGTTCGTTCCTGGCAAAACAAGAAGTCAAGAGCAGCATTAAATACAAATTATTCGAAGCCACAGCAAAAGCCATAATGTGTAATTCTTCCGAAGTCAGGGGACACACGTTTTCCGAAGAAGTAGAAAAATTGCTAACTTTTTTCATTAAAAGACTCTTTAGGTTGCCATTGAATACACCAAATTACGCAATTACGGTAGAAACAGGACTAGCCCCCCTCTTTTGCAGTACTTTAAATCGTCACTTCAGCTACATTAGAAAAGTGATGTCCCTTAACGTCATCTTGCAAGCAGTTTAAACGTGCAATT
The DNA here is from genome assembly GCA_035046095.1 of Drosophila pseudotakahashii. Lineage (NCBI taxonomy): Eukaryota > Metazoa > Arthropoda > Insecta > Diptera > Drosophilidae > Drosophila > Drosophila pseudotakahashii. The sequence continues at coordinate 53,344 of JAWNOE010000222.1, read as the reverse complement.
CGACTGGAACGATCAGACCACTTGGAAGGACAGTTACCAGTACATACTTGAAACGATAAACATCCAAGTGAGGCAACGAGCAGAAGAACAAGCAAGGCAAAGTGAGAGCCGAGAACACTACAGAACGCTTGAGTACAATCTAGACACGAAAAACTATTTTAACGACCACATCAAAATCTATGCTATTTCCAGGCGCAAAGATATAGGAATCAATTTTTTGATGAATCGATAAAGGAGACACCTTTGCATGTATGGGCGATTCTCATTCGAACGATCTGGTATCTGGGGAACAGCACAATCCAGGTGTATTAGAATGGGAAGTCATTTTTATATGCACGGTGATCCGCATACAGTTTTAAAACCATGTTGATTAAAATATATCTGTTTTTAATAAAGAAAAAAATATATAAATGTCTTTATGTTAGAAAGTAATTTTTATATATGTATTATGTCAACCCCCAATATTTTCTTATTAAATAAAAGATCTACTACAAATACTACTACTACTTATAAAAAACCCAATCCCATTCAAGAGGGGTAAAATAACAGCAAGCACAGCTGATGGGCAAAAGCAAAACGTGGTAGGGCGTTTGAATACACCAGTAGAGTATGAGGGAAAAATAGGGGATCTAGAAATGTATATAATTCCTTCGCCACCTGATATGCAATTGGAGGAGTTGACTAGTTGTCAACCCCCAATATTGTCTTATTAAATAAAATATCTACTACTACTAGTACAGGCTAGAGCCCTGAGTGAGTAGAGTTTAAAATTAGATCTGAGCTTGAGCTGTTTGTTTGTGACTTTGGAATCATAGATCATGGAATCATCGAGTAAGAGCTCCCCCTATGAGCCTATGATTCCATGAGCCCTTTCAAACAGTTCGGCTCGAGTAGCTCATGTCAAAACAAGAAAGGAAGCTAGCTTCGGCCAGCCGAAGCTTTTATACCCTTGCAGATCATTCCTATTAACTTGCAAAAACATTAAAGTTAGATTTATTTGCAATCTAAGTTTTAGCTGTTTTCGTATTATGGTAGCTTTATAAGATAGGCGTCCGAATTTTGTTAAATTTATATATATATAAATTATATATCCCAAAGAAGAAGATAATATAATAAAAATCAACAAAGATATAATTTTTTCCTATTAATTTCCATTTAATTTTCCGACCGTTCCTATGGCAGCTATATGATATAGTCATCCGATTTTTTAACAATTTAATTCGAAATTCAGAAATATTTAAATAATAATATTCCCAAAAGTAGAAGGAAATATTTTAAAAAACACCGAAGCTAGAATTTTTTTACTTTTTTTTTGTTGATCCTTCCTATGGGAGCTATAAGATATAGTGGCCCGATCCGGTCGGTTCCGACATATATACTACCTGCAATAGGAAGAAGACTTTTGGGAAAGTTTGAGCCCGATAGCTTCAAAACTGAGGGACTAGTTTGCGTAGAAACGGACGGACAGACGAACAGACGGACGGACAGACGGACATGGCTAGATCGACTCGTCTAGTGATGCTGATCAAGAATATATATACTTTATGGGGTCGGAAACGTCTCCTTCACTGCGTTGCAAACTTCTGACTGAAATCATAATACCCTCTGCAAGGGTATAAAAACAAACCAAACAATCAGCTCACGTTATTCAATTTTAATTACAAAAAGAAAGGAAGCTAGCTTCGGACAGCCGAAGCTTATATACCCTTGCAGATAAAGTAAATACCTCTATTTTAATGCTTACTCTATCGGTGCAGTTCCAGGGGTTCCAGATTCTGCGTGCTTATTTTTAATTTTGTTTTTAAGTTGTCAAAAATCAATTTTTTTGATTTTGATTTTTCCTATGGGAGCCTTAAGATATAGTGGTCCGATCCGGCTCGCTCTGACATATGTACTACCTGCAATAGAAATAAGACTTTTGGGAAAGTTTAATCGGGATAGCTTTAAAACTGAGAGACTAGTTCGTATAGAAACGGACAGACGGACATGGCTAGATGGACTCGGCCATTGGTGCTGATCAAGAATATATATACTTTATGTGATCGAAAACGCCTACTTTACTGCGTTGCAAACTTCTGACTGTAATTATAATACCCTCTGCAAGGGTATAAAAAGAGATAACGATTATAAAAGAATATTGGCCGACCAACAGCACTTTTTTTTTAGCAAACTTTTAAGAAATTGCGGTCCATCGAGGGTAATTTGTTTAGCAATTCACTAGTAGAAGCAGTAAAATAATTATTTTCGGTGGACCGCGATTTCTTAAGAATCAACAAAAACAAAAGACGGTTACAAGAAAATTATGGTGGACAAGCGGTTCTTTTTTTCTTGGCAAACTCTTAAACAAAATGTCGGTCTATCGAGGGTAGATATTCATTTTTAGCAGTTCTTGGGGGGAAAAACGTTGCATTTTTTTAATTTTGAACAAACATACTTGTTGAAGAGGAGTACATATTAAAACGAGTTGATCTTAAGATATTGCGGTTGCATAAAAAGGCGCTAAAATCCGTCATCCAAATTAAAGCAAAATTCAAAAATTAAATTGTTTTTTCAGCTCCGGTCGAAAAATTTAGCCCATGATTCCATAAGTCTATGATTCCATGATCCCTTTGTTTTCGAACGACTCGAGTAGCTCATTGTACACAGCTGAGCTAAGCTATTCGATTTGAAAATTTTTGTGAGCTGATTTATACTCGTGCAGGGCTCTAATACAGGCAATAAAAAGTTTCATGGCCTTATTTGGAGTAAACAAGATAGTTTTTGATCAGGGAGTAGATCGATTTTTATACCCTTGCAGAGGGTATTATGATTTCAGTCAGAAATTTGCAAGTATATGTCGGAACCGACCGGATCGGACAACTATATCTTATAGCTTCCATAGGAAGGATCGAAAAAAAAACGTAAAAAAAATTCTAGCTTTGGTGTTTTTTGAAATATTACCTTCTACTTTTGGGAACACTATTTTTTAAATATTTCTGAATTTCGAATAAAATTTTAAAAAAATCGGATGACTATATCATATAGCTGCCATAGGAACGGTCGGAAAATTAAATGGTAATTAATAGGAAAAAATTATATCTTTGTTGATTTTTATTATATTATCTTCTTCTCTAGGATATGGCTTTTCTTTAACATTTCAAAATTTCGAATAAAATTTAACAACAATCGGACGGCTATATTATATAGCTGCCACGGGGAGGATCAAAAAATTAATGGCAAAGTAATACGAAAGCAGCTAAAATTTGGATTGTTGTAACATATACGAAAGTTCATTTAAATTAATGTTTTTGTAAATGAATAGGAATGATCTGCAAGGGTATATAAGCTTCGGTTGGCCGAAGCTAGCTTCCTTTCTTGTTTTTCTCGAATTCGGCCATGGAAAGACAGATTTTTCTGCTTTTGAAGCATGCCAATTTTGTCTTCCGTTCGGAAGATAATATTGATTTTGTGTTTTCTTTCTAACCCGAATATACGGCGAAAGAGTGGAAACATTGAAAAAATAGGTATGAGGTAAAATATTAGAAACAAGGATCTTTGTAATCAATGTCGTACTGTCCACTTAAAAAAAAAAGTGGGGTGGCCGGGTTGATATGGAACGTCCCATATTTATTAAATTCTTTTTTATGCAAAAAAAAATTTAGAAAAAACGCAATTGTCGGGTGCCCCGACTATTAGATACCCGTTACTCAGCTGCAGGGAGTGCGAGAAAGATGGAGATATTAAACTTTGATCCCGCATAACTTTTTAATAAATGGTCCGTTTTGAAAAATTTCTTCAACATTTTGATAGGTATTGATAAACACAATTTTTACATTTTTACTTTTCCGAAATCTTTAAAGGCGATTGTGGGCGCTGCGTAGGAAGCCAAAGAATATGTGTGGGTAATCCCAACTTTCTAGCTTTTGTAGTTTCCGAGATCTCAGGGTTCATACAGACAGACAGACAGACATGGCTAGATCGACTCGGCTACTGATCGTGATCAAGAATAAATATCCTTTATAGGGTCGGAAACGTTTCCTTCTACCTGTTACATACTTTTGCACGAATACAATATACCCTTTTACACTACGAGTAACGGGTATAAATAGTCACTGAACATATGCCATTGGCTTTTTGATGAGCGTCAAGGAATCGGTCCCCAAACTCGGAAGGCGGCGACTGAGATTACGAGATTGTGCACAAAAAGGGCTCTTTAAATGTAGTGGCAGACGCATTGAGCAGAATTCAACCAAAGCTCAACGTGCTAGAAGATGCCTCCGCTGGCGAAGACCTGCAACTGGGATTCTGGTTATACAACTGGTTATACAGAAAGGGAGAGTAGCGGGAGTTGTAAAACAAATTCCATTCAGGAATACATTACGAGTAACTTGGACGGAAAACAGTTTTGATGAAACCCTTGTTGCCAGATATAACGAAAAAGACTAAACAGGAAAGAGTCATTAAGGAATATCACGATAAGAGCAACCAAAGAGGAATAGATGAAACCTTAGCTCATCTCAAAAGAAAGGTTTTTTTCCTTCACATGAATCAGGCAATTACACAAATCATAAATAATTGTGACAATTGCCAAATTTAGAAATAAGATAGAAAACCGAATAAAGTACAGTCTGACAGAGACACCAGAGACATTACACAAAGACTTGTACTTTGTAAACGAGAAAAATGTAGTAATCATAATATATAAATTCTTAAGGTACGCTTGGGGATTAACGATCCCAGCAAAGGAAAGCGTAAATATAGTACAGGCTAGACATAGAAAACAGCTACATAGTGCGGACGTGTATGAGTCGGGCTCCGGAAATTTATCTTCTTACCAGCGTTGCATGGCTAAACAAACCCGAAACTGTGGCACAATCCGCGGCGCAGGCGAGGACGCGCCAAGCAGTCACCACGGCATCAACACAGCTGCCCGAGATCTCCAGGAAAACGCGTCGGCTTGTAAGCATCATTTTGGCCTTTCCTTGCTTCCCACTATTTTTTGCGGCTAGGGTGCAGGAAAACGAAGAAAAATTATCCGAGCAAATACAACTTGGGAGAGAAAGCGCGAAAAACTAGAGAAGTACTGGATCAGCTGATCGAGCTTACAGGCTGACTATCGATAGTTAGAACGACGATTGTCATAGCATTCAACTTTTAAGTTTACACGTAGCTATGAACTAGGGCGCGACAAATAACTTTTTCAAATGGCTGGAAAAGGAGGAATAATGCAAGCCCCACCAAAATCTAAGGAGGATTCTGCGATCACCCCTCAGATCGCAAAAAGAGGAAGAACCGAGTGTTCACCAGAACTAACGATGAGCGACTTGATGGAAGTTCTTAAAAGCGTGGCAACGAAAAGCGATGTTGGAGAATTAAAGAAACAGCTGGGAGGGGTTTCGGAGAAAATAGAAGCTTTGCAGGCAGAAAACTATGAGTTAAAAGACGAGATGGAGCAACTGAAACGCGACGGAATCACGGTCAAAAAGGAGCTTAACAGGCTGGTTGAACTAAGTCGCAGCAAAAATACAATAATAAAGGGACTTACCAAAAAGAAAGCAACAAAAACTGGAGTTCAACAGTTACTGCGAGACAAAATGGATATCCCACAGGTTAAGGTGCAAAGCACGCGAATAATTTACGAGAGGTCAAACAATGTTGGCGTGATAGCTGAGCTGGACTCCGCATCCAAGGTCAACGAATCCTTTCGTAACGGCAAAAAACTAGCAGGAACTAAAATATTCCTCGAAAAAGATCTCAGCATTGAAAAGCAGGAACAAAAACTAGTGCTACTCCAGCTAAAACGCCATCTAGCAGCGGTTGACAACAGCATCAAAGTAATGGTCAGGGGAGATGACTACATCCCCGAAAAAACTCTAATTCACAAAAGTCAACCAGACGATTTAAATGTGATGTATGGAAATAAGGTAAGACCAGGCGACATAACCTGCACATACCTTCCCTCTAAAGCAAGACTGCCAAAAAAACCAAAAAAAAACAGCCAAAACCCTAACCCGATAAATAAAATTAGTTTAAATATAGTAGCATACAATATAGCTGGACTAGCAAATAAACGTCTTGTTAGTAAATTCTTCTCTTTTATAAACACTTTGAACTCTTGAAATATTCATATTATTTGAAACCTTCGTAGAAAATAGATTTACCAATATGAAACGTATTTCCCAAACCACAAGCTACATTGGCTTCCCGCAACCAGAAGATTTGCTAGAGGGCGGGCGAGTGGAAGACAGGTTCTCGGGATAAGCAAACAGATGGACCCTGAAGTAAACTGCAGCTTTACAACACAACAAGGCGTAATCACAATATCCTTGTCCTGTGCCCAAAAGAAACTTTCCATACTGCCCGTATACCTGAACTGCAACGACTGGAAGCAAGATTTTTAGGACCTCTACAATTGGCTATTGGACTACGATGGAAACAACGTCATGATAGTTGGCGACTTGAATGCGAGGATAGGAGAGCATCAGATCGAAACGGACACTGGATTCTCAACGGCGAGCTTAATAAACGAGACTCGAAGCGCATTCGACAAAACAGCGGATGAAAATGGTCTTAAGCTAATAGAACTATGCGAAACCACACATATGGCAATTCTGAACGGCAGAAAGAAAGGAGATACAGATGGCAACTTTACTTTCGTAAGGGGACAAGCCTGCTCCACGATAGACTATTGTGTTATAAGAGGAGCCTGGCACAATCTCATTAAACGCTTTTCGTTTTTAGAGGAAACTTTCTCAGATTATATGCCGCTATGTGTAGAAATTGCGGCAAACGCAGAAACGCAGTCCCAATTGAACAGCGACCATCTGCTTCCCAAGCTAAGATGGGTGGAATCAAAGGCGGAAATGTACAAAAACAGGCTGGATAGATGTCTGAGCCAAAGAGGCGAAAACAACGAATGCACAATAAATGAAGTCACACGGGTCATTCAAGAATCTGCACAAGCCATGCAAAGTGAGCGGCGTCAAAACTTTAGGCAGCCATGGTTTGATAGTCAATGTGAACGCGCACGAAAGCACGCTTTAAAACAGCTCCAAAATATTAGGAAGAACGCCAACTATAAAACCAAACTTCTACCAAACAGCCAATACAGCGTATAAGTCACTATGCAGAGCAAAGTAAGCGGAGTACTACCAGCGTTTGGAGATGGAAATTGGTCAAATAAGAAACAGTAAAGGATTTGGGAAATGGCAAAATCAAGGTAACCGCAGTGTCGCTTTGCGAACACTTTAAAGGACTACTTCAGTTGTCAAGCAGAACACAGATTAACTACGCACTGCCATACGTGGAAATAAATCAGCTAGACGAACCGATACGACTCAGCGAAGTCCAAGATGCAGTCCGAAGGAGCAAAATAAACAAGGCCCCTGGTTTTGATCGAGTTCCGGCCGAGTTCTACAAAAACGCCTCAACGGAGCTAATTTCCCTATTAACGCTGGCGTATAATCGCATTTTTGAAGACCGTATGGCACCAGAGGGTTTCAAGCGGAGCATAATTTTCCCGATCTTTAAGAAAGGTGACTCAAAAGCTGCTGCCAAGTACAGAGGTATATCTTTCCTCGACAGCGTCCAAAAAATCTTTACGTCGATACTACTAGAGAGAATATCCAAGTACGTAGATCGAAACCAAATTCTAAGCGAGTACCAAGCCGGCTTCAGGAAAGGCTACTCGATAGTAGATAGCATTTTTACATTAATATCTACTGCAGCGGAGTTCTATGAAAAAAATAAAAAAAATTTACCTGTTTTTTATTGATTTTAAAGCAGCGGTCAGTAATTTACCGCTTAAAATATCGAGTCGTGTTTCTTTCGGCCTCCTCGCAAAGTCTTTTAAATATCGCAAAAAACCAATAAAACCTGCCAAAAACAATTGAATTTTTTTCGTAAACACAAATAGAGCAACGGGAATATCAAAAACTGTGGTTTTATATTGTGAAACCGTGAACATTTGTGATTAAAAAATTCTACATTTTAACTCGCAGGCACAAGCCGAAAATCACTCAATAAAACAAGCACGAAACACTCGAAAACCAAAAGAAAACTAAAATTGTCTTGCACTAGCTAAAGAAGTGTATAACGAAACAACAGAAGACACTCAATTAACACAAGTCACTCATAAACAAAACACTCAGCCATGCCTGCCCCCAAACGAGCACGAGAAGCCACGGCCACCGATCTGAAATCTGGTCGGGACTCAGATGCCCCTTCACCATATCTTGTCCAGCTTCTCGATCGGCTTATTGGGGACAAACTGAAGGCCCATGCGGAGCAGCAGACCGAACAACTAACGTCTGTAATGCGTTCTTGTGAGGAGCGTATTTTAACTTCACTGGAGGGGAAGCTGCGCGACGTTTGCGACCAAGTAGTTCAACTCGCAAGTCGGGTAACACAACTAGAGGAGGAGCTGAAAGAGTTGCAGGCCCTAAAGTTGAACTTCGAGAAGTTGGAGGCCAAAGTGGAGAAGGTGCACTCGTGAGGTGATGACATACAACATCTGGAGTTCGAAATTGCAGATATGCGAAGTATGGAGAAGCAAGTGGGTGAGCTGTCCGCAAAAATATCTGCTCAGGAAAATGCTGATGTCAAGTGCGAAGTTAGATTGCACGGTGTGCCCTTCAAAGAGGGCGAATCACTAAAAATTCTTTTTAACACACTCTCCTTTTCACTTGGAATCACACCGTTACCAAAACTTTTGGAGATTTTTAGAGTCAAAACCCGCAACGCGACGAGCGCTATTGTTGACCCAATAATAAAACTCAAATTCGAGCACTTGAGGGACAAAATAACGATGTTGCGACATGCCGCCGAATACAGGCGTACTCACAAGAAAACGCTAGTTCTGGGGCTGTTGGGTTTTGATTCAGATGCGGCAATTTATTTAAGGGGTTATATACCTTTTTGAGCGAAAAAAATTGAGGGAACTTTGGATTTTTTTTCAGGTGTGTAGTAATTATTTTATGAAACTGAAGTTATTATTTATTGATAGTACATGTTTTTATCGAAACAACAAGCGTTTGATCTTGAAAATATATGAATAATTTACAAAGTTATGGCAATTCTCTCGGAACCCTTTTTTTTTATAGCGGCTTGCGGTGACAACGATTGCACAAGAACTATTTGATCGATCTTCTTCATTTTTTTTTTAAATTATTCGTAATAATTGTGCCGAGTTCGTGATCAAAATGCATAGTAATATTTAACCGATTTTTTAACACAGGTCATCTGGAAAAACTTTGCTTGAATGGTCAACCAATAAACTATGTAGATCGAGCGAGCAACTTGGGGTTTACAATAAATTCCACTCTTTCCTGGAGTAATCATGTAAATTGTACGGTTGGGAAAATGTATGGGATACTAAGACAACTAAACGACACGAAAACCTTTTTACCAATAAATCTAAAAATGCTTGTTGCGAAAACCAAGCTGACACCATTACTATTTTATGGAGTCGAAGTCTTCGGAAATTGTGACGCTACTAGCCAGCATAAACTCCTTGTAGCTTTCAACAATGTAGCGAGATATATATTTAATCGCAGGCGCAGAGATCGAATCTCTGACGCAACTTTTAAAATTTTTGACATGCCGCTCAAAGCTTGGATCGAGTTAAAACACTAATACTGCTGCACAAAATAATAACAACGGCCGAGCCAAAATATCTTTTTAGCAATCTAAAATTCAGCGCTTCCAATAGAACAAATAACCTAATTTGTCAAGTCGTAAAACACTCCTATGCCGAGAAACACTTTTTTATCTGTGCTGTACGTTCTTGGAATAAACTACCACATCCAATAAAAACCATTAAATCTGCCACGCAATTCAAAGCCAAATTATACACACATTTTTCAAACTAGTAATTAATTTTAAAAAACTTTAGTCTTTAAGAAATCAATGTTTGTAATGTCATCATTTGTTTATGTTCATGAATCTGACAAATTGTGACTAGCGCTTTAATTTATAAGTATTTTTCTGTACTTAAAAATACTTAAAATTAAATTAAATTAAAATTTTGACACGATCGACAGGAGGGCATTAATCCCAAAGCCATTACCGAAGGTCTACCGGGAGGAGTCTTATTTGCAGACCATCAGATTAAAGTGCTCATGTACGCAGATGACATGCTGATGCTGGCAGACAGTCCCGAAACGCTGCAAAATATAATCAATTACACCCACACCTTCTGTACTAACTGAAATCTACAAAGTAACCTGGACATGTCAAAAGTTATGTGATGTAACGAATTAAATTAGGCAGATGGAAAAGTTCCCGATGCAACGCACGCTTTTGTCTATCGGCTGTGCTCATCGGCTTGAGGGGTGGTTTATTGGTGTTGCACCGAAAAAAATGCCTAAGCGTTGTCAGCCTATCTTAAAACAAGGGAAAACGCTACAGTCGAGTGCCCCAACTATCAGATACCCGTTACTCAAAAAAGTGCGAGGGAGATAGAGATATAAAACTTTGATCGCGCATAACTTTTTAAAAATTTCTTCTACATTTCGATAGGTATTGATAAACACAATACAACTTTTCGTTTTCCAAAATTAAAGATGTGGGCGTCAGACACCTTTTAAAATAGTTTAAGGCGATTGTGGGCTTTAGAGGGGGCGTTGCCCTCCGCAGAAATAAACTTGCGCTGCGTAGGAAGCCAAAGAATATGTGTGGGTAATCCCAACTTTCTAGCTTTTATAGTTCCCGAGATCTCAGCGTTCATACGGACGGACAGACGAACAGACGGACAGACGGACAGACGGACATGGCTATATCGCCTCGGCTTGTGATCCTGATCAAGAATATATATTCTTTATAGGGTCGGAAACGCTTCCTTCTCCCTGTTACCTACTTTTGCACGAATACTATATACCCTTTTACTCTACGAGTAACGGGTATAATTAGCGTGCTGCGACAAATTCGTCTTACAGATACCTATAGACATGCACTGTGAGACGTAACTACAACCGGAGAAAAACGTAATCACGAACTAACACCTAACGTTCTAGGACATACACATTTTACATACAACCACTGATCTTGTTGTGGTCGATAGCCCACCCTACCTTCGCCGTTTCTTCCTTTGAAAGATTTCCTTCAACGGCCCCTTTCCTCATCTTACCCGGCGCCTGAGTTCAACTACTGAATTTTCTTAGCAAGACATTATAATTTATTTACTAAAAACTAACATGGAACATTAAACATAGAAATACGAAAAAAATCAATTAGAGAGTTTAAAGCTATGGACGTAATGAAAAAAAATACCAACTAACATTTAAACATTAAATTAAAATATATTCTAAATCGGTTGGGCCCTAGATTGCATTCGCAAATCTCAATCCTCAAATCTCGCTTAAGCGACAGCAGGCCGAGCTGCCAAACATATAAAGGCAATTAAATGCGAAAACAAAACAAAAACATATGTGCATCCGCTAGAACGAAAACATCGCCAGCAGGCCGAGATAAAAGTAACAGGCGCACATGCACAATCACCTAGCGAACGGCGTCGCTGCTCATGCGCCTAAGTGGTGGCGAGGGGAAAAGGGAGGGATGTTAGCGGCGCTATGTTCTTTTATCTTCTTTCGTTCGCTTTCAATTCTCGCGAAGCATTGCCGCGGTGCTTTAGTTTAATTTGTTAATTCGCGAAAATTTGGCGATTACTTCGCGCTTGTGTATAGATTTAATTTGCGGAAAAAAAGTTTGACTCACTTATGAAAGCGTAGTTGCTGCATCCTTCGATGAAAGCGCTTCCAAGGAGGCTGCCGCACCTGTGAAAAAAGTCTAGAAAATATCGCCTGCCTAACAAGCCTCGCGCATAAAATTTGTGTTATGTAATCTTTGTATGTTAGTTTTGCTCGCGCTACATAGTTTTGCTTTGTGTTTATTTTAAGATCTTTTGAATTGGGTTTTAGTGTTTAATAAATGTTATAAAAAACAAGAGAGAACGCTAAAGTCGGGTGCCCCCGTAACTCAAAGGAGTGCGAGGGAGATGGAGATATAAAACTTTAATCGATCATAACTTTTTAACGAATGGTCCGATTTGAAAAATTTCTTCTGCATTTCGATAGGTATAACATCTATATATATTTTTTTTATTTATTTATTTTATTTTATAAGTCATCCCAACGCTACAAGCTTCGAGCTTATTATTAATGCGCTAGTCACAAAAAACGTTTCAACTAAGGTAAACATATTTAAACTTATTAGCTAATACAGTACTTATACTTAATATTTAATATTTAGGTCGCTTTAAATTTATTAGTTTTGGTTATTATGAAATAATTTTTAAGGGTTTAAAAGATTTTAACTTTTGAGGTGTGAGATCAATTTTAATTTAAAACGCGTTGTGCTGCTTATATTTTTGATGCTATTAGGTAGCTGATTCCATAGTCGAATAGAATATACAAAAAATTGTCTTTCTGATAGCAGGGACCTGTGCCTGACTGAAGTGATATTGTTTACCCTTCGTGATGTTGTAAATTGTAATTTTTCGTATAAGTAGGATGGTTCTTTATGAATAATAATTTTGTGTAGGAGAAGTAGTACTCTAAGGTTTATCCAATCCATTAAGCTAAGGTCAAAGATTTTATATCTAAAGTTGGAAACATGGTCCGCCCTCCGTAAATCAAAGACAAAACAAGAGAGAACGCTATAGTCGAGTACTTCGACTATTAGATACCCGTTACTCAGCTAAAGGGAGTGGGAGAGAGATTAATATATGCACGCGTCAAAGCTACTAGCGCCATCTAGTGGCTGTTTCATTTTTTGCTCATAACTTTTTAATGGATTGTCCGATTTGAATTCGATAGGTATTGATAAACAGAATAAAACTGCATTTTTAGTTTTCCAAAATCTTTAATGGTGTGGGCGCCAGACACCTTTCAAAAAATGGTGTAGGGCGATTGAGGGCGTTAGAGGGGTCGTGGCACCATTTTGAAATAAACTTGCGCTGCGTAGGAACTCCAAGAATCTGCATGCAAAATGCCAATCCTCTAGCTTTTGTAGTTTCCGAGATATCAGCGTTCATACAGACGGACAGACAGACGGACATGGCTAGTTCGACTCGGCTAGTGATCCTGATCAAGAATATATATACCTTATAGGGTCGGAAAAGCTTCCTTCTCCCTATTACATACTTTTGCACGAATACAATATACCCTTTTACTCTACGAGTAACGGGTATAACGAGCGACATTGTTCACAGCTACTCTAAGTTTATTCAGGCTGCATGAGTCACAGTTTGCAAAGACTTCTAATCCATAGAAAAGTTGTGGAATTATACAGGTTTTTGCAATTAGTAGACGGATGTTTGTGGGAAGAAAACGTTTTGATATTGACAGAGATCTTAGTGTGCCATAGGTCTTACCCACTGCCCTTGAAATATGGTCATTCCAGGACAGTGTTCTGTTAAAAATAAATCCTAGGTTGGGTGCATTATCCACGTATTTCAAAAAACTATTATTAATACTTAAAGGTAGTATGTTTTCAATTTTAATTTGCTTTTTGTGGATGATTTACTGTGTCGAATGCCTTACTATAATCAAGTAAAACTAAGAATGTCACATTGGAAGAATCTATTTGTTCTCGTATATCCTCTGGTATTTTTAAAATGGCGGAAGTGCAGCTCCTGTGTCTTCTAAAGCCAGATTGTTTATCATTGAGCACTTTATTGTCTATTATGAAGTTATTTATTTGTGCCGCCATTAGGTTTTCGAAAATTTTGGACAGGTATGGGAGAATTGATATGGGCCTATATTCTTTATTTTTCTTTGGAATTGGGTGAATCTTGGCAACTTTCCAGCTGTCTGGAAACACGGATGTCATGATCGCAGTATTAAAAATGTGGGTGAGAAATACAAGTATTCGTGGGAGTAAAATCTTTATAAATTTTGGGTTAACATCGTCCAATCCGGTAGCATTCGATTTAATTTTAAGAATACATTCAAGGACATCACATTGACTCACACACACAAACCTAAATCTATTATCACATATATTTTCAGGTACTTGTTGTTGGTTCAGGTATATACTATCAGTGACTTCAGGTACATTGCATTCCGTGAACTGCCGATTCAAGGCATCTACATCTACATCTTCTAAAAGGCTAGTTTTTGCTCTCGATATTCCTAAATTTTTTATTACCTTCCATGTTTCGGTCGATGATTTTGTATTATAAAACTTGCGACTGTAAAAGTTCGATTTGGCCGAATATATATATATATATACATCTCCGAAATCTTTAAAAATGTGGGCACCAGACACATTTTAAAATCGTTTGTGGGCGGTTGTGGGCGTTAGAGGGGGCGTGGCGCTCGGCTGAAATAAACTTGCGCTGCGTAGGAAGCCCAAGGATATGTGTGGGCAATCCCAACTTTCTAGCTTTTGTAGTTTCCGAGATCTTAGCGTTCATACAGACGGACAGACAGACGGACAGACGGACAGACGGCGTGGCTAGATCGACTCGGCTAGTGACCCTTTTCAAGAATATATATACTTTATAGGGTCGGAAACGCTTCCTTCTCCCTGTTACATACTTTTGCAGGAATACGATATACCCTTTTACTCTACGAGTAACGGGTATAAAAAAAAGGAAATGTAAACTTACTCAACTAAAATCTGATGTTATTTTCTTAAATTGTTTCGAGCGGCAATTTAGACGGGTGAAAAAAATCGACAAAAAAGCCAGCTTGTGGAAAACTGCTGCTGTGAGGAAAAATCTCGCTTGGCTTAAGTATAAATAAAGGAAAATGCTGGTTTTTCTTTGCGTTTGGCGCTTAGAATCGCCTGCGGTTGCCACAACCTAGGGCCTTGGCCGTGGCGGTGCCGTTCTTGTAGCAACTCCTCGTCTAGGTTCTTGTAGCGGTCGCTCTTCCACGTCGCTGTTCGCTATCGCTTTCAGCTGCGCCACAAAGCCAAAAATTAACAATCAACTCCCCGAATCGAAGATAAATCCCTAACTCACCCTTTGAGAGCCCCTGCCTTTGCAAATGGCTCGGAAAATCGTCGCGGGAATTGTTTCAGAATGCGCCATCTGGAAGCTGAAACAGTTGCCGATTAGCCACTTAGCCACAGTTGCCACTTTCACTCACTCACTTGTTCCAAGCACTTTGGAAAAATGCACTTGGTATGAGCAGCTGGCACCAGTGGGCCGCCTTATATACCCCCGCATGACGCCACCAAGCTGCAATTCCACCACTCCGCCAAAATCTTTGCAAGTCCTTGCTCTCGATCGACTCTCCTAGCAACCCACACAGCCACAATTTTCCGGACCTATTAGGAGCGCAGCATGTTGCTCAACTTCTCATAAATGTTCCTTAGACCAAATGTTGCTAATCATCCGCAAAGAAAAATGTTGTTTAGCTTCGCCGGTGCAGGTCTAAGATAAGCCTCAGAATTTTAGATACATATCTGGTACACGCGAAATTGAAGTAGTAAAGGAGTACAAATATCTGGGAACGGTCGTATCATATCATCAAACATGTGCTTCAAGAAACATCTGCAACAAAAGCTTAAGGATGCCAAAGTTGCACTGAACAGTATTTGGAGTTCGTTCCTGGCAAAACAAGAAGTCAAGAGCAGCATTAAATACAAATTATTTGAAGCCACAGCAAAAGCCATAATGTGTAATTCTTCCGAAGTCAGGGGACACACGTTTTCCGAAGAAGTAGAAAAATTGCTAACTTTTTTCATTAAAAGACTCTTTAGGTTGCCATTGAATACACCAAATTACGCAATTACGGTAGAAACAGGACTAGCCCCCCTCTTTTGCAGTACTTTAAATCGTCACTTCAGCTACATTAGAAAAGTGATGTCCCTTAACGTCATCTTGCAAGCAGTTTAAACGTGCAATTCGACTGGAACGATCAGACCACTTGGAAGGACAGTTACCAGTACATACTTGAAACGATAAACATCCAAGTGAGGCAACGAGCAGAAGAACAAGCAAGGCAAAGTGAGAGCCGAGAACACTACAGAACGCGAGTTACGTTTACTTCTTTTAAAGGTAATTTATGGACATAGGTAAAGAAAAGGTAAATAATAACCAAATACTCTTGGCGATTTTGATACCACAGTAGACAACTCTTATAAAAGAAAGGTAATTTATGGACATAGGTAAAGAAAAGGTAAATAATAACCAAATACTCTTGGCGATTTTGATACCACAGTAGACAACTCTTATGTATGCGAAGCAATGTAAAAAATCAATTTCAGTTATCATTAATTTTTCACCTAAATTAGAATTATATTAATAACGACAGGAAAACAGGTGGAAGGGGATGCCGTGAATCAAATTGTTTAAACATTTCCATTTGTTTAAACAATTTAAGGCACGTGTAAGGAAGAGCAAGAGAATCAATTGATTTGAATATTTAGTGTTCTTATAATATTTTCGATGCGATTTGAATTTTAAAACACAAAAATCTGTAAGAAAATGTTTTAAATCTGTTGGGGAAATGTAAATGAAATATTCTTTTAGCAAAAGGATATATCAGTGTTATCATGAATTTGAAACTAAGCGAATCTCACTTCCTTATTCAGCTGCAATGGGCACACACACGTACACACGCTCATATCTAGTGGTTGTGTGTGGAGCAGCATGATTTTGCATACAGGAAAATCTTTTTAAAAACTTAACGTTAAGCTAAAAAAAAGAATGGTGCAAAAGAATCGATTTTCGATATAATCGATTTTTTAACCGCGCATTTTAAATCTGCTGTGACTGTGGTATTTTCTTTTTTTTCCCTTGCGCGGTCACACTTAAAGTGCGACAGCATGACATACACACATACATGTACGACTTTATGCAAAGTGCACCAGCAGAACATACATATGTGTAGGCCGTGACGTCAGAGGGCACAATAATGTAAATCCAAAATTATCCCGTTCAAAGTTATAACACACACACACTGGTATACTAATTTTAATGTTTTTATTTTGTGTATAAACTTGGCACTTAACACATTACATTATTACAAATAGTTTGGTTCACCCCCTTTGTAGGAGTTGTTGATCTTCTTGTTAGCAGTTTTCGACTGCTCTCCATTGATTTCCATAACTCCTTCTTAGCTCTCAATCTGGGGCAGCGCTGTCGGTCAAGCCGGCAGCGGCGCAGCGGATTTATGTATTAGCCTATGTATCTTATACATATCTGAGAGTGGTTCTCAGAGAGGGAATGTTATGTGCACTTACATTTGGATCAATTTGTTGCTGTCGCCAAGCTGTGGGAACTGCCGACGCAGCCGCTTATCGCCCGCGTAAGGCGTGCGCGATCGGATTGCGTTTGCACTTGAAGAGTGCTGATCCTGCATATTCGGCATTGACATTGTTGCCGTTGGTACAGTGTGTACTCTATATATGTGCATACTACATCTCCCTCCTTTTGAAAAATAACGTAATACTATGAAGTTATTTTAGAAGTTTTTATTTCTTATTATTATTTATCTATTAGTATATGAGAAATATATAAAAATTTTTTTTTTTTTATATTTTTTTTTTTTTAATTTTTGCGAATATATATTTATTTTATTTAAACCAATTTGGTTGTGGGAAGCGTATTTCGATCCCCTTATTTGTTTATGAAAACATAAAAGTTATAAAAATATTGAATAAAAATTTATAAAAATATGAAAAGAATATTTGTAAATGAAATTAACTGGTATAAGTTTTTTTTTTTTTTTATGAATTATTATATTTATTAATAAAGGTTGTGTATCTGTATGGTTGATCAGGCCATACTAGATGTCAAAGTGTTTAAGAATAAAAAATTTTAAGTCTATCTTTATGAACTGTTTGTTTTTTTATTTTTCATGTTTGATATAATAATATTTTCTCTTTCTCCTATTTCCGTTACAGTATACGGACCTGTATATTTAAAATCTAACTTATGCCCTGTTTCATTTTTTAATAAAACTTTATCTCCTACGGATATATGTATATTATTAACGTTTTTATCATATATTTCCTTATTCTTTTTCTTGTTATCTTCTATCATTATCCTAGCTCTTTTATATGCTACTTCTAACCTGTATTTACTTTCTTTTGCGTAATCTTCTATATTATAGATTGCTTCTATATTATTTATACTATTAAAATGTTTTGGCAAATTATTAGTTTTCCCAAAGACTAATTCATATGGGCAATAATTATGTGCCATGGAAGGTGTCGTGTTGAAACAGTATACAAAATATTGAAGCCAAATGTCCCAGTCAGTTTTATCAACTGATATATATGAACGTATGTACTCGTTGAAAGTTCTATGACTTCTCTCTACTGTTCCAACTGTCTGATGGTGGTGAGCTGTTGAAGTTAAATTTTTGATTTTCAGGAATTTGCATATGTCTTGTATAATCGAATTTTTGTATTCTGTTCCCATGTCCGAAATGAACGTCTTCATTGGACCGTACTTTAGAATAAAATTCTCAAATATAGCTTTTGCAACAGTGTTTGCACTTTTATTGATAATTGGTATGGCAACTAAATATTTTGTTAAATCACATATAAGTGTGACTGCATATTCATTACCATTTTCTGATTTTGGTAGTGGGCCAATTGTGTCCACTATTACCCTGTCGAAGGCATTTATTGGAATGTCTGTAATTGTCATAGGAGTCTTAGTATGTGTTGTCACTTTTGATTTTTGGCATGTTTGACATTTTCGTATGTACTCTGTAATGTATCGAGTCATACCTTTCCAAAAGTAATGTCTTTTGACCTTGGCCAAGGTTTTGGTAATGCCTGTGTGACCTCCTTGTACTGGATCGTTGTGAAATGTAGACAGTATAGCTTCTTTTTCTTTTTCATTTTTTATCAGGGTCACCGGGTTGAGTAGCGCTACTCTCAATGATTTTAATATTTTATTGCCCATTTTCTTAAAATTATCAATTGAAACTTGTTCAAAGATATTTTCCCACGGTGCCATTTTTAGTTTGCTGATTTTATATATACCGGCTTGCATTTCAAGCCTTTGGAAGAACTGACCTAAGTCAAGAATTCCATTGGTAAATAAATCGCTAACATTATATCTTGCAGTAATTGTTTTTCCACGTTTAAAATAACAGGTCATATTTTTTACTTGCAAGGGTACTACTTTACGTACTTCGTCATTATTAATGACTTCGAATACGTTGGGCTTTGAAGCTTTTTCTATAGATTGCCAGGCAATTCTATTTGTTTTTCTCCTGCGCAGGATTTCTGTCTACTTTGATATCGTGTAGTGACTTTATTTATATTTCTGGTAATGTTTTTCAGTTCTTCGATGGTTATTCTTGATAACGCATCTGCTACGTAATTATCTTTACCCTTTAGATACTCTACTGTGAAATTATACTCCTCTAATTCAAGTCTCATGCGTGTCAGTTTGGAGCTAGGATTTGTCATTGAAAACAAGTACGTGAGTGGTCTGTGATCTGTTTTGACAGTGAAGTGTCTGCCATAGATATATGGTCTGAAGTATGTTATTGCCCAATGAATTGCTGCTAGTTCTTGTTCTGTTGTACTTTTGTTACTTTCACCCTTTGTAAATGCTCTAGATGCGTATGCTACTGGAAGTTGGAGTCCATTTTTGTTTTGAGTTAAAACTGCTCCACACGCTTGCTTACTTGCATCTGTAATTATGCAAAATTCTTTATTGAAATCTGGGTATTGTAGTAAAGTAGGGCTTATTAATGCCGATTTTAGATGTTCGAAAGCATTTTGGCAATTAGGTGTCCATTCGAATTTTACATCTTTTTTACATAATCTTGTTATGTGACGAGCATAGTCGGCGAAATTTTGTATAAAGCGTCTATAATAATTGCAGAATGCAACAAATCGTCTAGCGCTGTCCGCATCATGTGGGACTGGGTAATTTTTAATGACGTCGTATTTTTTGTCGTCGGGTAGTATTCCTTTATCTGTGCATTTGTGTCCTAGAAAAGTTACTTCGTGCATGAAAAATGAGCATTTTTCAGGATGTAATTTGAGATTGTATTTCCTACATTTTTCAAAGACATCAGTTAAGTTTTTAAGCATATGTTTTTCGGAACAACCGATGACTATTAGATCATCCATGTAAAGGAATGCTTGAGAAGGATCTAGTCCAGAGAATGCTATGGTCATCATTCTCTGAAACAAGTTTGGCGCTATTTTTAGACCGAATGGTAATCGCGTGAAACGATACGAACCATTGCTTGTTGAGAAAGACGTTATATTTCTAGAACTTTTTTCAAGCTCTATTTGGTGAAAACCTGACATTAAGTCGAGACATGAAAAATATTTTGCTCTACCTAGTTGATCCAAGATATCATCAATTCTAGGGAGTGGGAATTTGTCGGACAAAAGTTTTTTATTAATCTGACGATAGTCAATTACTAATCGCCATTTTTTCTTGTCTGAATTCGGAAGTGATTTCTTTGGTACCAACAAGAGTGGGCTATTATAAGCAGATACAGATGGTTCCACTATGTTGTCATTAATAAGTTTCTGTACTTGTGTTTCAATTTCATCCTTTTGGCTATGAGGACTTCTATAGTTTTTAATATATACTGGCTCATCGTCCTTCAATCTCAATTTTTGTTTATAAAAATTGTTTGTTGTTATCGATTCGGTATCTAATCCGAATACTTCACTATATTTTGTGCAAAGTCCACAAATGGAATTGTGGTGGGAAGTTTTTTGAAAGTTGTGTAATGACTGATTTTTCCCTGTTTTCCAAATCTGTTTTTATTACTTCGTAATTTGATAGTGGTTCATTTTTTACATTATTTATACTAACTACTTGGTCGGTATCTGTCGTATTAAGTATTCTTATAAATGTATTTGAGGATGTTGCTATGGTATTTGCTATATAAATGCCATGTTGAATTTCTTGATTTGGAATTAATATATTATCATTTGCTGAATCTAATTTGATTCTTCGGACAATTTGAGATCTTGCTGGCAGAATGATAGAATTATTGCCAGAACTGTATGTTATTGGGACATAAATTGGGTACTTTAGGTTATTTGGTCTAATTATAAGCCAGTCTTCGGATGGCTTAAAGTCTAGCTGACAGTTATATTTTTTAATAAAATCAATTCCTAGTATTCCATCGCAAGGAATAGCAAATTCTGAATTTACTATATGAAAGTCGTGTGGAATTATGTATTTGGATGTTTGGATTTCAATAGAAGTTAGCCCTTTTGATTTGGTAACTTCTTTACTTATTCCTTGTATGTTTATTATATAATTATCTTGGATGTATTTAAAACCATCAGAATTTTCTTTTAATATGGATATTTCCGCACCAGTGTCTACTAAAAATACTAATTCTTTTCCTGTTTCTACATTTATAAAAGTGACGAATGTGCTTTGACTGAGATTGATGGCGTGAACTTTAATATTTTCTACTGCTGTGTACCTAAGGGTTGTTGGGAGTTTTCCGAAGCCGTTTGGGCTACTCTAACATTGCTGTTGTTATTGTTATTGTTATTATTGTTATAACCTCCATTTTGGTGGTTATTTCCTCTATAATTTCCTCTATTGTTTCCTCTGTTGTTTCCTCTATAATTGTTTTTGTAATTCTGTCCGTTGTTGCGTGTATAATTATTGTTATAATTGTTATTATTATAATTATTATTATTATAATTATTATTATTATAATAACCGCGGCCATTGCCTCTACCGCGATAATTACCTCTATTATTGTAATTACCACGCTGGTTTTGTCCTTTTTGAGCGTATAAGATTGAATTGGCATTTCCTGTCATTTCAGTACTACATTGTATATACTTTGTGACAGCTTCATTCATTGTGTTGAAGTTTCCTGCTTCAAGAATGGTTTTGAGTCTACCATGTTCACAATTTTTGACCATTGTGGTTATGGCTTCTTTGGTGCTGAATTTATCAGCATGTTCGGCTGGTAAACCCTCATCGATATACGAAGCTTCAAGTAGCTTTCGTAAGTTATCAATTTCCGAGGTAAACTTTTCAGCGGTTTTTCCTTTTTGGGTTGTCTTTGCCATTTTTGCCTTTACTACGTCAGATGTTTCACCGACTATAGTATCTTGCAATTTTTTTATAATGGCACTTATAGTGGTTTCATTTTGTATTTTGTATAGGGTAGATCCTATTATTTTGGACTTTATTACTTCAACAGCTATGTCCTCAAATGTGCCTTTTGTCAGGTTGACTAACTTCAAGGCTGTTATAAATCTTTGAAGATGTAGTTTTTGCCCATTAAATTCTGGGATGGCATTTGAGATGTCTTTTATGTATTCCCGTTGGGCAGCTGCGTCCGTCATTATGTATGCTGTTGTCTCTATTACACTTGTTAAAGAGTTTAAGTCTTCTTCTTTTTCTGTCTCCTCATCAATTTCTTCTTCCTGTTCCGGTAAGTTTATAACCGCCGGAATTGTTAGATCGTGTAGATCTTCTTCTTTTATATCAATATTTTTGATTGATTCTGAATCTTCTTCCTCAGCTGATTCTATTTCTACTGGGTCTGGTGATTCTTGTTTTTCCTTAGTATCTATTGTCAAAGGGGTATTTAGGATTGTAGGTATAGAAATATCTAATTTATACCTTTCTTTGACTGTTATTAAATTGGAACGTAACTTGATCAACAATTTTGATATTTTTGACCAGTTCGCTTCATTTATTGTTCTTCTGTTTTCATGCACTAATATTCTTGCCTCGTTAAAAGATTCGACAAGTATTCTCGCATGTTTGTTTATTGTATCTCTTTGGATTAACCTATTTTGGCTTACACATTTGTACGATTTCTCAAATTTTTCTTTTATTTCCCTGATTTGTTTGGCTAAATGATCCCATTCCATACTAATTTGAAGTTATGGGGAAAAATAAACAAGATAAACCTAAAATTGTATTTAGTATTTTTTTGTCTTTATTTTATGTTTGCTTAATTTTAGAAAACAAATTTGCTTAAGTTATTACTGTTTGGGCATTGTGTGTACACAATTATATTCACAATATGGTGAATAAAGAGGGCCTGGGCAATCTGCCGGGCACTTTGGTTTTTCCTTAGGTAATTCCTTAGATAATGGTGGCAAGGTTTTTCCGACCAGTTCTCCAAGTACAGGTATTTTATAATTTGTTTCCGGTACTGGAGTCTGTTCCGGATTTGGTATTTCTTTGTTTACAACTGTTTTTCTTAGGAAGTCCAATTCAGCGTGTAGCTTGCAAGCTTCTTCCCATGTGGGTTCTGTTTTGGAAGTTAGTTCCTGCCTGATTTCGGCTATTCTGTTGAAGGCTTTCTTTCTTAGTCCACCTTTTCTTTTCTTATTTTTCGATTTTTTCTTCATTATTGTAATTTTGGTCGCGATAGGAGAGAGAATAATAAACAAAAAAATTATATGTTTTTGAGAAGTATATAAAAAAAATTTTGGAGACAAGGAAAAAAAAAATTTAAAAGAAATTTTCTGTTCTTGGGTTTTTTTCTTATTTTTATTATTATTATTTTATTTTAATCTAAACCCTGTCCTGTTCTTGATCAATTTATTATGTTTAATATACAATGTCAGCATGAATTGAGCAACGCTTGTAATTGTAAGAATTAATAATAATAGCCACAGAGCATTAAAATCTTCTGTGTGATCTACTATTTTAATATCATTTACAACATTGGCCTTATTGTCCTTAGACTGGGTGTCGTCCGAACCGAACCACCCCATTTTAATTTTTATTTAATATTTTCAAATATTTTCAATTTATATTGTGTGTTTATAAATATATATTCGCTTCTTCTTTTTTTTTTTTGTGTTGTTTTTTTTTTGTCTTTTTTTTTTACAATTAATATGACTTGTGCCTATTCATGTTGTTTTATTTTTTTTTTGTTTTGGGCCGTCTTTGTATACAGCTCAAAATTACAGAGTTTTCATTCTTATTATTATTTTTTTTTTTTTTTGTTTATATTAATTTGTTTTTTTTTTTTTTTTTACAATTTTTGGTCCTGCCTTTCAAAAAAATTTCTCTTCGGGCCGTCTTCTTGCACAGCTCAAAGTTATAATATTTTCTTTTATTTGTATAATTTCAAAAAAAAAAAATTTCTGCAGACATCGGTCCGGATTTATTTCCATCGTTGGTGCAGAAAGATTTGCCTATTCTTTCCGCACTTGGTGTCGTCTCTGCTGCCGTTTTCCGGGGCCTATGGGCTCAGGCGGCGCCGGTGCTGGTCCTTGCACAGGCAGTGATTTCGATGATTAATTTTGTTTCTTTTTTTTTTTTATTATTTCATCATTTTTTGTTTTTGTTTCTTTTTGGCCCTTTTGACTCGGGCGGCGCCGGTGCTGGTCCCGCACAAGCAAGTCCTCGATCTCTTCTTTTTTTTTTTTAGAGTTTCATACTTATTGTTAGTTTGCACTGCTTCACATTAATTGCTCACAAAATAAAATCATTGCAGATTTGCATCATCGGTGTTCTTGATTTATTATTTTTTTTTTTTTTAGCACTTTCCAAGGTGATAATTGTTATTTTGTATTTATAGAGGCGTACATGCCAATTTTATTTTTTTTTTTTTTTTTTTTTTAGTTTCACTGTCTCGGTCGCCATGTAAATCCAAAATTATCCCGTTCAAAGTTATAACACACACACACTGGTATACTAATTTTAATGTTTTTATTTTGTGTATAAACTTGGCACTTAACACATTACATTATTACAAATAGTTTGGTTCACCCCCTTTGTAGGAGTTGTTGATCTTCTTGTTAGCAGTTTTAGACTGCTCTCCATTGATTTCCATAACTCCTTCTTAGCTCTCAATCTGGGGCAGCGCTGTCGGTCAAGCCGGCAGCGGCGCAGCGGATTTATGTATTAGCCTATGTATCTTATACATATCTGAGAGTGGTTCTCAGAGAGGGAATGTTATGTGCACTTACTTACTTACACTGTGGGAACTGCCGACGCAGCCGCTTATCGCCCGCGTAAGGCGTGCGCGATCGGATTGCGTTTGCACTTGAAGAGTGCTGATCCTGCATATTCGGCATTGACATTGTTGCCGTTGGTACAGTGTGTACTCTATATATGTGCATACTACAATAAATTTGGGAAATATTGAGGACTTGGTAAAGGAGGCTGAATTTCCAAAAAATTTAAATGCAGTTATTTGCGGGTATGCCATAAGATTATGAACATCACATTTTTAAATCATTTTAAAAACATTTATAACAGAGAAATGGCAAAAGAAAGAATTAAAAAAAAACAAATCGAATTTTGGGGCACTTTGGGGTCGTTTATTGATCTAATTTATACCTCACACGTGGCTTCTAATTATTCTCCAAATTAATGTAATTTTTTTAGATTTTTATGTCAATCCGTTCTGGGTTGAATTTGCTACTGGATATTTTTTAGGCCTTCCTTTTTATTAATATAGAGATAATAATAGAAAAATCGAAGTGCTACTTTTACATTTACATTGTACCTGCTGAGTCTATTAGCCTTGAGGTGGTTCTTGGGAGGAATTTTATGGATGCTTGCAAATTAGAATTAGGGTTAGGCGTTTTAAAAATGGTCACAATAGAGCCTGCGAATACTGAACATATTGTAAATGTAAATAATACCCTGAATCTTGATACATGCAATTTAACACAAAAACAAGAGAACGCTATAGTCGGGTTCGTGTCCCGACTATATAATACCCGTCACTCAGCTAAAGGGAGTGCAAACGCTGTACTCGGGTTGGTGTCCCGACTAATAATCGTAACTCAGCTAAAGGGAGTGCGAGGGAGATAGATATAGAAATTTTGATTGCGTATAACTTTTTAATGAATGGTCCGATTTGAAAAATATCTTCTACATTTCGATAGGTATAAATATGCACAACAAAATTGCATTTATACTTCTCGGAAATCTTTAAAGGTGTGGGCGCCAGACACATTTTAAAATCGTTAGTGGGCGATTGTGGGCGTTAGAGGGGGCGTGGCACTCGGCTGAAATAAACTTGCGCTGCGTAGGAAGCCCAAGAATATGCGTGGAAAATCTCAACCTTCTAGCTATTGCAGTTTCCGAGATCTCAGCGTTCATACGGACAGACAGACAGACAGACAGACGGACAGACGACGACAACGGACATGGCTAGATCGACTCGGCTGGTGATCCTGATCAGGAATATATATACTTTATGGGGTCGGAAACGCTTCCTTCTACCTGTTACATACTTTTGCACGAATACAATATACCCTTTTACTCTACGAGTAACGGGTATAATTAGGTCTCAATTATGAACCGAAGTGTGATATCGAAATTTCGAGGGATAATATTGCAGTTAGTTACACAGTTAATAATACAGTTAGTCATACAGTTAACTCAACAGTTAGCTCAACAGTTAGTGAAACAGTTAGCTCAACAGTTAGCTCAACAGTTAGTTTGAAACAGTTAGTGAAACAGTTAGTGAAATAGTTAGTAAAACAGTTAGTCCTACAGTTAGCCCAACAGTTAATAAAACAGTTAGTCCTACAGTTGGCACAACAGTTAGTCCCACAGTTAGCACAACAGTTAGTGAAACGGTTAGTCCTATGGTTAGCCCAACAGTTAGTAAAGCAATTATTCCTACAGTTAGCCGTACATTTAGTGAAACAGGTACAGTGAGACAAGTAGTTAGTAATACAGGTAAAACAGCTAGTGAAAAAGATACAGTGAGACAAGTAGTTAGCGATTCTGTTGATAAGACAGTTAGTTATAAAGGAAGTGGAACAATTAGCAAGGTCCTCAGTAAAATAGTTGGTGACACAGACAATAAAACAGGTAACCCTATAATAAGTGATTGGTCCAACGGTTTTAAACTTAGTTAGCAATGGCGCTTTAGCAAACAGCAAATGCGAAAATGATATGTTAATTGCAATTCGGGAAATTCTGAGCATAAACTATATGAATGATGAGAAAACAGATTACATATGCGGTACAAACGATAATCAAGACTTAATACGACCATTAAAAGAGATAATTGAAAACCATTACGTAAAGGTAGATAAACCGAAAGAAACGTTTATTAAAAGTGAGAAAAAACTCATTTTAGAGAATTCAAAACCTTTTAGCTGTGCCCCGCGACGGCTCGCCTATGCTAAAAAATAAAAATTGCAAAAATTATTAGACGATTATTTAGAAAACGGAATCACACAACCAAGCCAATCGGAATACGCTTCGCCTATAGTATTAGTAAAGAAAAAGACCGGAGACATAAGACTGTGCATAGACTTTAGAAAGCTTAACAAGGTTTTAATTAAAGACAATTAATTAGCGTGCTGCGACAAATTCGTCTTACAGATACCTATAGACATGCACTGTGAGACGTAACTACAACCGGAGAAAAACGTAATCACGAACTAACACCTAACGTTCTAGGACATACACATTTTACATACAACCACTGATCTTGTTGTGGTCGATAGCCCACCCTACCTTCGCCGTTTCTTCCTTTGAAAGATTTCCTTCAACGGCCCCTTTCCTCATCTTACCCGGCGCCTGAGTTCAACTACTGAATTTTCTTAGCAAGACATTATAATTTATTTACTAAAAACTAACATGGAACATTAAACATAGAAATACGAAAAAAATCAATTAGAGAGTTTAAAGCTATGGACGTAATGAAAAAAAATACCAACTAACATTTAAACATTAAATTAAAATATATTCTAAATCGGTTGGGCCCTAGATTGCATTCGCAAATCTCAATCCTCAAATCTCGCTTAAGCGACAGCAGGCCGAGCTGCCAAACATATAAAGGCAATTAAATGCGAAAACAAAACAAAAACATATGTGCATCCGCTAGAACGAAAACATCGCCAGCAGGCCGAGATAAAAGTAACAGGCGCACATGCACAATCACCTAGCGAACGGCGTCGCTGCTCATGCGCCTAAGTGGTGGCGAGGGGAAAAGGGAGGGATGTTAGCGGCGCTATCTTCTTTCGTTCGCTTTCAATTCTCGCGAAGCATTGCCGCGGTGCTTTAGTTTAATTTGTTAATTCGCGAAAATTTGGCGATTACTTCGCGCTTGTGTATAGATTTAATTTGCGGAAAAAAAATTTGACTCACTTATGAAAGCGTAGTTGCTGCATCCTTCGATGAAAGCGCTTCCAAGGAGGCTGCCGCACCTGTGAAAAAAGTCTAGAAAATATCGCCTGCCTAACAAGCCTCGCGCATAAAATTTGTGTTATGTAATCTTTGTATGTTAGTTTTGCTCGCGCTACATAGTTTTGCTTTGTGTTTATTTTAAGATCTTTTGAATTGGGTTTTAGTGTTTAATAAATGTTATAAAAAACAAGAGAGAACGCTAAAGTCGGGTGCCCCCGTTACTCAAAGGAGTGCGAGGGAGATGGAGATATAAAACTTTAATCGATCATAACTTTTTAACGAATGGTCCGATTTGAAAAATTTCTTCTGCATTTCGATAGGTATAACATCTATATATTTTTTTTTATTTATTTATTTTATTTTATAAGTCATCCCAACGCTACAAGCTTCGAGCTTATTATTAATGCGCTAGTCACAAAAAACGTTTCAATTAAGGTAAACATATTTAAACTTATTAGCTAATACAGTACTTATACTTAATATTTAATATTTAGGTCGCTTTAAATTTAGTAGTTTTGGTTATTATGAAATAATTTTTAAGGGTTTAAAAGATTTTAACTTTTGAGGTGTGAGATCAATTTTAATTTAAAACGCGTTGTGCTGCTTATATTTTTGATGCTATTAGGTAGCTGATTCCATAGTCGAATAGAATATACAAAAAATTGTCTTTCTGATAGCAGGGACCTGTGCCTGACTGAAGTGATATTGTTTACCCTTCGTGATGTTGTAAATTGTAATTTTTCGTATAAGTAGGATGGTTCTTTATGAATAATAATTTTGTGTAGGAGAAGTAGTACTCTAAGGTTTATCCAATCCATTAAGCTAAGGTCAAAGATTTTATATCTAAAGTTGGAAACATGGTCCGCCCTCCGTAAATCAAAGACAAAACAAGAGAGAACGCTATAGTCGAGTACTTCGACTATTAGATACCCGTTACTCAGCTAAAGGGAGTGGGAGAGAGATTAATATATGCACGCGTCAAAGCTACTAGCGCCATCTAGTGGCTGTTTCATTTTTTGCTCATAACTTTTTAATGGATTGTCCGATTTGAATTCGATAGGTATTGATAAACAGAATAAAACTGCATTTTTAGTTTTCCAAAATCTTTAATGGTGTGGGCGCCAGACACCTTTGAAAAAATGGTGTAGGGCGATTGAGGGCGTTAGAGGGGTCGTGGCACCATTTTGAAATAAACTTGCGCTGCGTAGGAACTCCAAGAATCTGCATGCAAAATGCCAATCCTCTAGCTTTTGTAGTTTCCGAGATATCAGCGTTCATACAGACGGACAGACAGACGGACATGGCTAGTTCGACTCGGCTAGTGATCCTGATCAAGAATATATATACCTTATAGGGTCGGAAAAGCCTCCTTCTCCCTATTACATACTTTTGCACAAATACAATATACCCTTTTACTCTACGAGTAACGGGTATAAAAAAAGGAAATGTAAACTTACTCAACTAAAATCTGATGTTATTTTCTTAAATTGTTTCGAGCGGCAATTTAGACGGGTGAAAAAATTCGACAAAAAAAGCCAGCTTGTGGAAAACTGCTGCTGTGAGGAAGAATCTTCGCTTGGCTTAAGTATAAATAAAGGAAAATGCTGGTTTTTCTTTGCGTTTGGCGCTTAGAAGTGCCGTGGATTCAGTGGCGACTTTCGCCTGCGGTTGCCACAACCTAGGGCCTTGGCCGTGGCGGTGCCGTTCTTGTAGCAACTCCTCGTCTAGGTTCTTGTAGCGGTCGCTCTTCCACGTCGCTGTTGCTATCGCTTTCAGCTGCGCCACAAAGCCAAAAATGACAATCAACTCCCCGAATCGAAGATAAATCCCTAACTCACCCTTTGAGAGCCCCTGCCTTTGCAAATGGCTCGGAAAATCGTCGCGGGAATTGTTTCAGAATGCGCCATCTGGAAGCTGAAACAGTTGCCGATTAGCCACTTAGCCACAGTTGCCACTTTCACTCACTCACTTGTTCCAAGCACTTTGGAAAAATGCACTTGGTATGAGCAGCTGCCACCAGTGGGCCGCCTTATATACCCCCGCATGACGCCACCAAGCTGCAATTCCACCACTCCGCCAAAATCTTTGCAAGTCCTTGTTCTCGATCGACTCTCCTAGCAACCCACACAGCCACAATTTTCCGGACCTATTAAGAGCGCAGCATGTTGCTCAACTTCTCATAAATGTTCCTTAGACGAAATGTTGCTAATCATCCGCAAAGAAAAATGTTGTTTAGCTTCGCCGGTGCAGGTCTAACATCAGCCTCAGAATTTTAGATACATATCTGGTACACGCGAAATTGAAGTAGTAAAGGAGTACAAATATCTGGGAACGGTCGTATCATATCATCAAACATGTGCTTTAAGACATCTGCAACAAAAGCTTAAGGATGCCAAAGTTGCACTGAACAGTATTTGGAGTTCGTTCCTGGCAAAACAAGAAGTCAAGAGCAGCATTAAATACAAATTATTCGAAGCCACAGCAAAAGCCATAATGTGTAATTCTTCCGAAGTCAGGGGAACACGTTTTCCGAAGAAGTAGAAAAATTGCTAACTTTTTTCATTAAAAGACTCTTTAGGTTGCCATTGAATACACCAAATTACGCAATTACGGTAGAAACAGGACTAGCCCCCCTCTTTTGCAGTACTTTAAATCGTCCCTTCAGCTACATTAGAAAAGTGATGTCCCTTAACGTCATCTTGCAAGCAGTTTAAACGTGCAATTCGACTGGAACGATCAGACCACTTGGAAGGACAGTTACCAGTACATACTTGAAACGATAAACATCCAAGTGAGGCAACGAGCAGAAGAACAAGCAAGGCAAAGTGAAGCCGAGAACACTACAGAACGCGAGTTACGTTTACTTCTTTTAAAGGTAATTTATGGACATAGGTAAAGAAAAGGTAAATAATAACCAAATACTCTTGGCGATTTTGATACCACAGTAGACAACTCTTATAAAAGAAAGGTAATTTATGGACATAGGTAAAGAAAAGGTAAATAATAACCAAATACTCTTGGCGATTTTGATACCACAGTAGACAACACTTATGTATGCGAAGCAATGTAAAAAAATCAATTTCAGTTATCATTAATTTTTCACCTAAATTAGAATTATATTAATAACGACAGGAAAACAGGTGGAAGGGGATGCCGTGAATAAATTGTTTAAACATTTCCATTTGTTTAAACAATTTAAGGCACGTGTAAGGAAGAGCAAGAGAATCAATTGATTTGAATATTTAGTGTTCTTATAATATTTTCGATGCGATTTGAATTTTAAAACACAAAAATCTGTAAGAAAATGTTTTAAATCTGTTGGGGAAATGTAAATGAAATATTCTTTTAGCAAAAGGATATCAGTGTTATCATGAATTTGAAACTAAGCGAATCTCACTTCCTTATTCAGCTGCAATGGGCACACACACGTACACACGCTCATATCTAGTGGTTGTGTGTGGAGCAGCATGATTTTGCATACAGGAAAATCTTTTTAAAAACTTAACGTTAAGCTAAAAAAAAGAATGGTGCAAAATAATCGATTTTCGATATAATCGATTTTTTAACCGCGCATTTAAATCTGCTGTGACTGTGGTATTTTCTTTTTTTTCCCTTGCGCGGTCACACTTAAAGTGCGACACATGACATCACAATATATGTACGACTTTATGCAAAGTGCACCAGCAGAACATACATATGTGTAGGCCGTGACGTCAGAGGGCACAATAAATTTGGGAAATATTGAGGACTTGGTAAGGAGGCTGAATTTCCAAAAAATTTAAATGCAGTTATTTGCGGGTATGCCATAAGATTATGAACATCACATTTTTAAATCATTTTAACAACATTTATAACAGAGAAATGGCAAAGAAAGAATTAAAAAAAAACAAATCGAATTTTGGGGCACTTTGGGGTCGTTTATTGATCTAATTATAGCTCACACGTGGCTTCTAATTATTCTCCAAATTAATGTAATTTTTTTAGATTTTTATGTCAATCCGTTCTGGGTTGAATTTGCTACTGGATATTTTTTAGGCCTTCCTTTTTATTAATATAGAGATAATAATAGAAAAATCGAAGTGCTACTTTTACATTTACATTGTACCTGCTGAGTCTATTAGCCTTGAGGTGGTTCTTGGGAGGAATTTTATGGATGCTTGCAAATTAGAATTAGGGTTAGGCGTTTTAAAAATGGTCACAATAGAGCCTGCGAATACTGAACATATTGTAAATGTAAATAATACCCTGAATCTTGATACATGCAATTTAACACAAAAACAAGAGAACGCTATAGTCGGGTTGTGTCCTGACTATCTAATACCCGTCACTCAGCTAAAGGGAGTGCAAACGCTGTACTGGGTTGATGTCCCACTAATAATCGTAACTCAGCTAAAGGGAGTGCGGAGGGAGATAGATATAGAAATTTTGATTGCGTATAACTTTTTAATGAATGGTCCGATTTGAAAAATATCTTCTACATTTCGATAGGTATAAATATGCACAACAAAATTGCATTTATACTTCTCGGAAATCTTTAAAGGTGTGGGCGCCAGACACATTTTAAAATCGTTAGTGGGCGATTGTGGGCGTTAGAGGGGGCGTGGCACTCGGCTGAAATAAACTTGCGCTGCGTAGGAAGCCCAAGAATATGCGTGGAAAATCTCAACCTTCTAGCTATTGCAGTTTCCGAGATCTCAGCGTTCAGCGGACAGACAGACAGACAGACAGACGGACAGACGGACATGGCTAGATCGACTCGGCTGGTGATCCTGATCAGGAATATATATACTTTATGGGGTCGGAAACGTTTCCTTCTACCTGTTACATACTTTTGCACGAATACAATATACCCTTTTACTCTACGAGTAACGGTATAATTAAGTCTCAATTATGAACCGAAGTGTGATATCGAAATTTCGAGGGATAATATTGCAGTTAGTTACACAGTTAATAATACAGTTAGTCATACAGTTAACTCAACAGTTAGCTCAACAGTTAGTGAAACAGTTAGCTCAACAGTTAGCTCAACAGTTAGCTCAACAGTTAGTGAAACAGTTAGTGAAACAGTTAGTGAAATAGTTAGTAAAACAGTTAGTCCTACAGTTAGCCCAACAGTTAATAAAACAGTTAGTCCTACAGTTGGCACAACAGTTAGTCCCACAGTTAGCACAACAGTTAGTGAAACGGTTAGTCCTATGGTTAGCCCAACAGTTAGTAAAGCAATTATTCCTACAGTTAGCCGTACATTTAGTGAAACAGGTACAGTGAGACAAGTAGTTAGTAATACAGGTAAAACAGCTAGTGAAAAAGATACAGTGAGACAAGTAGTTAGCGATTCTGTTGATAAGACAGTTAGTTATAAAGGAAGTGGAACAATCAGCAAGGTCCTCAGTAAAATAGTTGGTGACACAGACAATAAAACAGGTAACCCTATAATAAGTGATTGGTCCAACGGTTTTAAAATTAGTTAGCAATGGCGCTTTAGCAAACAGCAAATGCGAAAATGATATGTTAATTGCAATTCGGGAATCTGAGCATAAACTATATGAATGATGAGAAAACAGATTACATATGCGGTACAAACGATAATCAAGACTTAATACGACCATTAAAAGAGATAATTGAAAACCATTACGTAAAGGTAGATAAACCGAAAGAACCGTTTATTAAAAGTGAGAAAAAACTATTTAGAGAATTCAAAACCTTTTAGCTGTGCCCCGCGACGGCTCGCCTATGCTAAAAAATAAAAATTGCAAAAATTATTAGACGATTATTTAGAAAACGGAATCACACAACCAAGCCAATCGGAATACGCTTCGCCTATAGTATTAGTAAAGAAAAAGACCGGAGACATAAGACTGTGCATAGACTTTAGAAAGCTTAACAAGGTTTTAATTAAAGACAATTACCCAATACTACTGATCGACGACCTACTAGACAAATTAGTAAACAAAAAAGTATTTTCTAAGCTTGATTTAAAAAACGGGTTTTTTCACGTTTTTCTTAACAAGGAATCGGTTAAGTACACTTCGTTTGTGACACCGTTCGGCCAATTTGAGTTTCCTAGAATTTCAATGGGCCTGAAAACTGCATTATAAATAAAATTTTCGACGATCTTATTAGAAACAGTCAAGTGTTTGTATACATGGACGACATAATGATAGCTAGCAAGGATATTGATGAACATTTCCAGATTTTAAAAGAAGTATTTTTTAG
Organism: Drosophila pseudotakahashii; assembly: GCA_035046095.1. Classification (NCBI taxonomy): domain Eukaryota; kingdom Metazoa; phylum Arthropoda; class Insecta; order Diptera; family Drosophilidae; genus Drosophila; species Drosophila pseudotakahashii. Next base: position 19,104 of record JAWNOE010000222.1, on the reverse strand, counting down.
TGCAGCGAACAATAAGTTAGAATTACAAATGGATAAATGCGAGTTCCTCTAATCTAGTATTAAATATTTGGGTTTTATTTAAGCGGCGAGGGCATTTGAGCAGACGACAAATGCGTAGAAGCAATTCAAAATTTTCCGATCCCAGACAAAACACAATCTGTTCAATGTTTTCTTGGTCTATGTTCATATTTCCGCAGATTCATTAAAGATTTTTCGACCTTAGGTAAGCCATTATATGATCTTTTACAAAAAAGACGAGAAATTCCATTTCGGAGAAAACGAAATGAGCTGTTTTGTGATGCTTAAACGAAGTTAGTCAATGCACCAGTACTAGCCATATACAACTACAAGGACGAGGTAGAAGTACACTGCGACGCCAACTCTCTGGGCTTCGGCGCCGTGCTACTCCAAAAGAAAGAAGACGGTGAATTGCACCCAATTTTGTATTTTTCCAAGCGAACAACTGTTGCCGAATCCAAATATCATAGCTTTGAGCTTGAGACAATGGCCATTACTCACGCATTGCGTAGATTTAGAATATATCTATTTGGTAGACATTTCAAGATTATTGCCGACTGTAACTCTCTCACACTGATACTTAACAAGATCGAGCTTAACCCGCGTATAGCGAGGTGGGCGTTAGAGCTCCAGAATTACGACTGCGATTTGATAATTGTGAGGAGTGAATAACACCCCACAAATATCAGCAGCTGGAGTAACGGGTTGCCGGCTGCTTACCAGTTACCGGCGCGGCGAAGAGAGTTCGGAGAACTAGGGTTGGAGAAAGAACTCTGATGAAGAGAGTTTGGAGAGTAAGAGTTTGGAGACTAAAAGAATGGAGAATGAGAGAGTGGAGGGACTAACTGCAGAGAGAAATAAACTCTACCAAAGAGAGTTTGGAGAGTTATGACGGAGGGTGAGAGAGTGGAGACTGGGCAGGCAGAGGCAGAGTGCCGGGTGCAAGAAGGAAATAACGGCACTGCACCGGACTTTGGACTCTTCCGTGAACTTTGGACCAGGAGGATAAGTGCCACAGCTCAGCAGCGGAGCGGCACACAGGCGTGCCACATGCACCGGGGGAATGAGCGGGACGGCAGCAACACATGCAACTGCAGTTTGAAGCCGAGCAAGAAGGACAACGGGCTCAACAGGAGCCAAGGACTTTGGAGTTGGAGTGGAGAGATTCAGCGGGCAGAGCGCAAAGGGAAATAACGGTTCCCGGAGGCACGATAGAAGGCCGCCGGGCGCTGGCAACTGGATCATTCGATCAGTCAATCCGTCAAGATCAGTCAAGATATCAAAGTGAACAAGTCAGTCAACCAGTGCCAAGTAATCTACAAGTAAAACACAATTCAAGTCGTCGGAAGCAGCGCCGTGGGGGCCTACAAGGAGCAAGATCGCTACGTCGAGACGTTCGGGATTGGATCATCAGGAATCTCCGAATTGAGACACAGGTAGCTGAGGTCCAGATGGCATCACACGGCTAAGTCAAGACAACCTGTTCCTACTCTTGTTACGACTGAATCTCGCATTACGCCTGGCGTGTCTCTCAGAGTCGAGCAGTTAAGTCCTGCGACAAGTGATCGTGAACTCGGGGCGTGAGCCATCTAAGCCCAGGGTGCCTTGTTTAAACACTACTTTAGCGGGTCCCGGCGTTAGCCCAGTCCGACAAGTGGAAGTCGAACAGGTCCAGTCACGACCAGCCATTTCAAGGCACTGTCCTAGAGAGAATAGGTCGGTTGTCATTTCAAGGCGTTGTCCTAGAGAGAATAGTCCGGTTGACATTTCAAGGCGCTGTCCTAGAAAGAATAGGCCGGTTGTTGTTTCAAGGCGCTGTCCTAGAGGGACCCAACGGTTCTACGAGCCCGGGACTGGCGTGTCCGACCCCGAGTACCAGAAGCCTCGCTACGTCCAACCTCACAACCAGCACATCCAGGAGTAGAGCAACGGACATCAAGCTACGCGGAAACGTCACGGTCAACAAGCAAGAGGGTGATGCCAGGGTGAAACGTTCGTTTACACTAGGCGTAAAAGCAAGGGGAAGCTCTAGGCAGATTCCAGGTGTTACCTAGACTGTCAGCGCGATCCGAGCAAGACCCTAGTGGACCATCCGGAATAGAGCCAGGGACAGGCGGCTGTCCTGTAGAACGTAGCCGATCTCCTTGTGAGTCCGAGGCGCTACGAGTAGTCATTGAGCCCACGCATCAGAGACGAGCATCGCCGGTCATCTACACGGAGCTACAAGGAGCTGCAGGACCGGAGCACGGAGTCAACGAGGCAAGCAAACCACCGAGGGACGCAACAAAGTGCAGAGACGAGCATAACCAGGAGACACCGAGGCCCACGAGTGGCGATACCAAGGTCAATCGAGCTATCAAACCCGCTGTAATCACACACGCAATAAACCCAATTAGAACCCGTGATTTCCGTGCTTTCTCACTGATTTGGTCTGACGAACACACAACTTCTCTGAGCTAGCCGCACGAATCTCGTAGCGAGCAGACACTACAAAATCAGTTCGTTATATCTGGCGCCCAAAACGTGATTGTCCCAGCAGTGAAAGCAACAAAAAAAGCAGAATGGGGAAGAGTTGGATTTACCGTCTGAAGAAAGAGGACTTTGCCCATGTCTCACAGATATTAAACATTGTTCTGGAAGGCAGATCGGAAGACATCATTGTCCGAATATTATTCACATACTGAGAACGACCCCAAACTCGTCGATATCTGGGCCGAGCTGGAAGCAAAATGGCGACAGACCAGGCACCAGTATAAAGATAACAAACGCCGAGGGGGAAGACCTTTTGGCAAAGTTTGAGCATCGACAACATGCAGAAGGAGGCACAAAAGAGAGAACCAAGCCAGGAAAGGCAAAAGGAGGCACATAAGAGAGAACCAAGCCAGGAAAGGCAGATGGAGGCCCAAAAGAGAGAACCGATACCTACATCTACCCCCAGCAAACCAGACTTTGCCAAGGCCTTGAAACTATTCCGAGAGTGGTAATTCAGGTTCGACGGCGTAGAAAAATCATTTTAGTTTTTGGAGCAAGTGGAATGGTCCGCCAACAAACAGTGGAAAACCTGGCCGGCATTTATAGAAAGTTTCCAAAGTTATTTTCTGCCGAAAGACTTTTTCACAAAGTTGACGGACCAAGTCAAGCAGTGGAAGCAAGGGTACAGCGAAGTTTTCAAGGATTACATGATCGACATGCAGACGATGATGAGGCCACTAAATTATTCTCTGAGAGAGACGCTTAGCATCATCAAACTGCACGCCGAACCTTATAATCTCCCTAAGAGCCTACACGGTGTCGGACTTGGACACGCTGATGATCCTAGCCGATAAATACGAGGAACTGAAGAAGGAGCGGGAAACGTTCGCTCAAGAGAGCCTCTGCGCAAGCTACGTGCAGAAGGTGCGAGCGACATCGGCCAGGATCCTCGAGAAAACCATCAGCGGACAGCACCACAACTGGCCCATCAGCTGCAGCCAACCAACGCCCCGAATAACGGCCAATGGAGACCACCACAGCAAGGCCAACGGCAGCAGGCAACCGGCACACCCTATGAACGCCAGTGGACACCACACCAGGACCAACAGAGGCAGCCAACCCACGCGTTATGGAGGCCACGAGGCACAACGCACATCAGGAGGCCTGTCGGAAATGTGGCGGGTCCGGACACTGGGAACGCGGCTGTCGAAACCAGCGCCTGTTGTTCTGCTGGTTGTGCGGTAAAGTAGGAGTCAGAAGCGTAGAGTGCTGCCAACGAGCGGGAAATGGCCAGCGATCTCAGCCGCAGAGAGGCGGAAGGGTATCGCAAAATGCTACCTCTCCAAACTAACTGGCATGCTAATCGAGGAGGAGCAGCAGTTGTCCGCAGCGGTGACGATTGGTAGAGACACGTACAAAGCCACAATCGACACCGGGGCAACAGCAAGCTTCATAAGCGAAGAACTGGCGGTCAACCTTGCTTCCCTCGGAAAGATTGCAAGGACAAGACGGCAAGTTTGGTTGGCAGACGGAAGATGCGGCGGAATCAACGCACAGCTCGATGTGGAAGTCGAATTCGGGAACGAAGGATCTCACCATGAGCCTGCTGATACTACCAGGGGTAGTGGATTCGTTGGTGTTGGGATGGAACTTTCTAACACGAGTCGGAACCGAGACAAAAGTGTGCTGGACACGAAATAATAATATCTGCCAGGAATCAACACAATGGATGGCTCGAGGAGAAGCTGTGGCAGTGATGCAAGAGACAATCGAGAACAACGACACAACAAAAGAGAGAGAGCTAGCGGACTTCAATACCATTACGGGAACATCAAACATGGCAGAGCACCAGATCACGATAAAGGACGACAAACCTATCAAGCTACCAATACTACCCCAAGAATACAGCTCACCCATCGTGATGGTGAAAAAGAAGACGGGCAAGTGGAGACTATGCGTAGACTTCAGGCAGATCAACGCGAAGTCTGTAAAGGACGCCTACCCCATGCCCCGCATAAACTACATGCTAGATCAGCTAAAGCAGGATAAACCCGGAAAAGTGACAATTTTTCAAGAAAGAGCTGCTGTACCTAGGACACCGAGTGACTAGCAAAGGAATAGGTACAGATCCGGAAAAGTCGCGGCCATCGCCGAATTGGAACCACCCTCAACCGTCAAACAACTTCGGAAATACCTGGGAGAAGCGTCGTGGTACCGCCGATTTGTGCCAGATTTTGCCAAAATAGTCAAACCATTGAATACCTTACTACGCAAAGGCAGTAAATGGGAATGGACACAGGAAAACGTTCATTCTACAAACGGATGCCAGCGACTACGGCATTAACCCAGGACACGGAAAGAGGGGAGAAGGTCATATCCTACTCAAGCCGAACGCTCAACGGCGCTGAGAAGAACTACTCAACGATGGAAAAGGAGTGCTTGGCAATTGTCTGGGCGATCCGATACTACAGGCCAGGTATGCACAGAAATGCCAGAGCCCACGTAAGGAAATGCGAAACCTGCATGAGATTCAAGATTCAAAATGCTAACCCAAGTGCCAGAGGAACCGTGGGCCACAGTATGCGCGGACTACGTTGGACCCCTACCGAGATCGAAGCACGGCAATTCAATGCTACTGGTGCTTATAGACAGGTTCTCTAAATGGACGGAACTAGTGCCGCTACGCAGTGCGACAGCCGAATCGCTCAAAAAGGCGTTTAGGGAGCGTATAATTGCAAAGTATGGGGCCACAAAGGTGGTCATAACGGACAACGGAGTGCAGTTTGCGAGTCGCATTTTCAAAAATGTTCTGCGGAGATGGATAGCAGACAGCAATTCACCGCTCCTTATGCGCCGCAAGAAATCGTTCAAAACGATGATTGCACAGTTCGCAGGACGAGATCAGAGAACATGGGACGAAAAGTGGCCGGAGATCATGCTGGCCGTCAACTCAAGCATATTGGAATCCACTGGATACAACCCATCGTTTGTAAACAAGGCAGAAAGCCAAGACTACCGAGCGCCCTATACGACAAAGAAACCTTAGGCACCGGACAAGCCACGGAAACCCCGGTTGAAAACGCGCAGAAACTAAAGGAAATCTTTGAGATCGTACGGCGGAATCTGGAGAAGGCTGAACATCACAAGGACTCAAAGGCTGGAAAATGCAAGGAAATGCAGAATGCAGAGGCAGAGTGGCGGGTGCAAGAAGGAAATAACGGAACTGCACCGGTCTTTGGACTCTTCCGTAAACTTTGGACCATGAGGATAAGTGCCACATCTCAGCAGCGGAGCGGCATGCCACATGCACCGGGGGAATCAGCGGGACGGCAGCAACACATGGAACTGCAGTTTGAAGCCGAGCAAGAGGGACAACGGGCTCAAACAGGAGCCAAAGACTTTGGAGTTGGAGTGAAGAGATTCAGCGGGCAGAGCGCAAAAGGGAAATAAGGCCGCCGGGCGCTGGCAACTGGATCAGTCGATCAGCCAATCCGTCAAGATCAGTCAAAATATCAAAGTGAACAAGTCAGTCAACCAGCGCCAAGTAATCTACAAGTATAAAACAAGTCAAGTCGTCGGAAGCAGCGCCGTGGGAGCCTACAAGGAGCAAGATCGCTACGTCGAGACGTTCGGGATTGGATCATCAGGTGTTGAGGGTTTACCTGAGGCTGTAGAGTTAATATCCGATCGAAAGACCAAATTTAAGTTGCGTCTCAGATTTGTACGTCGTTTACATAGACACTTTATTTCTCAAGTGGTCGCCTCTTCTGACGGCGCTGCCAATTCGGTCTTTACAAAAATTCTTATTTTAAAAAGGGCTAAATTATAAATGTATTTTTCAACACTGATCGTCTGTTAAATATTTTAATTAGAGTTGTCAATACTTAAGCTTTTACATTGTTTTCTTAACATCTAATTTAACTAACTTAACAATGGGTGTTTTGTAGATGTTTCCTTTTATCATAACGTCTACAATTCGAAAAGTGTTATCTTTGGCAGGATAAGTTTTTACAATAATACCCTTTGGCCAAACGTTTCTTGGTAAATCTGAATCCATAACCAGCTCAATATCACCTTCCTTTAATTTATCAAATTTTTTAACCCATTTACGACTATACAGGATATATTGCCTGTATTCCTTTCTCCATTTTACCCAAAAAATATCAGCCAGTCTCTGAGAAGCCTTCCACATATTTAACAATTTTAGGTCACCATCCGACACATCAGAATGGAAAGATTCTCTAAAATTTGGACCAATTAATATCTGGTAAATCAGATGACACAAACAAAAGTGGACGACTGTTCATCATGAATTCAATTTCGCAAAACAAAGTTTTAAGTGTGTACTCTTTTCGGGAACCGTTCTTTAAGCAAAAAACATAAATATTTTTTAATAGATTGAATTAATCTCTCCCAGGCTCCTCCCAGATGAGGCGATAAGGGGGGATTAAACGACCATGTGCAATTTTTTTTTGCCAAGAACTGTGTCATTTCGTCATTTGACCAATTGTCAATTATTATTTTAAGATCCTTGCTTGCTCGTTTAAAATTGGTCCCATTGCATAAATGCATTACAAGACAAGTCCTCTGCTATTTCTAAATGAACAACACGAGTGGTCATACAAGTAAAAATTACTCGATAATCTTTTTACATGACTTCTGTTTACCAATACCTCGATGGGACCGAAATAATCTATTCCAACTTTTAGGAAAGCTCTTTCTGTTGGTTCAATTCTGCATTTAGGAAGCTGTCCAATTAGAGCTGGGGTGTAGCTTAGCACGTCTATTCTTACAAAATTGGCACTCACGAATTATTTTCTTCACCGTATTTCTACATCTATTTATCCAATATTTCATTCTAAGATTGGAAATGACCGTTTCAGTAAAAACATGACAATTTTGTTTATGGTAAAAAAAGATCAGCAGCGCAGTGATTGGATGGTCGTTACTAAGAAGTATCGGATACTTTGCGTTAATGTTATAGACCACGTCATACAAATTGTCCAATCTACCTTTTAATCTGATTGATCCGTCGGTTGTAAAATATAATATATATGGACGTTGATGCACTATGAGCAGTACAAACAAGTGAAAATAAAGAAGCAATTAGGAGTGAAGCAAATGAGTTAAAATATTAGTTTTAAATACCGGGATAGAAGTTGAAATGCAAATTAAATGATAAAGGTTGTTATAATAATTACATAGAGCGCGAAAGGGCTCGTGCAGACTAAAATTTAATGTACATCGATGCAAATTAAGAGGATAATAATGGCAAAGCTTTTAAGCGATTGTACTCCTCTTTGTAGACTTTGAATTTCAGCTTGAAAGGAATCAGATTAAATTTTTCTGTGTATTACATTTTCGGCATCAACTAACTCATTAGCTGTAAGTTCGCCATAAAGGCGAAGTTCTTCGCTGCTCCTGAGATTTTTCACAAATCGTAATAGCCAAGCGGTTGTTCGTAAAAACCTTGTCCAACTGGAGAATCTGCTTACATCAGGTAAAACAAATGTACGTTTTGCTTCTGATATTACATTTACGTATTCGTTTATGTCGTCATCCTTACAGGTTATTTGGCTTATTGGCCACTTTTTAATATCGGTATACAAGAATTCTGGGCCTTTTATTCACGAATTGTTTTTTTCCAAATCTACATTTGCGACCCTTTTGGCTTCATCAGCGGGATTAATTTTTACTAAACATATCTCAAGTCGCGAACGTTGGTTAGATCTTGAATTTCACCTAACCGCTGGGATACGAAGGTTTTAAATCTCTTACTGCGGCAACCTAGCCAGTACAAAATAATTTGAGAGTCCGTCCACAAATACATTTTATTTATTTTCAAATTTAGTGTTTCTAGTAGAACTTGCCCATCTTGTACCTAAAATAAAGCACCCTGTAATTCCAATCTTGGGATTCCAGATATAGGCTTAAGAGGAGCGACTCGTGACTTCGCTGTGATCAACATGCAATCGACTGTCTCATTTTTTTCAAATCGAATGTAAGCGCTTGCTGCATATGCATATTTCGATGCGTCAGTAAATACGAAATACGAAAAGAATCGCAAAGTGTTTTCCAAATCACAAAATGTTCGTCAATGATTTGGTCGTCCCAGCCAATACCGCTATCCCATATAGCTTGCAATAGTAACTTGTTAGTTATGAGCATATTTGAGTAAATTGACAATTATAGGTAAATGTGTCGGTTTCATAATTCCACATAAACCCTAGGACACGTTCTTCTGTAAGTGTTTTGATTTTATGAGAAGCCTGAGCTATATATTGACCATTGACAGTATTTATTTGATTTAGAACCTCTGCCGAATTTGATATCCAATTACACATTTGGAAGCCACCTTTTTGATGTACAAACGAAATATATTTGATCAGCACTGTCAATGTCATCTGCTCCCCCTAAGTAGTCGTCCATATAATGCTTGGTTATAATGTCTTGACAGGCCTTGGGATACTTCTGTTGGAAATCATTCGCGTTGTGATTTCTTTATTTGGCATTTTGCATTTGGCCACAATAACAAAAAACAAATACATTTATAAACCTAGCAGTTCCCGAGTGCCCGGTTATATGACCGCCCTCAAATGCGTGGGAACTGCAGTGTCTGCATATTTGATATGTGCGACCGCTCCGACGGCCAAGTGATCATATTATCTCTCTCTTATATATAAGCACCCTTATACATAAGCGTCGACCGCAGATCTGCCTGCGTCTCTGCCGACATAGCCGGCCGATCTTAACTTTATGCAAACATGTAATAGAATTAAGAATTCAGATTGAAAATAAAAAAGCTTGGGAGCGTACCACTGAGTGGCTCCCAAATTCAACCAAAAATACAAGTCTAAAAAAGAAACCTAAACATGGCGACCGTGACAATGTGATTGTGAGTGAATATATCCAACTATAAAAAAAAACAACCAAAAAAACAATGGTAAAATAAAACAAGTGAAAAAAAAAACATTAAATTCAAAGATCACGGACACGATAACCAGCAAAGATTACACAGTGAAAATTAGCCTGTGCATAAAAGACACGACAACCAACAAAGATTACACAGTAAAAATTAGCCTGTGCATAAAAGAGACGACAACAAAAAAAATGATGAATAAAAATATATACTCTGAAAAATAAGCCTTTGCGAGGACCTGCACCGGCGCCGCCTGAATCCATAGGGCCGAAATGGAACACAAAAAAAAAAAAAAAAAAACTTCTTAATGAAACAATAAAAAAACAGGGATACGCTATAGTCGGGTGCCCCGACTATCAGATACCCGTTACTCAGCTAAGGGAGTGCGAGGGAGATGGATATATTAAAACTTTGATCGGTCGTAACTTTTTAACGAATGGTCCGATTTAAAAAATTTCTTCTACATTTCGATAGGTTTTGATAATCACAATACAACTGAATAAAGAATGTTGGGCGCTCTTGGAAGCGCTGTTGGTTCATCGGTTGGGATACACTTCCAGTCTCTGTGCATCCCTTTGCTCGATAGGAGCAGCTGTCGCCCAGGAAGGTGAAGAAGGCGGATTGCCTTCCGCACTTATATATTTCCAGCGTTGGTGTAGAATGATTTGCCATTCCTTCCACACTTGTTAAATTTTTGTTGTCCGGGGCCTCTGAGCGCAGGCGGTACCAGTGCAAGTCCTCGCACAGGCCAATTTTTTTTTTGGTTGATTAATAATTATACCCGTTACTCGTAGAGTAAAAGGGTATATTGTATTCGTGCAAAAGTATGTAACAGGGAGAAGGAAGCTTTTCCGACCCTATAAAGTATATATATTCTTGATCAGGACCACTAACCGAGTCGAACTAGCCATGTCCGTCTGTCCGTCTGTCTGTCCGTCCGTATGAACGCTGAGATCTCGGAAACTATAAAAGCTAGAGGATTGGCATTTTTCATGCATATTCTTGGAGTTCCCACGCAGCGCAAGTTTATTTCAAAAAGGCGCCCACACCTTTAAAGATTTTGGAAATGTAAAAATGCAGTTTTATTGTGATTATCAAAACCTATCGAAATGTAGAAGAAATTTTTTAAATCTGACCATTCGTTAAAGAGTTACGACCGATCAAAGTTTTAATATATCCATCTCCCTCGCACTCCCTTAGCTGAGTAACGGGTATCTGATAGTCGGGGCACCCGACTATAGCTGTTCTTGTTATACCCGTTACTCGTAGAGTAAAAGGGTATATTGTATTCGTGCAAAAGTATGTAACAGGGAGAAGGAAGCTTTTCCGACCCTATAAAGTATATATATCTGATCAGGATCACTAGCCGAGTCGAACTAGCCATGTCCGTCTGTCCGTCTGTCCGTCCGTATGAACGCTGAGAATTTGGAAACTATAAAAGCTAGAGGATTGACATTTTGCATCATATTCTTGGAGTTCCTAGCAGCGCAAGTTTATTTCAAAATGGTGCCACGCCCCCTCTAACGCCCTCAATCGCCTTACACCATTTTTTGAAAGGTGTCTGGCGCCCACACCATTAAAGATATTGGAAAACTAAAAATGCAGTTTTATTGTGACTATCAATACCTATCGAAATGTAGAAGAAATTTTTCAAATCGGACCATTCGTTAAAAAGTTATGCCTGATCAAAGATTTTATATATCTATCTCCCTCGCACTCCCTTAGCTGAGTAACGGGTATCTGATAGTCGGGGCACCCGACTATAGCGTTCTCTCTTGTTTTTTTTTATAAATTTAAGCATCTGCGATGCAAAAATAATATTAATAATATTGTACAGACCAGGCAGTTTCTAGCTGCGGGTCTTCATTTTTTTTTACCTAGGTAGGGATACCTGTAAAATATATAAATAGCTCCATAATACCAAAAAAAAACAAGAGAGAACGCTATAGTCGGGTTCGTGTCCCTACTATCTGATACCCGTCACTCAGCTAAAGGGAGTGCAAACGCTGTACTCGGGTTGGTGTCCCGACTAATAATCGTAACTCAGCTAAAGGGAGTGCGAGGGAGATAGATATAGAAATTTTTATTGCGTATAACTTTTTAATGAATGGTCCGATTTGAAAAATATCTTCTACATTTCGATAGGTATAAATATGCACAACAAAATTGCTTTTATACTTCTCGGAAATCTTTAAAGGTGTGGGCGCCAGACACATTTTAAAATCGTTAGTGGGCGATTGTGGGCGTTAGAGGGGGCGTGGCACTCGGCTGAAATAAACTTGCGCTGCGTAGGAAGCCCAAGAATATGAGTGGAAAATCTCAACCTTCTAGCTATTGTAGTTTCCGAGATCTCAGCATTTGCATACGGACAGACGACAGACAGACAGACGGACGGACGGACAGACAGACGGACATGGCTAGATCGACTCGGCTGGTAATATTCTGATCAGGAATATATATACTTTATGGGGTCGGAAACGCTTCCTTCTACCTGTTACATACTTTTGCACGAATACAATATACCCTTTTTACTCTACGAGTAACGGGTATAAAAATATATATACATAAATGCCTAAATCAAGAAAAATAATTTAAAAAAGTTTCCTAAATCTCAAGATTAAGGAATTAAATAGGCAACTTTAGTATACAAAATAAATATCAATGCCATGGGAAGAGAACATAAAAATTTAAAAAGATTTAGAAAACACATATAGGGAATTACAAGCTTATAAAAATAAGCAGGACATGAAAGAAGCGATGAAGCATAAGTGCCCTCCTGATTGTAAAGGACCTTTCGAAAACCCTAATTGTGAATATACATGTTTAAAAAAATGATATACTAACATACAGTAAAATTTAATATATATGAAAGTCTCATTTAAAAGCAATTCAATATCCAAAACAGATCTTACAAACGAGACAGAAAAAATACCCAATATGGGATTAGTAGAAGTTAAGTCAGTGGATTCCACTGCTAACGTAATAAATAAAATTGAATCACAAAATATGGATTTCAAATTAACGAATATTTTACTTTCAGTAATTGTTTTCTTTATGAGCGCATATATTTTATTTAAGGCCTATATATTCCACAACAAATGTGTATCAAAGAGAGCCATTAACAGAAGCCAGACTAATGATCTAAATAAAATCTAATTTAACAATCGCCAATTAATTATTAATAATAAAATACAAAAAAGAAATTAAATTAAAAGAAAAAAATTAAATTTTAAACAAAAATTGTATATGTACGAGAATTAAAATAACCGATTAAAAAGAAATTAAAATCAAAAAAAGAAAATTATTAAAATGAATACAACAGAGTGCCTTAGAGTTACACTGGCTAACGAGCCAATTTTTGAGAATAGGGTATTAGCCTTTTCCGAGTATGAATACATGAATAGGTACGACCTTGAATTTTTCCAATTATTCATTGATGACTTAAAATTTAATATGGAATGGGAGCAGTTAATACTCCATATCCGAGAATTAAAAGAAACATTTGAAAAGACTTACAAATGTGTTAGCCAAAAAAGGCAAACACAAAAAGAAACAGTAGATAAACATGCACAAATTCTTGTAGACTCTTACAATCAGGCAAGAACCCTAGTGCATGAAAATAGGGAAATAATTAACAAAACAAACTTTTCAAAATTATCCAAAATAATGATAAGGTTGCGGGCAAACCTAATAGCTGTCAAGGATAAGTATGATTTAAAAATATATATCCCGACAATTTTAAATACGCCTTTAACATTAGACCAACAAAAAGCCCTAGCAGAAGAAGAAGATTCAGATATAAGCAAAGATATCGAAATAAATGAAAAAGATCTGACACCGATCTCTCAATCCCTGCATTTATTAAAGCAGTAGAGTCAGAAACAGAAGAAGAGGAAAATAAAGACTCAGATACAAATATAGTAGAAACAAAAGAAAACATAATGGCAGATCCAGCTGCCCAAGGGGCATATATTAAAGATATATTAAGTGCCATTCCGGAAATTAACGGACAAGAACTATACTTGCATTGATTTGTAACAGCTTTGAAGCTGGTTGATCTGACAAAGGGAACGCTTGTAGAAGTCGTCAAATCAAAAATTGTAGGATCTACACTATATAAGGTTCAAAATGAACTAACGATAAACGCAATAATCCAAAAACTGCAAGACACTATTGTCGGAGATACATCTGACGTTGTCAAAGCAAAAATGGCTAAAACAAGCCAAAAAGGCCAAACTGCTGAAAAATTTACAAATGAAATAGATAACCTACGAAAGCTCCTTGAAGCTTCATACATTGACGAAGGACTCCGGCTGAACATGCCGACAAGCTCAGCACAAAGGAAGCTATAACCACAATGATCAAAAAATGTGAGCATGGCCGACTTAAGACTATCCTAGAAGCTGGCAACTTTTCAACAATGAACGAAGACGTCACGAAGACAGGCAACGCCAACTCGATCCTATACACACAAAAAGGAAACTACTATCGTGGTAATAACTTCAGAAGGGGTAGGGGTAACAACAGAGGTAATTATCAAAATAATGGATATTACCAAAACAATGGTTATAACCAAAATAACTGATATAACCGAAACTATAATAACCAGACCAACAAAAACAAGAGAGAACGCTATAGTCGGGTTCGTGTCCCGACTATCTAATACCCGTCACTCAGCTAAAGGGAGTGCAAACGCTGTACTCGGGTTGGTGTCCCGACTAATAATCGTAACTCAGCTAAAGGGAGTGCGAGGGAGATAGATATAGAAATTTTGATTGCGTATAACTTTTTATTGAATGGTCCGATTTGAAAAATATCTTCTACATTTCGATAGGTATAAATATGCACAACAAAATTGCATTTATACTTCTCGGAAATCTTTAAAGGTGTGGGCGCCAGACACATTTTAAAATCGTTAGTGGGCGATTGTGGGCGTTAGAGGGGTCGTGGCAGTCGGCTGAAATAAACTTGCGCTGCGTAGGAAGCCCAAGAATATGCGTGGAAAATCTCAACCTTCTAGCTTTTGTAGTTTCCGAGATCTCAGCGTTCATACGGACAGACAGACAGACGGACAGACAGACGGACAGACGGACATGGCTAGATCGACTCGGCTGGTGATCCTGATCAAGAATATATTTGGAATATATACTTTATGGGGTCGGAAACGCTTCCTTCTACCTGTTACATACTTTTGCACGAATACAATATACCCTTTTACTCTTCCCTGGCAAAGGGAAGACAACAACAAGAGAGATTGCGATTGATGTTGTTTTTGCTCAGTATTCTTTTTCTATTTCCCGAAGGCAGGCGCCGTTTTTCCGCGGTTTTCAACTGCGTTTTACTTTTAAAGGAGTGGCATTGCTGTTATTAGTTATTTTCGAGTTTTAAAAGGTGCTTTAATTAAGAATACATTTTTAGGTAAGTAATTTTTAGTGTATGGTCTTATCTTAATTACAGTTGCTTTTAATTTTTATATTATCTTTATTTTTAATATTTTTAAGTCAAGCTGATGGTACAAAGTGCTCATAAAAAATCTTTTCAGATGAAATCATTTTGTCCTACAACCCAGAAGAATGTTATTCTTCCACTGCTAAGTAAGTTTTTATATAATATTATAAAAACAAATATTTTCCAAATTCAGATCTCATTGGTCAGGTGGAGCCTACAGAGCCTCTGGAGAGAATGCGAAAATGCGTGAATAATCTCCATGCGCGAAAAGGCAGCTCACCAAGACTCTGGAAGCTGAGAACCTGCCGAAGACCCCTACAAGTCACCGTAGTTTGTAAAAATCTATTAATTTAATGTATTAATAAACCCATTGATAAAAGCAATGAAATTTAACATATTTTCAATGAAAATGGGCGATGAATTTGGCTGAAAAAGCGCCTATAAGGTGATGAATTTTGTAATGAATTAGGCGATGAAAAATGGTGATGAACAGGTGCTGCCAGTCTCTGGCAGTGATGAGCCCCTAGGACATGCCCATGTTAAAATCATCGCTATTTTTCATACAAATTCATTAGTGATTGAGCGCTTAGTGCTCAATTTTTGGCAATGATTCACTGCTCAAAAGGTGATGAATGGAACTGCAGGGTCCAATAACAATACCAATACAAACGCAAACAGAGAAAATAGCAACATTAATGTTCGACAAATACAAACACCTTCGGAAAACCAATAAAGACCCTTAAGATAAAAAACCCAGTAAAGAATACGGTTCACTCTATCAATCTTAACTTCAATCTTTTTATTTCACTTAAAAATGAAAACACAAATAAATTATATACATTACTAGTTGATAGAGGCGCAGACATCTCTTTAATCAAAGAATCCTCAGACTCATTTAACAATGTATATTACAAAATATAACGCAAATATCAGGCGTTGGTGAAGGAACAACAAATTTAAAAGGTTCAGCAGCAATAGAACTTCTATCAGGCAACTATTCTATACCACATAATTTCCATATAGTAACGTCCAACTTTCCTATTCCATGTGATGGAATTATAGGAACAGATTTTATGAAAAAACACAATTGTCAAATAGATTTAAAACCAGAAAATGATTGGCTTATACTAAGACCAAATAATCTCCGTAATCCGATTAATATTCCGATAAATCATACACTAGAAAATAACTCGGCCATTTTACCAGCAAGATCTGAAGTCGTCCGAAAAATAACTATAAGTTCAGAAACCAGGTATATACTAATACGAAACCAAGAAATCCAAAATGGGATATTCATTGGAAATTCCATTGCAGATTCTAAAAACACCTTTGTCCGAATTCTAAATACAACAAATAAAACAGCAATTCTTCAATTATATACACTTAAAGTCGAACTATTGGATAATTACGATATAATTAAATCTAATAAAAATACAAATAAAGAAGAAATTAAAAAAAAAAACTTAACAAAAATTTTCCGCCTCAATTTAAAGAAATACTTAAAGAATTATGCTCCAAATACATAGATATATTCGGGATAGAAACCGAACCGATATCAACTGACAATTTCTATAAACAAAAAATAAGAATGAAAGATGATGAACCAGTATATATAAAGAATTACAGAATCCCCCACAGTCAAAAAGAAGAAGTAGAAAAACAAGTAGAAAAACTAATTAAAGATAAAATAGTAGAACCACCAGTTTCAGAATACAACAGTCCATTATTAATAGTTCCGAAAAAATCATTACCAAATTGCAATACAAAACAAGAGAGAACGCTATAGTCGGGTGCCCCGACTATCAGATACCCGTTACTCAGCCAAAGTGAGTGCGTGGGAGATGGAGATAGAACATTTTTAATCTGGCATAACTTTTTAACGAATGGTCCGATTAGAAGAATCTAAGTTTCGATAGGTATTGATAAATGCAATAAAACTGCATTTTAACTTTTCCAAAATCTTTAAAGGTGTGGGCGCCAGACACTTTTTAAACTCGTTTATTGTGGGCGTTAGGCGATTGTCGGCGTTAGAGGGGGCGCTGCGTAGGAAGCCAAAGAATATGTGTGGGTAATCCCGAATTCTTAGCTTTTGTAGTTTCTGAAATCTCAGCGTTCATCCGGACGGACAGACGGACATGGCTAGATCGACTAGGCCAGTGACCCTGATCAAGAATATATATGTTTATAGGGTCGGAAACGCTTCCTTCTACCTGTTACATACTTTTGCACGAATACAATATACCCTTTTACACTACGAGTAACGGGTATAAAGATGGCGCCAATTAATTACCGCCAAATTAACAAAAAAAATTGTATCAGATAAATTTCCACTACCAAGATAGACGATATTCTTGACCAATTAGGTAGAGCTAAATACTTTTCATGTCTAGATCTAATGTCAGGATTTCATAAAATAGAACTCGAAGATACGTCTAGAAATATAACGTCTATTTCCACGAGCATGGCTCCTATCGTTTTACACGATTACCTTATGGTTTAAAAATAGCTCCAAATTCTTTTCAAAGAATGATGACAATTGCATTTTCAGGTATCGAATCTTCCCAGGCATTCTTGTATATAGATGACCTAATTGTCATCGGTTGTTCAGAAAAACACATGATTAAAAATCTTACAAACGTTTTTGATCTATGTAGAAAAAACAACCTTAAACTGCACCCAGAGAAGTGCACATTTTTCAGACACGAAGTGACCTTTCTTGGACACAAGTGTACTGACAAAGGTATTTTACCAGCTAGTAAAAAATACGAAGTAATAGAAAAATACCCAGTCCCAACGGACGCAGACAGCGCTAGAAGATTCGTTGCATTTTGCAATTACTACACTCAGAAAATTATTTTTCTTAAATATAAAAAACAAAATTTTTCTGTGCTTTAGAAAAAAATTTCTATAAACAGAAAATAATTTCTAAACTTTAGAAAAATTCTCCATTAAACGATTTTTTGTAGAATTTTTTTTCTAAAATGTAGAAAAATACATTTTTTTTCTAAAATATAAGGTTTTTTTTTCTAATCTTCCTTTCTATATTTGAGGGTTAAATTCGCCATTGATTTTAGAAAAAAAGACTACATTGCACTGCAATTTTTTTTTTTTTTTAATAATTATATTTTGATAAAAAAGATGTTTAATTTATTCAAATTTGAAACAATCATTTACGGCTACTATCATGCCCGGATCCACGGGGGGTGATACGGGTGATATGTCTCCCCCCACTCGGGTGAAAATTGAAAGAAAATTGGTATTCAAAAAGTATGCAACAAAAAATTTGTTCTAATATCACCCCCCATAACAAAATCCTAGTTCCGCCACTGGCTACTATTGTACCATAGTAAAATATATATTTGTTTATAAATATTAATGTTAATCAATAATTATTAACAAATACAATTAAATTAACAACTAGAGGGGAATAACTAGAAGAGAGCCAGATCAATTTGACTAAAAGTAAGAGAACAAAATGTGAATAGACTTTGTACAGCGCCTCACGTGATGCTTCCGTGGCGCAGCTGGTAGAGTGCTTGACTGCAAACTGTGAGGCAAGCGGTTCGATTCCCGCGTGAGGCGACCAAGATGTTTTTCTCAAAATAGTAAGTTATTGGGTTTTTATATGTATAATTTGTAATTTGTATACTCATTTCAGTTGTAATTACAGGTCCAATTTAAAACTTAAAGTGCATGTAACATAATAAACATATACATCACCCACCCATGTGCTCAGTTAAAGGAAATTAAAATAAGATGACAAACAAGAACGAAAACAACAACAACACAAGGGGGACGTAAAGTCACAGAAACAACCGGCATAGTTCGTTCCGATTGCCAAAGCAAGATTTTTGTATTTTCTAGAAAAATATTTATCTATATCTGAAAAAACAGTATTTCTATTTCTTAGAAAACCTTTATTTCTAAATTGGAAGACATAACTTTTTTACTTTCTAGTAAAAAATTTCTAAATTGCAGATTTTTATACCCGTTACTCGTAGAGTAAAAGGGTATATTGTATTCGTGCAAAAGTATGTAACAGGTAGAAGAAAGCGTTTCCGACCCTATAAAGTATATATATTCTTGATCAGGATCACTAGCCGAGTCGAACTAGCCATGTCCGTCTGTCCGTCTGTCCGTCTGTCCGTCTGTCCGTCCGTATGAACGCTGAGATCTCGGAAACTATAAAAGCTAGAGGATTGGCATTTTGCATGCATATTCTTGGAGTTCCAACGCAGCGCAAGTTT